>CM019072.1:68091806-68691806 GCA_009667805.1 Leptobrachium leishanense | reverse complement strand
CCAGCTCCGGGAAAGGATCACGAACCAGCGCTTTTCAGCGCCGATTCGTGATCCGGCTCCCCAGGGGTTAATGACAGCCACCGTTTGGAAGGGCAGGCTGTGCCCTTCCAAGCGGTGCCTGTATTAACTCCCTACTCCACGGCAATCGGGAGGGAGAGAGGTCCGAAGGACCTCCCCCCTCCCTTTCAGGCGCCTCCTCCGCACATGCGGGGGGGGGCCTGCATTAGATGTCATCGCGTCGCCGCGATGACATCTAATGTCCCCGCCGGGGTCCCAGATTGACGGGCTGACATCCAAGATGTCAGCCCGCACCGGGGGGGCGCAGCAATCCGCCGGAATCCGGCGGATTGCTGCCTCCTGTGCTCGGACGCGCTGAGCACGTCCGTAGCACAGGAGAACCACTTGGCTGGACACGCTGAGCGCGTCCATAGCAGCCAAGTGGTTAAGCATTTTTCTGAATCTTTTATTTTTTTTTAAAAGTCTGATTTTTTTTTTTTAAGTTTACTTATTTTTTCTGTAACAGCCCTCTTTATTATCATTCCCTGGACCTCATATGTAAATTTCAGATATTTTCGCTCAGTAGTTTCTTTGCAAACAGCGTTTCATTTTCAAACATTCACACAAACTGTTTTGCTAATTTATTCACTGCCTCGTCTGCGGTCTCGGCTGCTTCGCTGCGTGTGATCGGCTCCTGCTCGGGTTTTTCGACGGGTTAATCCAGATGTTTTTGAGTGTTTTCGGCGTGCATTCGCCGGGTTTTGCGGTTAGTTTTCGTCGGGTTTGCGGCAGCCTTTCCCTGCAATTCGGGGACCCTGTGGTGCTTGCTGAATACACCGCACGGTCACCGAAGTGGGATCAGCAATACAAACCGAATTGAAGAGAACGAAAAGTCACCGAATGTGCGGTGACTTTTTCGAATCTCTTTGAATTACCCTGTATTTCTTTAGTTATGTACTATAGCCTAAAATCCAGAAGGAAGAGACTGTCTTTTGAATGTTTATATCCGAATTGTTCACGAAGAGTATTAATAAAGTTTGTTGTACTTTAGCTTCCTATGAATTGGAAAATAACTTGGCACTTCATACAGGCACCATAATTTTTGTTCAAGATAATCTTTTTCTGTTATTTTTTCAGTAGTGTCACATAAAAAGCATTATTCAGCAGCAATTAGTAACCAATAAGCTGACTGAACTGAACCTTCTCTGGCCAAAAAAATTGTAAATGGTCAAAATATTGTGTAAGTGCTATACTGGGCTTTGTTAAAACTTTCCCCTGGGTGTTTATAATTGCTAGATTATCAGAAAACCTACAAACATATTAATACCGAATGTGTACACAGGTGTGGGATATTTTCCCATATTAGAATGGGGTCAGATGAACGGAGTGCATTTAGCTGCACTTTATTACGGCCATGGTAGCAGCAAATGACGTCCAACGCAGGCCCACACACGAAGTACAGCCGCACGAAAGTTCGGCCGCGCAACGCAAGCGGCAAACGAACGCATTTTTGCAAGAACGTCGAACCGCTAGTACTGACGTACAGAGTGCGCTGCGTCCGCATAGAGGCGTGTGTTCGTGATTAGGAGACGTGAGACGCTGCACATGTCCAGCCAACATAACGTCCAGACACCCAATCACCAACATCCTGGTTTGGATCCATAAAAAAAAATCACGGCCGAAATTGCGCATCGTATGACCGCTATCGCGTCTTCCGTGAAAAAATGTGTTCGGGCGTATCAACGCACTTTTTGACGGTAGACGTGAAAAATGCGTTCGTCTGACCCTAGCCTTAGAATTCAGAAAATTCCCATTGCTGAGTGAATTTTTTTTTATAAAACACCTTACCTGGGTTATTTAAAATAAAAATAAATAAAATAAAGTGGTGGGTTACTCGTGACCTTTGCTATCTCGCTCTCAGAAATTGCCATGCTCGGGCAAATGTTTTTTTATGACCCAGGACAAAAAGAAATTACAAAGTTGACTCCTGGGGAAACTAAGACCACCTGGCTCGACAAATAATCGTCCATTTAGTGCCTGTAATATACATCACATTCCTGTGATCGACTATGGTTGTGGAAAGAGTAAAGGTGCCTTCAAGAAGATTACAGCTTTCTTTTTTTTTTTTTTCCTCAAAGCAAGTTTGATTGCCAGATGTTCTTCTTTACTATTGCCATATTTTCCTTTTTCTTTTCTACTGGTAAAACAACTTGGATGAAAGGGCACACAGATTAGATTTAGGCCTATTTTTTGTGATTAGGCAGTAAGAACTCAGGAAGGTCACAGTTAAGAAAACATAAGAGCAATGGCACTTTTTTCAGGCACATGTTGATGTGTTAGCGTTTATTTAACATACTGTGAATAGAAGTGATGGAACCATGTACTAACGTTTTTTAACTACAGTATATTGTTGTTTTCTCCCCTCTCCCTCCCCCAGTATGGTCTTCCTCAGTAGTCTAGTGCCGAAATTACACATAAAAAACATAGGGCTATATTACAATCTTAGCGTTAAAACGCGGGCGCAAGGGAGGAAAAACTGCGCCCGCAGTTTTCCCCCTTTCACCCACGTTTTAACGCTGGATTACAATGCAGGCGCAAAAAATGCTGCCTGCATTGTTACCGCACATTAACCCCCGGGATGCTCGCGGCAGCGTTGAGCGCAGCCACGAGCATCCACTCGATGGAGTCCATAAGACTCCATTGAGTTTCCCCCTGCCGGTCACATGACCAGCCAGATCTAGCCTCGCGAAATCCGGCCTGTCGGCGTAGTGATACGCAGGTAGAGACTGGGGGGGACTTTTTCCCCCAGTCTTTCCCTGCTCCCGCCGGTGGGAGGAGGCGGACAAAGCCTCACCGTGGGACAGGAGGTGAGTATACGCTTCTGTTTTTTTATTTTTAGGCTGGTGTTAACGGATTCTGCAGAAGCGGAATCCGTTAACACCAAGTCCTGGCTGTGGTTAACTTTTTGCTAACCACAGCCAGATGTTAATCAGCGCTAGTAGATTGTAATACTAATGCGGATTAACACTTTGCGCTCCCCATGTGAGGTATAGGGAGCACAAAGTACAGTAACCTCGCGCTGAAAAGCGCAAAGTACCAAACGCTAACGGTTTACTTAAGGCTAGGGTCAGACGAACGCATTTTTATGTTGTCTGTGAAAAAGTGCGTTCGAACGAATGGACGCATTTTTTCACGGAATACGCAATAGTGGTCATACTATGCGTATTTTCGTCCGTGATTTTGTACGGATCATCAATAAAACTCTTTTTGTGTCTGGACGTTATGTTGGCCGGACATTAGCAGTGTCTGACGTCTCCTAATCACACACACACGCCGCTAGCGGACGCAGCGCACTCTGTACGTCAGTACCTGCGGTTTCACGTTCTCGAAAAAATGCGTTCGTTTTCCACTTGCGTTGCGCAGCCGGACTTTTGTGCGACCGTACTTCGTATATTGGCCGTCATTGCCCGGCATCTGCTGCTAGTGCGGCCGTGATTAAGTGCGCCAGAACGCGCGTTCGCACTGCGCTCGTCTGACCCTAGCCTAAGCCGTTTGCATTTGGATTGTAATATGTGGTAAACACCGCAGGTAACGTTAATGCTCACGCAAGTGAGCGTTAACGTTACTGTCAAGAATGTAATGTGGCCCATATTCGGCTTTTGGACACTAAACACACATTACTCACTCCCTATATTATCCATCACTGATATCCCACAGCAATCATATGGATCACATAAGAGAGCAGAAATACTAAAGTGACTTCTTTTAAGCCACTAGGGGCCTCGTATAAGAGACTAATTTAATGTCCCCCCACAGGGGTCAAGTCCTGCTGGAACGCATGGGAACGCAGTTCCCTCACTATTTTAGAAGGAGGAACTAAGTTTCCTTTTGGCTGATATACTGGGAAGCTGCAATACCTTTCTATATACAGTAGATACAGTTTTATAAAACTGTCAATATTTATGGGTTTTCCTTGGATTTAAGTACATTGGAAAGGCATGGGAATGACAATTTCTCAGTGTTTCCCAGAGGAATGGGATTCTAATGCATAAAGAAACGCTGCAGCAGCTCCCAGTAATCTTTGAGACCAGTATATACAGAAATGTTGGTGAGTTCCCACACTTATGTTTTTAGGACTTCACCCCTGTCACTCCAGAAGTTTCTGAACTACACCTGACAAGATTATTTGTTCATATGTTGCATTCAATTAATTCTGGGAAATGTAGGCCCTCAACATCAACATCTGGGTGGCACAGTTTGACATCATGGAAGTTTCCAGCTGTCAATCAACGTACGCTGTTCCATCTTCCAAGTTTAGGCCAGGAATGTACAGTTCTGTATGTTCCCGACCAGCCAATAACTCTCATTGCACTCTCTGTTACAGGTAATAACAATGACTGCCAGATCAGGACCATTGCCAAGAGAACTTTGTTCTGGAATGAAGGGTAAGTAAATGACATTCAAAGGTTAAAACAGGAGGGAGTCTAAGATGAGTCCCTCTTGACAATATGGAGTCCAGGAAAGCACAGACCTCATACTCCTCTCCACCATCAACTATGAAAGAAGGAGGAGGAGTAGTACATTTAGTATACCTATTAAAAAGTAATGGTTTCAATAGGCTGGCATGGAAAATATGTGGAATGCGCATGTTGCTGGGCAATAAGAGGGCATAGGACACCAGGTTAATACCACACAGTTAAGTATGGGCCAATGTAACTAAAACCCACGCTAGAACCATAATATGAATCGAGACCCATTATATGAGACAATCTCCTGTGGAACCAGTGGAGTGGAACAACCTTAATTAAAACTTGACCCAATTCATTGGCTGGGGGCAGTTTTGGAAGAGGAACAAAGTGACCCATTTTGGAGAAACTGCCAACAATCGTGAAGATGACAATGTTACCCTTGGACCTGGGTAACTCCACAATGAAATCTAACGCCAAATGGGACCAAGGCCTATCGGGAGTGGGTATTGGTTGCAACAAACCAACAGGTATGGTCCTGCGATTTTTATTTCTAGCATATGTCTCACAAGCAGATACTTACTCTCTCGCATCAACAGGCATAGAAGGCCACCAAAACAGACGTGCTAGGTTAAACATGGTTTTTGTTATACCCAGGTGACCAGAGGTTTTAGTGTCACGATGCAGTATTGGTAACTGTTCTCTTTCATTTTCAGGTATGAATAACTTTTCTGGAGATTTTTCCAGGGCAGCCCTGGCTTGGAGATTCTCCCAGAAAGGAGAAGAAACAGAGAGAACAGCGGAGGCGATAATGTGCTCAGGAGGAACAATGGGGTTTTGATCTTGTACATGATTTTCATATGTCTCATATTGTCTAGATAAAGCATCTACTCTAGTGTTATGAGATCCTGGTCTTTATGTAAGAATTTAATTGAATCTAAATAACATTAAAGACCACCTGGTGTGTTTGGCGTTCAATCCTTTGGCATCGCCTATGTACATCAGGTTTTTGTGGTCAGTAATGATCATCACCGGATCACGGGACCCTTCCAGGAGATGTTTCTATGCAGAAAACTATGACCAGTAACTCTCTATTTCCAATAGTATAATTTTTCTCTGAATGAGTGAGTTTACTAGAGAAAAACACACATGGATGTAACAATTTTTCAGGAGATTCCCTTTGTGATAAAAAGGCTCCTATACCTATCTCAGACGCATCCATCACTAGGAGAAAAGTATGTCCAGGGTTAGGATGCTGCAAAATAGATGCTGTATTGAAAGCATGTTTCAGGTCCTCAAATGCCTGTATTACCGTAGGAGTCTATTTCTGATTGTGGGAACCTTTTCTGGTCATGGCACTGATGGGTGCTACTATAGTTGAGAGGTTCTTAAGGAATCTCCTAAAGTAGTTGGTGAAACCCAGAAACTATTGTATGGCTTTCAGACCTTGTGGTAGAGGCCAGTCCAGAATTGCAGAGAGTTTAGAAGGGTCCATGTTTAAATCCTCTGGGGAAATGATATACCCAAGGAAATGTACAGATGTAATAATCAAACAAGCATTTTCCAGTTTACAGTGTAGGTCAAGGCAAGAAAGTAAAACCGCTAGGACGGACGCGCAGAGTGCGCCACGTCCGCATAGCATTCTGTGTGCATGATGACACAAAGTCAGATGGACCGCATTTGTGACGTCCAGCACCTTGACACAAAAAATGGCTTTTCATATCATGTACCAATTTTTATCATTTTGCATATTAATTTCGTTTCCCATAATTCCCTTTTTTTCTACGTCCGTCAAGAAAAACGGACCATGTGGTGTCTACAGTATCTTTCGTCGGTACGTCCGTCCGTTATGCACGCACGCAGAGTGCGCTCAGACTGTGTTCGTCTGACCCTAGCCTTAAGTCTAGTGGTTTTCTGGAACCTTGTTTCCCGTGGGACGCCTAGGAAATGTCGCTTTGCACCACAATAAAAGCATAACCCCTCACGTATTCTTTGCTGTCCTTGTTTTTCTGGCAACCTGGTATGACCCACCTGCATGGGTTCTACAGGAGGCATCTTTACTATTGGGGTAGAGAAAACAGGGGCAAGATGCGGTAGGGGTCTCCTAGGTTTTTCTTTTGGGGCTCTTCTGTCCTTGATCTGATCATCTAACCATATAAAGTATTCAATCAATTCATCCAGATCCTCTGAAAAATTTCTGGGAGCTAATTCATGCAATAGAAGCTCCGATAAAACCTCCCTACCTGAGAAAATTGATCCATCCTATGGTCTTCTTGAACATCAACAAATATATAACTCAGTCAAGAGAATGGTCATTAAACAGAGCCAAGGTCAATACACAGTAAACATTAATAGCATGGATTAACGACAAGAGAGTGGTCAGAACATAGCAAGGGTTAATATACAAGAAAAGAGTATAACGGAGAACTAGAATGTGCTATCTGGTAGGAACCATGACAGCGTATCGATGCAAATGAACATCCCGTCTTTTGAATCCAGCAGACATTGCGTCATCAAGCCTTGCCCCCTGCCGACCGCCGCGTCATCGTCCAGCTTCTGTGAGAGCTGGCATTATTACTTGGTGGCTGGCCACCGAACACGGCGCTGCTGACCACTTGGTACCCAAGGGAACCTTGGTCGTGACACTTGCACCCTATCTTACAGAGAGCAGCATGCAAAATATTGTGATAAGGTGAAGGGCTTGATTTCCGAAAGTGTGTATATTCTCCCTGTGTTTCCAAGGAAAGTTGGGATATCTAACCACAGGAGGGCTATGTGAAAGAGAAAGAAACACAGAAGTAATGAAGCGCTGGGGTTGGGGAACAGCTTGCAAATATACAGCAAAAACTGGCGAAAGTTGCTTGTCACTCGTTTTTGATATTTTTCAGAAAGTAGATGTTTATTTTCCTATGTCCGTTTATATGTATTTTGTTCCCTTTGGTTATTGTAAAGCGCTGCAGAAACTGTTGCGCTATATAAATGATGACAATAATAATAATAATTTGTTAGTTAATACTCAGACCAGCTACATTTATTTTCCGTTCTGCTTTTTTTGTTTGCCTTTGGTGTCTTGGGTAAAGACCGCTACTGCAATAATCAGTGAAAGATACAACAGCATAAAGATTTTTCTTTTGAGTTTGAAGCCCTAGAGGACAGTGCTATAGTGACCTGGGCCCTGGACCACAATATGTACAATATATTATTCTGTAAAGAGGAAAGAATTTATATATAAAACAAATATATCGTTCTCTTTTCTCACTAAAGCAAATGGCCTGAGTGATGGAGGAGAATGGCATTTGGCCAAAAAAAATGTAATGCAGATAGGGAGAGTGGAATTTAAATACTAGGAAATTGGGAATGATGTGGGGAATGATAAGATATAGTAATAATATTTGTAACCTAAAACAATGGGGAGATGAGGACCATTTCTTAATTTCGCAACTGACACATGATGACCTAAGACCAGCCCTGATAACAGCAAATATCTTGAGGTTTAATAGGGGTTCTCATAATAAAAGTTATTTAGAGTGACGGTTGTGTATGCAATAATTGTTAATGCTCTCCCACTGAAAACATACCTTTCTTACAAAGAGGAAGAAAACGCCATATGCAGCCTATGGGGAACCGAGCTTATAATGTATGATCAGGACCTCGACACACTACAGCTGAAAGACTTACAGGGTTATTCAGAGAGCGGTGAAAACCAGGAGAATGACTGGAGAATGGAGAATTCTAGGTCAAAATAGCCAAACCAGAAAAATTCTCCCATTCATCTCACTTTCCAAATCGGTTATTTTAACCTAGAATTTTCCATTCTACAGTCGTTCTCCTGGTTTTCACCTCTCTCTGAATAACCCTGTTAATCACAAAATGATCTCAGTGGTGCATTCAACGACACCATCATTCTTTTACTAAAGGGCTAGATCTCCCTCTACAGTCAGGGTTCAGTTATTTTAGACATTTTCACAGAAAACGACTTGTTATTGTTGTTCATAACTGCTTCCTGTGTTTGCCGTTACTTTTGCCAGTTTCTGAACACTGGATGCAGGCCGCTGACCTCAGGCGATCTATGTAAAAGAGATAAAAATACAGACAACCCTAAAATGATGACATGTGATATGGATATCGATTTTACAAATTACAATCCAAAATAGAAAAAAACATACATGGTTATTGAGAGAGCACCGAAATATCGCCGACATTTAGGTGCTCTCCCGTTCCCCTCACTTCGGCTAGTCCGATTCGCCAACCCTGCTGTGAATTCGGCATTCACTGCAGCGTCCCCGAAGTGCAGGGAACAAGCCACAGAACGCATCTGAAAATCCACTGCAAAACTGCCGAATCAATCCGAAAACCCGCTGAATGCATCCAACAATCTGCTGCAAAACCGAATTGATCCGAAAAAAGCCAACGACCTGCCAAACAGAGCGCCGATCAGCTGGCAGAAAAAGCCAAGCCGATGATTGAGTAAAAAATAAAAGCTGCAGCTTTTAAAAGGTGTTTGCAAAAAAACTACAGCACGAAAAATACCTGAAAATAACTTAGAAAGGTCTATTACAGAAAAAAAACCACAATTTTTAAAAAAAATAATAAATAAATAAATAAATAATCGGGGAAAAAAGTTTAGCCAAAAAAGTCATGAAAAATGTCTTACAAATCCTAAAAAATAAATAGATACACAGTCTTTCTACTACAAATATTTAATAAAAACAGGGAATATTTTTTACAATGAAACTAGGGATGAGCCGAACACTCCGAGTTCGGTTCGAGCCCAAACTTCCCATTTGTTCGGGACCGAACCCGAACCCCCATGCAGGTCAATGGGGCTGAAAATTCGGTTTTTTAGAGTGCCCTCCAAGAGGGCATATATGCTACATACTGTATTTGCCATAAAAGGTGTATGGGGGTCCGGGTAGTGCCCTGGGGGACAGGAAACAAGGACAAAAAGTTTAAAAAAAAAACTTTTTAAAGGGACAGTGAGTTTTCCATGAAATAAGGGTTAAAAATAAAAACGAAAAATTCCTTCAAATATCGTGCCTAGAAGGTCCCCATAACCTGCCCGTGAAGTGGCGGATTTCTATGGATGTATAGAAACACTTAAAAACAAATAAATGACGTTTCATATGACGGTAAATGCTTTTCCTTTAATCTATCCATAAACAACTGCTTGGGGCGGCAGCCTGTATGAAAAGACATTTTAGGACGCGCAGAAAAAGTTTAGTGTTTTTTTGGGCTAAATTATTGTGAAACTTGTGCAGGCTTTGGATGAAAGTAACAATAGGTGCTTTAAAATTGGTCTTTTAGCGTCGGCAACAGTGCCGTCACACTGTAACCCCTCTGAGGATATGAATCTGATACAGGCGTCAGTGGCAGTGCACCCAAATATTGTGCCTTTAGTGCCAGGCATGCAAGTACTATCATACAGTAACCCCTCTGTGGTATTGTGGAAGAGTGCAGGGGTGGACCATGTGGTCCTTTATTGAAAAGTTTTTGATCTGGTAATGGGCGTCAGTGCACCCAGATATTGTGCCTTTGGTGCCAGGCCAGCAAGTATCATCATACAGTAACCCCTCTGGTATTGTGGAAGAGTGCAGGGGTGGACCATGTGGTCCTATATTGAAAAGATATGCATCTGGTTAAGGCGTCAGTGCACCCAGATATTGTGCCTTTGGTGCCAGGCCAGCAAGTATCATCATACAGTAACCCCTCTGTGGTATTGTGGAAGAGTGCAGGGGTGGACCATGTAGTCCTATATTGAAAAGTTTTTTATCTGTTAATGGGCGTCAGTGCACCCAGATATTGTGCCTTTAATGCCAGGCCATCAAGTATCATCATACAGTAACCCCTCTGTGGTATTGTGGAAGAATGCAGGGGTGGACCATGTGGTCCTATATTGAAAAGTTTTTGATCTGGTAATGGGCGTCAGTGCACCCAGATATTGTGCCTTTGGTGCCAGGCCAGCAAGTATCATCATACAGTAACCCCTCTGTGGTATTGTGGAAGAGTGCAGGGGTGGACCATGTGGTCCTATATTGAAAAGTTTTTTGTTTTTTTTAATGGGCGTCAGTGCAGCCAAATATTGTGCCTTTCATGGCAGCAAGTGCCTTCACACCTTTTGTGGTATTTGTGGTATTCATACCTTTTGTGGTATTGTGGAAGAGTTCAGTGCTGGAGGTTTTGTGAATGCATAAGAGGACATCCCCTATCTATTCCATTACTTCAGCATCAGGGGATTGATAGCTGCTGATCCAGGACTGATTCATTTTTATAAATGTCAGCCGGTCTACAGAGTCGGTGGACAGACGCACTCTTTTGTCTGTGACAAAACCTCCAGCGGCACTGAACGTCCTTTCGGAAAGCACGCTAGATGAAGGGCAACCTAGTAGCTGCATAGCATATTGGCTAAGTTCTGGCCAGTGATCCAATCTCAACACCCAGTAAGCCAGTGGATCATCTGCTGGAAAGGTATCCAGGTCTGCCCTTGCCCCTAGGTAGTCCTGCACCATATGGTGAAGACGCTGGCAATGGGTGCCTACATTTGACGTCCCTGGGCGTCGAGGACTAAAAAAATTTAAAATTGCATCAGTCAAGCGGCCCTGGCTTTCACCGCTATTCCTCTGATCACCTGCAGCCTCAGAAGCACGTGTGTCAGCACTTGGTAATCTAACAGTGCCTGGAAAGGTGTTACACAAGTTTCGCTTTAGAGCGTCCTCAAGTTTTGTCATCCTGTGCTCCCTCTGTGCGGGCAGGATGAGCTCTGCAACTTTCCCCTTGTATCGTGGATCAAGAAGGGTTGCCAACCAGTAATGATCCCTCTCCTTGATAGTACGAATCCTAGGGTCCTTTAGCAGGCTTTGCATCATTAGGGAGCCCATGCAGCGTAGGTTGGAGGTGGCATTAGCTGCCGAGTCTTCCTGGTCAATGAGGATGACCGTGTCGTGCACTTCCTCCTCCCAGCCACGCACAAGCCCTTCTGTTTCTGGGCACACAAAACCCTGCCTTGAGGTATCCCCACCTTCAATGCCCCCACTACTTAAATAGTCCTCCTCCTCCTCATCCTCCTCCTGTCTGATCTGAGTAGGACCCGCTGGAATGCTGTCTGCGGAAAGACTGGGGCCTTGAGAGCTAGGGAAGGCCTCCTCTTCCTCCCGCTGCTCTGCCTCTAGAGCCACATCTATAATTCCCCGCAGAGTGTGCTCCAGCAGGAACACTAAAGGAATTGTGTCACTGATGCATGCACTGTCCCTGCTCACCATCCTCGTTGCCTCCTCAAATGGTGACAGTACAGTGCATGCATCCTTGATCATCAGCCACTGCGGGGGAAAAAAAAACAAGTTGACCTGAACCTGTCCTTGTGCCATACTCACACAGGTACTAGTTGATGGCCCTCTGCTGCTTGTGCAGACGCTGCAGCATTGCTAATGTCGAATTCCACCTGGTGGGCATGTCACAGATCAGACGGTTTGTGGGAAGGTGGAATTCTCTTTGAATTTCTGCCAGGCGAACGCTTGCTGGGAATGACCATCTGAAGTGGCTGCAGACTTTTCTGGCCTGGATGAGAAGCTCTGACAGCCCTGGGTACTTGGTTAGGAAACGCTGTACCACCAGATTTAGGACGTGTGCTAGGCATGGTACATGCGTCAGTTTACCCTTGCGTAGGGCGGAGAGAAGGTTACTGCCATTATCGCAGACGATCATTCCCAGCTCAAGCTGGCGTGGTGTTAACCATCTCTGCACCTGCCCCTGCAGAGCTGACAAAATTTCTGACCCAGTGTGGCTCCTGTCCCCTAAACAAACCAGCTCAAGCACAGTAAGGCATCTTTTTGCTTGAGCCATTGCGTAGACCCTGTCAGGTGTCGGTTTAACTGCCACTTCGCCAGAGACAGAGAAGGAGCAGGAGGAGGAGGAGGAGGAAGAGGTGGTGGTGGTGGAGCAGACAGACCTCATACAAGCAGCTTTCTGGAGGCGTGGTGGATGAACAAGCTCCAGCACAGAGCCCCTTCTTGGATCCCTCCCAGCTGCAATCAGAGTTACCCAGTGTGTCGTGAAGGAAATGTAATGACCCTGTCCATGCTTGCTGGACCACGTGTCTAAAGTCACATGCACCTTGCTGCTGACTGCCTTTCCCAATGACTGAATAACATTGTCTTCCACGTGCTGGTATAGTGCTGGAATGGCCTTGCGTGAAAAGTAATGGCGTTTTGGAACCTGCCACTGTGGTACAGCGCATTCAGCAAATTCACGGAAGGGAGCAGAGTCCACCAGCTGGAAAGGTAGCAGCTGCAATGCGAGTAATTTTGCTAAGCTGGCATTTAGACGCTGTGCTTGGGGATGGTTGGGACTATATTTTTTCTTTCGCTGCAGCAGCTGCGGCAACGTAATCTGACTGCGTAAATCTTCAGCTACTGGGATGATGTCACATTGTGAGGAAGGACCTGCTGGTACATCCATTACTGTAGCATCATCCCTGTCGGTGGAGGTTGTAGGCAATTGCATGGCAGGACATACAGTGTGGGTAGAGACAGATGAGGAGGAGGAGGACCTACGCAAAGTTTTGCCCCAACGGGATGTGTGGCACTTGTTCATATGTCGCCTCAAGCACGTGGTACAAAGCGTCCGGTGTTTATCCACACTTCAGCCTCCTCTGACATAGATTACAAATAGCAACGGTGGGATCTGCTGCACAGTTCTTAAAGAACTCCCAGACAGCAGAGTTCCTGCATGTGTTCTTTGAGACAACAGCGCTCTGCACCGGAGCAGCTCTGACATGTGATGCCTTGGACTGGCTAGTGCTACGGTTGGTCACAGAGGATGTTGTGCCTCGTGTTTGCTGTGCCTCCTCCTCCCCCTCCTCCTCACTTGATTCCTCAGTTTGATCTGGCACCCAGGTGGAGTCAGTGACCTCATCATCATCAATGTCATCTTCACCCCCTATCTCCTCGTCACTGGAGCCAACGTGGCAGTTTGCTGCAGCTGCTGGGGCAACATGAGTGCCAGTTATTTGTGTGTCATCACTGGCACCCCCTTCCTCTAGGTTGATTATACTCCCTTGCTCAACCTCAGAGATTGAATCAGAGCACTGTACTTGCTGCGCATCCTCAAGCAGCATGTCACTTTCATTGTAGTCAAACAATTCAGCTGACTCCTCCGTGTGTGATAGCGAGGCTACGGCAGGAGTAGCTGTGGACATGGAGGCTGCATTAGATGCTTTGGCAGCTGAGGTGGACTGTAAAACACTAGAAGCCTGGCTGGCAGAGGACTCGGAGGATGAGGATGGCCTGGTTAACCAATCCACCAAGTCCTCTGTATGTTGCTGCTGCTTAAGACGGCCAGCACAAGTTAGAAAGGACAAGCGTGCCCCTGCAGAGGATGCACCACGTCCACCACGACCAGAGACACAGCCTGCCGACACAGGGGCTGCTTGCCCTCTTATCTGTGGCTGGGAGCGTCTGCCTGTCCATTTTGTTCTTTCAGACATGGTGAGTGATATATAGATTAATATATACAGAACTCTGATTCAACTCTGGTATAAAGATTTAAATAACTGGTATAACTCAGTGAGACACACTGATAGCTGGCAGCCAGTGACAAGGGACAGATCACCTTAATTCCCAAGTGTTTTAAAGAAATTAGTGAGCCCCAAAATACAGCATGGTACTTTTTGTATGACGAGACACAGATCACCTTAATTCACAAGTGTTTTAAAGAAATTAGTGAGCCCCAAAATACAGCGTGGTACTGTATGTATGACGAGACACAGATCACCTTAATTCCCAAGTGTTTTAAAGAAATTAGTGAGCCCCAAAAAAATTGCTGGCTGTGTGACGAGACACAGAAGATCACCTTAATTCCCAAGTGTTTTAAAGAAATTAGTGAGCCTGAAAATACAGCGTGGTACTTTTTGTATGACGAGACACAGATCACCTTAATTCCCAAGTGTTTTAAAGAAATTAGTGAGCCCCAAAAAAATTTGCTGGCTGTGTGATGAGACATAGAAGATCACCTTAATTCCCAAGTGTTTTAAAGAAATTAGTGAGCCCCAAAATACAGCGTGGTGCTTTTTGTATGACGAGACACAGATCACCTTAATTCCCAAGTGTTTTAAAGAAATTAGTGAGCCCCAAAAAAAATTGCAGGCTGTGTGACGAGACACAGAAGATCACCTTAATTCCCAAGTGTTTTAAAGAAATTAGTGAGCCCCAAAATACAGCGTGGTACTGTATGTATGACGAGACACAGATCACCTTAATTCCCAAGTGTTTTAAAGAAATTAGTGAGCCCCAAAATACAGCGTGGTACTTTTTGTATGACGAGACACAGATCACCTTAATTCCCAAGTGTTTTAAAGAAATTAGTGAGCCCCAAAATACAGCGTGGTACTTTTTGTATGACGAGACACAGATCACCTTAATTCACAAGTGTTTTAAAGAAATTAGTGAGCCCCAAAATACAGCGTGGTACTGTATGTATGACGAGACACAGATCACCTTAATTCCCAAGTGTTTTAAAGAAATTAGTGAGCCCCAAAAAAAATTGCTGGCTGTGTGACGAGACACAGAAGATCACTTTAATTCCCAAGTGTTTTAAAGAAATTAGTGAGCCCCAAAATACAGAGTGGTACTTTTTGTATGATGAGACACAGATCACCTTAATTCCCAAGTGTTTTAAAGAAATTAGTGAGCCTGAAAATACAGCGTGGTACTTTTTGTATGACGAGACACAGATCACCTTAATTCACAAGTGTTTTAAAGAAATTAGTGAGCCCCAAAAAAATTTGCTGGCTGTGTGATGAGACATAGAAGATCACCTTAATTCCCAAGTGTTTTAAAGAAATTAGTGAGCCCCAAAATACAGCGTGGTGCTTTTTGTATGACGAGACACAGATCACCTTAATTCCCAAGTGTTTTAAAGAAATTAGTGAGCCCCAAAAAAAATTGCTGGCTGTGTGACGAGACACAGAAGATCACTTTAATTCCCAAGTGTTTTAAAGAAATTAGTGAGCCCCAAAATACAGCGTGGTACTTTTTGTATGATGAGACACAGATCACCTTAATTCCCAAGTGTTTTAAAGAAATTAGTGAGCCCCAAAATACAGCGTTGTAGTTTTTGTATGAGGAGACACAGATCACCTTAATTCCCAAGTGTTTTAAAGAAATTAGTGATCCCCAAAATACAGCATGGTACTGTTTGTATGACGAGACACAGATCACCTTAATTCTCAAGTGTTTTAAAGAAATTAGTGAGCCCCAAAATACAGCGTGGTACTGTTTGTATGACGAGACACAGATCACCTTAATTCACAAGTGTTTTAAAGAAATTATTGAGCCCCAAAAATAATTGCTGGCTGTGTGACGAGACCCAGAAGATCACCTCAATTCACAAATGTTTTAAAGAAATTAGTGAGCACCAAAATACAGCTTGGTACTTTTTGTATGACGAGACACAGATCACCTTAATTCCCAAGTGTTTTAAAGAAATTAGTGAGCCCTAAAATACAGCGTGGTACTTTTTGTATGACGAGACACAGATCACCTTAATTCACAAGTGTTTTAAAGAAATTAGTGAGCCCCAAAATACAGCGTGGTACTTTTTGCGTGACGAGACACAGATCACCTTAATTCCCAAGTGTTTTAAAGAAATTAGTGAGCCCCAAAAAAAATTGCTGGCTGTGTGATGAGACATAGAAGATTACCTTAATTCCCAAGTGTTTTAAAGAAATTAATGAGCCCCAAAATACAGCGTGGTACTTTTTGTATGACGAGACACAGATCACCTTAATTCCCAAGTGTTTTAAAGAATTTAGTGAGCCCCAAAAAAAATAGCTGGCTGTGTGACGAGACACAGAAGATCACCTTAATTCCCAAGTGTTTTAAAGAAATTAGTGAGCCCCAAAATACAGCGTGGTACTTTTTGTATGACGAGACACAGATCACCTTAATTCCCAAGTGTTTTAAAGAAATTAGTGAGCCCCAAAATACAGCGTGGTACTTTTTGTATGACGAGACACAGATCACCTTAATTCCCAAGTGTTTTAAAGAAATTAGTGAGCCCCAAAATACAGCGTGGTACTTTTTGTATGACGAGACACAGATCACCTTAATTCCCAAGTGTTTTAAAGAAATTAGTGAACCCCCAAAATACAGCGTGGTACTTTTTGTATGACGAGACACAGATCACCTTAATTCCCAAGTGTTTTAAAGAAATTAGTGAGCCCCAAAATACAGCGTGGTACTGTTTGTATGACGAGACACAGATCACCTTAATTCCCAAGTGTTTTAAAGAAATTAGTGAGCCCCAAAATACAGCGTGGTACTTTTTGTATGAGGAGACACAGATCACCTTAATTCCCAAGTGTTTTAAAGAAATTAGTGAGCCCCAAAATACAGCGTGGTACTGTTTGTATGACGAGACACAGATCACCTTAATTCCAAAGTGTTTTAAAGAAATTAGTGAGCCCCAAAATACAGCGTGGTACTGTTTGTATGACGAGACACAGATCACCTTAATTCCCAAGTGTTTTAAAGAAATTAGTGATCCCCAAAATACAGCGTGGTACTGTTTGTATGACGAGACACAGATCACCTTAATTCACAAGTGTTTTAAAGAAATTAGTGAGCCCCAAAAATAATTGCTGGCTGTGTGACGAGACCCAGAAGATCACCTCAATTCACAAATGTTTTAAAGAAAGTTGTAAACCCCAAAAATTGCTGGCACAGTGACAAGGCACACATCACCTAAATTCCCTGATATTTGGTAAAAATTACACCCAAAAAGACTTGCTGGCACAGTGGTGACAAGACCCAGAAAATCACCTTAATTCACAAATGTTTTAAATAAAGTTGTAAACCCCAAAAAAACTTGCTGGCACAGTGACAAGACACACATCACCTAAATTCCCTGATATTTGGTATAAATGAGACCCAAAAAGACTTGCTGGCACAGTGTGACAAGACCCAGAAAATCACCTCAATACACAAATGTTTTAAATAAAGTTGCAAACCCCAAAAAAACTTGCTGGCACAGTGACAAGACACACATCACTGGTCGAAATGAGACCCCCCAGACCCCCCCAGTAGCGTGGCAGACCGGCAGTAACAACACACACAACTATCTTTTTTGAAATCTCCTCTGAAATGCGTGCAGATGCGCTTCGTTGAAACCTTATATAGTGTGCTGCGGGACTTAGCTCTGTGAGCCCATGATTGGGCAAAATTTGCCCAATCAGGACTCTGAGCGGTGATTGGCATAGTGTTGAACCAGTCTTGCACCAGACCTGTGGTCAGGTGCAAGGCTGTAGCCAATTACGAGCTTCAGGCAGTGGGAAAATGCATTGTGGTCCATTGTGGTCGAACATGCGGCGAACACCCGGAAATGTTTGGGGTTCGCGATCTGCTCGAACAGGCTAAGTTCGGGTCGAACCCCGAACCGTCTGAACCCGAACAGCTCCTCCCTAATTGAAACCTATAGGATTCACCTGATTAAACCTGTCGAATTAAACCACTGAAAATCAGAGCATTTCACTGACATTTTGGTGCTGTTCGGTGTTATCTGAATAGATTAAACATTGCTTTTCTTTGGGGACTTTCACTGCCATCTAAAATCACTGTATTTCACTGGCAATATTTGCCAATATTAAGGTCCCCTGTATCACTTACATTGGTCTGCAGCTCAGAGGTGGCAAATGCCCTATGTGACCCCTCTCTGGATCCGCCAGTGGCTGTGTGGGCCTTTATTACCTTTTAGGCCTGGTTCACACCTGGGTGTTTTACAGCGGGTTCCTACACGCTGTAAAACGCTCAAACACGGAAATCCCATGATTTCTTATAGGCCTGGTTCACACCTGAGCGTCTTACAGCGCATAGGACGTGCTGTAAAACGCCCTACGCCCAAAGAAGTACAGGAGCTTATTTGGGGCGTATTACAGTGCATTTGCGGCCTATGGCATAGATGTGAATGCGCTGAAATTAGCGTTTGTGCGTTTTCATAATTGAAAACGCACGTATGAACGCTGGGTTCAAACTCCTGAAAAAAACGAGCGTATGAGATACACTCAGGTGTGAGCCCAGCATTTTACTCATTTCTCAATATTCTTCATAATAGGGTTTGGGGCTGCCATCAAAAATGTTAGGGCTTCTTACTGAAACACTGGTCACCCCCTCACCATCTCCTGTTTAATGAGTTAAATGTGTTTAAATTAGTTAAAAATAAAACATTTTGGCTCTTTTGCTTCATGCCTTTTTTTGTGATAGAGGTCTAAATACCTGATGGTCTAGTAAGGGGTTTAAAAGTATCTCCTGGTGGTCCTGAAAGAAACGACCGGACCAAATTAATAGGTGCCTCGGGTAGTGAGTCAGAGTTCTCTGACTGGCACCAGGTCCTGCGGCTCACTGGTAAACTTACAGGCATCCCAGTGGGCCAATACTGGATAGCATAAGAGGCCTAACACATGGCCATACTAGGACAAGCTCCATTGGGTTTGGCATTGCTGGCATCTCATGGAGCTGGTGGGCACCTGATCAACTCATGGGCTGTCACTCCCCGAATGACAGCCTTGTCAGGGCTTATTGAGTCTTGTTTAAGACTCATAAACCCCAAAAACTCTAAAACCACCTCTGACCAGAGATATCTGTGTCTCTGGCAGTTTTAGATTGTGGAGATCTAAGCACAGAGATTGGTAGAACCAGACATATTTATGGCATACATGCAGAAAATAAGTGCCAGAATTTGTCAGGTACAATGTTTCTATCAGGGTTATTCAAAGAGCTCCGAATTGCTGGCGAAAGGTTCGGTTACCTTTCCTGGCCATTCGGCTATCCAGAGAGCAGGCAGTTTGCCAAATGTTGGCGAATTGCCTGCACATACGGTGCCTGTTCGGTGCCTGTTCGAGGGCAGTGAAATCCCCATAGAGAAGCATTGCTTCCCTATGGGGATTCACTGCCCTCGAACAGGCACCGTATGTGCAGGCAATTCGCCAGGATTTGGTGAATTGCCTGCTCTCTGAATAGCCGAATGGCCAAGAAAGGTAACCGAACGTTGATTTTCAGCGTTCGGTTCCCTTTCGGCAGCCATTCGGATCTCTTTGAATAACCCTGATGTAGCGAAGGGGTTAAACTTGTGTTAGAGATTACAATAGCATAATATGCAGTGAAAGATAGTTCACAGCTTGGCTTACTACCTAGGTCATTGAAAGAGAGGGAGGCATGCACTGTGGCAGGGAAACATGTACTTAAGCATAAATTCCGTTTTGTATAGAACAGGCTTTACTGTGTTTGTAGATAGGGATTCATTCTGAAGAGTGAAGCATTGGATTGCATTTATAATGGATATAATGGATACATAACATCTCTTGGAGAAATCCCATCGTTACTGTCAGTTGTTAATTCAAGTGTGCACACTTGGTGTGAATAGAAAGGATTTCCATGCGCTATGAAGAGCTTCTTCTGACAAGTACCGTTTCAAGAAAGTTTTGAATCTCAATAGGAAATTATTGATAGCAGCAAAGTTTAGTTTACTGAAGAAGACAGATACCCTGTGCGCTAATGCCCGCACAATGATACGCTAATGCCCGCATAACGATAACGAGGAGTTGCAAAGAAATGGCACACTTTAAAAGAGCTCGGAAGATGACAAAGGACAAATTAAATCAGTGACATATGAAATCTAAAAGAGGCGAGGAATAGGAAACACATTTGTTTAATATACTTGCACATGTGGAATTTAAGAGAACGCCAGGAAAACTACTAAAGGAATAGGAAAAGCAATATTATTAACCCCTTCAGTTTCGCTCATCATGTTTAAATGGGATTTGAAGTCACATTTTATCATGTGACCCAGACATATTGTATATCGTTCTTTCCGGCAGACTCGGCAGATTCATAATATATCATTATTATATGTATACGTCATGTCCTGCCTGAATATTATAACAAAAAATGCAAAAAAAAATTGAATTGTCAATAATCTACAGTGTGTAAAGTGTTTTTTTTCACATGTTATCATGCGTGCCTTTGCGGTTATATTTTCTTATATATATATATATAAGAAATGGGGACTTGTTAAATTTTTTTGGGGAAATTATGTGATTTTTAGCAAACGCCCCCATAGAAAAAATCGTTAGTGCAGCATCATTGTAAACATTATAATTGAAATGGGTACAATATTGCTGCATTAATAAAAACATAAAAAAAATTTTTTTTATTTTATTATTTTTTTATCTTTTCCCTTACATTTAACATGGTCATGTTTTATATAATTGGAAAGGCCATGCTCTGGCCATTCCAATGATACCAAACATTAACCCCATCTGTCACTGATCGGGAGATAGGGGGTTCATTGCAACCCCCCTATCTCCTCCATAAGTGGCAGCTAGGGTTTAACTCCTGAACTGATGTCATCGCGCTATGCGCGATGACACCAGTCGGCAGGGGGAGATCCCAGAAGCTTGGCCGAAATTCAAGATGTCGGCCAGCTCCGGGAGGGGACCACGATCCGGCGCCTATTGGCGCCGAATTGCAATCCAGCCCCAAGGGGTTAAAGGCAGCCACCGCTTGGAAGGGCAGGCTGTGCACTTCAAAGCGGTGCCTGCCTTTTTTGTCTACCCCAAGCAGATTGGGAGGGAGAGAGGTCCAAAGGATCTCCCCCCTCCCTTTCAGACACCTTCCCCGCACTGGCGGGGGGAGTGCATGTAATAGACGTCATCGTGCTGGAATACGACGGTACAATGGAGATGGTAAGGGAAAACCTGCAGGTGCAGATTAAGTTACCATTATCTATGGAATAGGGCTCACAGTCTATGGAGTTGTCAGTTTACGATAGCTCTGATTAAGTTTACACCAACCGTAGAATAAGGCCCTCAGTTTTGGTTATGGAGGTGTCGTCAACCTCAGGCCTCCAAACACTAAACTTAGAGCAGGGGTCAGCAACCTTGGCCATCCAGATGTTTTAGAACTACATCTCCCATGTGGCTTAGTCAAACCTAATGTATTGGCTTAGCATCATGGGAGATGTAGTTCCATAACTTCTGGAGGGCTGCTGATCTATGCCTTAGAGCTTTGTTCCTCACCCTAAGTCCCAGAAAGCGTATTCCGCATCATTGCAATATCGGGTACAATTGTATAACTTGTGTTCAAATAATGATTGTCTTATGTGAAAACAAACATAATAATGATTGACATAATTTCATTTGCGATTTTTAAGCCAACATTTTAATTTTGTCTTGTTTAGGGAAAAAAATGAGCCTTCACACAGGAGAAGCATGCAACACAACGCAATGGAAAAAAATACAATAATGCATGAAAAGCTTGCAGTCCTATGGAGGTTTAAGCATGGCTACATCAAAGTGACAATGTTTCAATGGTGCAATAGAAAAAAGAAGCACAATAAAAGAGGCCAACCCTGATTTTCCAAAGCTTTGTTCAAATATTTGTTTTACAGGACATTTAAATAAAATCTACCGGGTGTCAGTTTATTTATGTCTCGTTTTAAGTCACGGTCGAGTTACTTTTAACTCTCACAAGGCATCAAGAGCACAAAACTCATTACGTGGGACATTACTGAGCTCCCATTATGGAACCTATTTAGCGTAATTGATTGATTAATATCTTTTGCTAGTTTGCAACCAGCGAACATGTGTTGCATTTCCTCATTGGCCACGACACATAAAATGATCCCTCCACTTGAGGTTCTTGTAATTTGGAAAGGATTTCCTTTACTCAATCTGACATCACCACAGTAAACCAGAAGCCAGCAATACCAAGAAACAGATATAAAATTCTCCGAATACAGTCTCTGGTTGTCTAGGGCCTGGCTAATATCCGCATGCGTAAACAGCTGTTTTTCAAGTGATTTGTGATTTACCTGTAACACATTTTTATTCACTAAGCTAGGAATTCCTGGAGATATGTTACGGAGCTGTAAATACTAGGCCAAGATATCTGATCTGAAAGAAAAGCTGATTTGGAATTTATTTTTTTGTCCAATTCAACTTTAAAAATGTTCAGGTTCCAGGTAACTCTCTGCAAGATCCAAGTTCAGTGAATAGATCTTTTTGTTAAACATACATTACATGAACCTGCGCAGTGAGCATGCTCGCTCAGAAATCATCCATGCACGCACCGTCGACTCGGTACATATCACATTAATAAGGTTATGAGGGGACATGGGAGTAAAGGTAATTAATTCTTCTCTTTCGAAGAAGAGAGGCAGGGTCTCTGCGCACAGATAATCCTGAAAGTTGAGCTGCCGCCTATTTATGGAGGTCCCTCACAACATTCGACTCTCCACGTACCACCAGTCTTTCAAAATGTCTCAAAAATGCATTACTTTAAAGAAGCCTACAGTATCAGCTCACTCCATAATCCCACACATTGCACCTTTCTTGATCTATCATCCATAGGACTCAGTTGTGCGCTGTCTCGCGAGAGCGAGATCGTGCAGGGTCGTGGAGTGATTCACAGAGGGAGACTGGGGACTATTTGTCACCAGTCTCACTCTGTTCTCGGCGGGCAGAAACAGCAGATCAGGCCACTGTTTTCTCCGTGGGACGAGAGGTGAGTATCTGATTATTTTTGGCCGGGTTTTAGGTGGTACTAATTGATTCTGCAGAAGCGTGATCAGTTAGCACCAGCTTCGAGCTTTGGCTAACTTTTTCGTCACCACATCGGTGCGGTAATTAGGGTTAAGACTTTGTAATCCTAATGCTAATTACTCTTTGCACTCCCCATGTTAGGTATAGGGAGCACAAAGTACAGTAACCTCAAGCAAGCTAGCGCAATCACTGATGCGGAACTGATTTTTAAACCCATAAGCGTTAGGGATGTAATATGGGGGGCATGCGTTAAATTCACTTAACCTAGCGTTAACACTCACATATCTTAACGCAAACGCTAGCGTTAATGTTGTAATAGTGCCCTTAATGTATTATGGTTTAAGTCTGAAAACTGTGAATAATTATGTAATCCGGTAACAAAGTAAATCTTTATTATGTATGATTTTTTTTTTATCCATGGTTGAATCGTACTACGGCATCCTTAAACAGTCTAACCTTATTACTCCCCTGATCCTGATGGTTCTGAACTGAAGCCAATTAGTTCAACTTGCCCATGAGCGTCCGCAGCATGGGGCAAGGGGGAGCACTTTATCCCCCTGGATCAACAGGCTTAAATTATGATAATTTATTCACTGCACTTCTGCAGTTCCTGGGCTCTCCACTAGGCTGCACGAGCATCACATCCCCCTCCACCTTCAATCCACCAGGTGATCCCACTCACTTTGCACGCTGGAAGAGACAGGGCTGAGATGCAGGTGTTCCTATGGGCCACAGGCTGGGATACTGGACACAGGAAAAAAGGTAATGACTGTCAAATAAATAAATTTTTATTAAACTTGATGCCAGTGTCTTTATGAGAGGCCCCTGATCTGAGGTCTAGTTTATCTGTCTGGGGACGAGGGACAGAAAATGATTAATAGTAATCTGGTGGGGGCCTGTGTTAAGCTCACAGAGCTTGCATGAGACACAAGCCAGGCAATATTGGCAATATACAGGCACTCTAGGCAGGGTCTTGCCTTGGCAGTGGGGATGAGGACCCTGCTCCAGAGCTTACAATTTAAGAGGAGAGGGGACCCTGCTCAAGAGTTTACAATCTAAGAGGAGAGGGTTGAGGAGAGGAGATATGTGTGTGTGTGTGTGTGTGTGTGTGTGTATGTGTATGCAGGGAAGGTGAGTGTATATTTATATATATATATATATATATATGTGTGGGAAGGGGGGCTGATGTGTGTGTGTGTATATATATACAGTCAGGTCCAGAAATATTGGGACATCGACACAATTCTACCATCTTGGGCTCTACACACCACCACAATGGAGTTGGAATGAAACAAACACAATGTGCTTTAACTGCAGACTGTCAACTTTAATTTGAGAGTTTGTACATCCAACTCAGGTGAACAGTGTAGGACTTACAGCAGTTTGCAGACGTGCCTCCCACTTGTTAAGGGATCAAAAGTAATGGGACAGAATAATAATCATAAATCAAACTTTCCCTTCTTAATACTTGGTTGCAAATCCTTTGCAGTCAATCACAGCCTGAAGTCTGGAACGCATAGACATCACCAGACGCTGGGTTTCATCCCTGGTGATGCTCTGCCAGGCCTCTACTGTAACTGTCTTCAGTTCCTGCTTGTTCTTGGGGCATTTCCCCTTCAGTTTTGTCTTCAGCAAGTGAAATGCATGCTCAATGGGATTCAGGTCAGGTGATTGACATACTTGCAACCAAGTATTAAGAAAATAATACAACACAAACATTATATGTTTTCATGTTTTTATTGAACAGAACATGTAAACATTCACAGTGCAGGGTGCAAAAAGCATGTGAACCTTTGGACTTAATAACTGGTTGACCCTCCTTTGGCAGCAATAACCTCAACCAAACGTTTCCTGTAGTTGCAGATCAGACCTGCACAACGATCTGGAGTAATTTTGGACCACTCCTCTTCACAAAACTGTTTCAGTGTAGCAATATTCTTGGGATGTCTGGTGTGAATCGCTCTCTTAAGGTCATGCCACAGCAATTCAATCGGGTTGAGGTCAGGACTCTGACTGGGCCACTCCAGAAGGCGTATTTTGTTTTGTTGAAGCCATTCTTTTTTTTGTTGAATTACTTGTATGCTTTGGGTCATTGTCCTGTTGCATCACCCATCCTCTGCGGAGCTTCAGTTGGCGGACAGATGGTCTTACGTTTTCCTGCAAAATGTCTTGATAAACTCTGGAATTCATTTTTCCATCAATGACAACAATCTGTCCAGGCCCTGAGGCAGCAAAGCAGCCCCAAACCACGATGCTCCCTCTGCCATGTTTTACAGTGGGGATGAGGTTTTGATGTTGGTATGCTGTGCCTTTTTTTCTCCACACATACAGGGTTATTCAAAGAGATTCGAAAAGTCACCTCACGTTCGGTGACTTTTCGTTCTCTTCAATTCGGTGCAAATCGGCTTTCCCATTTCGGCTACCCTGCGGTGTATTCAGCAAGCACCACAGGGCTGTCGAAATGCAGGGAAAAGCTGCCGAAAAGCTGCCGAAAACCTGGCAAAAACCCGGCAAATGCACGCCCAAAACCCATAAAAACATCTGGATTAACCCGTCGAAGATGCTGGAAAAACCCGAGCAGGAGCCGATCACACGCAGCAAGGCCTGCGGAAAAAGCAGGCACCGCAGAAGAAGACAGTGAATAAATTAGCAAAACAGTTTGCTTGAATGATTGAAAAGTGAAACGCTGTTTGCAAAGAAACTACTGAGCGAAAATGTCTGGAATTTACATATGAGGTCCAGGGAATGATAATAAAAAGGGCTGTTACAGAAAAAATAAGTAAAGTTAAAAAAAATCAGACTTTTTAAAAAAAAAATGCTTAAAATATCCTAAAAAATCTATAAATAAAGAGACTCTTTACTGCAGAATTTTACAATGAACGGTTTATTAGATATTGAATTAAAACGGGAATATTTTTAACATTGAAGTTTATGGGATTCTCCTGAATAAACTTGCCAATTTAAACCACCGAATGGCAGGGAATTTTGGGAACCTTTCACTGCTGGTTTGTGTTCTCTGAATAGCTGAAGCAGTGCTTTTTTTATGGGGATTTCACTGCCCTCGAACAGGCACCGAACAGGCACCGAATGTGCAGGCAATTCGCCAGGATTTGGCGAATTGCCTGCTCTCTGAATAGTCGAATGGCCAAGAAAGGTAACCGAACGCTGATTTTCAGCGTTCGGTTACCTTTCTCCAGCCATTCGGATCTCTTTGAATAACCCTGATAGTGTTGTGTTTTTTCCAAACAACTCAATTTTGGTTTCATCTGTCCCCAGAATATTTTGCCAGTAGTGCTGTGGAACATCCAGGTGCTCTTTTGCAAACTTCAAACGTGCTGCAATATTCTTTTTGGACAGCAATGGCTTCCTCCGTGGTGTCCTCCCATATACTCCATTCTTGTTTAATGGTTTGCTTATTGTAGATGTGTCAACAAAAATGTTAGCATGTGCCAGAGATTTCTGTAAGTCTTTAGCTGACACTCTAGGTTTCTTCTTTACCTCATTAAGCATTCTGCGCTGTGCTCTTGCAGTCATCTTTACAGGACGACCACGCCTAGGGAGAGTAGCAATAGTGCTGAACTTTCACCATTTGTAGACAGTCTGTCTTACCGTGGACACATGAACATCAAAGCTTTTGGAGATACTTTTGTAACCCTTTCCAGCTTCATGCAAGTCAACAATTCTTGATTGTAGGTCTGAGAGCTCTTTTCTGCGAGGCATGGTTCACATCAGGCAGTGCTTCTTGAAACCAGTAAACCCAAAACTGGTGTGTGTTTTTAAAGGGCAGGACAGCTTTCAGCAACACATCCAATAATATCACACTGATTGGACTCAAGGTTGGCTCACTCCTGGCTCCAATTAGCTCTTGGAGAAGTCATTAGGCTAGGGGTTCACATACTTTTTCCACCCTGCACTGTGAATGTTTACATGTTATGTTCAATAAACACATGAAAACATTTACAGGGTTATCCAAAGAGATTCGAAAAGTCACTGCACGTTCGGTGACTTTTCGTTCTCTTCAATTCGGTTCGTGTTGCCGATCCCATTTCGGTGACCCTGCGGTGTATTCAGCAAGTACCAAAGGGTCCCCGAATTGCAGGGAAAAGCTGCCGCAAACCTGACGAAAACTAACCGCAAAACCTGCCGAATGCACGCCGAAAACACGTGAAAACATCTGGATTAACCCGTCGAAAAACACGAGCAGGAGCCGATCACACGCAGCGAAGCCGCCGGAAAAAGCCGAGAAAAAGCCGACACCGCAGACAGAGGGAGGTGAATAAATTAGCAAAACAGTTTGTATGAATGTGAAAGTGAAAAGCTGTTTGCAAAGAAACTACTGAGCGAAAATGTCTGAAATTTACAAATGAGGTCCATGGAATGATAATAAAGAGGGCTGATACAGAAAAAAGAAGAAAACTTAAAAAAAAAAATCGGACTTTAACCCCTTAAGGGCCGCTGACGTACCCTGTACGTCTTGTCCTCGGGTCTCCCTTAGACCCGCAGACGTACAGGGTACGTCAGCGGCGCCTAATCCCCCTCCCGCCCGATACTCACCTCCCTCGCTGGATCCCACAGCGATCTGGCAGGGAGGAAGCCTGCCCATGTGATTTACATGGGCAGGCGAGGCTGATGACGTCGCCACGCTGCGTGGTGACGTCATCAGCAGGCGTCCCCATGGATTTCAATGGAGGGGAGGGGGGGCTCCTTCGGAGCCCTCTATCTCCCCAACCATTGAAGCTAGGGAGATGCCATTTGCACCGCTGGAGAGGGGAGAGCGTCCCCTTTCCAGCGGCGTATGGCATTAACCGTTTCGCCGCCGGATCACGTTGCGGTGCCAATTGGCGCCAAAACGCGATTCAAACCTGGAGGGGGGCTGACATCTTGGATGTCAGCCAAGCCTCCAGGTCCCCCCCACCCACTGACAACCTCACCATATGTGTGAGGATGTCAGTGGGCCAGTTAACCCTCTAGCTGCCATGTAGAGATAAGGGGATCCTAAGGATCCCTTTATCTCCCGATCCATGGCAGCTAGATGGTCATATTTGCCATCATTTGAAAGGCCTGATTATGGCCTTTCAAATGATACCAAACATGACCAGGTTTGGTTTTAAAAATTTTTAAAAAAAATTAAATAAAAAAAAAATAATAAAAAAATTAAATAAAATAATTTTTTTTTTTTTTTAAAAGTTTTTTTGTCTGGGGGGGGTTTAATTAAATAGGACCTAGGCTGTCATCTAAAAATAATTAGCACAAAATGGTCAGAATGAGCGCAGCGCACATAGGTGAACTGTCTCAGCAGTGAAGGGGTTAAAAAGCAAACGCATGTAAAAATTGGGTATTTCTAGTCTCGGGACAAAATTTTGAACCTATTTAGCCGGGGTCGTTTTGGGTGGTTGTAGATTTTGGGGATTAAATTACAAAAAAGTGTGTTTTTACCATTTTTGTTCCTCATATTTCATATTTTTTTTTATAGTAAATTATTCGATATGATGGAAATAATGGTATTTCTAGAAAGTCCATTTAATGGCGGGAAAAAGGGTGTATAATATGTGTGGGTTGAATAAACGAGTAAGAGGAAAATTTGACCTAAACACTAACAGCGCAGAAACGTAAAAACAGCAGCTGTCACTAAAAGACGGATTTGTGTAAAACCGCCCGGTCACTAAGGGGTTAAAGAAAAATTCTGAAAAATGCTTAAAGTATCCTAAAAAATCTATAAATAAAGAGACTCTTTACTGCAGAATTTTATAATGAACGGTTTATTAGATATTGAATTAAAACGGGAATATTTTTAACATTGAAGCCTATGGGATTCTCCTGAATTAACTTGCCGAATTAAAACACCGAATGGCAGGGCATTTCGGGAACCTTTCCCTGCTGGTTTGTGTTCTCTGAATAGCCGAAGCAGTGCATTTTCATGGGGAATTCACTGCCCTCGTACAGGCACCGAACAGGTACCGTATGTGCAGGGAATTCGCCAGGATTTGGCGAATTGCCTGCTCTCTGGATAGCCGAATGGCCAGGAAAGGTAACCGAACGCTGTTTTTCAGCGTTCGGTTACCTTTCTCAAGCAATTCGGATCTCTTTGGATAACCCTGATAGTGTTTGTGTTGTATTATTTTAAGCAGACTGTGTTTTTCAAATTGTTGACTTAGATGAAGATCAGAGCACATTTTATGACCAATTCATGCAAAACTCCACGTAATCCCAAAGGGTTCACATACTTTTTCTTGCAACTGTATGTCCTTGTTCTCTGAATGATGTCGTTATTTTAAGGTATTTGGGGTTTTACGACATTGACTTTACAGTTTATGGGGAGAACTGAGTTTCCAATTGTTAGTTGATCGATTATTTCTTTAGGTATGTATGCATGTATATCATTTTATCCCTCATACTATAAGCAGTTCACATAGACATCCCAATGCACACCTGCCTATCAGGCAAACTCTTCCTGCGAAAGAATTGATTACGGAGGTGTTATCGTATCAATAAATCCCATTTTAAGGTTTATTAGTGTGGTGGTGGAGGACATAACAGATTGCTCGGTCTGTTAATGAGTAATTGGAGATGGTTTCCGAGGAGCTTTCTAATGTTAGTCAAAAACATTTATAGAAGGGTCTTTCCCCTACGTTGTATTTTCTCGTCAACTGGGTCTCGGTCTTATGGCATTGAATCGTTTTGACTTTTGACTTCTAAGACTTTTGTTTTCAACGTAGAAAACATTTCTAACCTATTTGTCAGCTGTGACTTGCTGTTTGCCCTCAATACAAGGCATTTCAACAATACACCACATATCTGCTTACCAGTTAAGCCAACTGGAGTTATATAATTAGGCAGAGTTTTCTGCCAAATGCCAAGGAATGGTTGCCAGGGCTCAGGGGAGGGAGCAAAAAGGAAGGGATGGGCTATTAGATCGTATCTAGGGGGTTTTCAGAGTAACAACAATGTAGACTTTGTGCAATTGTACTATGCAAAGAATGTGACCGTTACTGGCATGCCTTGGCAATGTTACTGTCTCAACCACACATTATTAGGTGAACACCAAGGATATTGAAACCCCCAGTTCTCTTTTGAATGCAACTTGTGATTTTCTTCTGTTCATTCTGTGCATGGGAATTGTGGTAGTTGGAGTCCATCAGCGTCAGAAGGGCTAAAGTACGAAACTTCTAGAAGTAAGGTTTCATTTCTGCAATTCAAACATATTCTACACAGTTAGGCTAGGGTCAGACGAGCGTGATTTCTACGGACTGTATGTCCGTGCAGTACGGACGACGTCAGTACGGAAGACGCAGTAGTGGCCAGACAGTCCGTTTTTTTCACTGACGTATATATTTTGACGGATGTAGGAGGGAAAATAAATTAAAAAGCAAAGCCATTTTGTCCGTGAAAAATGCTGGACGTATAAATGCAGTCCGTCTGACCACGTTCCATCACTCACACACAAAGCTATGCGGACGTTGTGGACGCAGCGCACATTATGCGGCCGTTCTAGGCCGTTCTTGCCCGCCTTGCATTTGTGGGCCGTGGCCGTTGTGCGTCCGCAGTTCAGTGCGGACGTATTTCGTGTGTCGGGCTCCGATGGGCTTTCTGTCATGCTATCACGGACGTACTTTAAGGCTAGGGTCAGACGAACGCATTTTCGCGTTGTCTGTGAAAAAGTGCGTTCGAACGAATGGACGCATTTTTTCACGGAGTACGCGATAGCGGTCATACGATGCGCATTTGCATCCGTGATTTTGTACGGATCATCAATAAAACACTTTGTGCATCTGGACGTTATGTTGGCCGGACATTAGCAGCGTCTGACATCTCCAAATCACGCACACACGCCTCTAGCGGACGCAGCGCACTCTGTACAACCGTACTAGTGGTTTTACGTTCTCGAAAAAATGCGTTCGTTTTCCACTTGCGTTGCGCAGCCGGACTTTTGTGCGACCGTACTTCGTATATTGGCTGTCATTGCCCGGCATTTGCTGCTACTACAGCCGTGATTAAGTGCGCCTGCACGCGCGTTCGCACTGCGCTCGTCTGACCCTAGCCTTAGGCATCATCACGGATGTGAACACTACGTTCGTCTGACACCAGCCTAAAAGAACTGTTTTAATTTTTAAGGGCTCCTGACAATATAAACTCCCTTATTTTTAAAAATCAGATAAATAAGAGGTTTTAAACAATATATATGATGACCTTGAGGCAATCATAACGGCAGTGAGGACATTTACTTTTGTCTATCAGGTCTATTCACTAAAAAGTGAAACTCTGGAGAATTGGCAGGAGAAGAGAACAATACAGACCAACAAGCCGATTTGGAAAGTGAGATAAATGGGAGAATTTTTCTGGTTTAGCTATTTAGACCTCGAATTTTCACTTCTCCAGCAAATTCTCCTGAGTTTCACCTTTAGTGAATAGACCTGTTAATTTTGTGCTTGGCATATATTGTTCCAGGCAATTCTGAAACTCATGGGGCCCGATTCCAATGGAGCCTTTAACCCCTTCACTACCAAGTGATTTTCCAAAAAAATTGTCAGAAACTAGTTTTTTTAAAAAAAATCATACTAAATTAATTAAGAAATATTTGAGCATATTCCCATTGTATTTCTTACTGTAAATAACCTATTTTGGCCAGTAGATGGCACCATCTACTGCCAAATTGAGATATAGCAGTTTGAGCTGCTGGTGTATTTTCTTTTTTTTCCTATATCGGCGGCTGAAAGCCTGATGTAAGGGCATCATCAGACGATTTTACACAGTTCTAGCTCTTTGGTCATTATGCCCACAGGGCTAAAACTTTAGGGGCACCGTTTGCAGCCCAAAAGCAAATGTAATTAATTTGCTGCAAACTAATTTCATTTGCTTTTGGGCTGCAGATCACCAGATCAAGATATCTCGCTATTGGGCAACGGATTGTGCCTTTTGAAGCCCGATATATCTCGATTTCGGTAGTGAAGCGGTTAAATTTGGCTTGCTAATAGATATTTTGTGCAGGAGCTGCTATCCATTAGCAGATTTCTAGAAATGACTCAATTTCAACCAAGCCACATGTTACCGGCTTGAGATGAATTTTGAACAGAAAAGGTTGTTCTGAGAGAGATTAAAAAAATGAAAATAATGTATATTTGCTTATTTTTAATTTTTGATGTATTTGTTTATCCTTCTCCAAAATATTGTTGAAATGAAAGATTCTGAACTCTACTTGGTGTCCCATATGTTTCACAATGTCAGACAGGGTCTGCATTATCAGCATACAGACATCATTTTCGGTGGTCTAGTCCTAAAAAAATTACTGTGGGAATTCTCCAAAACTCTTCAGCGCACTCCGGGGACCCTGCGGTGAATAGTACATTCAACTCAGGGTTGGCGAAATGGCATTGCCGGAGTGCACTGAAGTCTGCCAAACCAGAAAACACCAAATTCCACAGGCTGGGTGGAGTAGAGGTAACATCACCGCTCTATAACTGTGGAGAGAGACTGTGGATACACAGGTTCGATCCCAGCAAGAGCACCTCTCCAGTAAGGGTCCTTGGGCAAGACACCTAACGGTACATACTCGCCACCCAGGACATACTTGAAAAGGCGAGAAATCTCAATGTATCCTTCCTGGTAAAATCCTTTCTAAAAAAAAATTTCAGTGCTTTCTGAATAACCCCTCAAATGTTCCTGCTCAACTTGACCCCTGATCATTTTGTTGAATGGCGCATGTACAACTAGCGCACACCAACTCAATGAGACGAGTCAGAAGGCACAAGCAATGAGCGGCATTGGACAATCAGTTTCACCTTAATCAACTGACACGCTTCAAAACTCTGTAGCGAAGACCTTCCCTCTGAAGGACAGTCACAGACCTGAAGGATAGCCTGGAGTGGGTGGAGAACGGAGGGAGACAGTCAGCACCCCATGATGGAGAACGGAGGGAGACAGTCAGCACCCCATGATGGAGAACGGAGGGAGACAGTCAGCATCCCATGATGGAGAACGGAGGGAGACAGTCAGCACCCCATGATGGAGAACGGAGGGAGACAGTCAGCATCCCATGATGGAGAACGGAGGGAGACAGTCAGCACCCCATGATGGAGAACGGAGGGAGACAGTCAGCATCCCATGATGGAGAACGGAGGGAGACAGTCAGCATCCCATGATGAGTTAATTAACTGAATGTATTCCTGGTGGCTACAGTGTTCCTTTAATCAGTCATTATTCACATAAAAATAATTATATTCACACAATAACAGTAAGGTGCAATGCTCTTTATTGGATATACTTTGTACTGTGGGGTTTTCCTTTAACAAAGTATGCGATTAGGACGTTTCTCTATTTATAACTTTTTTCATGGAGCCTTTTATTCAACTGGTATTTTCAAGCAAAAAAAGGGAATATTTTGTTCCACATTGATTAGCAATTAAAAGTAGAAAGGTGACAAATAGAGAATATTAAATATTCTCTTTTCTTCACATTTGTTTTACTCGTTACTACAAATCAAAGTAGAACAAAATATTCCCTGTATTTCGGCAGTCAGATAATCAGGTTCTTGTCTATCCCATTCTCATTGCTGAGGTTACCAGCTGAGAAGAACATAAGCCTTTAGCCTGATCATTTTATAGCACAACAAGAACTTCTCTGGACATAAAGTACCTTCTCACATCGTGTAAAAGGCCCTTTCCAAAAACTGCCAAGAAGGGGAGCATTCTTCAGCTATGTTTATTTAACTTTATGTACGGGAGCAGCAGCCTTTCAGGTTTATAAATGATAATGCCATTGGGGTAGGGATGAGGGGCAATGGTTTTTCAGATGGTCAAGCCAAATATAGAGCAGTGTATTATCTCATAATCAGACCAATAGGAAGTCTACACATTACCAAAAAGGACAAGTGTATCTCGATACGTTTTACCATACAGCAAATAAGCCAAACTACATGAGTTGAACAATTAGTGGGAGCTATTGTCTTCATGCAAAGTGGCTTCTCTCACCCTATTGATACTTCAGTTAGCATTCTTTTAGAAAATCACCATATACACAAAGCCAGGTTATCATAAGGGCTACCAGAACTGCAGCTACAGGTCCATGTCCTACAAGAAATGGAGTGAAAAGCTAACTAAATTGACACCAAGTGTCACCAATTTAAAAAGGTTTACTACAGTGTAATTCATATAGATCTGAACCCAACGTTTTCAATAGATCGTAAGCGAACGAAAGGCAATTGATGAAAGCTTCAGGAAACTTACCTCCTCTTATGTTGCGCACATTCCTTCACAGCATTTGTTGGAAGTGGCCAGTAGGTGTCAGCACAGCAACAGAGGTATGAGAATAGCACTCCCATGGAACTACATGGCTTAGTCTTTGAAACTGACCAAAGGTTACTTATATCAAGATGGCGCAACATGTCACACCGTACGTGAGTCAATGGTGACAATCCAGAATATTCTTGAGGGCCATGTCATTTCCATGACTCTGTGATCAATTCACCCTGGTCCCTTGATCTTACCAGCCTGGGCTTGTTTTTGCGGTGTACTGTAACAAGTATTGCACAACTGATGCCTTAGTGGACAACAAAAGGACTGATATCCAAAACGTCGATGATGCAATATTGAGATGCAGCCACATGTGACTATCAAAAAATGTCAGCCACTTCCAGTACAGTTTAGAGGAGGTACGTTTCCTGAAATGCTCATTAATTAACATTCGTCCATCTATGATCTAACAAATGCTTTGGGTTTATATGAATCACTCTGTACAATGGAGCTATGTGTGAGATTATGGCGCAGTATGGGAAATAGGGATCAGGCAGAAGTACATGCACAATGAGAAGCATGGGGCAGAGGCACATTGGCAATGAGATGAGTGGAAATATACAGATTATAAATGGAAACAAACTCACAATTTAAATCCACCCAGTCTTACAATGGGTGCAACACATACCCAGAGAGGCTCAATCCAAATGACACATGCAGCAAAGAAAGACATGGGCACTCCACCTCTTCCAAAGCAGGGAAATTTTATTGGAGCTACATCAGAGACAATGTTTCAACTCTATCGACTTGAAAAAGACTCGATACAGTCAAAACGTCTCAGAGAGGAGTGGGGCAGAGATACACCAAAATCCTCAACTGCAGACCCATTAAATCCTTCATATGGCACTGTGTAAACAGTCCTTGGGCAAGACACCTTACGGTACATACTTGCCTGCCACACAATATCGGCTGAGGAGTCCAGTGGAACCATCTCTTCCCTTCGACCATGTAGAAGCAAGTCAAATCCCGTTCAGCACATCCCTCCAATACAACTGTGGAGAAGCAAGTCTCGACGTTATGAGAAACGGTTTTCAACCTAACCACCAGGTTGCTGATCTACAGTCATAGAAGACGACCCGATCCCACTCAGAAGATGCCACCAGGGAGTGTCCTTGGGCAAGACACCTAACAATATGGATGCGCCTACCTCACAAAATACATGTACAGTACATCACACAGATTGTAAGTTGCCTTGGGAACAGGGACCCCCTGAATCAGGCCATATCATCCATGTGTGGTATTCTAATGTATCAACCCCTTGTACACTGATCTTGTAAAGTGCTGCGGAATATGTGGCGCTATATAAATAAAGGATAATAATAATAAAAATAATAAGTGCACAGCTGGCTCTTTCACAGATCTTGTCAATGGAGGATGAGACCTGACTTCCTGCCTGGGGCACGCCAATGGAAGCCTTGGACAAGCAAAGGCGGATGCATGATTTGACAAATGCCGAAATTTCTATAAACTACTTTAATTTTAATGCGACGGAGGTGAAACAGGGACAGAAACATCTTGCAATGTATTCTATGCAAGAAGATGTTAGAGTGCTTGGAATCTACCTTCTAAATCCAATTGGTTAAGTCAAGTCAATGTTGTCAAATAATGCAAGAAAAATATAACTAGAGATGTGTAATTCGTTTAAAAAACATTTTTTTTTGTGTGTTGTTTTTATTAATGCAGCAATATTGTTCACATTTCAATTATAATGTAAACAATGATGCTGCACTAATGATTTTTTTCTATGGTGTGCGCGGAATCATGTAATTCCCCAAAAAAATTTAACAAGTCCCCATTTCTAATTTTTGTACAAGCGCACCCCATAGAAAATAAAACCGCAAATGCTCATGTGATAAAAATGTGAAAAAAAAACACTTTACATGTAGATGATTAAAAATACAAATTTTATTGCATTTTTTGTTATAATATAGAGGCAGGACATGACATATACATATAAAAATGATATATTATGAATCTGCTGAGTCTGCCGGAAAGAACGATATATAATATGTCTGGATCATATAATAAAATGTGGCTTCAAATCACGTTTAAACATGATGAGCAAAAGCGGTAAAAATTAGCTCAGCACACAGTGGTGAAATGCCTTAGCAGTAAAAGGGTTAAAAAATGCCTAAAAGAATAATTAAGTAAATAAACCTTCATTCTATTGGTAGTAATCTACTTCCCATTCTTAAATAAGCAATAAAAAACGAAATAATTAATAAAAAAGCGAAAAAGCAACTGATCCGAATCACTCGAAATGTGCCGAATCGGCGAAATGATCCGTATCACCGAATCGATTTGAATCAGCGAATCGATTCGAATCACCGAATCGAATGATCCGAAACTAAAGAAAAACTGCCCGAAATGATCCAAAACGAAAAAAACACCAGAAAAAACGAAACGAAACAAAAAAAAGTCATGCACATCCCTAAATCTAACTAAGAATTTATAGAAAAGATTCATGTGGCATCTAGACAAACACTCATTTCTAACATGCTGAACTGATTAACGTAAGTTTCAAAAGAGACTAGAATGTCCATTTCCCAATTAACTGGTGTGTTCCAGTACGTGGCTCCATAATAACCTGCAATATTACTGCACCAAATGTGATTCTGTGGTCAAATAGAACAACGTGTTAAAGCCCTGAACTCATTTCTCAAATTAACCGAGCTTCCAAGTCTTCTGAGTCATTAAAGGATCACTACTTCATCTCCGACAAGGGTTTTCTGTCTGTGATTCCTCACATTAGGCAGATAGTGACCACATCTTCAGACAGTGATATCAGAGCTCCCAGACAAGACCGGACTGTGCTATGCCCTTTTCCAGGTTTAAAGGTTTCCCAGCCGCTATTAGGCAATAAGGAAGATATGCACAAGTAAGAACACAAAAAACAGATGGGAGAGGAAGAAAATGGAAAATTCTTAAACTTCTAGTTTGTTGACTTTTTCCCTTTTGCTGTAAAATAATTCCAGGAACCCCAAGTAATAATATTAGTTAAGTGCTAAAGTGACTGTACAGATTAAAAATGGAAAATACATATACATATTTCCTCCTTAGCCTCAACATAAGCATAGGGGGTTATTCAAGAAGGGTTATTCACTAACCTCGGAATTGGTCACCGAATTGCTCCGAATGGTGAATTTCACCGTTTGGTGCAATTCCGGACCAATTTGTCTATTCACCAAACTGTCAGTTTGACGAATGTAGGCGAACTGACAGCAAAATACGATGTGGTTTGCAGCAGTTCGGCGATCTACGGCTGCAGAGAAATTGTCCCATAGAGAAGTAATGGTTCGTCTTTTTACAGAACGCCGAACTGCACCGAAGTATCGCGAAATGACCTGATTTACTGTGTTTCAGTTCGACAGGTTTAAACGGGCAAATTCCATAGGATTTCATGTAATAATGTAATATCATATTAAATTTTTTTTAAAAAACTCGTTTATTCTTTTCATTTTCGGCAAAATGCCTTTTTTTATTATGTTTATTTTTTAGAACACCTTTTTGTATTTTTTTGTGTTTTTTTAGACTAACAGGGTAATTCAAAGAGATTCGAAAAGTCACCGCACATTCGGTGACTTTTCGTTCTCTTCAATTCGGTTTGTATTGCCGATCCCAATTCGGTGACCCTGCGGTGTATTCAGCAAGCACCACAGGGTCCCCGAATTGCAGGGAAAAGCTGCCGCAAACCTGACGAAAACAAACCGCAAAACCCACCGAATGCACGCCGAAAACCCCCAAAAACATCTGGATTAACCCATCGAAAAACTCGAGCAGGAGCAGCCGACACCGCAGACGAGGCAGTGAATAAATTAGCAAAACAGTTTGTGTGAATGTTTGAAAATGAAACGCTGTTTGCAAAGAAACTACTGAGCGAAAATGTCTGAAATTTACATATGAGGTCCAGGTAATGATAGTAAAGATGGCTGTTACAGAAAAAATAAGTAAACTTAAAAAAAAAATTTAAAAAAAAATTCGGACTTTTAAAAAAAAAAAAAAATCTGAAAAATGCTTAAAATATCTGAAAAAATCTATAAATAAAGAGACTCTTTACTGCAGAATTTTATAATGAACGGGTTATTAGCTATTGAATTAAAACAGGAATATTTTTAACATTGAAGCCTATGGGATTCTCCTGAATAAATTTGCCGAATTAAACCACCGAATGGCAGGGTATTAGGGGAACCTTTCACTGCTGGTTTGTGTTCTCTGAATAGCCGAAGCAGTGCTTTTTCATGGGGATTTCACTGCCCTTGAACAGGGACCAAACAGGCACCGTATGTTCAGGCAATTCGCTAGGATTTGGCGAATTGCCTGCTCTCTGGATAGCCGAATGGCCAAGAAAGGTAACCGAATGCTGATTTTCAGCATTCCGTTACCTTTCTCAAGAAATTCGGATCTCTTTGAATAACCCTGTGTATTTTTGTTTCCCAAATCTTTTAAAAAATACATTTCGTTTAATCTTTAACAGACCTTTTTATTATTTTTTTTAAAGGACCTTTATTATTATTTAGACACGTGTTAATGCATTTTTATTGTTTTAGAAACCTATTAGGAGAATTGGAGAGTTCAGTTTTGTTTTCTTTTAATTCAGTTCTGTGGATTTCGCCAGTTCGCGCTCTTCGGTGTTCTTTGGTGCTCTTTGGTGATGTTCGCCAAATTTTTTTTACGGCTTCGGCGGCTCTATTTTCGCCGAATAGTGAATTCACCGTGCTTTTGGCAAAATGGAATTGCCAAAGTGTACCGCAGTGCAATGAAGTTAAAAGCACTGAAATTTCGATGCTTTGTGAAAAACCTCTAAGGAATGCTGAAGTTGCAAACGCTGGTGAAAATTGCTACTGCTGTTGTTGCCATGGTAACAAACATCGGTGTTGAACAAATGTGAAATCCCAAATAGCAGAAGAAGTGTCAAAGTAAAGCATTTCCTGCTGCTGTTTGGATTTCCGTTCTGAGATCTTCCCTGGTGTTTGCAATTGCCGAAAACACTGGCACTCTTTGACTAACTCCTATAGACTTTAACCCCTTAAGGACCAAGGGTCTTTAAAGTCAATGCATTTATGACGTAACAGTTCTGTCATTGGTCCTTAAGGGGTTAAGACATAATGGCTAATGGCCCTTATTCTGGAAGAAGCAGTGATCTGTGCCCGCACACCCAACTCTCGCCTTCAGGACATCTCTCGAGCTGCCCCATTTCTATGGAACTCTCTCCCCAGCAACATTAGTCTCATCCCCTCTCTTCAGTCCTTCAAGAAGTCTCTGAAAACGCATTACTTTAGCGAAGCCTATCGGCTCGCTCCATGATCCCCCCCTGTACATTTCTTGCTCCTCTTCCACTCAGTCCACATGCACCCTGCCACTTCATTTACCCTTACCTAATGTGTCACCCCTCTCTCCTTGATTGTTGTACAGCGCTAAGGAATTGTTGACACTTTCTAAATACTTGTAACTGTAACTGTGCAATAACTCGTAGTACCTGTCAACTGATCGGGTTCCCAGCCATATTACAAGTGAACTGCACCGCTGCTGGTATTTATGCTCAGGTTACACAGGACTCCATAGAGCAGGGATGTCAAACTCTACCCCCCAGATGTTGATGGCCTACAATTCCTAGAATTCTTTGAATGCAATAGATGGTCAGAGGATCATAGAAGTTTAATTCAGAAACATATGGGGGGCCGGAGTTTGACAGTCCCGACATAGGCGCCTATTACATTCTTCGCGCAATTTCGTTTGCGCAGCGCAATTTTTTTTGCGTGCATCGTCCAGCGTTATCGCGCGAAAATTAACGTGGTATACCGATCCGAACGCATTTTCTCATCCGTAAAAAAATTAACGTTTGTAAAAACGACACGCAAAACGAAGAGTAATAGGCGCGCAGTAACGTAGAGCACGTAAATCAGTGCGCGGACTGTTTTTTTCGCAGGATTGAGCCAATCAGAATTAAGAAGCTTAATTTACATCAATTTACCTTAATTGACTCACTTAAGTTTTTGCGCCTGTCAAAGTAAATATGAGTATACATGCTGCAGCAATAAAAAAAAACACGTTTTACTGGTTGAGTAGTGGTGTTCGACTGTCATCACTGTCCTCTTGGCTATGGTTATCTTTCAGATTCAAAAATACGTTTGAATGGATTCTTGATAGAAAAACCTTTTTTTGTTTTTGAATCTAGCTGTCCTATGAGCACCATTCACTAATCTCAGAGTTACCACCGCCGTGCTCTAATCATCTTTAATTGCAAAGTTGTACTTGGCCACGTTGTCTTGACTCATCGTGTAAGGAAACATCAGCTAAAACTCCTGACTTAGTCGAGTTTTCTTCATGAAATTAGCTGAGCCGAAGCTTACAAGTTAAAGGAACACTCCAGTCTGAAAATCACCCCCCCTTTTTACATTATATTAAAGCTATTGCCCTAACTAGTCATTCAGTATATATACATATATATTTTTAATGTAATACTTACCCTAAAAACGACACTTTTCCAACGGGGTTTTTTTTTTTTTTTACTCACCTCCCTCCTCTTCCGCTCCTGTCGTGGAAACTTGTAACTTTGCTACAGGTTTTCGTGCAAAGCGCGCATGCGCGCCTATCACGTAAACCAGCCAATCAGCAAATCAGCAGGCTTCCTCCCGGAATCCTGCTCATTCAACCGCGCATGCGCGGAGCAGCGCACGTTCACGAGCGGCGAGGTGAGCTGAAGTTCACCCGCCTGCTCGTCTAAAAACTCTTTGGCGGAGGAGAAGGAGGAGGAGGCAGCGGCTCCGGCTCCTTCTCCTGCGTGTTCCCGCGACTCTGACGGAGTGGTGGGACGTCATCGCGCTTCTAGCGCGATGACGTCCCAGCTTTGCCGAGAGTTCCAAAACGCAGGACCTTGAAACCCGATCGGCTGATTGACAGCTGGGAGGGCGGAGTAAAGTCCACCGCTTCTCTCAGCAATAGCAATATCAGCCGATCAGGAAAAGGTAGAAGGCTGGGGAAAAAATGGGATACTTCAGGCAATATGACCACCTTAATAAGCTGAGGTGGTCATATTGCCTGGAGTATCCCTTTAAAATCAGTATTTACAGCTGATTAGCACTGGCCAGCAGCAACACAGTATCTAGTGAACGGTGCTCTTGGTGTTCACCTTCGTCAAAATACTATATTACTATCAGGGTAATTCAAAGAGAATCGAAAAGTCACCGCACGTTCGGTGACTTTTCGTTCTCTTCAATTCGGTTCGTCCCATTTCACCGACCCTGAGGTGTATTCAGCAAGCACCACAGGGTCCCCGAATTGCAGGGAAAGGTCGCCGCAAACCCGCCGAAAACTAACCGCAAAACCCGGCGAACGCACGCCGAAAACCCGCAAAAACATCTGGATTAACCCGCCGAAAACACCGGAAAAACCCGAGCAGGAGCTGATCACACGCAGCGAAGCCGCCGGAAAAAGCCGACACCGCAGACGAATGCAGCGAATAAATTAGGAAAACAGTTCGCTTGAATGTTTGAAAAGTGAAACGCTGTTTGCAAAGAAACTACTGAGCGAAAATGTCTGAAATTTACATATGAGATCCAATGAATGATAATAAAAAGGGCTGTTACAGAAAAAATAAGTAAACTTAAAAAAATAAAAAATAAAAATCCAGAAAAATGCTTAAAATATCCTAAAAAAATCGATAAATAAAGAGACTTTTTACTGCAGAATATTATAATGAATTAGATATTGAATTAAAACGGGAATATTTTTAACATTGAAGCCTATGGGATTCTCCTGAATAAAATTGCTGAATAAAACCACCGAATGGCAGGGCATTTCGGGAACCTTTCACTGCTGGTTTGTGTTCTCTCAATAGCCGAAGCAGTGCTTTTTTATAGGGATTTCACTGCCCTCGAACAGGCACTGAACAGGCACCGAATGTGCAGGCAATTCGCCAGGATTTGGCAAATTGCCTGCTCTAGGATAGCCAAATGGCCAGGAAAGGGTGTTCGGTTACCTTTCTCCAGCCATTCGGATCTCTTTGGATAACCCTGTATATTACAGATGTACACGGTATTGAAATACATTTTTTAAGAAGATCACAATGTTTTTTAACCTCTTTTTTTGTACCCCCACATTTTGAGAAGATAAATTAATTGAGCTGCTTCACCTTTGATCTCAAATATAAGAAATGTGGAAATGTGCAAGCTGGACTTAGGCTGGGGTCAGACGAGTGCACAATACATTGCCCGGACTGACGTGCCCTCCGGCGTCCGTCGCAGCGTTGTGACACTGCGACGAGACCGGCCACACGCCTGTTGCACGCACTCGAATTGCGCCTGCGACAGCGTCCGTGCTGCGGCCGTCTTGCAAGCCTCCCATCGCAGCACTAGGACGCGCGTCCGACGCGGCTGCACAGCTCCATCCTCCATAGGAGGATCGAGCCTTGCAGCGCTGAGCGCACTAACTGCTCTCAGCGAGATAGTCAGACGGGCGTTTCACGGACGTTCCTTCCGGTCTTCAAAACGCTCGTCTGACCCCAGCCTTGTAAGACAGCCAACAAGCATTCTGTACAGCTCTTTATAGGTTAATTGAAAAAACCTCAGAAATACGTCGAAACAGAATCGCATTGTTTTTTCTTTACAGTATTTAAATCAGAGATCAACCTCTGACGCCCCCCCCCCCAGATGTTTCTGAACTGCAACTCCCACGATTCTCTGGCTATTTATTGCATTCAAAGAATTCTGGGAATTGTAGGCAATAAATATCTAGGGGCCAGAGATTGAGATCATTGATTTAAAGTATTTTTGTTTTTCGAGTTTATTATATATTGGTTTTTGGACTTACTGTATCTACCTACTTTAAAGGTCTTGAGGTCGTTTTTCTATTTTGCAACTTTCGAGTTTTTCGGGATGCTTTTTTATGTGCCAGGTTGATTTCTAGGATTTTCTTGGTTTTCAAGTTTTGTTTCCTCCACACACAAAATATCTGGACTGCCACTGAGATATTTAATCTGAGTCTACACCGGTTCCTATCGCCTTGAATCAGTCTTATTAACGATTTCCTCTTTCATCTCAGCTCACGATGCCGCTAAGGTTGAGAAACCTTTTTACGGAGGGAATTCTTAGACTGGTGGACTCTTATGCTCTCTAACTCGCCACTTCCAAAGTGCTGCAGCTGCCGCAACCTTATCAATCACGCTACATCATAAGCAGAGGGTGGTTTAATTGTATCGCACGCAAGTTAACTATATATAGTTTTAATGCAGCAGATTATGTTTACTCTATGAATGAATTGGAAAGAGGCTTGGGTTTCATGACTCAAATACTTACAGTGTTATTCAAAGAGATTTGAATGGCTGCCGAAAGGGACCCGAACACTGAAAATCAGCGTTCGGTTACCTTTCTTGGTCATTCGGCTATTCAGAGAGCAGGCAATTCGCCAAATCTTGGCAAATTTCCTGCACATACGATGCCTGTTCGAGGGCAGTGAAATCCCCATAGAGAAGCAATGCTTCGGCTATTCAGAGAACAAAAACCAGCAGTGAAAGGTTCCCCTAATGCCCTGTCATTCGGTGCTTTAATTCGGCAGGTTTATTCAGGCGAATCCCATAGACTTCAATGTTAAAAATATTCCCGTTTTAATTCAATATCTAATAAACCGTTTATTATAATATTCTGCAGTAAAGAGTATCTTTATTTATAATTTTTTTAGGATATTTTAAGCTTTTTTTAACTTTACTTCTTTTTTCTGTAACAGTCCTTTTTATTATCATTCCCTGGACCTCATATGTAAATTTCAGACATTTTCACTCAGTAGTTTCTTTGCAAACAGCGTTTCACTTTTCAAACATTCAAGCAAACAGTTTTTCTAATTTATTCACTGCATTCGTCTGCGGTGTCGGCTTTTTCCGGCGGCTGTGATCGGCTCCTGCTTGGGTTTTTCCGGTGTTTTCGGCTGGTTAATCCAGATGTTTTTGCGGGTTTCGGCGTGCGTTCGCCCTCGTTTTGCGGTGAGTTTTCCTCGGGTTTGCGGTGGCTTTTCCCTGCATTTCGGCGGCCCTGTGGTGCTTGCTGAATACACCGCAGGGTCGCCGAAATGGGATTGCCAAACCGCACCGAATTGAAGAGAATGAAAAGTCACCGAACGTGCGGTGGCTTTTCGATTCTCTTTGAATAACCCTGTTAGGGTAACCCAGCCAACTAGGCACACCAATGGAACGAGCGCCTCACGTTGTGATTTACGCACGTTAAAAATTGGAATGTTTGGTTTGCAATACATCCTGCAGTAGCGTAATGATTGACAGTGGAGTCTGGCTGGTTATTAAGTCCGATTTTACGCAAACATGTATTTTTATAACACTTGGAATTCTTTAGCAATCGAAACGACTTCCTGAAACCTTGAAAATATGAGGCCTGTTTGACCCTAGGCTTTTGAAAAGTGCAATTATATTTTTACATTGTATTAAAAGAAGGAAAAAAAACAAAAGTAATGAGAGTATTCTCCCTGATGAATTCTTTTAGGAAATGACTGTTTAAAAAAGACGATGCTTGCCAATTCAATTTAAGCGTTATCCAAACGTGCGTACAAAAATAAAAATAAAAATGTTTTTTTTTATTTATTAAAGTGGTATTAGAACAAAACTATTAATTGTCCAGGTTCCTGTTTTTTTGGGGTGAATATCTAAAAGAATGTCAATACAGGTTATGGCAATTATTCTAGTTACAAAGCACCTCAAAGGCATACATACCAATCTCATAAACCATGGCAATGTCTAACTAGTAATATGGCAAACCAATAGTACTGGGAACAGTTCCATGCGTTACTGGCCAGACTGGTCCCTCTTTCTGGTGTGCTGGGGGGGTTGCCTCTCTGCCGTGTCGGATCGTGCCGGCGCTTGCACTTCGCTGAAATTCATGCTGGCATCCCAGTGGTTTTGTGGCCCCCACCTGTCCCAGTACATGGAAGCACGTAGCATTGTCATGCTTGGAGGTTTCAAGAGCCCCATAATGCGTTACCTTCTATAGTGAGTCGGGGAGCAAGATGCCAGTAAAGAGGATATCCATTATCATGGACAATAACAAGCTAGCAAGGTTGGGCAAGGTGGAGTTCAATCGAGTTTCAAGAGTGAAAGCCAAAGAAAGGAAATGGGTGATCAATGGAAGCAATAGCACAATGTAGCAGAGCCCTGAAAAGAAGTGACGACTGAGTACCTCCTCACTGGAGATATGAGATTATATAGGAAGTGCTGCCTCTCTCCTATTCCCCCGGGGGAGGAACCCAGTACTTCTGGCTCACCTCCACAGGTCAGAAAGGGGTTGCAGCTAACAGGTAGCTCAGTCTCTTTACCACACCCATGGGGACCACACAACGTCACAGAGATGAACAGCCACAACTGATCCCAGACCTCACACTGCAGGGTACGAGGAGCTGGGCAGGCGGTCGCGGCCTTACGTGCCAACCGAAGAACCAGGGGCCCATCACTGTCTAACACCGAGGTGAGCACCTATGCTACGTGCTTCCATGTACTGGTGGGGGCCACACATCCACTGGGATGCCAGCATGAACTTCAGTGAAGTGCAAGCGACAGCACGATCCGACACGGCAGAGAGGCAACCCCCTCAGCACACCAGAAAGAGGACCCAGTCTGGCCAGTAACGCGTGTCAACAGCAAATTAGAATATCAGATACTTTGTGACAGTTCTCTCTCCCCTTTCGATCTGGCTTTCCACATTTCTGTGAGACATAGATACAGCAAAAAAGGTAGGTCACACACTTTGTTTCAGATGGGTGTAGAAGAAGGAGCAGGACCGGGCCAACCCAAGGGCTGATGGAGTGAAAAATACAGATTAATGCCTCAAAATAATCCCAGCGAAAACAATTATTTACTCACTAAGTGCCTGCAATGCAAGAGGAACTAAATGGAATTTAGTCTTTTTATCTACGGCAAAATATTTTGGTGAAATCTTGTTTGTTGGACCACTTTCATTCCTTCTGTTATTACATACCACATTGCATTAAATTCATTAAAAGATAAATTAAAATGTATTGAAATGCACCACATTATCTGTTAATGTATTCGTACATGTACACAATATCTGAATTGGAGGTAGACCCTATTTCATTCAAAAGCACTCGTAATCAGATATTTATTGCTGCTGTTATGCATATTTGAACATTTATGTAATGTCATTAGAAGCACTCTACAACCAGTACATCCTGTAAAAGAGCTTTTAGTATTAATGTTTAGTAATTTAACACATGTTAAAGCCCCAAAACGTTAATCGATTAAAAATCGCTTAAGATCAAATTTATATGCAATACCTGGCCAAAAAAAGTCACCACCTATCGTACAACCTGTGGGGTCAGTGTTATGATCTGGAGTTGCTTCATTTTGACAGCTCTAGGTTCATCAACCTACAGTACCCAAAAAACGAGGTCACGTGACTCCCTGAATATACTGAATAAGCAGGTTTTCCCATCAATGTTTTTTTTCTTCCCTGATGGCTCAGCGGGCATATTCCAAGATGGCAATGCCAGGATTCATCCGGCTCAAATTGTACAAGAGTGGATCAGGGAGCATGAGACATCATTTTCACACATGGATTGGCCACCACCCTGTACAGACCTTAACCCCATTGAGAATCTTTGGGATAATGTGCTGGAGAAGACTTTACACAGCGCTGCAACACTCCCATCATCAATACAAGATCTTGGCCACAAATTAATGCCACTCTGGGCAGACGTAAGTGTTGTGACATTGCATGAGCTTATCGAAACAATGCCACCATAAATGCCGGCTGTAATCGAAGCAAAAGATGGCCCTACCAAATATCAGTGTGTGACTTTTTTTTGGCCAAGTAGTATATATATATATATATATATATATATCACGGACATACTTGAAAATGAGAGAAATCTCAATGTATCCTTAATGGTAAAATACTTTGTAAATAAATAATATATAATATATATATATATATATCACGGACATACTTGAAAATGAGAGAAATCTCAATGTATCCTTAATGGTAAAATACTTTGTAAATAAATAATATATATATATATATATATATAGTGCCCTATACAATCTTCGCACAAAAATGCATTAACACAAGGGGTAAAACCCTTTGCGCTGAACGTCGTATTACAATGTCAGTGCAACAAACGCGCATATTTGTCTACCGCGGGTGAACCTGCGCGAACGCTGCGCAAGCTTACTGCACTGCACGCGTCCTATACTTAACATTGTGAGCGCAAAATACAGTACAGTATAGTTACACATTCTACACATACCCAAACAATAAAATTGTGAATTCGTGCTTGTTTTTATTATTGCTGCAGCATGTATACTCAGATTTACTTTGACAGGTGCAAAAACGTTAAGTGAGTCAATTAAGGTAAATTGATGTCATTTAAGGTTCTTAATTCTGATTGGCGAATCCAGTGAAAAAAACACTCCGCACACTGATTTACGTGCGCTACATTACTGCGCACGTATTACTCTTCGTTTTGCGCATCGTTTTTACGAACGTTATTTTTTGACGGATGAGAAAATGCGTTCGGATCATAATACCACCGTTAATTTTCACGCGATAACGCTGGACGATGCACGCACAAAAGTTTGCGCTGCACGAAGGAAATTGCGCGAAGAATGTAATAGGGGCCTTAATGTGAGATAATTGTGGTTCTTAATTCTGATTGGCTGAATCGCGTGAAGAAAACAGTCCGCACACTGATTTCTGCGTGCAACGTTGCTGCGCGCGCATTTGTCCGCATCCGTTTTTACGCGCGTTATTGCTCGACAGATGAAAAAATGCGTGAGGATTTTAATTCCAGCTTTGATTTCCATGCGTTAATGTTTAACGCTTGGCGCACAAATTCATGCGTTGCGAGTGCGTTTTAACGCGAAGATTGTAATAGGGCCCAAGGCAGGCATGTACTGGCCATCGGGACTACCGGAGGTTCTCGAGGGGCCAATGGTTCAGTGGGCCGGCTGAGCCTGGTCCAAATAGTCTTAATGACTCTCCAATATCAGGTGTGGAGGTACCAGGTGAAGCCAGTGTGTATCTATCAGGTATGGTCACAACACCTCACCTGACCTAAAAATTCAAAGGAAAACTCAATTACATAATACACAGAGAGTACACAATACATGGAGTCTGGGATTTACTGACGTCTCTCCTAGGCCACCTTTTTTAAAAAAAAATGTAAACACCATTTATTCTTTATATTTTGCATGAACACTTTTTTATTTTGTACATTTTTTTAATATCTTTTTAGATTTTATGTTTTTTTTTTGGATTTTTTGTTTTTATTTTTAAAAGACTTTTTAATTTTGTGACAGATCTTTTATTATTTTTTAATGCCGGCTGGGTGGAGTAGAGGTAACATCCCTGCTCTGCGTGGAGAGTGCCTGTGGAGTCATGGGTTCGATCCCGACGTGCAACCTCTCCAGTAAGTGTCCTTGGGCAAGACACCTAACGGTACATACTCGCCACCCAGGACATACTTGAAAACGAGAGAAATCTCAATGTATCCTTCCTGGTAAAATCCTTTCTCCAAAAAAAAAAAAATGTACATTTTTTATTATTTAGACACATTTTTATTGATTTAAGCTATTAGAATAAGAAACTTTTTTTTCCAGTTCAGAGGAATTTTCCGATGCCAATTCAGCTCAATTCGGCTGTTTTCGCCGACGTCTGATAACTGTTCCGGCGACTCCATTTTCAACAAAACACTAAACATTGACTAAATAGTGAATTCACTGTATTTTTGGGCGAAATGGAATCACTGGAGAGCACCAAAATGTGGCGCAACACAAAGCACGCAAATTGTGCGCAATTTAAAATAACATAAAATATGTTTCCATTTCATTAAATGCCAAAAAATCCAAACAAAATCTTTAGCGCCGCCCATAGAGATCTTAATATGGACCATCGTGTTTGCATATCGGTGTGGGCCAGTCTGGATGAAGTCCAGGGCCACTTTTTTGTCCCAGTCCAGCCCTGGCCCAAGGTTTATTATTGCAGAAGCCACTTGCACACACATATATGTTTGAGCCCATTTATATTACTACAGTCACTTGACGCCATCGAAAGTACTCAGAATACCCAGATGACACTGAAAAAATATCCCAACTGGCATAAGTTGTTTTAAAGAAATGCAACATAACCTATAGATAATATTAAAATATAACAAAAAACGTATAAATCCTGCTGCCTCTACGTTCTATGGAAAGAAGGAGCACTTCATAAACAAAGTATGGATTTATTTAATTTGCATGGGGTTATGAGTAGGGATGAGCTGAACACCCCCGAGTTCAGTTCGCGCTCGAACTCGAACTTTTCAAATGTTCGGATTCGAACTCGAACTCGAACTCAATATAAGTCAATGGGACTGAAAATTCGGTTTTTTAGAGTGCCCTCCAAGAGGGCATATATGCTAGATATTTGCCATAAAAGGTGTATGGGGGTCCGGGTAGTGCCCTGGGAGACAGGAAACAAAGACAAAAAGTTTTAAAAAAAACATTTTTAAAGGGACAGTGAGTTTTCCATGAAATAAGGGTTAAAAATAAAATGAAAAATTCCTTCAAATATCGTGCTTAGGAGGTCCCCATAACCTGCCCGTGAAGTGGCGGATTTCTCGGATGTATAGAAATATGTAAAAACCAACAAATGACATTTGAAATGACGGTAAATGTTTTTCTTTTAATCTATCCATAAACAACTGCTTGGGGCGGCAGTCTGTATGAAAAGAGGAGACATTTTCGGACACGCAGAAAAAGTTTAGTGATTTTTTGGCTAAATTATTGTGAAACTTATACAGGCTTTGGATGAAAGTAACAATAGGTGCTTTAAAATTGGGCCTTTAGCGTCGGCAACAATGCCGTCACACCGTAACCCCTCTGAGGATATGAATCTGATACAGGCGTCAGTGGCAGTGCACCCAAATATTGTGCCTTTGGTGCCAGGCCAGCAAGTGCCATCATATAGTAACCCCTCTGTGGTATTGTGGAAGAGTGCAGGGGTGGACCATGCGGTCAGGGCCGGTGCTAGTCTATTTTGCGCTCTAGGCAAGACCAGCTACTTGCACCCCCCCAAAAAAAAAAAACACACAACATGAAACTGCTAAATTTCTTTTTATTTAAGAATAAAGTTTGAAAAGCACCAATAGTAAAGGTAAAATAAATATAAATAAACTGTATTAACCCATTTTAAATTAACTCTATTAAACAAATTAAAATTACCTGTATTGAACAAATATAAATTAACGGGGAAAAAAAATAAGAGTTGTCACGTAAGTTTCAATTTCAGACACATCAAAATTTCACTTTGCGTGCCTTATCCTTTGCAAATTTTCTTCATGCGTATATATATTGCCCAGGCCAGCTCACATCATGCGTATATATATATTGCCCAGGCCAACTCACATCATGCGTATATATATATATTGGCCAGGCCAGCTCACATCATGCGTATATATATATATTGGCCAGGCCAGCTCACATCATGCTCACAGACAGTCACAGATGCGCCATTATGCGTATATATATTGCCCAGGCCAGCTCACATCATGCGTATATATATATATTGTACAGGCCCAGGCCAGTTCACATCATGCGTATATATATATTGCCCAGGCCAGCTCACATCATGCTCACAGACAGTCACAGATGCGCCATCATGTGTATATATATTGCCCAGGCCAGCTCACATCATGCGTATATATATTGCCCAGGTCCAAGCCAGCTCATATCATGCATATATATATTGCCCAGGCCAATCCCCTGGTGGAGATATGGGGTTCATTTGAACCCTGATATCTCCAGGCATCTAGGGGGTCGTGGAGGGTGTCAATCAAAAGGCCTGAGCATGGCCTTTCGAATGATACCCAACATGACCAGGTATAAAGTAAAAAAATTTAAAAAAAATTAAAAAAAGATGTATTTTTTGTGTGTTATTTTTATTAACGCAGCAATATTGTTCACATTTCAATTATAATGTGAACGATGATGCAATAATGATTTTTTTCTATGGGGTGCGTTTGCTATAAATTACGTAATTCCCCCCACAAAATGTAACAAGTCCCCATTTCTAATTTTTGTACAAGCACACCCTATAGAAAACATAACCGCAAACTTTCATGTGCTAAAATGGGGGGAAAAAACACTTTACACACTGCAGATGATTAAAAATTCAATTTTTTTGCATTTTTGTCATAATATACAGGCAGGACATGACGTATACATATAAAAATTATATATTATAAATCAGCGGAGTCTGCCGGAAAGAACGATATCTAATATGTCTGGGTTATTTAATAAAATGTGGCTTCAAATCGCGTTTAAACATTATGAGCGAAAGCGGTAAAAATGAACTGAGCACACAGCAGTGAAATGCAGCATATTAGAGGAAGATTTAGGAGAGAAATTAACACTTCTCAGAAGCAGACACCACACCCTCAGTGTAGTTCTACATACATACAATGTATCAAATTCATTAGACCAGACTAAAAACACCTGTTGTTTACCGTTTGAAAACACAGGTCATTTAGAGGTGAGAATCTTTGCACGTACACATTAGTTTTTAATTCAATATCTAATAAACCGTTGCTTATAATATTCTGCAGTAAAGAGTCTCTTTATTTCTAGATTTTTTTAGTATTTTTTAAGCATTTTTTATACTTCTTTCAATTTTTTTTTTTGCGAACTGGAACTGAACACGCCAAAAAGTTCGAAGTTCGCGAACTTGCGAACGGCCAAAGTTCGAATCGAACTCCGAACTGATCGAACCGAACAGCTCATCCCTAGTTATGAGGTTTGCAAGATCAATCTTGTTAATTAATTAAACTGGAAATGAAAAGGAATTTAGCTTGATCCTATATGTATGTTTCTTTACTTCGACCCCTCCGTTAGTTTATCGTGCCTTTTCGAAGAAAGCTGACGTGTTATTTCAGGATTTGGACTACATTGTCAAAGGAAGATGCCGGAGATTCATTCAGTAAAACTATCAAACAATACATTTCTATACAGGAAATAAAAATATTACTGTAGATACTTGAGTACACCGCTAGAGTTTGGTGAGAAAAATGTACCTTAAAATTGGAGGGGTCGTGTTATATTCGAGACATCTGAATCGCGTGTAAAAAATAAATAAACTTGCCTTACTCTGGATCCCAAGTCTGCTGTAAATTCCGATAGTCTCGCCGAAGTGAATGCGGGCTCCCTGATGCTTGCAAACACTTCAGGAACTCCCAGATTAGGGAGAGGTGGGATCCAGCATGGCCAGAAGGCAAGCTCGATTTAAGCCAATCAATCACCTTGCTCGCCTCCGCCGGCCATCTAAATCGCTAGTAAAGAAGACGGATGGCCGTCACTTCATACTTAGTAACAACTGCAATCATTCTAGGGCAGAGCACCCTGGACTGAGAGGGAGCCTGACTGTGTTAAGACTACCTGGAAGGATTTTAATTGTTTACCGGTACAGTATAATTTTGCTCCTGGCGTTATATTCGAGTCTTGAGTATTCTCTCATTTCCATAATAAAGGTCTATCCATCGCACTATATTCGGGTCGCGCTATACTCGAGTATCTACGGTATTAAAAAAATGTAACCGACATTTGTTCCAAAAATGTTCCTAATCATATATATACAGTTATTTTAAGGTTGCATTGTTTTTGTGACTTTTTACAATGCCTTCTTTTTTTCGGTACTCCAAGATCTAAAGAGAACATACTGAAAATGTAGAACTTGCTGAGAATGAGAAAGAATGCTGTGGTAGACAATCAAGAATTCGGAATTTGGATATAACAAGTAACTGCATTGTCTACTTGAGCAAATAATTCGAGATTTGAGGGTATATTATTCTCAAAGTCCAAACAAAGCTCATAGGTTTTTTTGTTTTTTGTTTTTCTTTTTTATAAACTGTAAAGGACCCCGACTTGGAAGGCATAAAGCATGTTTTTTCTCCACCATCTGGATAGTGTTTGCAGGGCACTGCTTTGGGGAGCTATCCCTATGCTCTGTATAAACCGATGACAACAGACTTAAAGAACAATGCTCCTTTTTGTTCATCAACCTTTGACACAAATAATTTGACTCTGTATTACGCAATACTTTGTAACAGGAAATATTTCAGGGTTGTTTCTGCCAGCTTTTTGAAATTATTGCATATATCTGATTTGTTATTTTTGCAGGTCTTCTTGGATATCAGCTGCGTTTCACTGGCTCTAGCCTTCTTAACGTTCCAGTTCACGTCCCGCGGGGAAACATTCTGTGTAATCATGGTTGTGAATTGAGCAGTATAGAATTTGAGTACCCTTATTAGTCATGGAGAAAACTGTATCCTTTGCTGACTAGGATACCTTTTATTGGGCCAACAAAACAAATTATACATAGATGCTTGCTGTTGAAGTTGAGTTTTCGGGACCACACAGGCCTTCTGTTCAGAGCAATTGTGCTTTAAATATAATACTTAGACATAACAAGGTAATTATACAATTTCTAAGAAGTCCTACATAGTCCTTGTTATTTAAAATCTGGGGGAAAAAAGATTAGATTGAAGGAATTTTTAAATAATGGAGCATTGTTACTTTTCCAACAGAGGTGGTGTTGTTTAGTTACGTTGAGAAGGTTCTCATATTAAATTTGGGTTTCATATTTTAAGAGATGCTCTATTCCCCTGGCTCAACACTCTCCGTTTACATGTGTCTTGTTAATTGTAACTCATGAATAGTTATTGATACCTAGTCATCGGTTTTTATTGATAACCATTGACGTGACATAGAAATTGGTATTTGTTAGTTTAGTGATAGTAAGGGATGGTTGGTGTTGTATGAGAAACGCAATGATAGCTCTTAAAGTGTGAAGTGTATTGACTAAAAAGAACGTCACCCTGTCACTCCAAAGATTGATGATGTAGTAGATTTTCATCTTAAATGGTCCCCTAAGGCAGGGATGTCCAAACTGTGGCCCCCCAGATGTCCCTGAGCTACAACTCCCATGCTTCTCCATCCATCTAATGCAGTCAGAGATTTCTGTGAGATGTAGTTCAGGAACATCTGGTGGGACGGAGTTTGGACATCCCTGCCCTAAGGTGTTTTGAAATTTACAATTTGGTCAATGGATACAGATTTTTGTGCATTTCTCGTGTATAGATGTAGACCACATGCTTCGAGTATGATAATATGGAAAGCCATCTCTACATAGGACATTAACAAGGTTGTCTCTTTGTCTCCATCAATGAGCTATAAACTTGTAACCACCACGGGCCACAATAATTCGCTCGGTTTTCCCAATATTCACTGCAAGTCTGGTTTCATTTTCTGCCATTATATGGATTGAAAAGTAATGGACATAGTGTTGCAGCCACACCCAACGTCCTCCATGGTTAGAATATGTTCCCTACTACACAACCACATTTATCTGGAGCAGCAAATATAGAGATCGCCGACAATCGATTAAATTCAGTCTCCATATTCTCTCACTGGACAATGCTTCAACCACAAAGGTTTGTCAAGTGGTAAAGACCTTTGGAGGTCAAAATATTGGCCTCTATGGTAATGGAGGAATAAACAAAATGAATTTACTCAGCTGTTGGAGTCATTGTATGGCTTGGGACCTTCTCATTAATTTTGGCATCACTCACACATCTACACAATGGACCATACAGACAAAAATTTAATTTTTGGTTCCCCAACTTTGAACTTGAAGCCAAGAAGGTCAAATTTCTTGAGATCGTTTAAACACATCACCTTTTGACTTTATAACTAAATTTAATACTTAGTGGATCTAGTCTACGACATGCAAGGTGTCTAGAACTACATGAAATGTAGCTGGAATACAGGAAGAGGACCTCTTATGCCAAATGCTCAGGACCGCAGGCATGTTGGAATTTGATGGGGAGGAAGGACACTGGAGGTGGGATGCAATGGACACACTGTGCAGTGCCTGCAAGGACAGCATGTCCCAACATGTACCTCACTGTCAATGAGGAACACGTCGGCGTGCCAGGAGCGAGGGATTGGATGCAGCAGAAGCGGGATGGCGTTGAGTAAGGACGATGACCTGAAAGTGTACAAAAACTTCAGTTGTTGGAGTTTTTGTATTTTTAGAATCCCAGTAGCGGGGTACTAAACCTGTACTTCCTTACATACAAAGTGATAAAAGCAGAAAGTCATCAGAAAACCGGTGTTGTTAAACCCCCTCCTTTTCACAATCGCATCTGCGACATACAAATCTACTCTTCTGCGTCCTTGATTGCTCTCACTGATTACCTTGACTCAATAATAACAAATTTATATTCCGTTTATATACATCTGAATCGAATTTTAAACAGAATCTATTTCCAAAGACAATCTGTTCTGTGGTGAACTCCTGTATGTAATTGCTATGTTTAAAAAGTTTGATAAAGTTGAGAGAGACACGTTTATCGGATTCCAGTTCTCCCATATCACTTCTTGGGACAATAAAAAAAGTAAACCTTTCTATTATTTTGATTTTCTCTGTCAGTACTGATCCATTATGTGATGGTAGATATGCGAATATAAAAGGCATCTGGTCACTAGAAAAATAAAATAAATTAAAAAACCTTATTCAGAGAATTTAAAAAAGAGGGTGACTGTTCTTACTAAACCCGTGACTCGGGATTACAAGAAACACTGACCTCATCTTTAGTCCATGGGTGGAACTTGGGAGAGAACAAAAAGAAGAGAAAGTAAATTATTCGATATATATTAAAGAATATTACAGAATAGTATACTTTTAGATACTGATAAGAAACAGTATTATTGCTAACTCAGATACATTGTTAGGGAAGTTAATACATTTATAATTATACAGGCATATTTAAAAAATTAGCCACCAGATCCAGCTGCCATCAGATCCTCCTGCATTTTTTTGTTTCATTTAGTGAAAACAGAATGTAAAGCAGGACTGTCAAACTCCAGCTCCCCAGATGTTTCTGAACTACAGCTCCCATGATTCTCTGGCCATCTATTTTTTTTTTTAGAGAATGTATTTTTACCAGGAAGGATACATTGAGATTCCTCTCGTTTTCAAGTATGGCCTGGGTGGCGAGTGTCATGGAACTGACGTAGCGCTCCCCGCGTCAAACCCCAAGACTTTTATTTCCATGGCGAAAACCCCAAAAGACATAGACCGCTGCTTTGGGGAAGACCTTATGTTCAGTTATATTGTGTGATTTTAATGTATTGTCAATTGTTCATTTTTAGCTTTAAATACTTATATTTCTTTAGTTAAATGTGGTTTTTAAAAACACGACCCGCCACTAGAGTCAAATTCTTTCCTTCGTATAGAATGTACAATAGGTTTGTGTATTTGTGGATTATGCAAAGATGCTTTTCTCTTGTTTATCTGTTATCTGTTTACCCGTTCTGAAAGGCTGGAGTCACATTGTCTCAGCCACCCACTATCTGATCCCTTTACAATGGGTTATGTAAATCACTGTATGTGGTCACTGTGAGGTCAAGACTGCATCTGCATACAACCAGTGGACCCAAGTGAAGACTGCAGGCTTCTTTCAGGTCCTCTCAATGGTCTTGGAACCAACCAATCAGAACCTGGGCTATGGCTAGCCACTGTGCAGAATTCACTCCAGGGGTCTGGGGGCGGGCATGGGAGAGAACAATGGGACTGTACCATATAAAAGGACCGTGTATGTTCTGCTTTAGATTATTAAAGATCCTGTGTTGGACATACAGCCGCGTCTGGTGTTTCATTCAGCGACGCTACACTACACTATCACCCTCAGACGGCAGAGAGCGGCCTTCTGGAAACTCCTAACGGCTCCAGGGCAGAGGAACAGAAGCAGGCAGGTCAAGCTGCTCGAGGCGCTGAGGACAGCGCTCCCAGTAGCCGGGCTGACCGCAACGAAGGGGTGTCTGGAGAGTCAGGACAGACGGAAGGAACGGTTCCGTCACACTGGTGGCAAGCGGTGAGGATAAGCTCTCCAACCCCAGAAGAAACGCAGAATGGCCAGCTATGCCAACTACAAGAGGGACACGCTGAGATACATATTAGAGGGCCGTGGAGGAACCGCCGGCTCAAAGAACAAAAAGGCCTTGGTCAAAGAACTGAGAGAAATGGACCAGCGAAGGGAGGACACGGGACCCCCGTCCATAAGAGACCGGTTCCAGCAAAGAGTAAGGAGGGCGATGGCCCAGGCCCAGGCGGATAAACCTGGTACCTGGCAGGACGAGCACTGGTGGAAAGATTTTGTCCGCCAGGAGATGTGGGACGAGGCCATCCAACAGGAGGAGGACTGCCCTGAAGAAGCCCTTCCCACTTATACGGAGAGGTACGAGCACCAGTGGTACTTACGGGTGCCCTTTTTGGGAGAACAGCCCCGAGGGAATGGCTGACGGAGCTAGGCGAACTGGTCCAGAGCGAAATTATACTTGACACCAGCTACAGAGCCCTCCAGTGGTTTACGTCCCAACTAATGCCCAGCACAGCAGACAGCGGCCCAACAAAAGGCTTCGACTACGGCGGCACAGGGCTGCTGTATACAAGGATGGACAAAGATCCCGGTTTTGGGGACGACACAGAGTGGCGGCGTGAACAACTCCTGGACCTCCGGTATGAGGAACTGGGAGACCTTTCTGATGACCGTGATGTAGAGGACCTGGAGTTCCTGGTTGAGCAGGAATGGGAGCTCGAAAAGGCCTACAAACAGCTGTTCGACAACGCTCCACAGCTAGCCCTGAGCCCCATTACCTGGGACTGTCTGGCGGAAGAAGCAGACAGTCAAAGTGACATAGAAGAATTGGAGCCCGAGGCGCTCCCTTGGTTCCCCCTCCTGACCGTAGCAGAAGAGGAAGCGCTGGCAACAGGGCAGAGTGCCGCTGGCCTCTGCCCAGACCCAGAGATGGAGGACACCATCCTCCCGCAAGACGACACTGTGACAGTGTCCAAACCCCCAGCTGAAGTTCTGGAGATGGGGCAGAGTGCCAATGCCCTCTGCCCACCTTCCATAATGGTTCCATCGGACCCAGGAGAGGATCCCCCCGGGCTGGTTTTCCCACAGCCCATGACCCCCCCGGAGTTGGAGGATGCCATCCTCCTGCCAGAAGACACCTTGTCAGTGTGCATCCCCCCAGCTGAAGCGCTGGCGACAGGGCAGAGCGCCGCTGGCCTCTGCCCACTCCCCAAGTTGCCCCCAGACGACCCGAGCAAGGATCTCCACAGGCTGCCGGCCCAGCAAGGAATGACCCCACCGAGAATGGAGGACACCATTCTCCGCCCGGAGACACGACCCCAGCATCTACCCCTCCAGCGGAAGTGCTGGCAACAGGGCAGAGCGCCGCTGGCCTCTGCCCACCTTTTTCGGTCCGCACAGAAGATTTCGGTGATGACTCCCAGGGGCTGCCGGCCTCGCAGCCGACGACCCTACCCCGACTGGAGGAAAACTGTTTCCCGTATATTACACCCGTCCCCCCAGCAGAAGAGCTGGCAACGGGGCAGAGTGCCGCTGGCCTCTGCCCACCACCCAACTTGTGCCCAGAGGATCCAGGCAAGTTTTTCAAGAAGGTGCTACCCTCCGGACCAATGGCTCCCCTGAGAATGGAGGGCGCCATTCTCCCACAAGGAGGCACTTCCCCAGTACCCACCTCCCCAGCAGAAGAGCTGGCAACGGGGCAGAGTGCCGCTGGCCTCTGCCCACCCTCCATCGTCTGCCCTGAGGAGCAGAAGGAGGATTTCCCCGAGCTGCTTACCCCGCAGCCATTGACCCCATCCAACCGCCTGGACGTCGTTCCTGCGCCCGCTTCCCCAGCAGAAGAGCTGGCAACCGGACAGAGTGCCGCCGGCCTCTGTCCAACCTTCACTGCCTGCCTCGGGAACAGAAAGAGGATACACCCGGGCTGCTTATTCCGCAGCCACTGACCCCACCGGAGATGGAGGATGCCATTCTCCTGCCCGGGACCCTTCCTCGGCCTTGAACCCCCAGCCGACGCGCTGGCAATGGGGCAGAGCCTGTTTCAACTCTGCCCATCTCCACACCCCTTTGGCCCGGAGGCCCCATGCAGCCACTGTTTTTTCCAACGGCTGACCGGGGCACTCGGGGCACGTGCATTTAGCACCCGTTTTTCCCGGTGCGCGAACCTCCGGAAGTGGTACAGGCGGTACCCTCCCTGACCACAGGACCCTTATTCCGGAGGGGGTACCCCCAAAGACTCGTACCCCCAACACGCCAGGCACTGCCGCAAGGACAAATGGAGAAGCCTGATGACTCGCCTCCTCCCGACAGACTATGGACCCACAGCCTTCCAGCGACCGTCAGACCCCGCTGACTTTGCTTATGTGCCCGCAAACATGGAACTTTGAAGATGGCACAGAAGAGGGGCAAGGTGAGAGGTCACGTCAGTGGCAAGCGATCCGTTTGGGATCTAAGCTTGCCCTGCCGTTCTGGAAGGGGGGACATGTCATGGAACTGACGTAGCGCTCCCCGCGTCAAACCCCAAGACTTTTATTTCCATGGCGAAAACCCCAAAAGACATAGACCGCTGCTTTGGGGAAGACCTTATGTTCAGTTATATTGTGTGATTTTAAATGTATTGTCAATTGTTCATTTTTAGCTTTAAATACTTATATTTCTTTAGTTAAATGTGGTTTTTAAAAACACGACCCGCCACTAGAGTCAAACTTTCCTTCGTATAGAATGTACAATAGGTTTGTGTAATTTGTGGATTATGCAAAGATGCTTTCTCTTTGTTTATCTGTTATCTGTTTACCCGTTCTGAAAGGCTGGGAGTCACATTGTCTCAGCCACCCACTATCTGATTCCCTTTACAATGGGTTATGTAAATCACTGTATGTGGTCACTGTGAGGTCAAGACTGCATCTGCATACAACCAGTGGACCCAAGTGAAGACTGCAGGCTTCTTTCAGGTCCTCTCAATGGTCTTGGAACCAACCAATCAGAACCTGGGCTATGGCTAGCCACTGTGCAGAATTCACTCCAGGGGTCTGGGGGCGGGCATGGGAGAGAACAATGGGACTGTACCATATAAAAGGACCGTGTATGTTCTGCTTTAGATTATTAAAGATCCTGTGTTGGAACATACAGCCGCGTCTGGTGTTTCATTCAGCGACGCTGCACTACACTATCACCCTCAGACGGCAGAGAGCGGCCTTCTGGAAACTCCTAACGGCTCCAGGGCAGAGGAACAGAAGCAGGCAGGTCAAGCTGCTCGAGGCGCTGAGGACAGCGCTCCCAGTAGCCGGGCTGACCGCAACGAAGGGGTGTCTGGAGAGTCAGGACAGACGGAAGGGAACGGTTCCGTCACAGCGAGTATGTACCGTTAGGTGTCTTGCCCAAGGACACTTACTGGAGAGGTGCTCTTGCTGGGATTTGAGCCTGTGTCTCCATGGTCTCCACGGTAGAGCAGGGATGATACCTCTACTCCACCCAGCCGGTACTATTGCACTAAAGTAATCCTGGGGATTGTAGGCATCAACATCTGCGAACTGTGAGTTTGACAGCCCTGATTTACTGGATTACCGAATTGTAATCCATTGCTTTTGAAGCCTGCTATCATCTACTTGCTATACTGATATTATTCCTATTTATTTAACCCTGCAGTGAGTACAGTGTGAATTTAAACAGCCATTTTGAACTGTAATTGTAAGATGATGCATCTTTAAAAATCGATTGTCGATTTGGAGGATATTGGTTAAATTCACAACTACTTATCAAATACTGTACATCTGCCCTTTGTCAGCCCTACCTCTTTCATGTGGGATTCTTTTTTAAAATGTGGACTTTTTAACTTTCAGAATTCTCAATAATTCTACCTTTCCTTATACATCTTCTCTCCGGCCCAAGTACATCCCTTCTAAATCTCCATGGTCAGTCTGCTGGTGACCACCACCTGTCCTCTGTTTACATATGGAAGGCTAAATCAGAACAGAATTAGTCCTATGGTAAGCCATGGTTTGACCGCTCAAACACTTTTCCTAACCTCCAGTCCTTCAAAAAAATCACCCATAAATCATGTTTATCTTCGTTAGTAGAGGTTTCACCTACAGCTCCTCAAAACAACAGTAATGGTCTCACAGCTCTGCTCGTTAACTTTCCATTATTCTTAACTTTTTTTGATACTCTTTTTGGGTACAAATATTCCTGGTAATCTCAGCCCCTGATTATTCGTCATATCTTCCTCCACTCCAACTCCTCTTTATTATACAGATAGTCTTAGCAGGGCACTCTACAACTCTTGTTTCTGTTTTCTTGAAAGGACACTCAAGGCATTATGACCCCTCAACATAAACAGATTGGTCATACATACTGCCCTGAGTGTCCTTACTCCTCTTTTTTCTCTGGTAGCTCACTGAGGGTTGAATCAGCCATCCAAGTGAAGTGGCTTAGCTCTACTCAGAAGCTCAGATCAGTGAGAGCTGACCAGAGCTACAAGCTGCTGAAACCACCTCCTTCTCTTCCACTGGATTGGCTGGACACTCCCTCCAGCTGGCAGGAGGCTTTTAACATGTTATGTCCAGAGGATTGAAGAGCCAGCAATGCTCTGGAAAGAAGAGTAATGTAAAGGGGATCAGGAGGGGTTAATGTTTAACCCCTCCTTTTCTCCTAATCTGACATTAGCCCTAGCTTGTCACTTTTAAGTTGTTTATTATTTTTATTAGTTGAACACACAACTCTGGGCTCGATTCCATAGTTGGTTCTAATATTGTGTCTCAATATATAATCGTTAACGCTAGGAGAAGTAAGTTTAACGTCTGGCATCAATATTCCAATCTTGACACTACAGTCAGGTGAAAAAGTCTTGCGCCTCGCAGCTTGCTGTACTTAAGCGTCTCCTATACTTAACACGAGAAGTGCAATCTATTTTTAGCATCTCGACAAGTTAGGTATTAGAAATTCCGGGAGCAATTTACCATGGGGACGCACACGCCAAAATATTAACACCTCTTAAAAGCTGGTGCTAAAGGATTCTGCAAATGCAAAATCATTTAACGCTCTCTAAAACCCTCATTAAATCCCCTACACCCCTCTCATCCCGCGGTGAAAAGGGTGGCCCAATTCAACGCTTCTTCTCGCCGGGAGCAGAGTAAGACTGGGAAAAATAGTTCCTAGTCTCCCTCTGCGATCACTCTGCGGTGCTGCGCAATCTTGCGACCTGGAAGCTCAACCCTCTATGGAGTCCTATGGACTCTAGCAGGTGATGCTCTCGGTGGCCGTGGAAACGCTACGGCCCCTATTACACTCTTCGCGCATATGCGCTCGCGCAGCGCAATTTTTTTTAACGTTAGCGCGCGCAAATTAACGCGGTATTACGATCCGAGCGCATTTTTTCAGGCTTCATGTTTTCTCGAGTGCAAATCCGACGCGCAAAACCGGGCACAAATGACCGTTGCGTGCAGGAATCGGGGGCAGACTGTTTTTTCACGGGATTCAGCCAATCAGAATTAAGAACCACCATTTGCTAGGTTTCGGTTGTTGCACCTGTCAAAGTCAATCTGCGTATATATGTGCTGCAACAAAAAAAAATTAAACAATTTACTAATTTTATTGTTTGGGTATGTGTAGAATGTGTAACTGTACTGTGCTGTATTTTTTTTTTTGTGCAGGTTCATTTCGTTTTGGCCAGAACGTTCAGATTGTAAATTAACACCAGGTTTTAAAAGGCGCTGAAATGATGCACGCAAACGTTGTGCGTTACATTTTGCGCTAAGATTGTAATACCATGCGCGCATACGCGTACTAACGCATTGGCGCTCACAATGTTAAGTATAGGATGCACTTGCGCTGGGTATAGTAACTTGCGCTCGCGCTGGGTTCGCGCAGGGTCACTCGTGTTGGACGTTAACGCGCATCGTTTGCACGAACGTCGTAAGATATGATAGAAACATTTAAATACGTAAAGGGAATCCACAAGGTAGAGGAAGGGAGTATATTTAAAAGGAAACAAAGTAGCAAAACAAGAGGACATAGTCTTAGATTAGAGGGGCAAAGGTTTAAAAGTAACATCAGGAAGCATTATTTTACTGAGAGGGTGGTGGATACATGGAACAGTCTTCCAGTTGAAGTGGTAGAGGCCAAAACAGTGATTGAATTTAAGCAGGCATGGGATAGGCATAAGGCTATCCTAAACAAAAGATAAATCCAGGTAAAGTATCCATGTAATTGGGCAGACTAGATGGGCCGAAAGGTTCTTATCTGCCGACATCTTTCTATGTTTCTATGTTTCTATGCGCTAATGTTTTTTCCTCGCGCAAATGCACTGCGCGAAGAGTGTAATAGGGGCCCATATATTTTCAATCAACTCCAGCCACAATGATATAATACATTTTCTATAAACTACGCATTATTCCCTTATAATTGCATTAAGTATCTAACATCCTCGTCTTCATTGTGTATATTCGTTCTTTTAGTAGAAAGTATTAGCTATTATCTACCACTATCTTTTCACAGAACATAACACTCTTCTTCAGGTAGGATTCAGGGTCTTGGTTTTATTTCCAAAATTGGTATTATACTAAATCCAATGCGACAGGCTAGGAGAAAGTTATTTATCCTTCTCCCTGAAACTATGTCACTTTTTTTTTTTTTAAGTATCCCTTTTTGTTACTGCAGACATACGCTCTTGGTGTGTGCCTGCAGGCGTCCAAGCATGCACAGCAGCATGCATTCCAATGAAGCAAAATTTGCAATTCAATGGCATCCCACTCTTCCTCGCCTTTTGATAGAGAGCTCAAGAGTGCATTCTCTTAAAGCTTATTCTTAGAAAGTATTAGACAGGATGCTGATGCCAATTAAACGGCTAAATAAGGATGCAACGATTTGTTTAAGCTCACTTTTTACGAGGAAACATTTAAAAATATTTCTTGTGTAAATTTGTTCCGTGGGATAAAGACATAATTCACCGATTTCTGCCCAAATGCATAAATGTTGTGACATGTAGCGTTTTTGTAGTAGTGTTCGAGTTGAAGAAAGGGCAAAGTTTATGCATTTTAGAAAGTTTCAAAGGGCCCAAATCCGTCCTTCTCGAGATTTCAAGGGCGCTATTTTAGTCTCTATGCCTCGATTTCTGTCAGCTGAAGGAGAAAGCATTCTTAAAACTGTAAGCTAATTGATGTAATGTCATAGCCACTTTCAGCTTTTCTTCACAGTACATTTCCACCAAATAGAGACTGATTGTGCTTGGTTTCACAACTGATACAAATCTGGTCTAATGGAAAACCTAATTCCAGGAATACTTATCAATACAGAATTGTAATACTTTTGTTTCTCGTTCGTCGTCTTTTAGAACAATGGTATCAACAGAGATGTGGGAAAAATTGAATTCGATGGACTTGGGCCTTTTTTCAACTCGGATTACCATGTCATTCTCTTACCACTGCGTTACCATAGGCATATTGCCATGGTAAAGAAATTTTCCAGCAAACAGAACGTTGCCCATTACTAGGTTAGACACTGATACCGTTTTTTTAAGTATTCCTTTTTCATACTGGAAATACTCGGAAATTTTTTTCCAAAGAAAAGTTCAGTGTGCGTCTAAAAGGAAATATGATTGTGTTGTTTAAATACATACAGGGCTAAACGACGGCACTCTCTGACCTGTTCAATAGCAGGGCTTTGCAAAGGGTACAAGGTGTCACTTCTCCAGACCCTAACATCCAGATAAAGACACAACCTAAACTACCGGTTTTTGTAATGGCTGGTAAAAGCTAACTAATATACACACAAACACAAAAAGCGAGGTCAGAGGTTGAGCCAAAGTCAAGATCAGAGGTGGTAATCACCCAGGCCTATAGCAGTAACAGAGAAGGTAGTCATACAAGCCAGAAACCAAGAGGACCAGATAATCAATGTAGTTAACAGAGGAAACCAAAATCAGTACATAATAAGAGCAAAGAGTACCGGCTGTGTGGAGTAGAGGTAACATCACTGCTCTGCGTGAAGAGAGCCTGTGGAGACACAGGTTCGATCCCGGCAAGAGCACCCCTCCAGTAAGTGTCCTTGGGCAAGACACCTAACGGTACATACTGGCCACCCAGGACATACTTGAAAACGAGAGAAATCTCAATTTTGTCCTTTCTCAAAACAAAAATACAATAAACGCCCTCTCGTGTATGAGAAACCATGGCAGGACACGGCACAGAGTGTGTGTCAAACTTATTCAAGTCTTACCTTTAGCCCTATTGGTTGGCATCAGAACAGTTTGCCAAAACATCCTAGAGTGAGTGGACACAATGATGCGGTGTTGACCAAGAATGACGCGCAGTGCCGAGACTATAAGAAAATTACATGGCCGACCGGCCAGCATCAGTATCATTGGTGGTATGGGCAGCTTGAATGACAACGGGGTGCGGGTAACATGACAGAAGGTCATCCACTGTGACTACACAAAAGATGATTAATGAATACAAGAAAAAGTTTTTTCTACTGTACGAGCAATGAAAATATGTAGTTCCCTTCATAAAAATGTTGTTTTATCCAATTCGCTTGAATTCTTTAGAAGTTTTTGGGTGCTTTAATGGCAAAATATGATAAACGGATATGAAAATTAGTATTGTAATGCACTTCTTATTCTACAGGTAGAAATCTGATTGTCACTATGGAGTCAAGAAAGAATTTTCCCCTTCTTGGGCACAGTAGGAAAATTAAGTGGATTTTTTGCCATCTTTTTTTTTCCATAAGAAATTTTTTATTGATCTTTTCTCAAGAAATACAAAAGTAACAATAAACCAAGGGATACAGAGAGAAAATAAATCACCTCGTCGGTTCATCACACTATTACCGGTCAGTCTCAGACATGTCGGCACAGTAGGTCAGGGCATCAAATGGCAACTACATAAGCATCCCACACCCACCAATGGTCCCGTACGCCCGGACATCGACCCATCACCTTATGAGCCATTGAGTCTAGGCTACGAATCTCCACTACTGTTTTCCTAATCTCAGCTATTGTGGGCACGATCGCAGATTTCCATTTCGAAGCTAGTAAGGAGGCTGCTACCGTCAGGATGTGAGAAAGGACTCTCGCCTGTGAGGTGGTAAGGGGTGATGAAAAAATATGAACCAAAAAAGGATCAACCTGAGACCCCAGAACTCTGGTGCGAAAGGTGGCTACCTACTGCCAATATGGAGTCACCCCCGAGCACGTCCACCACACATGAAAAAAGGATCCAGGTGCGGTTCCGCAGTGCCAACATGTGGGGGAAATGGCCGGGTTGATCCGATGTTCCCTGTCTGGGGTGAAATGCCATCTGTACAATAGCTTCTTGCGCGATTCCAGAAGGGAGGTACTGCGGAACGTTCCCTTGTCTTTTTTGCCATATTTTTGATCAACGTCAGCCTTAGGGATATGTGGAAGGATGAACGTGACGGACATTGGTCATTTATCAACCGAGATTACAATTTAATTATGTAACTATATTTCTCAAGTCATTCGTTCCTCAAGTTTGTGAAAATGACAGTAGGGGCTGTGAACTCATCTTCTTTTAGCTTGTGATAATGTTTTAATAATGTGATTTCATGGTCAATGGTTATCCTCAATGTCTTCATGGAAAGTCAGTGGGAGATCTAGGTTTAAATGTGACATCCCAATAATAACAAGGCGGAATCAGGCAACACTGAGTATCTTCTTTAATAATCTCTTCATTTCTACACATATAATGGATTTTACACCGCATAAACATAAAACGTTGGGACTGTAGTATCCCTTTAAGCATATCAAATGGTCCACAACACAGCACACCCCTGTTTGTCTTGTAACAGCATTTATACATTTTTTCCACATTGACGCCATTACATTATATGCTACATTCCATTCTAAAGAACACCCAAACATTGTAAGGCATATAAAACATTCCATATTATGATTCCACAAGGAAACAGGTGACTTATTTACAATCTGTTTTGACAAAAGTCACCATAAAAGTAAGAAAGAAAGAGATAGTGTTATAGATGGAGAGAGAAACGGTAACGGAGAATTGTTTAATCTGGTAAAAATTGAAAGCACCTGTGGAACCAGATGATGATGCTCTAGACAGGAGCCAGAAGTGCTCGAAACACATTCTGGTAAAGAAATAGCAATTAGAAGATGGAGGGAACATCGTCAATAAGGTATCGACGAATGCCAGACGTGGAAAATAAATGGGGGTGCTCCTGCTGTAAAAATAAGCAGCAAATTCTTGAGTAGAAGGTTTAGTACACATACAGTCCAAGTAAATTTATAGAATTGGTTTGGCAACTGGGCACTCCCCTATAAACTGATGGTATGCAATGAGAGATGTGTTGTGGAATGCACTGCTTATGTTGTGTGGCAGGGGAGTGTGTTTATGGTTGACTGACTTAGATGGAAGCAAGGATGTAGTTGGCTGATGGGGAAAGGAGTGTGTACTTGGCTTTGTGAGATAGAGGATGAAAGAGAGTGTGTGGTCAGCTGAGTGCTATCGGACTGAGCATTTGAGTGTGTGCTTGGCTGAGACAGGTAAGAATGGGTTGGGATCTGTATACAACAACTGTCTGATCTTCCTTCTCTTCAACAGTTTTTAGCACTGTGTAATTTCTTCTGCTTTCCATTTGTTGCTATTTATCATGGCATGCATGTGAGGATTAAAACATATTTATTCACATAATTTAGCGCAGATTCAACTCAAGCCCTCTGTCCTCCTGTGGTGTGGCTATCAGATTGATGGTTTTCAAGTCAGGCAGCATTCGCTCCACCCAGGGGTCATTAGGGACTAAGTTCCTTCATATCTCCCTTCCTGTGCAGTCCCTTGTGAATGAGCTATTCATTTTTTGGGGTGCCAAGCAGAAAGTGTTTTTTTCCCCCTAGTTATGGTGCTCTAAGGAGGCCTCCTTTATCACTTTATGAACCTTTATCGGTCGCATTTCAGCCATTTTATGGTTATGAATAGGGATGTGCGTTTCGGGTTTCGGAATTTTCACGAAATTTCCCGATTCGTGCATTCGAATTCGGCCGATTTTCCAAAAATTTTCAGATCCGAAAACGGCAGATCCGAAAAAAAATTCAAGCCGAAACAAAAACTTTTCGGAATTTTCGAATGGAGTAGAAATTAGGGATGTGCGTTTCGGGTTTCGGAATTTCGGAATTTTCACGAAATTTCCCGATTCGTGTTTTCGGATGCGGCCGATTTTCCGAAAATTTTTAGATCCGAAAATGGCAGATCCGAAAAGTTTTCCGAGCCGAAACAAAATATTTTCGGAATTTTCGAATGTACTTGAAATGTGTCAAATCAAAATTTATTTCTTTGAAACGAGGAGAACAGACGTTCCGAAAAAACGAAATTTTTCGAAAATACAAAAAGTCGATACAAAAAACGAGTTAAGTGACACGAAAATACGAAAAATGGTCAATATTCCGAAACCATTTACAATTCCGGAAAGCGAAAATGTCCGAAAATACGAAAAGTCGATACAAAAAACGAGCTAAGTGACACGAAAATACGAAAAATGGTCGAAATTCCGAAAAAAATGTACACGAAAAACAAGTCGAGCCGAACCGAATCGAAACAGAAATCGGTCGAAACGAGCCGAATCGAAAAGTTTAAAAATCCGAAAAATCGAATCGAATCGAACCGAAAAAAAAAATCGGTGCACAAGCCTAGTAGAAATGTGTAAAATCGAAATTCATTTTCGTTCAATTCGTGATTTCGGCTCCATTCCTGATTTCGGTTCCTTTTCAATAATTTCGGACATCGTATTTATATCGCTGATTCTGTAATTAAATTTTGTATCATTCCCATCTCAATGTATCCTTCCTGGAAATAGAAACCAGAGAAATCTCAATGTATCCTTCCTGGAAATCCAGAGAAATCTCAATGTATCCTTCTTGTAAAAGATGAGAAATCTCAATGTATCCTTCTTGTAAAACATGAGAAATCTCAATGTATCCTTCCTGGAAATGCAGAGAAATCTCAATGTATCCTTCGTGTAAAACATGAGAAATTTCAATGTATCCTTCTTGTAAAACATGAGAAATCTCAATGGCAGAATTATCATATCGGCAGAATTATCATATCGTATAATTATTGTATCCGAAAAACCATTCGTTTACATCAAAACGAATAGACACTTTGAAACGAGGAGAACAGACGTTCCGAAAAACACTAAAATTTCCGAAATCACGAAAAAAAAGTCGATATGAAAAACGAACTGAAACAAACCGAATCGAAACGGAAATCGGCTGAAACGAGTCGAATCGAAAATTTACAAAATCCAATCGAACCGAATCGAACCGAAAAAAAAATCGGTGCACAAGCCTAATTATGAAGACTTGGATTTGGGCTCAATGGCATTTTGATTCCTGAGAAAAATTCTGATGAAATATCGGCACTCTCGACCTACACTTTTTTAGTGGAATTATTGATTTAATAATTTAATTTGAGTTTATCTGTAGAAAGATTGCAAGTTTTAATTCCAAAGTATGGACTTGAGCGTTGTACTGTAAATCATAGATGAGCGAGTTTTACTGTAGCAGTGGAAATATTAAAGATTGTGAGTTCCTACGGGAATAGGGCCCTCATCTCCTCCTGTACTGTTTGTCAAATGTTGTTCAATGTATTGTAACCCTGTCTATACTGTGCTTATTGTACAGCGCTGCGGAATATGCTGGCGCTTTATAAATAAAGAATAATAATAATAATAATAATATTAATTTATGGACGTGCACATTATAATATGACAGTGTAAGCCTTAGTGTACAGACTTGTGCATTTTAAATTTACAGTACGGTTGCGCGTTCCATGTTTAATGTATTATCGCGACAAATACATTGCAATACAGTTGGCCGACAGAATTGAATCGAGCCCCATGGGTCTCATGCAAAAAAACATTTTCCTAGAATTGCTTATTTCCAGATCTTATAGCAACAGCAAAAGGTAGATACTATGAAGCAATACATTCCATTGACCATTAAATTCATAACTTTGACTGGTTGGATTAGAAACTGGTTGGATTCAAACGTTTGGTTATTTTCAGAAGAGGCTACGCCCAGAAATCACTCATCAGCATCACCAGAATACACCGGTTAGTGGTGATGACACGTGCAGGGTTACTCAAAGAGCTTTGTGGCCGAAAGGTAACCGAACAGTGAAATTCGGCATTCGGTTACCTTTCCTGGCCATTCGGCTATTCAGAGAGCAGGCAGTACGCCAAATCTTGCGAATTGTCTGCACATACGGTGCCTGTTCGAGGGCAGTGAAATCCCCATAGAGAAGCAATGCTTTGTCTAGTCAGAGAACAAAAACCAGCAGTGAAAAGCTGCCGAATTGCCCTGCTGTTCGGTGGTTTCATTCGACAGGTTTATTCAGGTGAAAGCCCATAGGCTTCAATGTTAAAAATATTCCTGTTTTAATGCAATATCTAATAAACTGTTGATTATAATATTCTGCAGTAAAAAGTCTATTTATAGCTTTTTTAGGATCTTTTAGGCATTTTTGGGGATTTTTTTGTGAATTTGTTTTTAAATCGTTTTTTCTTTTTTCTGTAACAGCCCTTTTTATTATCATTCATTGGATCTCATATGTAAATTTCAGACATTTTCGCTCAGTAGTTTCTTTGCAAACAGAGTTTCACTTTTCAAACATTCAAGCATACTGTTTTTTTTTCCACTCCATTCGTCTGCGGTATCGGCTTTTTCCGGCGGCTGCTCTGCGCTCTGATCGGCGGCTTCTCTGATTCCTCCGGCGTGTTCGACAGGGTTAATCCAGCTGTTTTGCAGGTTTTAGTGAGTGTTCGGTGGATTTTGCGGTAAGTGTTCGGTGGGTTGGCGGTGAGTGTTCGTCGGGTTTGCGGCGGGTTCTCCTTGCACTTCGGGGACCCTGTGGTGCTTGCTGAATACACCACAGGGTCGCTGACATAGGATCGCCAAATCGAAGCAAACGAAAAGTCACCGAACGTACGGTGACTTTTCGATTCTCTTTGAATAACCCTGGTGATGTTCTCCATGGTTATCATGGTTATCATTAAGAATACTCCGAGGAGAGGAATAATTTGCTAAAATGTCTACTAGGTTTCTGAAGTATGATTTTACATGTGCCATAATTGCTATACTAATTCTACCCCAGGATACCCCATGGTTTTGAACATTCATCAGATAACCTATTTCGTTAAATCCTAAATGGAAAAAAACTTTATTGGTATATTTTCATTTAGGACAATAAAAAGCATATAAGAGAAAAACATAAATGTTCTTGTATGTCGGATCAATGCATAGAGAGACCAATAAGTCTGATGCTTGTGCTGAAAAAAGTCAGTATCATTTTATCAGCTAGTCACCAACAACAATGGCTCTTCCGTGTTTTTTATTGTCCTGAATCCAAATATACCATTAAAGTTTTTTTCCTTTAATTTAAATGATTAATTGTTTGGTGAAGTCCACCTTTGGCATCGTATTGTTGGTTCCTATGTTTCATAATTTCTTCGTTAAATCCTACAATACTAAATTATTTCATGGTACGGTTCAACAATACATCCAGTTCTTATATGTTGAAAAAATATTTCTTTAGAATGTTAATTATTTTCTTGGATGTCTCAACACTTGTCTGTTTGTAGGCATCTAGCCGTGACTCGATTTATCTATTGTATTCCAACTGTATCAACCTCCTCTATCCTGACATTCTCTTTCTATGAACCAATGAAAACAATAGGCTTTAATTGGGCGGACATATTTTTGAGAGTGGATGTGAGAGTCCAAAATTAGAAGATAAAGACCCCCCCTCCCTTAGAATTCAGATATTTGCATTCCCCAAATTTTTATGGGAGAATATCTAAGGTTCCTTTGCAAAAATTGTATACATGTGAAGAACCAAAACAATTTAAAAGACACAATATGTGTTATTTAAAAAATAAATCAGCAGTCATGGTTTCTGTGGGCTTGATATAAAAATGGAGCGAGAAACAGATGGGCTAAATGTAGAATATACAGACCCAGAATAAACCTAAATATGCTGAATGTAAAGTAGCTGGAGATTTTTCTGTTTTAAGACTTCAAAAAGGTGGAAATTCCTTAATTCTTGAGGCAATTCCTGTCACCAGATAAGACAAGGAAAAGTAATTTCCTTCATCCAGAAATGTTAATTGCATGGAAATACTTCTGATAAAATAATACATGGATTTGCTGTCCAGATGCTAAGCATGCTCACAAAATATTACGTTACATACATTCACCTTCGTATGGAACAAATGGAAATATGCTTGAACATATTACGTTAATATGTAATAGCAATGCATAAAGATATGGTACCAAAGACTCTTGCCTTGAAGGCAGACTACTAGACAACACCTCTGTGAACGTATATCTACCAGAAGAAAATTCCAAGGTCAATCTTAATGTCACAATCAGTCACAGGGAGGGCACCTTGCACTCTCCAAGGTGAGGTACTGGTACACAGGAAAGCCCCAATATGCAGATGATACAGAGTAGACAGCATAGGCCAGAGACCCTGCACAGTATACAGCAGCCCTATTCTGAAAGACCGGTCTTTAGAATAGCCGGATCTGCTCTAAAGGAAATATAATACAACAACGCCGTGCAGAGTCTAAGGACCTTCAGACGAGACAGGAATATATCAATATATAAATGGTACAGACAAGAAGTATCCAAATAGAGAAGTCAAGGAAAAGACAGAAGTCAGAAACCAGAACGTATACCTTATACATATGCCGGGGATCCAGAACCAGAAGATCAGTCAGCCAGGCAAGAGGGTCAGAACCAGGTAATCAGTCAGACATATAACATGACAAAGGAGAAACACTTGAACTAATTACACAGGAAAGACTGGACATGAACTAGAACCTGGACTAACTATAGCAACTGCAGACAGACTAGACCAAAGAAATAAGGTAAACATGAAAACACAAACTTGAACAGAAGTAACATCAGGGAGCTCTCAGGAACAAACACTCAAGATCAAAACATAGAAAGTGTGATGTACCTTCCCAGGGAGAGCTCCATAAGGCTAGTGGAGAAGTCCTGGTGGAAACGCCAGCGTGATTAAGGTCTTGTAGGACCGAAACATCGCATTTGTATTTGCTGTCTTATTCGTTTTCTAATAAACTTTCCGTTGGAGACATCTGTGTTGCACGCTTTTGTGGATCTGAGGAACAAACACTAGTCCAGCATTGCAAGTGCTATATAAGATGCCCCCCACCCTCACTCAATGTTGAATATCAGCAGAAGAAATCAGAAATCTGCAGCTTCTGCACCCTGCAGATTTCTGCTTTCTTCAGGACCAGCGCTCCCAACACAGCAGGCCGGGCAGGATTCTGAATTTGGCAGTATCCAGGACTAGGTAAAGAGTGGAACATTTGCCCCTAAGCAACGTCTGACAATATTCAAGATGAGTGAGGGTGGGACCCCTCGCTTTCGGAAGTGGTCCAAGGTGCATATACAGAGCCACCATATCCAGGAGGCTCCCGAACATGTGAGTCTTCACTTCTTGTATTGTTCCATATTGAGGTGTATTTACTATATTATGCTGTATACGGTTCTCTTTGAGGCACTGGAATACATCAAGGGACGAGAAAGAATTACAGCAACATTTATCATATTGTTGATGGGAGGAGCCCCCAAGAGACTTAAAGGTGTGAAATATGAGCCATACCAAGCATACCTGTCTTGTGAGTGCTACTGTTGAAGCTTTTATGTAGGCACATTATATGTGATCTACTGCACTGCACAATTAGTGTCTCTTTTTTATTCTAGGGATTAGGCTTCAGGAAAATTGCACTAACATTATATGGTGATTTAAGAGATGAGTATTATTTGAGGTGGTGGTGGTGATATAATACTAGACACTCTAGTATTATATCACCACCAATTATAGTGTCCTCTCCCTCAAATGTAATAGAGGACAGAAAACATGCAAAAGACATGTACAAATGGGAACGCACCCTGTGTTCCCATTTGTACATGTCTTTTGCATGTTTTATGTTCTATTCTAATTTTGGGTGAGGGATAAACTCAATGGTATATTTGGTCTTGTGTTAATTTCTTGCATTTTACTATTTTGTATTTCTGTAACCACTCAATGTTCTCGAACCCAGGACATACTTGAAAACGAGAGAAATCTCAATGTATCCTTCCTGGTAAAATCCTTTTATAAAAAAAAAATAAAAAAAAAATGGTGAGCTGCATTTAACATTGCTATTTCGTTGTTTCCTTGTTATAGATAATTTTAGCGTTTCATAACACTCACAACCTATTTGGGTGAGAAGTGTAGATAATTTCTTTGAAATGATATAAGCTATATGGCGATACCTGTTTTGATGATACATTTTTAAATATTATATACTGTATAACTGTACCTATTCAAAGCGCTCTTCTAAAGGCAACACAGTTAACCAACAACTGGTCTCTGTATGTAAGACAAAAAGATACCAAGCTTTGTTCTCTAAATAACAAGAAAAAAAGAGTGTCACCTACGCTTATCCCTATAACATCGTGTGAAACAAACCACAATTAGAGGTTTTGATTTATTCGAATAGCCATTAGAGTGTAAGTTCACCTGCCAACATCAAGGCACCTCTGATAAAGGTGACTCCTAACCAATGAAACCACAGGCTGCTTTGTAGCAAACCATATATGCTCATGCTGCTTTTCAGTCACGAGGAAGGGATCCCTGTTGAAGTCTTTCCATAGCTAAAGACGAAACGCGTTGGATTGTGTTTCAGCTCTTGTTTTTTATTATGCTTTATTAAAATCATTTTTACATGTTAAGCCCCAACTTACTTATGTAACGTTGGGGGCTTCCAGCCCTACCTGTGTGCTTGAGGACAGCAAGTCTGATGCTGCTCGCTGACCACTGCCCGGTTTAAATGGAGACAGGCAGGGAGGTGATTGCATGAGGTGTGGCTTGAGTGGGGGGGCATGGCCTGGTGAAGGTCTTTAAAAACCCTCAGTTAGTTTCAGAAGTTGCCAGATCGTGGTTATCCATCCTGAGCTCCTTGTACCTGACTGCTATATTGATTTAACCTGTTACTGACCTCTGCTTGTGTTCTGACCATTCTGCCTTCTGTTGCCCTAGACTATTTGCTTGTACTACGCTACTGCTCTGATACCGACCCGGCTATTCCATTTGACCATTCTGAACTCTGTATTCCTGATTCTGGCTCGACTGACTCCTCTCCGTATTGTTAACCCTTTTCTGTCTAGCTAGTTTACCTGGCCAATTCTAAGGACCAGACAGATAGGGATCATTCACAGCTACACTGTTGGTAGCTTCTGGGTTTTGTGGAGTGTTGGGTGTTAAGTACTGCGTGGTGGGATCCGGGAACCGTGACATTACGATCTGGCCAATATGGATCCCGCAGATTTAACACAGCATTTGGCTACCTTTGTATCCAGACAGGATGAGCAGGATCATAGGATGGATCAGTTTGCCATTGCCTTACAAACTATCCTGAATCGTACTGCACACCTGGAACCAGTTGGGGTTGCACCCCCGCCTGCTATACCTGAGCCCCCTGTCGTTCAGACATCCCAGGTACACATAATGAGGCAGCCAGTACGTAGTGAGCGAGCAGTAATTCTAGAGGTGCTGGAGATCCTGAGAGGGGCTAACAAGCTCATTACTCAGCACCTGGATATCCTGTATGCAAGTTTGCTGCAACCTCCTAGGGACGTCCTCCCAAAGGAGCCTGTTCCAGTTCCAGTTAAAGGTTCCAGAGGACCCCTGACCCTGGAGGAAAGGGTATGGAGGAAGACTCAGGGCTTATGCTTTTATTGCGGTTCTTTCCTGCATAAAAGAATGGACTGTCAATTGCGCCCCCAGAAGTTACCCTCCATGTTCCAGCCTTACCAGGCCCCAGAGTCCACTGCCCTGCACGTCGCAGGATGTCCAAAATCCACTGCCCAACAGGGAGAGACCAGGTGTAATGCCCAGCAGTGGGAAGTCAAGAGTGCTGCCCTGCAGCATGAACAATCGAAGGTGGCTGCTCAGCAGCACAAAGAATCTGAGTCTGCTGTTTGTCAGCTTCAAGTCCTGTCCATGTCTACTGTGCCTAAGCTAGCAGTTCCAGTCAAGAGTGCTGCCCTGCAGCACGAACAAATCAAGTCAACTGCCTCGCAGTGCGAGATCTGGTCCACCGCTAACCAGTTTGAGAGCCAGTCCACTGCACAGCAGTTCAAGAGACAGTGCCAAGCCGGGGTCACCGCTCCACAGTGCCAAGCCAAGGTGGTTGCAAAGCACTGTGAGATCAAGATTGTTGCAGAGCCGGTAGCTGCCCAGCCACGCTCACCTGAGCCGGTAGCTGCTCAGCCACGCTCACCCGAGCCGGTAGCTGCCCAGCCACGCTCACCCGAGCCGGTAGCTGCCCAGCCACGCTCACCCGAGCCGGTAGCTGCCCAGCCACGCTCACCCGAGCCGGTAGCTGCCAAGCCACGCTCACCCGAGCCGGCTGTTGCCAAGCCACGCTCACCCGAGCCGGCTGTTGCCAAGCCACGCTCACCCGAGCCGGCTGTTGCCAAGCCACGCTCACCCGAGCCGGCTGTTGCCAAGCCACGCTCACCCGAGCTGGCTGTTGCCAAGCCATGCTCACCCGAGCTGGCTGTTGCCAAGCCACGCTCACCCGAGCTGGCTGTTGCTGCCATGTCCAAGTCACCACAGAGTCGTGCTAAAGGCGCTGCCCCTCCTGTCCTGGCCAAGGGTGCTACCCAACCGGTCCACACCAAGGGCGCTGCCCCACCGAGCCCAGCTGTCCCGGTGTCTTTGAGCCCAGTGGTTCCAGTCAAGTCGCAGCAGAGCCGTGCCAGGGTCACTGACCCGCAGATCCGTACCACTGGGGCCGTGTTCGTGTTGCCGCAGTGCAGAGAGGACACTGTTGCTGTCCATTCCGCGTCCTGTACCAGGGGTAGGAGACGCAAAAGGACTGGTGCCAGTGTCTTCAAACCTGGACCCAGTTTTGGCTCCCACCCTCATAGACGGGGGCGTCTTGAGGAGGATGATGACTCTGATTGGGACCTCAGGGGACTTTGGTGACTGGTGTACGTGAGGGCTCTACGTGCCTACAAGACCCATTGACTTTTTTCTTGTCATTCTTCTTGTTGTCCTCTTTTGAGCATCCGGCGTCTGCTCGTGGAGAGGGGGGTACTGTAACGTTGGGGGCTTCCAGCCCTACCTGTGTGCTTGAGGACAGCAAGTCTGATGCTGCTCGCTGACCACTGCCCGGTTTAAATGGAGACAGGCAGGGAGGTGATTGCATGAGGTGTGGCTTGAGTGGGGGGGGCATGGCCTGGTGAAGGTCTTTAAAAACCCTCAGTTAGTTTCAGAAGTTGCCAGATCGTGGTTATCCATCCTGAGCTCCTTGTACCTGACTGCTATATTGATTTAACCTGTTACTGACCTCTGCTTGTGTTCTGACCATTCTGCCTTCTGTTGCCCTAGACTATTTGCTTGTACTACGCTACTGCTCTGATACCGACCCGGCTATTCCATTTGACCATTCTGAACTCTGTATTCCTGATTCTGGCTCGGCTGACTCCTCTCCGTATTGTTAACCCTTTTCTGTCTAGCTAGTTTACCTGGCCAATTCTAAGGACCAGACAGATAGGGATCATTCACAGCTACACTGTTGGTAGCTTCTGGGTTTTGTGGAGTGTTGGGTGTTAAGTACTGCGTGGTGGGATCCGGGAACCGTGACAACTTATCATTTTAAAGACCCATCCACCTACGAAATATTCACAACAGGGAATGCTGGAAGCTGCAAGGAGATTCCTTCCGTGGTCTGGGTATGCTGGATCTTAGGAGGTGACCTACCAGCACCATAATCTACATTCCATTCAGGAGTGGTAACAATTACTATGTGCCTACATGATTTTAACGTCTTGTGAGTGAGATTCTAGCGGGCCTTATAGTATGCTATATTGTTACGGTCTGCACTATGTATGTGTGATTTATATTTCAGATACTGCTCCAGTTTTTATTATTTGGAGGTGAAAGACAGCAATGATATTGGAAATTGCAATATTTTGGTTCTGTTTCTTAAGCCAACTTCACTTGGAGCCTGGTGAGACTGACCCTTTCTTCTATTTTGCTCAGTCTTCTGGTGGGCAGCCATTGACTGTGGAACCAGTGTTGGTGAAGTATCAACGTGTGACCCTCTACATAATGGAATTGAACAAATAATTTCGGAATTTGACGCAAAGTAAAATCAAGTAATCCCAGTCATTGCTGTTGAATCATTTATATGGAAGTGAAAGCCACAATGCTACCCATGAACTGCCAAAAATAATTGTCTTCAATACTTGTCAAGGACACTTGTCAAGGAGGTCAATAAGAGCCCATCGCTTTATAGGAGCTACAGAATTTAATGGCTGGAACTGGTGTAAATGTCAACCAGCCAACAATTTTCAAGAGCTCTGAATCAAACTGACATGTTTGGGGTGTTGGCAACAAAAACGTCACCACCCTAAGCCAACCAAAGAAAGCACATCTGACGTTTTCAAAAAGATATGGAAACTTTGTTTGTGGTCAGATGAGATCAAGAAAGAGCTTTTTTAGTTTCAACTTAAATTGCTATGTGTGGTACAAATGAAACACAGCCCCTGCCCATGCGTCAACAAGTTGTATCCCTTCTATAAAGTGTGGTAGTGGCAGCATGTTGTTTATGTGCTTTCCACCAGCATGGCAATGTTTTGAGATCTAAAGGAAGAATGAGTGGAGATCAATAAGGGACAACACTACAGAAGAGTTTTTTCAGTCTGCTAAACTGCTAAAGTTTGGGAGAAATGTCACCTTTCAATGGGACAATGACCCCAAGCACAATGTGACTTTGAAGCGTCTCCAGGACAAAAAACTCCGCAAATCCTTATCTCCTTCATATGGACAACCGATGGCATTGTTTGAAAATTGCAATCCACAAGGGCCACCTAACCAGCCTTAACCACCCAGGGAAATCCTTCATGTATAATGGACAAAAGATACTCCCTGACTGCGCAAATCTATTAGAAGCTTATCTGAAAAGACACAAAGCTGTCATTAACGCTTAAAGTGGGCCAACTATATTAATATGGAGGAGGGGATAATTCTGCAGCTAAATGGTTCAGTTTTAGCTTTTTTTCTGTTAAATATCTACTCAAATACTTAATTTTGGACTCACAATATACAATTTTAACACTATCAGGGTTAATCAAAGAGGATCGAAAAGCCACTGCACGTTCGGTGACTTTTCGTTCTCTTCAATTCGGTTCGATTTGCCGATCCCATTTTGACGACCCTGCGGTGTATTCAGCAAGCACCACAGGGTCCCCAAATTGCAGGGAAAGGTCCCCGCAAATCCGCCGAAAACTCACCCCGAAACTAGGGCGAACGCACACCGAAACCCACAAAAAACATCTGGATTAACCCGCCGACAACGCCGGAAAAACCCGAGCAGGAGCCGATCACACCCCTCACAGCCGCCGGAAAAAGCCGACAACGCAGACGAATGCAGTGAATAAATTAGAAAAAACGTTTGCTTGAATGTTTGAAAAGTGAAACGCTGTTTGCAAAGAAACTACTGAGTGAAAATGTCTGAAATTTACATATGAGGTCCAAGGAATGATAATAAAAAGGGCTGGTACAGAAAAAATAAGTAAAGTTTAAAAAAACAAAGAAAATCGGAATTGTTTTTAAAAAAAAATTCCGAAAAATGCTTAAAATATCCTAAAAACTCAAATATAAATAAAAAGACTCATTACTGCAGAATATTATAATCAATGGTTTATTAGATATTGAATTAACCCTTTCGCTGCTGAGGCTTTTCACACCTCTGTGCTGAGGTCATTTTTACCACTTTCGCTCATCATGTTTAACCACGTTTTGAAGCCTTATTTTAATATATGACCCAGACATATTATATATCGTTCTTTCCGGCAGACTCGGCAGATTCATAATATGTCATTATTATATGTATACGTCATGACCTGTCTGTATATTATAACAAAATGTGAAATTTTTTCACATTTTAACATGCAAGCATTTGCGGTTATATTTTCTATGGGGTGCGCTTGTTAAAAAAATTAGAAATGGGGACTCATTACATTTTTTTGGGGGAAAATTTTGCTATTTCTAACAAACGCACTGCATACGAAAATCGTTAGTGCGGCATCGTTGTTCACATTATAATTGAAATGGGAACAATATTGCTGCATTAACCAAGCAAAAAAACCACTTTTTTTAAAAAAAATATTTTTTATTTTTGTTTTTTTTAAAAACTATTTACATGGTCCTGTTTGGTATCGTTCCTGCTCTGGCCGATCCAAAAATAACAAACATTAACCCCTAGCTGCCACAGATCGGGAGATAAGGGGTTCATTGGTACTCCCTATCTCCACCATTGGTGGCAGCTAGGGGTTAACTCCAGGACTGGCGTCATCGTGCTATGCACAATGATGCCAGTCCTCAGGGGGAGTTCCCGGAGGCTTGGCCGACATCCACGATGTCGGCCAGCTCTGGGAGAGGATCATGATTTGGCGCTTTTCAGCGCCGAATCGTGATCCGGCTCCCCAGGGGTTAATACCAGCCACCGTTTGGAAGGGCAGGCTGTGCCCTTCCAAACGGTGCCTGCCTTAACTCTGTGCCCCACGGCGATCAGCAGGGAGAGAAGGCTGAAGGACCTCCCCCCTCCCTTTCAGGCGCCTCCTCCACACATGCCGCCGCAATGACATCTAATGGCCCCGCCGAGGTCCCGGAGTGCTGGGCTGACATCCAAGATGTCAGCCCGCACCGGGGGGGGTTCAGCAATCGGCTGGAATCTGGCCGATTGCTGCCTCCTGTGCAGTGGCGTAGCGTGGGTTGTCAGCACCCGGGGCCAGCCAAGAATTGTGCGCCCCCCCCAACCTGTGGACACGTTATCGATATTGCCCCAGCTCTCACATGGATATTGCCCCAGCTCATGGATTTGCCCCCAGCTCATGGATTTGCCCCCAGCTCACACATGGATTTGCCCCCCAGCGCACTCATGGATTTGCCCCAGCTCATGGATTTGCCCCAGCTCACTCATGGATTTGCCCCCAGCTCATGGATTTGCCCCCCAGCTCACTCATGGATTTGCCCCAGCTCATGGATTTGCCCCCCAGCTCACTCATGGATTTGCCCCAGCTCATGGATTTGCCCCAGCTCACTCATGGATTTGCCCCCAGCTCATGGATTTGCCCCCCAGCTCACTCATGGATTTGCCCCAGCTCATGGATTTGCCCCAGCTCACTCATGGATTTGCCCCCAGCTCATGGATTTGCCCCCAGCTCACTCATGGATTTGCCCCAGCTCACTCATGGATTTGCCCCAGCTCACTCATGGATTTGCCCCCAGCTCATGGATTTGCCCCAGCTCATGGATTTGCCCCAGCTCACTCATGGATTTGCCCCCAGCTCACTCATTGGATTTGCCCCAGCTCATGGATTTGCCCCCAGCTCATGGATTTGCCCCAGCTCACTCATGGATTTGCCCCCAGCTCATGGATTTGCCCCCAGCTCACGCATGGATTTGCCCCCAGCTCACTCATGGATTTGCCCCCAGCTCATGGATTTGCCCCAGCTCACTCATGGATTTGCCCCCAGCTCACTCATGGATTTGCCCCCAGCTCATGGATTTGCCCCCAGCTCATGGATTTGCCCCCAGCTCATGGATTTGCCCCCAAGCTCATGGATTTGCCCCCAAGCTCATGGATTTGCCCCCAAGCTCATGGATTTGCCCCCAGCTCATGGATACTGCCCCCAGCTCATGGATTTGCCCCAGCTCATGGATTTGCCCCCCAGCTCATGGATTTGCCCCAGGTCATGGATTTGCCCCCCAGCTCATGGATTTGCCCCCAGCTCATGGATTTGCACCAGCTCATGGATTTGCCCCCCAGCTCATGGATTTGCCCCCAGCTCATGGATACTGACCCCAGCTCATGGATTTGCCCCAGCGATTTGCCCCCAGGTCACACATGGATTTGCCCCCAGGTCATGGATTTGCCCCAGCTCTCACCTGGATTGTTGCCCCAGCAGGGGGTTGAGGGACCCAGATGCCGGGCAGCGCGAGAGCGCCTGCCCGGTCTTGAACAGTCCGTCCTGTGAAGTGGTCGCGGCTGTGTGTGTGCGCAGCCGGTCACGCGGTCCGGCCAGTCAGGTGGTACAGAGACTCAGTACCACCTGATTAGCCGGACCACGTGACCGGCTGCGCACGCACACAGCCGCATCCACTTCACAGGACGGACTGTTCAAGACCGGGCAGGCGCTCTCGCGCTGCCCGGCATCTGGGTCTCTCAACCCCCGGGCCAGTTTTAGGGGCGCGAAAACTGCGCCCGGGGCCACGGCCCCCCCAGCCCCCCCCACGCTACGCCACTGCTCCTGTGCATGGGCGCGCTCAGCGCGTCCATAGCACAGGAGAACCACTTGGCTGGACACGCTGAGCGCGTCCATAGCAGCTAAGTGGTTAAAATGGGAATATTTTTAACATTGAAGCCTATGGGATTCTCCTGAATAAATCTGCCGAATTAAACCACCGAATGGCAGGGCATTTCGGAAACCTTTCACTGCTGGTTTGTGCTCTCTGAATAGCAAAAGCAGTGCTTTTATATGGGGATTCACTGCTCTCGAACAGGCACCGAACAGGCAACGTATGTGCAGGCAATTCGCCAGGATTTGGTGAATTGCCTGCATTCTGGATAGTCGAATGGCCGGGAAAGGTAACCGAACGCTGATTTTCAGCGTTCGGTTAACTTTCTCTAGCAATTCGGATCTCTTTGAATAACCCTGTGTGTGTTGTAAACCAGAAAAAAATGATTAATTATTAATAACTTTCGCGATCATTTATGTAAGATGGCATGATTTATGCCTGCTATTCCATGTCACATACACACAGATCACGTAAGGCAGGCCTCAAAATTTCCACTCATTTGGCGAGTGGAAATTACATGAGGGCGAGTGGGAATGCAGAGGCATGGCTGTATAGGAGTTAGGTGGGGCAACTAGTGGCGAGTAACTCTTAAGGCCTGGCTAGTAGCTTGGGACTTGAAATTTTGAGGCCTGACGTAAGGGGTTATTCAGAGAGAGACGATATGGCCCCGAAATGGCACCAAGCATGGAATTTCCCCATACAGTGACATTTCGGGGCCATTCGGCTATTCAGAGAGCAGGCAGTTCGCCAAATTTTGGCAAACTGCAAGCAAGTACGGTGCCTGTTCGAAAGCAGTGAAATCCCCCATAGAGAAGTAATGGTTAATCTATTCAGAGACACCGAACAGCAGTGAAACCGAAGTGCCCTGCTGATTGGTGTTTTCATTCGGCAGATGTACAGGGCTATTCAGAGAGAGGTGAAAACCTTGAGAGTGACTGGAGAATTGAAAATTCTAGGTCAAAATAGTCAAATCACAAAAATTCTCCCATTTATCTCACTTTCCAAATTGGCTATTTGGTCTAGATTGTTCTCTACTCTTGCCAATTCTCAAGGTTTTCACCTCTCTCTGAATAGCCCTGTTAGTATTTTAATCTGCAGTAAAAAGTCTCTTTATTTATTGATGTTTTAAGATCTTTTAGGCATTTTTCGGCAAAAAGAAAATCCAGTTTTTTTTTAAAGCAGTTTTTCTTTTTCCTGTAACAGACCTTTTTATTATCATTCATAGGATCTTATATGTTAAAATCAGACATTTCATTCAGTAGTTTTTTTGCAAACAGCGTTTCAATTTTGACACTTTCAATCGTATTGATTTTTTTTTTTTTTTTTTACCCGTCCGGCAGCTTGTCGGCTTTCTCCTCCAGCTGGTCGGCGCTGTGCTCGGTGGCTTGTTGGCTGCGTTTGGCGGCTGTCCGGCGTGTTTGTGGTGGATGTTCGGTGGGTTGGCGACGGCAGGCGACGGGTTTGCGTCGGATCTGCGGCGGGGCTATGGCAGGTTGGCAGTGGCATTCGGCGGCCGATTTCCTGCACTTCGGGGACCCTGCAGTGAATGCTAAATTCACCGCACGGTGGGGAAATTTGATTCCTGGAAGTGCATGGAACAAGAGAGCACCAAAATTACTTTCGTGCTCTCTGAATAATCCCCATAGTACCAAATACAGTATCATAAAGCAGCTATAAATACATGCCTCAGTATTGCATGTTAACAGTACTTGGGTAGATTAACACCACTTTATAAATGTAAATTTTACGATTTATACAGCTATAAATTGACATTTTATTATTCTTATTGGCTGTTATATACAGCCAATATATTTGCCAATGTTGCATAATGTGTAAACATACTTTTATTGTGTCACAGTTATTTTCAACTCACAGAAAGAGTTGAAGACAAACATAGGGCTATTTTACATAGTTGGTGCTAACTTAACCAGAGCTGTTGTAAACTTCCCAGAGTCATTATAGCCTATGGAGGTTTTAAGTTTACAACAGCTCTGGTTAAGTTAGCACCAACTTTGCAATATAGCCTGTGAAGTGTAAAGGACACCAATTTACATGAATGTCAAAGAAAAAAAGCCAAAATAGGGCCCTATTACATTCTTCACGCAAACGTTAACGCATGTGCAAAAACGCATTAACGCGAGGGGCAAAACCCTTTGCGCTGAACGTCGTATTACAATGTCAGCGCAACAAACGCGTGTATACGTCTACCGTGGGTGAACCTGCACGAACGCTGCACGAGCTTTCTGTACTGCGCGCGTCCTATATTTAACATTGTGAGCACAAATGCGTTTGTGCGCTGGTACGCGGATGGTATTACAATCTATGCGCAGTTTGTAACGCACAGCCTTTGCGCGCATAATTCTAGCAACTCCTAAAAGCTGGTGTTAATGGCAAATTCTATCAACCTGGCCCAAACCAAATACACCAGCCCAAAATTTAATACGCAGCAAAGTATAGTTACACATTCTACACATACCAAACCAATAAATTTGAGAAGTTATGCGTGTTTTTTTTTATTGATGCAGCATATATACGCAGATTGACTTTGACAGGCGCAAAATCTTAATGTGAGACAATTGTGGTTCTTAATTCTGATTGGCTGAATGGCGTGGAAAAAACAGTCCGCGCACTGATGTGCGTTACTGCGCTCGCGTTTTTGCGCGTCTGTTTTCCGCGCGTAACTTTTTGACGGATGAGAAAATGCACGAGGATTGTAATACTAGCGTTGATTTACACGCGTTAACGTTCGACGCTTCGCGCAAAGGATTGTAATACCAGCGTTGATTTACACACGTTAACGTTCGACGCTTCGCGCAAACATTCACGCGTTTACCGTTCGTTTTTGCGGTAAGAATGGAAAAGGGCCCATAGTGTCATCTGTGATCATCCTATAATATGTGTAGTGCGTTATCAACATGCAGAAAAAAATACATAAAAATGTATAAAGTGCCCAGCGTTATGTGCGTTTGATTTAGGGAGGCAGGCTTTGTTTATCCACATTGAAGATAAAAGAAAAACTATTGTTTTTGACGCCAACAACGTGACCAACCAAAACACTTATCCTAAAACAGATAGCAAACATACTTTCAAATGAAAGCAGCTGAGCAGCCCTTCCTCCATGCTGGCAAAAACCTCCCAGGAACCTTGCAAATTGATTTCATGGAAAGTAAATGATGTTGAATATCCAACAAAACAAACCATTTGACCTCAAATGACCCAGGAGGTTAAAGTGCAACCGCGAGGCTGAGATCTAAACTAATCCGCTGCAGCCCCAACTGACAAATATCCAGAAAAATAAACCTCTTTATAGGAAGTTTCTATATTTTCTTTAACTGGAAAATAACTTGGATCTGTAAGATTGAAATCTCAATAACCTTGAAGACAAAACAACACTTAAAATAAATAAAAAATAAAAAGGTGAAAAGATGACATCTGAATAAACCGCAGGGTCTGGACTTAATTGAGTTCTCAGGAAAATGAGAGGTTACGCAATTTCTAAAAGAATATTTACCATATTCTCCCATCCCTGAAAGTTAGAAAGTAAAGTAAATGACATACTAGAGTGTCATAAAATGTGACAGCTACTTAAAGGAACACACTATTAAAGATAGAGGGTTCTTTTTGGCCCTAAAATAATTAGGTAGAGCCTCTGCCCGTTTTTTTTTCTTTTCCCCACTTTTTAGGTTTTTAGGCTCCTCCTCTTGGGCTCCGGGACTTCCAAAACTCCAAAACCGGAAGTCCCTGATTTTTTTAATGCAACTTGTGCTCCTGCGCAACTTCCGTAGCATAGGAGCCGCAAATTGTGCACCTCAATGGGACTTGCACACTTTATGAATGCATGTTCCGTAGCACCGACACAAACAGGGTTATTCAGAGAGCGTGAAAAGCAGGAGAATGACTGGAGAATGAAAAATTCTAGGTCAAAATAGCCGATTTGGAAAATGAGATGAAAGGGAGAATTTTTCTGGTTTGGCTATTTTGACCTAGAATTTTTCATTCTCCAGTCATTCTCCTGCTTTTCACTCTCTCTGAATAACCCTGTAGGTGTTCAGATCCGATCCATCGACTGCCATTCTGAGACTGATTGCTAGGGATGAGCGTTCGTTTCGGAGCTGTTCGGAGTTCTAATCGAACATCGGCTGGTCGAAAGTTCGCGAACTTCAAACTTTTTTGGGACGTTAGCCAAAAGTTCGAAAAAAAATAAAATTTTGAAAAAAGTATAAAAAATGCTTAAAAATACTAAAAAATCTAGAAATAAAGAGACTTTTAACTGCAGAATATTATAACAAATGGTTTATTAGATACTGAATTAAAACGGGAATATTTTTAACATGGGATAAAACATTCTTGTTACTAAAACATCAGGCAGACACGGCCCTCTAATCAGGCACTGTAGAGGGCAGCCTGCCGGGGCCTCCCAAGGATCCCCTTGAGGAGCATGCAGCCGCCGGATGACAGAGCTGCGACTGTGCGGGCTAGCCGCCCGGGTGCATGTGGCAGGCGGTGCAGGGAGAGAGCCATTGCACCTGCGGCCACGGCAGGACCCCCCCCCCCACAACCAGGATCCAGGGAGCCCCCACTGACCACCAGGCTAAGGTAAGGCGACACATTTCTAAAAAAAATGAAATCCGAGGACATTTTTAAATGCCCCCGGGAACATAAAATAAACCTTTTTTTTTTCTTTCTCGACCTGGCTGATTTTTTTATATATAAACCTGGCTGATTTAATTATATATATTACAGTTCTCAAAATTTCCACTCGCCTACTAGCATTTGGCGAGTGGAAATTAAGTGAGGGCGAGTGGAAATGCACACGCAGGCAGCACAATAAATAATTTTGTGCTGCGTATTCCGTTAGTGCCACCGTGCAGCCCCCCTTCCCCAGGCTGCACGGTGACAGGGATCAGTTGCCTAACCTGACCCAGCTCGTCTCTATCACTGGCAGGGGGTGGAGAGGAGCTTTCCTGCCTCCTTACTCCGCTCACACTGGGGTCTGATGACTGAGTATACATGTATCTGGGGTCTGATGACTGGGTATACATGTATCTGGGGTCTGTCAGGGTATACATGTATCTGGGGTCTGATGACTGGGTATACATGTATCTGGCGTCTGTCAGGGTATACATGTATCTGGGGTCTGATGTCTGGGTGTTAATGTTATTTTTGTAACTTTATTCTAAATAAAACCTTTAACAGTGTAATTTCGTAAGATAGTTTAAGGGTGTGTGTTTAGGGGCGGAGTTAAAGGCTGGGTAGGGGTTAGGTGGAGCAACTGGTGGTGAGTAACTCTTAAGGCCTGGTTAGTAGCTTGGAACTTGAAGTTTTGAGCCCTGATATATTAGATACATTCAGCCAGGTAGAGGGGGGTGGCATGTGGGCTGTGCGGGGTCTCAGGCAGTGGTTTGGTTTTTTTGTGTGTATATTTTTAGCAAATATATAGGGGAAGGTAAGGGCAGGTATGATATATATATATATATAGATAAGATATATATCTATATTCTTATATATATATATAGCTCCAGACTTGTATTACACACACATTTTGGCCACAAATTGTCCCCCCCCCCCATTTGGCTGATCCCTCCAGAAGAAATGTTGAACCTGATAGAGCAGAGAATAATATATATATTCTCTACTCTGTTTGGTTCAACATTTCTTCCTGAGGGATCAGCCAAATGGAGGGGGGGGGCGCATTTAGATGAGATTGTCCACATGCCACACACCCCCATGCGCGTATGTGTATATATGGTCTGAGGTCTGTGGGTGGGTGTATATATATATATCTGCGTGTTGATATATACATATATATAGGTCTGCGTGTTGAAATATACGTATATGTCTGTGTGTGGTATCAATGCATCCCTACTCTATACACAGCGCTCCGTGTCCCTATAATATATATGATCAGGGTCTACCTTTTTTTTATATTTTTATACTATTCCTATTAAATTAACATAAATTTTTGATGTATTTTAATCAGTAGAAACTTTTTTTTGCCTATATAACATGTGCTTTGTGAAAATAAAACGGTTTTGTTTGTACATTTTAATTTAGTTAGTGGATTCCTGTCCAGTGCGGTGAGAAGCAAACGTAATGCAGTGTAGACACGCTGCGAGGCGGAGCGGATTGAAGTCAAGCCTGCAAAATGTTTGCTTCTCTTCGCTTCGCTACGCTGTGCGTCGCTACACGCTCAGTGTGTCTCAGCCTTTATTCCCGCATCGCTAGCTTACCGAATCAGTTTGTATACTTGTTACTGACCCTGCTTGTTCTAAGGACCCGATCTGTTCCCGACTTTGCCTGCCATTTGACTATTCTCTCTGTGTATTCCCTGCCTGTTCTGTTTGCTTCCTGTTGCTACTGGTGTGCGCCGATTCTCACCATATACAGTAGTGCAGTACAAGTGCCTAAACATTGCTGACTCAGTTTTGTTATAGCTGCTGATGTAACTGAATAGGTAAGGGATCTCTTCCGCATTACCAAAACCTCCACCACTGCACTCTTCCACAATACCTCAGAGGGGTTATGGTGTGAAAGCACTTGCTGCCACCAAAGGCACAATATTGGGTGCACTGCCACTGATGCCTATACCAGATTCATATCATTTTAATATTGGACCGCAGGGTCCACCACTGTACTCTTCCACAATACCACAGAGGGGTTACGGTGTGAAGGCACTTGCTGCCACCAAAGGTAAAATATTTGGGTGCATTGCCACTGACGCCTATACCAGATTCATATCATTTTAATATTTGACCGCAGGGTCCAACCCTGCACTCTTCCACAATACCACAGAGGGGTTACGGTGTGACGGCACTGTTGCCGACACTAAAGGCCCAATTTTAAAGCACCTATTGTTACTTTCATCCAAAGCCTGCATAAGTTTCACCATAATTTAGCCCAAAAAAATCACTAAACTTGTTCTGCGTGTCCTAAAACATCTCCTCTTTTCATACAGGCTGCCGCCCCAAGCAGTTGTTTATGAATAGATTAAAGGAAAACCATTTACCGTCATTTGAAATGTCATTTTTTTGTTTTTAAATGTTTCTATACATCCTACAAATCCGCCACTTCACGGGCAGGTTATGGGGACCTCCTAGGCACGATATTTGAAGGAATTTTTCGTTTTTATTCTTAACCTTTATTTCATGGAAAACTCACTGTTCCTTTAAAAAAGATTTTTTTTTTTACTTTTTGTCCTTGTTTCCTGTCCCCCAGGGCACTACCTGGACCCCCATACACCTTTTATGGCAAATATCTTGCATATATGCCTTCTTGGAGGGCACTCTAAAAATCAAACGTTCGAGTCTCATTGACTTGCATTGAGTTCGAATCATGTTCGCGTTCAAACCCAAACTTCTGAAATTGTTCGAGTTCGAATGCGAACCGAACACGGGGGTGTTCGGCTCATTACTACTGATTGTTACCGTGACTTGTCTCAGAGCATGCTCTCTCTGTATTAAATTACCTTTACAGTTTATCCACTGCTGTGATTAAGTTTAAAAGGAGTTTCCAGATGTTGTGCTGAATGCGAACCAACTGCTGAGTTATGCAAGTTACAGCCTCACTTGGCTCCCTATTATGTGAGTGTTCCACTGTACTAGTTTAGTCTTTTTTACACCACATCTCGTACATTCTACAGTATATGTGGTTGTCTTTCCTTTTTTTTCTTAGCGGTGTCTTACACTGGATAATTTGGGGGATCTAACTACATACAAACCAAATATTCAGGTCTACTGTACATCTGTCATCAATTGAGTGGAAGGTTCCAAGTCTTTTTGGTATGCCATCGATACTCTGAGAGTCCAGGAAGGTTCTTTCCCTTGTCAGTGAGCAAAACAAAGTTATATATTGTTATGCTATATTATTGTTTTCTTTGCTGTTCTCTTATTCCTATTCTGAGACTACAAAAGGAGACATTTTATATAAGAAGATCTGAAGTATATATAACGAGAACTAAACATATAAATATTATCATTCCTTTGTGCGGTGCACTGAACCATATTTTTTTGTGTGTGTTTAGTATCTGAGGTAAAGGAGACAAATCTTTTGTTGTTGGTAGTGACAGTCACTGAGGGTTTAGTATTAACCATCAGCAATTGTATGCAGTATCCTCTGTGAAAGGTTTTATTTAGCCCCCAAAGTAATTACTTTTGTATATGAAGAGAGTTCATACTGTGCTTTTTATGTAATATATAATTTATATAATGTGAATTGTTTGGATGCTGTTTACACACATTCAGTGGAACATGATCTAATGCAGAGAGTAGTTTTCACAAAAAGGTCTTATTGTGCATAAGACTGGTCAGTTGTTGTTATTCTACAGAGGGAGGTGCCCGAGGCAGGGGAAAGCAGGGGTCTAGTGTGGAATAGAAGGTCATGGACTAATTTTTTTTTTTTTTAGAAAGGATTTTACCAGGAAGGATACATTGAGATTTCTCTCGTTTTCAAGTATGTCCTGGGTGGCGAGTATGTACCGTTGGGTGTCTTGCCAAGGACACTTGCTGGAGAGGTTGCTCGCTGGGATCGAGCCCATGACTCCACAGGCTCTCTCCATGCAGAGTGGTGACATTACCTCTACTCCACCCAGCCGGTACAGTTTAGGTAGGAGAAAGGAAATTGAGTGCTATGAGTTCCTCATCGGGTGAAACTGAACTGGCTACTACATCAGACGGTGATACAAGATTAGCTATTGTTATATTAGGAAAGGTTGTGTATGGTGTCAGTTGTAGGTCACTGTAACAGGGACATGACTAGAGGTGGGAAGGCCTGGAAAAAAACCCGGAAAAAAATTGAAAAAAAAAAAAGTGTGTAATATATTCTTTTCCAATGATATATATTATGTCTAATGATATGGTATTAAATCTATATAACATTAGGACCTCAATGAAAGACGTCTGAGACTTTATTTAAAGTTTTAAATCATTGCAAGTTCTTTCGGCTGAAAACAAGCAAATCTTCTAATACAAGTAACACTTCTCAATGCAATACTCAGACAACAAAATAGGCATTTCAGCCTCTAGGGGGCGCTATAGGGAAAAGGCTTCAGTTTAGCATGATCGTGAGCTCCATCTTGTACAGCCTGCAGTGGTTGATGGGATACAGTTTCTGTCTTATCAGGCCTTAATTGACATGTAAGAGGTTACATTTGTCCCTATTAATGTCCCCCAGTAGAGTCTGGGATTCTGCAAAACCTATCCCTCCTGCAACATGATGACTCTCAGGGTTATTCAGAGAGAGGTGAAAAGCAGGAGAATGACTGGAGAATGGAAAATTCTAGATCAAAATATCCGATTTGGAAAGTGAGATGAATGGGAGAATTATTCTGGTTTGGCTATTTTGACATAGAATTTTCACTTCTCCATCCATTCTCCTGCTTTTCACCTCTCTCTGAATATAACCCTGATTGTCTGTGCACAACACGACCTCTGGCACCTCTTGTATCTTGCTTCCTGCAGATTCCTGCATCTTCTGCTGCTGCTGTGAGAGAATGTGCTCTATGTTTACTAATATTCAAACCAAATCAAGAAACAAACTAAGGGCCATATTATAGGGATGTGCACCGATTTTTTTTTCGATTTGATTTTTCGAATTTTTAAACTTTTCGATTCGGCTCGTTTCGACTGCTTTCTGTTTCGATTCGGTTCGGCTCGATTCGTTTTTCGGGTACATATATTTTTCGGAATATCGACCATTTTTCGTATTTTCGGGTCACTTTACTAGGTTTCTGTATCGACTTTTCGGTATTTCGGAAATTTTAGTTTTTCGGAATTGTACATGGTTTTCGGTATATATCGACTATTTTTCGTATTTTCGTGTCACTTTGCTCGTTTTTTGGTTATCGGCTTTTCGCTATTTCGGAAATTTTCGTTTTTTTCGGAACATCTGTTCTCCTCGTTTCAAAGCTGTCTAACCCTATTGCCCCAGCAGTCCAGCACATGGATTTTCCCCAGCACATGGATTTGCCCCAGCTCATGGATTTGCCCCAGCTCATGGATTTGCCCCAGCTCATAGGATATTGCCCCAGCACATGGATTTGCCCCAGCTCATGGATTTGCCCCAGCACATGGATTTGCCCCAGCACATAGGATATTGCCCCAGCTCACACATGGATTTGCCCCAGCTCATGGATTTGCCCCAGCACATGGATTTGCCCCAGCACATGGATTTGCCCCAGCTCATGGATTTGCCCCAGCACATGGATTTGCCCCAGCTCATGGATTTGCCCCAGCACATGGATTTGCCCCAGCTCATGGATTTGCCCCAGCTCATGGATTTGCCCCAGCACATGGATTTGCCCCAGCTCATGGATTTGCCCCAGCACATGGATTTGCCCCAGCACATGGATTTGCTCCAGCACCTTGATTTGCCCCAGCACATTTACAAAGACAAAATTTACAGAATCAGCGATATAACCGATAATAGTTCAATAAACGATGTTCAGAATTACCGAAATGGAACCGAAATCCCGAATGGAACCGAAATCATGAATAGAGGGAAAATAAATTTCGATTTGACACATTTCAAGTCCATTCGAAAATTCCGAAATTTTTTCGATTTGGCTCGGAAAATTTTTCGTTTTTCGGAAAGTCTGTTCTCGTTTCAAAGCAATAGATTTCGATTTGACACATTTCAAGTCCATTTGAAAATTCCGAAAAATTTTCGATTCGGCTCGGAAAACATTTCGGATTCGACTTTTTCGGATCTAAAAAATTTCGGAATTTCGGCCGCATCGAAAGACCCGAATCGGGAAATTTCGTGAAAATTCCGAAATTCTGAAAACCGAAACGCACATCCCTACCATATTACAATGTTGGTGCTAACTCAACCAGAGCAGTTGTACTTGTAAACTTCCCAGAGTCATTATAGCCTATGGAGGTTTTAAGTTTACAACATCTCTGGTTAAGTTAGCACCAAGTTTGTAATATGGCCCTAACTTTTTAGAAATCAATGATAAAAATGACAAATATGGAGAGGGAGAAGAAACAGAAAAAGAGATTAAATTGCATGTATTGTATGTGTTGTGTCTTTTGTTTCCTTTTCTCTATTTTTTTTTAAAGCACCGATCGAAAGATAAACCTTAACAGGGAGCTTAAATATTGATGTATCCATATCCAACAGACACAAATAATGCAGTCACTGCCTTTCTTCACCTTTTCCTTTTGCTATTGGTGCTAAGGGGCAAATTGATATATACACAGGTCTATTCAAAGAAGGGTGAAACTCAGGAGAATGACTGGAGAAGTGAAAATTCTAGGTCAAAATAGCCAAAGCAGAAAAATTCTCCCATTTATCTCGCTTTCCAAATCGACTATTTGGTCTAGATTGTTCTCTTCTCCTGGTTTTCACCTCTCTCAGAATAACTCTGATATTGTTTTTATGTTGCTGGTTTCTTGCTCTTATTGTTGCACTTCAGTAAACGGAGGGGTGGTTACTTGTTCTCATACTATCATATACAGTCCATGCTTGTTATTCCATTTGAAACAAAAAATAAAATTCTAGTTACTAAATAAACTGTACTTTTATGTCAAGTGAAAGAAAATTTATTGTAATTTGTAAACCTATTCTATGGTGCATATTTTAAATTTTTCCAAAAATTTCCAATTTTTCCGGAAAAAAACAGGGAATTTTTTTTTTTTTTCCATGGCCTCAAAATTTCCGGAAATTTTACATCTCTAGACATGACAAATACAGGATAAGGACAAAGCTGAAATCCAAAAACACTAAAGTGCACATTTACAAAAACACATCCAGATGGATTTTAATGGAGCTCGGTGAACTTAACTGGTTTGTGTCATGTTGTCGAGGGAAAAGTGCGCAATCTGCTGACATCCAGAATATAGATAGACGTCTATCTTCAGGCCGACGCCATACACTTTTGAAATTCATACTTTTTGGCACACTCTACATACAGTGTAATGACAGAGTAATGTTCAACAATCTTATCCCAGGTTCTTCAGAGGAAGACCTGAATAGGTATGTCCATATTCCACTAGTTCACTGCAGAGGAGAGAGCGTTACCTCTGTTGTGTATTTGATAAGAAAAATAGCACCACAGTAGTTAACCCTTTCACTACTACAGTTGCAAGACAAAGTATGTGAACCCTTTGGGATTACGTGGAGTTTTGCATGAATTGGTCATAAAATGTGCTCTGATCTTCATCTAAGTCACAACAATTTGAAAAACACAGTCTGCTTAAAAAAATACAACACAAACATTATATGTTTTCATGTTTTTATTGAACAGAACATGTAAACATTCACAGTGCAGAGTGGAAAAAGTATGTGAACCTTTGGACTTAATAACTGGTTGACCCTCCTTTGGCAGCAATAACCTCAACCAAACGTTTCCTGTAGTTGCAGATCAGACCTGCACAACGATCTGGAGTAATTTTGGACCACTCCTCTTCACAAAACTGTTTCAGTGTAGCAATATTCTTGGGATGTCTGGTGTGAATCGCTCTCTTAAGGTCATGCTACAGCATTTCAATCGGATTGAGGTCAGGACTCTGACTGGGCCACTCCAGAAGGCGTATTTTGTTTTGTTGAAGCCATTCTTTTGTTGAATTACTTATATGCTTTGGGTCATTGTCCTGTTGCATCACCCATCCTCTGCGGAGCTTCAGTTGGCGGACAGATGGTCTTACGTTTTCCTGAAAAATGTCTTGATAAACTCTGGAATTCATTTTTCCATCAATGACAACAATCCGTCCAGGCCCTGAAGCAGCAAAGCAGCCCCAAACCATGATGCTCCCTCCGCCATGTTTTACAGTGGGGATGAGGTTTTGATGTTGGTGTGCTGTGCCTTTTTTTCTCCACACATAGTGTTGTGTGTTTTTTCCAAACAACTCAATTTTGGTTTCATCTGTCCACAGAATATTTTGCCAGTAGTGCTGTGGAACATCCAGGTGCTCTTTTAAAAACTTCAAACGTGCTGCAATATTCTTTTTGGACAGCAATGGCTTCCTCCGTGGTGTCCTCCCATGTACTCCATTCTTGTTTAATGTTTTCCTTATTGTAGTATTGACAATATATTATCAAGAACTAGAGAATTGAAAAAGGAAAGACTCTTTTTTGATAATAATAATTTTTTGAACAATAAGACAAGATTGAAAAACCTTGCCCTATCTGCTATTTTTGTGTGGTATTGTGTGTTTTTGTAACCACCAGGGGTGGCTACTGGCTTTAATGGTTTTATACAAAGAAAAATAAAAGTTACATTTTACCTTATATCCACTTTAGTGATAATTGCAAACACGATTGTCAATCTACAATACATTGTCAATACAAGACGCATTTGGGACATATGAGCTCTGCGGACCAATGAGGGTTCAGCGTGCTCGAATAAACAAGCTTTTTCCCGTTTTCTTTAATTTTTGGAACCTTAAGTTTGCTGGTTTTATTGCCCCATTGGTGTAGCTCTCCTGTCAGTCACTGATGCACCAATTGGTGACGGGGAGGCGGCCCCTTGGATAATTACCATCAAAACTGTGATATATTTTCTAATCAACAAAGGTATATAAACCCTGGACTTCTTTTAAGAAGTTCATTCTTCTTGCACACACTGAACCTCTAACTACTCCTGATGACGCTACAACTAAGTAGGGAAATGCGTCGAGGGTGCTAAGTGTGCCAATTGCAGTTTCAGGGTGATTGCTAAATGGTTTTGTCTTGCAAGTATTGTTGTGGAGTATGCTGGGGAGCGCTCCCCTTGTTGTGACCTCACAAGATTGAAATTTATCTAGAGTCTTTTCCTACTTTCCTATATCCACCAACCCATGACGGTTGGCTTCTTACTTATCAAGAAAAAGAGAATAGAAAAAGGAAAGACTCTTTTTTGATAATAATAATTTTTTAAACAATAAGACAAGATTGAAAAACCTCGCCCTATCTGCTATTTTTGTGTGGAATTGTGTGTTTTTGTAACCACCACAGTGGGTGGCTATTGGCTTTAATGGTTTTATACAAAGAAAAATAAAAGTTACATTTTACCTTATATCCACTTTAGTGATAATTGTAACCACGATTGTCAATTGAAAATTATGTTCAATAAACACATGAAAACATATAGGCCCCTATTACACTCTTCGCGCAGCGCATTTCGTGCACACAAATGCGCATTTGCTTGAGGAAAAAAACAATAGCGCATAACGTCCTATTACGACGTTCACGCAAACGATGTGCGTTAACGTCCAACGCGAGTGACCCTGCGTGAACCCAGCGCAAGTGCGTGCGCGCATCCTATACTTAACATTATGAGCGCAAATGCGTTAACCGGATGGTATTTCAATTGATGCGCAACTTCCTACGAACAACATTTGCGCGCATAATTTAAACTTTTTTGAAAACCTGGTGTTAACTGCAAATCTGAACGTTCTGGCCGGAACATAATACACCAGCACGAAAAAAAAAAAACAGCACAGTACAGTTACACATTCTACACATACCCAGACATTAAAATGTAATAATTTGTCAAAATATTGTTTTGCTGCAGCACAGATACGCAGATTGACTTTGACAGGCGCAACAACCGAAACCTAGAAAATGGTGGTTCTTAATTCTGATTGCCCACCGATTCCTGCACGCAACCTTCATTTGCGCCCGGCTTTGCGCGTCGGATTTGCGCACGGGAAAACTTGAAGGCTGAAAAAATGCGCTCGGATCGTAATACCGCGTTAATTTTCACGCGATAACGTATTTTGCGGTGCGCAAATTTTTTTTTATGTAATAGGGGCCGTAATGTTTGTGTTGTATTATTTTAAGCAGGCTGTGTTTTTCAAATTGTTGTGACTTAGATGAAGATCAGAGCACATTTTATGACCAATTCATGCAAAACTCCACGTAATCCCAAAGGGTTCACATAATTTTTCTTGCAATTGTACATGTATGTATTGCATTGAAATACAATAAAAAAACTAAAATTAGCATGTAAAATCACAATCACCTATCTTTTGAGTGCAAGATTAGTGTCATTACGGAGGGGAAACAAAATCCTCTTTGTGATCTCACTCCTGTCACCATGTACTACTGTAGAGAAGCTACGTAGAGCAACCCCTTCCCTCCACGCGTTAAAAAGTTCAACAAACTTTATTGCTGCCTTACAATATCCAGGGAGAGAGAACACGCTGTCACTGTGTGACATGGAGGGGGCTGTGCGCTAGCCTCCTGCCCAGAGACTATGGCCCGTGAAAGAGACTACTGGGGAACTGGTGGATCTTTTAAATATATTTGGTTTTCACTTTTTTATATATATCTGCCAGTTAACTAAAGATTTCTGATGTCTGTGTGTTATTCCCTTGTGTATTTTTTGTATAGTCTCTTGTTGTGTATTTTGCATACATTCCCTCAATTATCTAACTCTTCTCTGTATAGTGCAGATCTCTGTATTAGTACCTGCTCTCTCTATTGTGTAAATTCTCTCTGTAAGAAATTCCTTTTGCTTACCCTGCTTTCTCCTTCCCCCATACTCCATTGTTTGAAGGCCCTGTGTAGTTATCTGATCTGTGCAGCTATCTGCTTGATTGTATGCAAATGGAGTTGGTGGTTGGGGTTGGTGGTTGAGTTTATCTCTGTGCCTGTATAATAAATATTCAGTTCTATTCTGACCATGCTTGAAGTCACGACTCATGATTTGGGGTACCAGGAATCTTCTGCCCGCTGTGCCAAGGAAAGGCTCCAGGTCTACAGCTACAGCTTATTTCTGGGGGTGCGAGCCAGGCTCTCTACATGCACCGGACCTTAACCTGTGGCTAAGGTACTAGAGAAAGGTGTGAGAGTCACGAGGAGAAACTGGGTGTCCAGCGAGGTAGCAGCATTTGGCAGATGTGACCCTGTCCGGGCACAGAGATCTGTTACAGGGCAGAATAGAGGGAGAGCTCTGGGTCACTCACTGCTGTACAGGGATAAGATTCAGGTTGTTATTGTGGCTTAAAAAACTTGTACATTATGGATAGTGTAATTATGGATACCTGAGCATTTTTTCGATTCCTTTTTCACATTGGCTGTATTTGAAACAAAGTCTGTTTCTGCCTCTTAGTTGATAATGCAGAACCAATATGAATTTGTGCTACAGACGCCATCTAGAGTTTAAAACCTTTCATTCCAGTAATATTTCTGTAAACGATAAACACATTAAAAGTAAAAAAATTACATTGTTTTAACTTTTTCACTATGTTCTTTTTCTTAAAATTATATTATTACCCCTCTGCTCCCCATCTTATCCCTGCCAATCAAAATAAAACTCACCCAAACTTTCCAATATATGGAATGGTTCCTTATGGAACTAATTTGAGGTAATCAACCAATTCCTCCCCTCATGGAACCCCTGAATATAGTGCTCGAGATGACTGATTTAATGCTACTCGACCTTGAACATAACAAAGACTCCACTATATATCCGGGATCTTCATGAGACCAGATACGATATGATGCCCACTAGTACTGCCTTACATGTTGGTCCTCACTTCACCTACCCAAGATTTCTGAAATGTTTATCCTTTTTCACCATGAACCAACTGTAAGCTCAACTTTTGTTTTGCATGGAGCTACAGTGGTGAGGGCAAATGACAACCTTTTTTCTTGTTATGTTTTATACATGAAGCAGGCTAGATATTTCTGATCTCCGCATTTCTGATCTCCTGTTAGGGAATAGGCGGAAAACATATTTTTTCTGCATATATGTATATTTAGTTGGATCCCCAGCCAGGTTATTATTGCTGCTGCCTCTTTCCATGTTTTCTTTTTAATCCCAAGTGGAATTATTCCTGGTGAGGGTATAAATATACATACCCCAGTTTCTCTCATGGCTGAGACAGCATGAGGATATGTGGTTGCTTAAAGACCAGCTCTTGGTTTGATTAGGTAGGACCCACCTGACCCAGAGGTGCTGTGACGTGGTGGGAAGGCTTACACTTTAATGGCCATTCAAGTAAACCAAAACCTCTGATTGTGTTTTGTTTTGCATGGTGCTACAGTGGTGAGTGCAAATGACAACAGTTTTTCTTGTTATGTTTTATACATGTAGGGCCACATTACAATCCAAGCGTTAAACGCGGGCGCAAGGGAGGAAAAACTGCACCTGCAGTTTTCCCCCCTTGCGCCCCCGTTTTAATGCTGGATTACAATGCAGGTGCAAAAAATGCTGCCTGCATTGTTTGCGGGCGGTACCGCCCCACGATACTCCCGGCAGCGCTGAGCGCAGCCGCGAGCATCCACTCGATGGAGTCCATAGGACTCCATTGAGTTTCCCCCTGCCGGTCACATGACTAGCCGGAACTCACCTCGCGGGATCCGGCCGGTCGGCGTAGTGTTACGCAGGGAGAGACTGGGGGAACTTTTCACCCAGTCTTTCCCTGCTCCCACCGGCCGGAGGAGGCGGACAGAGCCGCGGTCCTCGCCACGGGACAGGAAGTGAGTATAAGCTTCTGTTTTTTTATTTTTAGGCTGGTGTTAAAGGATTCTGCAGAAGCGGAATCCGTTAACACCAAGTCCTGGTTGTGGTTAACTTTCCGCTAACCAGAGCCAGACGTTAATCAGCGTTAGGACTTTCTAATCCTAACGCTGATTAACACTTTGCGCTCCCCATGTTAAGTATAGGGAGCGCAAAGTACAGTAACCTCGCACTGAAAAGCGCAAGGAACCAAACGCAAACTGGTTACTTAACCCGTTTGCGTTTAGATTGTAATAAGCGGTAGACACCGCGGCTAACGTTAATGCTCATGCAGGTGAACGTTAACATTAGCGTTAAGAAGGTAATGTGGCCCGTAGTGGGCTGGATACTTCTGGTCTCTGCAACCGCCCTGGTGAGGGAATAGGCACAATACCATTTTTTCTGCATATTTGTAATATCAACTTTGAGTTTCAGATATACCTGATGTCACTGTAACTCATACTGTGAATGTTACCTGTAACGTCTCAATAAAGAGTATTTAGAAAAAAATATTATACTATGCTATAAGCTTTAATTTGAAACATGGGATATGCCATAAAAAGTAATATGGGGTAAAACAATGATTTTGTATAAAGATTTTAGTTATGGGATATCTGAAAGTTTCAAAATAATGTAAATTTGCCCCTTTTAAATTTTTCATATTTTCATCTATTTATGTTGTTGTTTTTTTTACAAAAGTATTGTTTGAGTAAAGTCCACACAGGGGCTGAAATGTTGCTTGCAGTGTTGTTTTACCTGAGCACATACAGTAAATGGGATGTCTTTCTCACTTAGATGTAACTAATTTGGGTTTACCAGAAACTACAATCACATTGCACGTCCAGAAAGTTACTCAAATACAAAATCAACAGACACAAATATATTTGACCTTGACTTGTATCCTGTAGCTGGTCGTACTTCCTCAATTTTTAAAGAGCAACGCTAAACCCATGGCTATTATTATGTATTGTGCAATACGTTTAATCACATCGATTTCAGCATGATGAGCAGAAAAATTCCACAGAAGCTCAGAAGTGGTGTAAGATCTGTAACCTGGACTAGATACTATGATGCGCTAGAATGCTATAAATAATAAGCATTATACACCATTTTCATCCAGTTGGTTGACCTCACGCGAACAATGACTTGATGCTGATGGTTGCAATAAATCTGCAGTTGCAGTCATAATTTCCATGTGACCTTTATGTTCCTTCCTCAAAGAAAACTGCTTCTACAGCATTACCAACGCTGTGTTCAGCAATGCTATGGGACTTTGCCTGTTGCCTAGATGTATATTAAAGGGACACTCTGTGCACCCTGACCACTTTATCTTATGGCTGCATGAAGTGCCCCCTCTTCAATCCCTCAGTACAGCTACGTTTGCCCGATATTGCTATGTGAAGCGGAGGAGTTTCCTGCGGCCACGCAGCTATCATTTGGCAGAGAGGATTGGAATATTCCGTGTGCCAAGTACCAACTTGGGGACCCATGATGTCAACACACTCTGCATGCTGCTACAATCCGGTCTCTTACTGCTCACAGCAGCTAGTGTTCTGGGAGACACCAGAGGAGGACACGCAGCACAAATCCATCATTCAACATAGGTGCCGTGGAGCATGTACGAAGGCACACAATTTCTGAGCGATACTCGATTTGCATAGCGTACACTGCGCACTTTATGCACACTACATAAAGTGTAAAAGAAGCTGCAGGGACTTCCACATTTTGGAAGCCCTCAGCACTAGAGGGGGAGCAGCTGATTGCTGAGGGAGAAAAGGTTAACATTTTCACCTAATAAAAACCCCATAAAATAATAATTAGCTAGATGCTGTCAGCAGCATCTGCCCAATTATTTAAGGCAGTGTTTTCCAACCTTGGTCCCCCTAACAGGCCAGCTTTTAAGGATTGCCTTGCAGAAACGCAGACTGAATACTGCAGCCACTGGACAGCAAATCATATTACCTGTGTTGTGTTCCTCCAAACCTGGCCTGTTACAGTTTTTTGAGGACCAGGGCTAGGAACCACTGACTTAAGGGGATAAACGTTGGAGGGGAGTAGGCTTGTGCACAGATTTTTTTTTGGTTCGGTTCGGCTCGTTCGGATGTTTAAACTTTTCGATTCGGCTCGTTTCGACCGATTTCTGTTTCGATTCGGTTCGGTTCGACTCGTTTTTCGTGTACATTTTTTTTTCGGAATATCGACCATTTTCGGGTCACTTAGCTCGTTTTTTGTATCGACTTTTCGAGATTTTGGAAATTTTCGTATTTTTCGGAACCTCTGTTCTCCTCGTTTCAAAGTTTGGTAGTCCCTGAACCAAAGAGGAGAAGCTGCTCGCGTGTAAATTCACATATATATAGCAGAGGCTGTCAGCAGGATCTGCCCAATTATTTAGAGGAAAAAAATGTGAACTGTTTTTTACAGTTTCTGTTATATGGTTAGGGTAGGATCTTGGGTTCCTGCAGAGGTTTGGCCAGGACAGGTGTTAACCTCTTAATTAACCTCAACCAAGAGATGTCCTTTTGGTTTAAGTCTTGGACATAGAGTATTGAAGATCACTCCTGAATTTCCCAACAACTTTGAAGTGGACAGTCATCATCGAATTTCAGAATAAAACAGCTGGAACCGAAATCACGAATGGAACCGAAATCATGAATAGAGTGAAAATAAATTTCGATTTGACACATTTCAAATCCATTCGAAAATTCCGAAAATATTTCGTTTCGGCTCGGAAAACTTTTCCGATCTGCCATTTTCGGATCTAAAAATTTTCGGAAAATCGGCCGCATCCGAAAACACAAATCGGGAAATTTCGTGAAAATTCCGAAATTCCGAAACCCGAAACGCACATCCCTAGAGGGGAGTAGCACTTTAATCAATATTCTCTATGCTCCTCAGGTAAGAAGCGTCTAGCTGGAATTTTTGGGGCTTTTCATTCGGACTTCCTGTTTATAGTCTTCTCTAGTAGGAATGAGCCGAACACTCCCCGAGTTCTGTTCGAGCCCGAACCAGAACTTCCCATTTGTTCGGGACCGAACCCGAACTCGAACCCCATGCAAGTCAATGGGGCAGAAAATTAGGTTTTTTAGAGTGCCCTCCAAGAGGGCATATATGCTACATATTTGCCATAAAAGGGGTAGTGCCCTGGGGGACAGGAAACTAGGACAAAAAGTAAAAAAAAAATCGTTTTTAAAGGGACAGTGAGTTTTCCATGAAATAAGGGTTAAAAATAAAAACCAAAAATTCCTTCAAATATCGTGCCTAGGAGGTCCCCATAACCTGCCCGTGAAGTGGCGGATTTCTAGGATGTATAGAAACACTTAAAAACCAAAAAATTACGTTTCATATGACGGTAAATGCTTTTCCTTTAATCTATCCATAAACAACTGCTTGGGGCGGCAGCCTGTATGAAAAGACATTTTAGGACGCGCAGAAAAAGTTTAGTGATTATTTTGGCCAAATTATTGTGAAACTTATGCAGGCTTTGGATGAAAGTAACAATAGGTGCTTTAAAATTGGGCTTTTAGCGTCGGCAACAGTGCCGTCACACCGTAACCCCTCTGAGGATATGAATCTGATACAGGCGTCAGTGGCAGTGCACCCATGTATTGTGCCTTTAGTGCCAGGCATGCAGGTACTATCTTACAGTAACCCCTCTGTGGTATTGTGGAAGAATGCAGGGGTGGACCATGCGGTCCTATATTAAAAAGATATGAATCTGGGAATGGGCGTCAGTGCACCCAGATATTCTGCCTTTGGTGCAAGACTGCCAGGGCAGCAGGTATCATCATACAGTAACCCCTCTGTGGTATTTTTGTCGAAGAGTGCAAGGGTGGACCATGTGGTCCTATATTGAAAAGTTTTTGATCTGGTAATGGGCGTTAGTGCACCCAGATATTGTGCCTTTAATGCCAGGCAAGCAAGTAACATCATACAGTAACCCCTCTGTAGTATTGTGGAAGAATGCAGGGGTGGACCATGCGGTCCTATATTGAAAAGATATGATTCTGGTCAAGGCGTCAGTGCACCCAGATATTCTGCCTTTGGTGCAAGACTGCCAGGGCAGCAAGTATTATCATAAAGTAACCCCTCTGTGGTATTGTGGAAGAGTGCAGGGGTGGACCTTGTGGTCCTATATTGAAAATTTTTTGATCTGGTAATGGGCGTCAGTGCACCCAGATATTGTGCCTTTAATGCCAGGCCATCAAGTATCATCATACAGTAACCCCTCTGTAGTATTGTGGAAGAATGCAGGGGTGGACCATGTGGTCCTGTATTGAAAAGTGTTTTTTTTATCTGTTAATGGGCGTCAGTGCACCAGGATATTGTGCCTTTAATGCCAGGCCAGCATGTATCATCATACAGTAACCCCTCTGTGGTATTGTGGAAGAGTGCAGGGTTGGACCCTGCGGTTCAAAAAAAAAATGATATAAATCTGGCACAGGCGTCAATGCAGCCAAATATTGTGCCTTTCATGGCAGCAAGTGCTTTCACACCATAAACCTTTTGTGGTATTGTGGAAGAGTTCAGTGCTGGAGGTTTTGTGAATGCAGAAGAGGACATCCCCTATCTATTCCATTACTTCAGCATCAGGGGATTGATAGCTGCTGATCCAGGACTGATTCATTTTTATAAATGTCAGCCGGTCTACAGAGTCGGTGGACAGATGCACTCTTTTGTCTGTGACAAAACCTCCAGCGGCACTGAACGTCCTTTCGGAAAGCACGCTAGATGAAGGGCAACCTAGTAGCTGCATAGCATATTGGCTAAATTCTGGCCAGTGATCCAATCTCAACACCCAGTAAGCCAGTGGATCATCTGCTGGAAAGGTATACAGGTCTGCCCTTGCCCCTAGGTAGTCCTGCACCATATGGTGAAGACGCTGGCAATGGGTGCCTACATTTGACATCCTTGGGTGTCGGGACTAAAAAATTAAAAAAAAGCATCAGTCAAGTGGCCCTGGCCTTCACCGCTATTCCTCTGATCACCCGCAGCCTCAGAAGCACGTGTGTCAGCACTTGGTAATCTACCAGTGCCTGGAAAGGTGTTACACAAGTGTCGCTTTAGAGCGTCCACAAGTTTTTTCATCCTGTGCTCCCTCTGTGCGGGCAGGATGAGCTCTGCAACTTTCCCCTTGTATCGTGGATCAAGAAGGGTTGCCAACCAGTAATGATCCCTCTCCTTGATAGCACGAATCCTGGGGTCCTTTAGCAGTCTTTGCATCATTAGGGAGCCCATGCAGCGTAGGTTGGAGATGGCATTAGCTTCCGAGTCTTCCTGGTCAATGAGGATGACCGTATCGTGCACTTCCTCCTCCCAGCCATGCACAAGCCCTTCTGCTTCTGGGCACACAAAACCCTTCCTTGAGGAATCCCCACCTTCAATGCCCCCACTACTTAAATAGTCCTCCTCCTCCTCATCCTCCTCCTGTCTGATCTGAGTAGGACCCGCTGGAATGCTATCTGCAGAAAGACTAGGGCCTTGAGAGCTAGGGAAGGCCTCCTCTTCCTCCCGCTGCTCTGCCTCTAGAGCCACATCTATAATTCCCCGCAGAGTGTGCTCCAGCAGGAACACTAAAGGATTGTGTCACTGATGCATGCACTGTCCCTGCTCACCATCCTCATTGCCTCCTCAAATGGTGACAGTACAGTGCATGCATCCTTGATCATCAGCCACTGCGGGGGGGAAAAAAAACCAAGTTGACCTGAACCTGTCCTTGTGCCATACTCACACAGGTACTCGTTGATGGCCCTCTGCTGCTTGTGCAGACGCTGCAGCATTGCTAATGTCGAGTTCCACCTGGTGGGCATGTCACAGATCAGACAGTTTGTGGGAAGGTGGAATTCTCTTTGAATTTCTGCCAGGCGAACGCTTGCTGGGAATGACCGTCTGAAGTGGCTGCAGACTTTTCTGGCCTGGATGAGAAGCTCTGGCAGCCCTGGGTACTTGGTTAGGAAACGCTGTACCACCAGATTTAGGACGTGTGCTAGGCATGGTACATGCGTCAATTTACCCTTGCGTAGGGCGGAGAGAAGGTTGCTGCCATTATCGCAGACGATCATTCCCAGCTCAAGCTGGCGTGGTGTTAACCATCTCTGCACCTGCCCCTGCAGAGCTGACAAAATTTCTGACCCGGCGTGGCTCCTGTCCCCTAAACAAACCAGCTCAAGCACAGTATGGCAACTTTTTGCTTGAGCCATTGCGTAGACCCTGTCAGGCGTCGGTTTAACTGCCACTTCGCCAGAGACAGAGAAGGAGGAGGAAGAGGTGGTGGTGGTGGAGCAGACAGACCTCATACAAGCAGCTTTCTGGAGGCGTGGTGGATGAACAAGCTCCAGCACAGAGTCCCGTCTTGGATCCCTCCCAGCTGCAATCAGAGTTAGCCAGTGTGCCATGAAGGAAATGTAACGACCCTGTCCATGCTTGCTGGACCACGTGTCTAAAGTCACATGCACCTTGCTGCTGACTGCCTTTCCCAGTGACTCGATAACATTGTCTTCCACGTGCTGGTATAGTGCTGTAATGGCCTTGCGTGAAAAGTAATGGCGTTTTGGAACCTGCCACTGTGGTACAGCACATTCAGCAAATTCACGGAAGGGAGCAGAGTCCACCAGCTGGAAAGGCAGCAGCTGCAATGCGAGTAATTTTGCTAAGCTGGCATTTAGACGCTGTGCTTGGGGATGGTTGGGACTATATTTTTTCTTTCGCTGCAGCAGCTGCGGCAACGTAATCTGACTGCGTAAATCTTCAACTACTGGGATGATGTCACATTGTGAGGAATGACCTGGTACATCCATTACTGTAGCATCATCCCTGTCGGTGGAGGTTGTAGGCAATTGCATGGCAGGACATACAGTGTGGGTAGAGACAGATGAGGAGGAGGAGGACCTACGCAAAGTTTTGCGCCAACGGGATGTGTGGCACTTGTTCATATGTAGCCTCAAGCACGTGGTACCCAAGTGTCTGGTGTTTATCCCAAGATTCAGCCTCATCTGACATAGATTACAAATAGCAATGGTGGGGTCTGCTGCACATTTCTTAAAGAACTCACAGACAGCAGAGATCCTGCATGTGTTCTTTGAGACAACAGCGCTCTGCACCGGAGCAGCTCTGACATCTGATGCTTTGGACTGGCTAGTGCTACGGTTGGTCACAGAGGATGTTGTGCCTCGTGTTTGCTGTGCCTGCTCCTCCTACTCCCCCTCCTCCTCATTTGATTCCTCAGTTCGATCTGGCACCCAGGTGGAGTCAGTGACCTCATCATCAATGTCATCTTCACCCCCTATCTCCTCGTCACTGGAGCCAACTTGGCAGTATGCTGCAGCTGCTGGGGCAACATGAGTGCCAGTTATTTGTGTGTCATCACTGGCACCCCCTTCCTCTAGGTTGATTATACTCCCTTGCTCAACCTCAGAGATTGAATCAGAGCACTGTACTTGCTGCTCATCCTCAAGCAGCATGTCACTCTCATTGTAGTCAAACAATGAATTCAGCTGACTCCTCCGTGTGTGATAGCGAGGCTACGGCAGGAGTAACTGTGGACATGGAGGCTGCATTAGATGCTTTGGCAGCTGAGGTGGACTGTAAAGCGCTAGAAGCCTGGCTGGCAGAGGACTCGGAGGATGAGGATGGCCTGGTTAGCCAATCCACCAAGTCCTCTGTATGTTGCTGCTGCTTAAGACGGCCAGCACCAGTTAGAAAGGACAAGCATGCCCCTGCAGAGGATGCACCACGTCCACCACGACCCGAGGCACAGCCTCCCGACACAGGGGCTGCTTGCCCTCTTATCTGTGTCTGGGAGCGTCTGCCTGTCCTTTTTGTTCTTTCAGACATGGTGAGTGATATATAGATTAATATATACAGAACTCTGATTCAACTCTTTAAAGGTTTCTTTAAATGACTCTGGTATAACTCAGTGAGACACACTGATAGCTGGCAGCCAGTGACGAGACACAGATCACCTCAATTCACAAATGTTTTGTAGAAATTAGTGAGCCCCGAAATACTGTGTGGTACTGGATGTGTGATGAGACACAGATCACCTCAATTCACAAATGTTTTGTAGAAATTAGTGTGCCCCGAAATAATGCGTGGTACTGGATGTGTGACGAGACACAGATCACCTCAATTCACAAATGTTTTAAAGAAATTAGTGAGCCCCAAAAAAACTTGCTGGTTGTGTGACAAGACACAGAAGATCACCTCAATTCACAAATGTTTTAAAGAAATTAGTGAGCCCCATAATACAGCGTGGTACTGGATGTGTGACGAGACACAGATCACTTCAATTCATAAATGTTTTAAAGAAATTAGTGAGCCCCAAAATAATGCGTGGTACTGGATGTGTGACGAGACACAGATCACCTCAATTCACAAATGTTTTAAAGAAATTAGTGAGCCAAAAATAATGCGTGGTACTTGATGTGTGACGAGACACAGATCACCTCAATTCACAAATGTTTTAAAGAAATTAGTGAGCCCCAAAATAATGCGTGGTACTGGATGTGTGACGAGACACAGATCACCTCAATTCACAAATGTTTTAAAGAAATTAGTGAGCCCCAAAAAAACTTGCTGGCTGTGTGACAAGACACAGAAGATCACCTCAATTCACAAATGTTTTAAAGAAATTAGTGAGCCCCAAAAAAACTTGCTGCCTGTGTGACAAGACACAGAAGATCACCTCAATTCACAAATGTTTTAAAGAAATTAGTGAGCCCCAAAATACAGCATGGTACTGGATGTGTGACGAGACACAGATCACCTCAATTCACAAATGTTTTGTAGAAATTAGTGAGCCCCAAAATAATGCATGGTACTGGATGTGTGACGAGACACAGATCACCTCAATTCACAAATGTTTTAAAGAAATTAGTGAGCCCCAAAATACAGCGTGGTACTGGATGTGTGACGAGACACAGATCACCTCAATTCACAAATGTTTTGTAGAAATTAGTGACCCCCAAATAATGCGTGGTACCGGATGTGTGACGAGACACAGATCACCTCAATTCACAAATGTTTTAAAGAAAGTTGTAAACCCCAAAAAAACTTGCTGGCACAGTGACAAGACACACATCACATAAATTCCCTGATATTTGGTAGAAATGAGACCCAATAAGACTTGCTGGCACAGTGACAAGACCCACAAGATCACCTCAATTCACAAATGTTTTAAAGAAAGTTGTAAACCCCAAAAAAACTTGCTGGCACAGTGACAAGACACACATCACCTAAATTCCCTGATATTTGGTAGAAATGAGACCCCCCAGACCCCTCCAAGTAGCGTGGCAGACCGGCAGTAACAAGACACAACTATCTCCTTTGAAATCTCCTCTGAAATGCGTGCAGAATCGGCGCGTGGAAACGTTATATAGTGTGCTGCGGGACTTAGCTCTGTGAGCCCATGATTGGGCAAAATTTGCCCAATCAGGACTCTGAGCGGTGATTGGCATAGTGTTGAACCAGTCTTGCACCAGACCTGTGGTCAGGTGCAAGGCTGTAGCCAATTACGAGCTTCAGGCCAGTGGGAAAATGCATTGTGGTCCATTGTGGTCGAACATGCGGCGAACACCCGGAAATGTTCGGTGTTCGCGATCTACTCGAACAGGCTAAGTTCGGGTCGAACCCCGAACCGTCCGAACCCGAACCGCTCATCCCTATTCTCTAGGGATGGGCAGCCAGTTCGAATCGGTTCGATTCGAACAACGGCTGTTCGAAAATCCGCAACCTTCAAACTTTTCAGGACGTTCGCTGAAAGTTCGAAAAAAAAAAAAAATTCAAAAAAATTCAAAAAAATGCTTAAAAGATCCTAAAAAATCTAAAAGTAAAGAGACTCTTTACTGCAGAATATAATAATAAACGGTTTATTAAATATTTCCCACTCATTGTTGTCAAACATTTCCCACTCATTGTTGGTCAAACATTTCCCATGGCTTCAAATCGCGTTTAAACATGAGCAAAAGCGGTAAAAATTAGCTCGGCGCACAGCGGTGAAATGGCTCAGCACTCAGCAGTGAAAGAGTTAAAAACTTTTTTCTTCATCGTTTCCTGTCCCCCAGGGCAGTACCCGGACCCCCATACACCTTTTATGGCCAATATCTTGCATATATGCACTCTTGGAGGGGACCTTAATTTTCAAACGTTCGAGCCCCATTGACTTGCTTGGTGTTCGCATTGTGTTCGACTTCGAGTTCGCAGTCGAAGTTTTTCAAGTGTTCAATTTCAAATCTGAACCGAACACGGGGGTGTTCGGTCCATCACTAGTCTTCTCGTGGAAATATGCTACCAAAGTGATTCTGATTGCACATGATTCTATTAAATAAGACCTTACCCTCATTGTCTGTACAAGTATTCTATATGTTCCGTGTATTATTGATACAGTATTAGTTCTTGTTTGTATTTTTCAGGCAAAGTATTTATGTATCCCATGCAGTATGTTTTTTTTTGTTTATTCCTCTGCATGGCTTTATGATTTTTATAAGACCATGCCCTGTTGGCATTACAATTTTTTTTCTGTTCCCATACACGCCCTTCCTACCTATTATGCCGGTTCCTCTTATCTCTTTCCAGGTGTTTGTTAATTCAGGCTTGTGTGTACAGATCCATTACCAATTGCCTTTTAAGAATTTATCCTGCAATTTTTCCATAGCTGTTCTATACTTGTTTTTCATTTACACTGAACTTTTCCTTCAACAAGTCTTTAGGCCTGGAAGATTGCACACGGGTTGCTTTCCATCATAACATTGCTTATCTTCAAAAATGATTAATATATTATTTATAAAGTATTTTAACAGGAAGGATACATTGAGTTTTCTCTCGTTTTCAAGTATGTCCTGGGTTCAAGAACATTGAATTGTTACAGTCGTTACAGAAATACAAAGTAATAAATGCAACATATTAAAAACAAAACACAAATATACAGATTAACAGAAAATAAATATGTAGGAAATATAGTCACTATGTTACATGTTTACAGGTGCATTCTGTATATAGTCACTATGTTACATGTTTACAGGTGCATTCTGTATATAGTCATTATGTTACATGTTTACAGGTGCATTCTGTATAGAGGTATTTTAATAGGGAGATCTTGAGAGACTTTAGACTGGGGGAAGATTTAATGGTTACATTCTCAACGCTAAAACGGGAGTGCAAGGGAAAAAAAACTGTGCCCGCAGTTTTCTCCCTAGCGACCCCATTTTAACGTGAGATTACAATGCAGGCATTTAAAAAGCTGCAGTGCCTGCATTGTTAGCAGGTGCTACTCCCCGAGATGCTCGTGGCAGCGCCAAGCGCCGCCGCAAGCATCCACTCGATGGAGACTTTGTAATCCTAACGCTGTTTAACACTTTGCGCTCCCCATGTTAAGTATAGGGAGAGCAAAGTACAGTAACCCGTTTGCGTTTGGATTGTAATATGCGGTAGCCACCGCGGCTAACGTTAATGCTCATGCAGGTGAGTGTTAACGTTAGCACCAAAATTGTAATGTGGCCCCAGGTTGGAAAGGTGAAGGGTGCGCCTAGATTCCAGCGACAGCCAGTTTAGCTCTTTTAACATGTCACAGTGGTGGGTTATGTAGTTACATTGTAGCACAAAGAGGCAGAATGAGTTATACAATGTAGTAAGTTTATGAAGGTGCGTTTGCGGGGCAGCTGAATACACTACATCTCCGTATTCCATAAACGGCATAAGCATTTGTTGTACAATCTGCTTTCATTTGAGAAAATCAAAAATACATGTTTCACCCCTCTCAAAACCAGCGATATCCTGGGACAATCACTACTCTATAGCTCTCATGAAGCGACATCACATTAATGCGGATTGTGCAAGTCCAAAGAACCCAATCCCCAGCTTCCAAAGAAGATGCCCACTCTGTTACTGCCTTGGTTTAAGGATTATATGCATTGATTATTTATTTTTTGCATCATCATATGTAACAATAGAACTGGAGTCAATGATCCTTACAGGGTTATTCAGAGAGCGTGAAAAGCAGGAGAATGACTGGAGAATGACTGGAGAATGAAAAATTCTAGGTCAAAATAGCCAAACCAGAATAATTCTCCCTTTCATCTCACTTTCCGAATCGGCTATTTTGACCTAGAATTTTTCATTCTCCAGTCATTCTCCTGCTTTTCACGCTCCCTGAATAACCCTGTTAGTATCGCTCTCATGGAATAGGAATGGTTATGTACAAATATAGGGACATTACCATTTCTGTGTGTATTCTGGAGAAATGCCCTGATTTTCCGTGTTTCAGTTTGACAGGTTTAAACAGGTGAATCCCATTAGATCCAATGTTTAACCCTTTCACTGCTGAGCCATTTCACGTCTTAAAAAAAACACATTTTTCTTTTTTGTATTATTATTGTTATTTTTTTTCTTTACTTTAAACATGGTCATGCTCTGGCCTTTCTAATGATACCAAACATGACCCTGCTAGCTGAAAACAGTCGGGAGATATCGGGAACCCTTATCAAAGGAACCCTTATCTTTCCTTAGGAGTCAATGAGGACGTTCCCCACATGTCCTCAGCAGTGAAAGGGTTAAATGAAACATATTTTTTTAAATTTTGTTTTTTAAGACCATTTACTATTTTCATTTTTAGCAAAAACACCTTTCTGTATTTTTTAGGTGAAATTTTTGTTTTTCTTATTTTTAAATGACTTTTTTATTTTGTAACAGACCTTTTATTCATATTTTTTTTAAAGGATTATTTTATCATTTGGATATATTTTATTGATTTACACTCCTATTATGAGAACATGAATTTTCTTTTTTTTTTTTTAGTTCAACATTATTTGATGATGCTAATTCAGCGGTTATCGGTGCACATTGACGGTTTTCGCTGATGTCCGATAACTGCTTCGTCATCTCCAACTTCAGAAAAATACAGTGAAAAAGTGTAACACCACTTGGCACGCTTTACGGACAATGACGAATAAGGCTAGGGTCAGACGAACGCATTTTTCTCCGCGAACGTGGAAAAGTGCGGTCGAACGAACGAACGTATTTTTAAACGGAATGCGCGAAAGCGGTCATACGATGCGCATTTTCGTACGTTTTGTTTCACGGAGCTGCAAGAAGAGAGATATGATCAACCAAATCAATTGCAGAATGAATCAAATAAAAGGGAAGGGGTATAAAAAGGCATTTTGGGAATGGTGGCATTTTCCAAGATGGATGCAGTCCAAGTGTTTCTTTTTGCTGCACTGGGATACCTGTACCTGAAGAAGAAAAGACAACGGCGAACATGGGTCCATCCACTCAACACTGCCAGACCCACGCATGGCCACTTTGTGACACTGTACAGGCCACTGCGAGAGAGGGACCCCGTGAAGTTCTTCAACTACCTGCGGATGTCCATCCACACCTTTGATGAACTGTTGATGAAGGTGCGTGAGCCGCTGACCAAGAGGGACACCAACATGAGGGCTGCCATACCACCGGAGGAGATGCTGGTCCTCACTTTGCGGTAAGTACTATCAAACACGTGCATTCATGACATCGCTGCCAGTCATCAGACATGTGCTCGGTGTGCAGAGGCTCTATTGTAGGTCAGTAGTTATATGCCCACACACACACGCATGCATCACCTTGCACAACACGTAACGAAAGAGTAATGACACTGACAACGATGTGAAACAAATAAAATATTTAGTCCCAAAATAATATGACAGAAGATAACAATAACATATTAAACACATATATTATTGCATGTCCAATGAAGGTAATAAAAAAAAAATATTAGAACAACATGAATAAACTGTGACAAACATAAACGAACAGACGATACACCTCACATGCTATGATACCGAGGAGCATCTGGGTCATGAGGACCGTGCATATGGCTGCGGTGGTACTCTGGCTCCGGGGTGGCCCAGCAACAGGGGACATGGGTGGGCGGGCAGGCAACGCCTGGCAGTGGTGGGAATAACCATGGGGGTATTGTGGCACGACACCGTGATATACAGGTGCCTGTTGTGGATGGGACAGTATCTCATGTATCAGGTCCAGGCTTCGGCGGCGATAATCCAGCTTCTGCGCTGGGGTCATCATGTTGAGCCAAGAGAGACATGAATTAAAAAAGGACATGTCCTCGGAATCAGCGACCATGCAGCGTGGATGTGTATGGTGCGCGTCCATGAATGCGACCATGGCCTGCTCGACATCAGCTGATGGTGGCTTCTTCCTCCTGGGAGCCGTACTGGTGCTGTCTGTGGGTGCTGTACCCGGCACCTGCTGGGACTCCACATCCTCCACCTGGGACTCCGCACCACCCTGCTCGACCTCCACCTGGCAGCTGCCAGATCCTGCGGGCTGCAGCTCTTGCCCTTGTGAGCTAGAGGTGGATGGCCGGTCAATACTGCTCACAGTCTTGCGCGGCTCCTGGCTCTTCCTCAGGAAGGACAGTTGGTCAGCATACAAATAGCTGCGCCTCTTCTTTGCACCAGCTCCAGAGCGAGCAGCTTCAGCCTCCTTTTTCAGGACCCGGGTGTGATTGTCCCTCACCGTGCGCCATTTATTGATTGCTTCATGTGCTGCAAAACATGATGAGAGTGACATAAGGTTAGGTTCATATGATGTGATCATAACACAGCTTCTTTCATGTTCTAGGTATCTTGCTAGTGGATGCAGTTTGAAGGATCTGCATTACAACTTCCGCATTGGCAGATCGACAGCTGGTGAGATCGTCCGCAAGGTCTGCCAAACAATATGGGAAACCATGAAGGACCAATGTTTGCCAACACCCACAGGCGAGACATGGCTGGCAATTGCAGCAGGATTCTGGGAGAGAGCGAACTATCCCAACTGCCTGGGAGCGGTGGACGGCAAACATGTCCGCATTGTGAAGCCACTGCACAGTGGCTCACTGTATCAAAATTATAAACATTATTTTTCAATTGGCCTACTGGCGGTGGCAGATGCCAACTATAATTTTGTGTATGTGGATGTCGGATCATACGGCAAGGACTCGGACTCAACACTGTTTCGGAACTCAACACTGTGGAATGAGATAGAGGGTGGGAACCTGAACATCCCCAGACCCGCACCTTTGCCTGGCAGCGACGTGTCAGTCCCCTATGCCTTTGTGGGTGATGAAGCATTCGGCCTATCCACACATCTCCTGCGGCCATACTCGGGGACACACCTGACTGTGAAGAAGCGGGTGTTTAATTACAGGCTGTCGCGGGCGAGACGGTATGTCGAGTGTAGCTTTGGCATACTGAGCAACAAGTGGAGGATTTTCCATCGCCCACTTGATGTAAATGTGGATTTCTGTGTGGATATAGTGAAATGCTGTTGCATCCTACATAACTATGTTCGTGCAAGGGATGGGGTTAATTTCGAGGATACCCTCACAGTAACGGGTCTGGATGAGTATGCTAACGATGACATAATACCTGTGAATAGACACACCAACAGGTTTCGCGATGCTCTGTCTAATTATTTCACTAGCAATGCAGGGCAGGTGCCATGGCAGATGGACATCATTTGACATGTGACACCTAGGCTTGTGCACCGATTATTTTTTCTGTTCGAATTTTCGGATGTTTAAAGTTTTCGATTCGGCTCATTTCGAACGAACCCTGTTTTGATTCGATTCGGTTCGACTTGTTTTTCGGGGATATGTAATCGGAATATGGACCATTTTTCGTTTTTTTGGTCACTTTGCTCGTTTGTTGGATCTACTTTTCGTGATTTCGTACATTTCTCGTTTTTCGCAACGTCTGTTCTCGTTTCAAAACAATACATTTCGATTTGACACAATTCAAGTCCAATAGCATATTCGTACAATATTTTGTTTCGGCTCGGAAACATTTCGGATCTGACATTTTCGGATCGGAAAATTATCTGGGAATCACCCGCATCAGAAAACACGAATCGTGAAAATGTCGTTTAAATTCCGAAATGTCGTTTAAATTCCGAATAATTTATTGACAACGAAAATTCGTTATGCCATTTTGTTTGATATTACATTCAAGTTCAATGCAATTGAATTCTATGCAATAAAATGATCATTTACTCACTCTGAAGCTTCTGCTCTTTATCAGACCACGTCTCGTACTCTGGGTACACCACCCTGGACACTGTGACCCATGCACTGGCCTTCTTCTGCCGGTCTTTGTAGCTGTCGCAGGCCGTGTCCCACAGCTCGGGATGATCTGCCACTGCATTGATCAGCCTCTCCACGTCGATGTCAGTCCCAGCCATTGTCCAACGCAACTTGCAGCTACCCCCAGACAAGACAGGAAGTGTTTGGTCTGTGCACGTTATGTTGGCCGGACGTGTGCAGCGTCTGACGTCTCCCAATCACGCAAACACGCCGCTATGTAGCCGCAGCGCACTCTGTACGTCAGTAGTAGCGGTTTGACGTTCTCGAAAAAATGCGTTCGTTTGCCACTTGCGTTGCGCGGACGAATTTTCGTGCGGCCGTACTTCGTATGTTCCCCGGCATTGGACGTCATTTGCTGCTAGTACGGCCGTGATTTCGTGCGGCTAAACGCACGTTAAAACTGCGCTAGTCTGACCCTAGCCTTAATGGAATGGTCATGCAACCTGAGTGTCCTCACCATACTCAACCATTGGTGCCCCAGAAGGCTGATACAGCCTTCCAAGAGCACGGGGAGGATCAGCCTTCTGGGATTTTGGTCAGAAATGTACTGTTTGGTACATTTGATCTAAAATAGATACATTAAAGGATCTCCCATTTCCCGCACTGTCAGGACCCAGTAGATTTATGAAAACTGACTTCCCATTACCCAGACAGAAAAATATATAGATCTATACTTCTATAAGTTCATATGCTCTATTTGATAGGCAGAGCGCATCCTTTCCTGGCGAAAAAGCGATACTAACAGGGTTATTCAAAGAGCTCCGAATTGCTGGAGAAAGGTAACCGAACGCTGAAATTCAGCGTTCGGTTACCTTTCCTGGCCATTCGGCTATCCAGAGAGCAGGCAATTTGCCAAATCCTGGCGAATTGCCTGCACATCCGGTGCCTGTTCGGTGCCTGTTCGAGGGCAGTGAATCCCCATAGAGAAGCAATGCTTCGGCTATTCAGAGAACACAAACCAGCAGTGAAAAGTTGCTGAATTGCCCTGCCATTCGGTGGTTTCATTCGACAGGTTTATTCAGGCGAATCCCATAGGCTTCAATGTTAAAAATATTCCCGTTTTAATTCAATATCTAATAAACCATTCATTTTAATATTCTGCAGTAAAAAGTCTCTTTATTTTTAGATTTTTTTAGGACCTTTTAGGCATTTTTGGGGATTTTTTTGCCAATTTTTTTTGTTTTTTTAAAATTGTTTTTTCTTTTTTCTGTAACAGCCCTTTTTATTATCATTCCTTGGACCTCACATGTGAATTTCAGACATTTTCGCTCAGTAGTTTGATTGAAAACAGCGTTTCACTTATCAAACATTCTGCGGTGTCGGGTTTTTCTGGCGGCTGCTCTGCGCTCTGATCGGCTCCTGCTCGGGTTTCACCGGCGTCTTCGGCAGGTTAATCCAGATGTTTTTGCGGGTTTTGGTGTGCGTTCGTCCTCATTTTGCGGTGAGTTTTATCGGGTTTGTGGCGACTTTTCCCTACATTACGACGGCCCTGTGGTGCTTGCTGAATACACCGCAGGGTCGCCGAAATGGGATCGCCAAATCGCACCGAATTGAAGAGAACGAAAAGTCACCGAACGTGCTGTGACTTTTCGATTCTCTTGGAATAAACCTGTATCTGCCTACTACAGCTTGGTCGCCATTTTATATAGAAAAAAACAGAACTCATACAGGGTTATCCAAAGAGATTCGAATTGCTTGAGAAAGGTAACCGAACGCTGAAAATCAGGGTTCGGTTACCTTTCCTGGCCATTCGGCTATCCAGAGAGCAGGCAATTCGCCAAATCCTGTCGAATTGCCTGAACATACGGTGCCTGTTCGGTCCCTGTTCGAGGGCAGTGAAATCCCCATCAAAAAGCACTGCTTCGGCTATTCAGAGAACAAAAACCAGCAGTGAAAGGTTCCCCTAATGTCCTGCCATTCGGTGGTTTAATTCGGCAAATTTATTCAGGAGAATCCCATAGACTTCAATGTTAAAAATATTCCCGTTTTAATTCAATATCTAATAAACCGTTCATTATAAAATTCTGCAGCAAAAAGTCTCTTTATTTATAGATTTTTTAGGATACTTTAAGCATTTTTCTGAATTTTTTAAAAAAAAATTAAAAGTCCGATTTTTTTTTGATTTTGTTTTCAGTTTACTTATTTTTTTTGTAACAGCCCTCTTTATTATCATTCCCTGGACCTCCTGTGAAAATTTCAGACATTTTCGCTCAGTAGTTTCTTTGCAAACAGCGTTTCTTTTTCCCAGATTCATACAAATGGTTTTTCTAATTTATTCACTGCCTCCTCTATGTCACAGCTGCTTCGGCTCTGTGTGATTCGGCTCCTGTTCGGCTCATGTTCGGCTCCCGTTCGGCTCCTCTTCGAAGGTTAATCCAGATGTTTTTGCTTGTTTTCAGCGTGCATTCGGTTAGTTTTCGTCAGGTTTGCGGCAGCTTTTCCCTGCAATTCGGGGACCCTGTGCTGTTTGCTGAATACACCGCAGGGTCACCGAAATGCAATCGGCAAAAGGAACCGAATTGAAGAGAACGAAAAGTCAACGAACGTGCGGTGACTTTTCGAATCTCTTTGGATAACCCTGATAGCTTTTCAAACATGTTCAACACATTGACTATCATGTCCACATTCTGCAGCCCAATTGCAAACACATTTCGTGTGCAATAAACAATAGGGATGTGCGTTTCGGTTTCGGAATTTCGGAATGTTCACGAAATTTCCCAATTCGTGCATTCGGATTCAGCCGATTTTACGAAAATTTTCAGATCCGAATTTCCCGAAAACGAAACATTTACGAAACGAAACGAAAATTTGTTCGGAATTTTCGAATGGACTACAAATGTGTAAAATCGAAAATCATTTTCGTTCCATTCATAATTTCGGCTCCATTCCTGATTTCGGTTCCATTTCAGTAATTTCGGACAACATATTTTTTGGTTATATCGCTGATTCTGTAATTTTGTATCATTGCCATCTCAATGTATCCTTCTTGTAAAACATGAGAAATCTCAATGGCAGAATTATCGTATCGACAGAATTATCGTATCAACAGAAATATCGGACCCGAAAAACCATTAGTTTACGTCAAAACGAATAGACACTTTGAAACGAGGAGAACAGACGTTCCGAAAAACACGAAAATTTCCGAAATTACGAAAAAGTCGATACGAAAAACGAAACGAAAACTAAACGAACCGAAACGGGAATCGGCTGAAACGAGCCGAAACGAAAATTTACAAAATACGAACGAACCGAACCGAATCGAACCGAAAAAAAAATCGGTGCACAAGTCTAATAAACAAAATCCCTTTACATTTTTAATAATTGCAGATCGAGTTTACTCGATCTTATTTATTTATAAGGCATTTTTCCAGGAAGGATACATTGAGATTTCTCTCATTTTCAAGCATATACTGGGTTACGGCACCTTACGGCACCCGCAGGTGCTTTTGATGGTCGAGCATACTCAATCATGATAGTGAAGGGGTTAATATAAAAAAAACATTCATCTTTTTGCCTTTGGGAAAAAAAAAACATTTCCACAGTTGTATTATTATTATTTTGTTTGATCCATATTCTGTATTAATGATTCTATTTAATTCCATTATAATGGCTCAATTATTTCGAGTATATCCTTACCAGTAAATGCATGACCTAATTTTTGTGAATTGTGCTGCAACACTATACAGCATCTATTCATACGAACCTGATAAAGAGTTTAAGACAGAAAGAAAAACTATACAGAACTAAAGTAGGATCAAATTAGAAACACATTGATGAGTCATTCTAAGTGATACGTGAGAAAAGCTTCATGTGGTATGTTTAAGTTGAAACAGGATGACTGCAGAGGCACACCTACGTGGCTAATGTATTAACACAATGGTAATGGAGGAAATGATAGCCTAGATTCTCTTATAATCAATGTAGATTTAGAATTGAGCTGTGAGTTCCCCGCAAGGAAATCACCATGCGTTATTCACTAAGGTCCACGGCTTTTATGTTAAAACTGCAGTCTCTTTGCCACAAGAATATAAAAAGTACATAGGGTATTATCCCACGATAGATAAATCATGCGCAATACAATTGGTCACACGCGTAAGCACCATAAATATCGTCCCCATCATCCTCTATTAATTCATGGTGGATGAAGATGTTCTGATCCGGGACAGCAGACCTCAAGACCATCAGGGTTATTCAAAGAGCTCTGATTTGTAGGCGAAAGGTAACTGAACGCTGAAAATCAGTGTTCGGTTACCTTTCCTGGCCTTTCGGCTATCCAGAGAGCAGGCAATTCGCCAAATCCTGGCGAATTGCCTGCACATACGGTGCCTGTTCGGTGCCTGTTCGAGGGCAGTGAAAACCCATAGAGAAGCAATGCTTCGGCTATTCAGAGAACACAACCCAGCAGTGAAAAGTTGCCGAATTGCCCTGCCATTCGGTGGTTTAATTCGGCAGATTTATTCAGGTGAATCCCAGAGGCTTCAATGTTAAAAATATTCCCTTTTCAATTCAATATCTAATAAACCGTTCATTATAATATTCTACAGTAAATAGTCGCTTTTTTAGGATCTTTTAGGCATTATTTGGCTTTTTTTCTGTAACAGCTCTTTTTATTATCATTCATTGGACCTCATATGTAAATTTCAGACATCTACGCTCAATAGTTTGTTTGCAAACAGCGTTTCACTTTTCAAACATTCAAGCATACTGTTTTTTTTTCTTCACCTCCTTCGTCTGCAGTGTTGAGTTTTTCCGGTGGCTGCTCGGGTTTCTACGGCGTCTTCGGCGGGTTAATCCAGATGTTTTTGCGGGTTTCGGTGTGCGTTCGCCCTTGTTTTGCGTTGAGTTTTTGGCAGTTTTGCGGTGACTTTTCCCTTCATTACGGCGGCCCTGTGGTGCTTGCTGAATACACCGCAGGGTCGCCAAAATGGGATCGCCAAATCGCACCGAATTGAAGAGAACGAAAAGTCACCGAATGTGCGGTGACTTTTCGATTCTCTTTGAATAACCCTGCATGCAATGCAAACAGCAAAAAACAAAAAATAGTGCAGATCATCCTTTATACTATAAAAGAGTAAGGCTTGGCGTGTCCGTCGCCAAGCCTACTCTGCGCATGCGCGTGCAACCAGCGGCGGTTGGCTGCGCACGCATGCAACCGCCGCGGCATGAGCCGGCTGTGCGCTCGCCGCGGTGGTTACAAGATGCACACAGCAGCCGGGTAGAGGCTGCACTCGCAGCCTCTACCCGGCTGCCGCGCGCATCCAACCCCTGAGCGGCGAAGGGAAAGTTCCATCGCTTCCGCTCTTTGAAGGACCCAAGCCGCGGTCACGTGGGAGTCCCACGTGACCGCGGCTTGGGTCCTTCAACGAGCGGAAGCGGGGAAACTTTCCATTCGCCGCTCGGGAAGGTAAGTATGCAGCTGAGAGCTCCAGGGGCGGCTGTCCGAATGCCGATAGAGCATTCAAACAGCCGCCCCATGTCTGGTCTGGGGTCTGAGCTTGGGGGCAAATATCCATGAGAGCGTGGGGGCAAATATCCATGAGAGCTTGGGGGCAAATATCCATGAGAGCTTGGGGGCAAATATCCATGTGCTGGGGCAGTATATCCACGAGCTGGGGCAGTATCCACGAGCTGGGGCAATATATCCACGAGCTGGGGCAATATCCACGAGCTGGGGCAATATCCACGAACTGGGGAAATATATCCACGAGCTGGGGCAATATCCACGAGCTGGGGCAATATATCCACGAGCTGGGGCAATATCCACGAGCTGGGACAATATATCCACGAGCTGGGGCAATATCCACGAGCTGGGGCAATATATCCACGAGCTGGGGCAATATATCCATGAGCTGTGGCAATATCCACGAGCTGGGGCAGTATATCCACGAGCTGTGGCAATATCCATGAGCTGTGGCAATATCCACGAGCTGGGGCAGTATATCCACGTGCTGGGGCAGTATCCATGAGCTGGGGCAGTATTAATAATAGACTGCCCTCTGGGCAGGCTTTCCAACTAGTAGAAGTATAAATGAATAAAAATATTTATCGCACTCACAAGAATGTGACAATAAAACAGCACATCAAATACATGGGGATGTCAGCCCAAACCATGGGTGACGGACATTGGTACCATTCTAGTCCAGGTTGCAATAGGCAAAATGTCCAATGCTCGATGCGTTCCGTCCCAACAGGGACCTCCTCAAGAGCAGAAGTGTTCCATGTTTTTACCATCATAAATTCAGATGCTCAAAGTCCTTTTGTGAGTTTATGGTCGCTATAGATAAATGGTTAGCGTAGTATAATATCCGAAATGAAACATTCGGCCAAAACGACCCAGTGGATTTCTAAAAAACTACGTCATGTTCAGACAATGTAAAAATGTATGTACCCTTCATAAAATACATTTTAGAGACTGTAAGCATATTTGACGTGCAGATGGTGACCCATCTGCCCAAAAAGTGGATTGCGTGTGTAAAGGAAAAACAGAACCCTAAGCTATTCAAACACTTCATCACCTTGGACGACTTGTCCAAGGTGCTGAAGAGTTGAGGTGAGCATTATAGAACCAGTTTGCATTCTTTTCCATTGAATCAGAATACGACCAGATCGAGTTTACTCGATATTGGATTTTTGATCATCAAGTATACTCACTCAATCATGATAGTGAAGGGGTTAACCACACAATTGACATACAATAAAACCTTATCATGCCATGTTACATTTCATCCAGTGTTTGGCAAAAGCAAAAGTATAAATTCGGTGTAAGTCGTAAGTAATTGTATCTTTGCTGCTGAGTACCGGCAGTTCAGTTACAGGTCACCTGCTATAGTATTTATAAGCTCTAAGTATTTAGATACTCGAATATACCGCTAGAATTTGGTGACAAAAATTCCCCTTAAAATTGGAGGGGTCGCTTTTCGAGACATCTGCATTGCGTGTAAATAAAATTAAAAATACAGTAAATAAATAAATAATAAAAAAAAAAAACTTGCCCTGCTCTGGATCCCAAGTCTCCCGGAAGATCCGGTATTCTTGCTGAAGTGTATGGAATGCGGGCTCCCTGATGCTTGGAAACATTTCAGGAACTCCCAGATTCCGGAGAGGTGGGATCCATCATGGCCAGAGGACACGCTCGGTTTAAGCCAATCATTCGCCTCACTCGCCTCCGCCGGCCATAAATCGCTGGTAAAGAAGACGGGTGGCCGGCGGCTTCATACTTAGTAACAACTGCAATCATTCTAGAGCAGAACACCCTGGCCTTAGGGGAAGCCTGACTGTGTTATGAGAACCTTGAAAGATTTTAATTGTTTACCGGTACAGTAAAATTTTGTTCCTCGCGCTATATTCGGGTCTTGAGTATTCTTTCATTTCCATAATAAATCTCTATCCATCGCGTTATATTCGGGTCGCGTTATACTCGAGTATCTACGGTAATTTTCTGGACTCCATACTAATACTGTCAACGTTGCTGTGCAATCAATGGAATGTAGTGAGAGATTATGCTTTACAGCTGCCGGATACCAGCGATTGATTTGTTCTCTGCGTCCTTCCATTTGCAGAAAGGGGAAATGGAGGATCATGCCCTCTTCCTCTTTACCGAGACGAAACGTGAGTTTGATATCGAGTTATTTCAATTTTGCAGGTGTTGAGTGATACTGAAGTTGCATAATCAGTTCTAACAGTTTTTGGGCAACAGGTTTTTGGCCTCACAAAATAAAGGTCCCCTGTAGTTAAAAAAACCTCCTATCCCCATAAACACACTTTTTTGCCCTTAATTATTGGACAGGTGCCACATTCAGCATCTGCCATTTTTTAATTTTACCTTAGCTGCAAGTACCCATCTTTGCTCCTTCGGCACGTCCTGCTCATCCACATCAGCACAGGACTTCCAAAATCTAGAAATCCCTGCAGCTTTTTTACGCAATTTGTGTACCTTAGCAAATTCCGGTGCGTAGGGTACGCAAACATGTGTACATTCATTCTATGTGCGCATATGCAGAACTGATCCATAGGTTGCTTCTCTGAGGACTCTTGCAAACACGGATGGTCTGAGAGAGTTATGCTAAAATCACCAGTGACTGATCTGGTGACTGGCAGCCGGGAAATTTTAAATCCCGGTGCCTGGTGATGCACGCGTGGGTGGAGGAAACTCCGCCGCTTCACACAGCGGTTCCTGCCATTCCAGGCAGCAGGGACTTCACACAGCCTGTCCACTTCAAACCACTAAGGGTCCTATTCTAGACATGACACTAAAATGGAGACGGTAAGCAGGACATTGTGCACCTGCAGATTTTCCTTCACCCTCTCCACTTTAACGTTATATTTCAGGGAAGTTGCTAACTTTGCACCTCGATCTGGAACACAGAGCAAAGCTGCCGAATAGCAGCAGCGGCACTCCTTGCCACCACAAGTATCAGCTGTGGAGTCCATAGGACACGGAGCTTTGCATGTCCCGGCCACGAGCTCTGCGCGAGCTCACTCGCGTGAAAAAGCAGATCCATGCAGTGTCACAGAGGGAGACTAGGAGCTGTTTATTCCAAGTCACGCTCTGCTCCTGGCGAGAAGAAGCGGCGGATCGCGTTGCCCTTTTCACCATGAGATGAGAAATGAATATGGGATTTTTTGAGGGGGGTTTTAGATCTCGTTAAATGATTTTGCATTTGCGGAATCATTTAACACCAGCTTTTAGGACATGTTAAAATTTGTTAATTTGCTTCCTGACATTAACTTGCGCCTGCACCATGGAATACCTCCCGTCTCGAGACGGTAAAAAATGATTTATCTCCCCATGTTAAATATAGGACACACAAAGGGCCCTATTACATTCTTCGCGCAAACGTTAACGCATGCGCAAAAACGCATTAATGCGAGGGGCAAAACCCTTTGTGCTGAACGTCGTATTACAATGTCCACGCAAAAAATGCTCGTTAAAGTCTACCGCGGGCGAACCTGCGCGAACCCTGTAATATACTGCGCACGTCCTATACTTAACATTGTGAGCGCAAATGCGTTTGTGCGCTGGTACGCGGATGGTATTGCAATCTATGCGCAAAATTTAACGCACAGTGTTTGCGCGCATAATTTTAACGTCTTTTAAAAGCTGGTGTTACCAGCAAATCTGAATGTTCTGGCCGAACCCAAATACACCAGCCCCAAAAAAAAAAATATAGCACAGTATAGTTACACACTCTACACATACCCAAACAATAAAATGGAGAAGTTGTGCATGTTTTTATTATTGCTGAAGCATATATGCGCAGATTGACTTGGACAGGCGCAAAAACTTAACGTGAGATAATTGTGGTTCTTAATTCTGATTGGCTGAATTTCGTGAAAAAACAGTCCGCACACCAATTTCTGCACGGAACGTTAATGCGCGTGCGTTTTTGCACGTCTTTTTTACGTGCGTTATTTTTTGACGGATGAAATAATGCGCGAGGATTGTAATACCAGCGTTAATTTACGCGTGTTAACGTTTATTGCTTCGCGTAAAAATTCACGCGTTTACCGGGCATTTTTGCATGAAGAATGTAATAGTACAGTAAGCTCGTGCAAGCTGCGAGACGATGATTGATTTCACTCCAGTGTAGCGTCAAATACGGAATATCGATGCTAGATGCCAAATTTACTAATCCTAACTCTAACGCTTACATATCGAAACGCTACAATAGCGCCAACTATGAAATATACAGTGGCAAGAAAAAGTATGTGAACCCTTTGGGATTACGTGGAGTTTTGGATGAATTGGTCATAAAATGTGCTCTGATCTTCATCTAAGTCACAACAATTTGAAAAACACAGTCTGTTTAAAATAATACAACACAAACATTATATGTTTTCATGTTTTTATTGAACAGAACATGTAAACATTCACAGTGCAGGGTGGAAAAAGTATGTGAACCTTTGAACTTAATAGCTGGTTGACCCTCCTTTGGCAGCAATAACCTCAACCAAACGTTTCCTGTAGTTGCAGATCAGACCTGCACAACGATCTGGAGTAATTTTGGGCCACTCCTCTTCACAAAACTGTTTCAGTGTAGAAATATTCTTGGGATGTCTGGTGTGAATCGCTCTCTTAAGGTCATGCCACAGCATTTCAATTGGGTTGAGGTCAGGACTCTGGGCCACTCCAGAAGGCGTATTTTGTTTTGTTGAAGCCATTCTTTTGTTGAATTACTTGTATGCTTTGGGTCATTGTCCTGTTGCATCACTCATCCTCTGTGGAGCTTCAGTTGGCGGACAGATGGTCTTATGTTTTCCTGCAAAATGTCTTGATAAACTCTGGAATTCCTTTTTCCATCAATGACAACAATCCGTCCAGGCCCTCAGGCAGCAATGCAGCCCCAAACCATGATGCTCCCTCCGCCATGTTTTACAGTGGGGATGAGGTTTTGATGTTGGTGTGCTGTGCCTTTTCTTCTCCACACATAGTGTTGTGTGTTTTTTCCAAACAACTCAATTTTGGTTTCACCTGTCCACAGAATATTTTGCCAGTAGTGCTGTGGAACATCCAGGTGCTCTTTTGCAAACTTCAAACGCGCTGCAATATTCTTTTTGGACAGCAATGGCTTCCTCCATGGTGTCCTCCCATGTACTCCATTCTTGTTTAATGTTTTCCTTATTGCAGATGTGTCAACAAAAATGTTAGCATGTGCCAGAGATTTCTGTAAGTCTTTAGCTGACACTCTAGGATTCTTCTTTACCTCATTAAGCATTCTGCGCTGTGCTCTTGCATTCATCTTTACAGGACGACCACGGCTAGAGAGAGTAGCAACAGTGCTGAACTTTCTCCATTTGTAGACAGTCTGTCTTACCGTGGACACATGAACATCAAGGCTTTTGGAGATACTTTTGTAACCCTTTCCAGCTTCATGCAAGTCAACAATTCTTGATCGTAGGTCTTCTGAGAGCTCTTTTCTGCGAGGCATGGTTCACATCAGGCAGTGCTTCTTGAAACCAGTAAACCCAAAACTGGTGTGTGTTTTTAAAGGGCAAGACAGCTTTCAGCAACACATCCAATAATATCACACTGATTGGACTCAAGGTTGGCTCACTCCTGGCTCCAATTAGCTCTTGGAGAAGTCCATTAGGCTAGGGGTTCACATACTTTTTCCACCCTGCACTGTGAATGTTTACATGTTCTGTTCAATAAAAACATGAAAACATATAATATTTGTGTTGTATTATTTTAAGCAGACTGTGTTTTTCAAATTGTTGTGACTTAGATGAAGATCAGAGCACATTTTATGACCAATTCATGCAAAACTCCACATAATCCCAAAGGGTTCACATACTTTTTCTTGCCACTGTAGCTCTAAAGTGTTCAGGATGTGTAGAGTGTCCCTTTAACAACAAGCAACTACTGATTGGCAGTACATTTGCACTTCCTATACAAAGTACAGTAAACATAAATACACTGAAAGTGACCACGCAAGTTAAGGCCCGACAGAAGATGAGTCTTAACTTGAAATGAGTAACAAAGGAACTGTTAATTCTTATGATCCTACGCTCAAATCCTAATTATTCACAGGGTTATTCAAAGAGAATCGAAAAGTCACCGCACGTTCGGTGACTTTTCGTTCTCTTCAATTCGGCTTGATTCGGCGATCCCATTTCGGTGACCCTGCAGTGTGTTCATCAAGCACCACAGGGCCGTCGTAGTGCAGGGAAAAGCCACCGAAAACCTGCCGAACATTCACCGCAAAACCCAGGCGAATGCACACCGAAACCCGCAAAAACATCTGGATTAACCCCGCCGAAGACGCCGGAGAAACCCGAGCAGGAGCCGATCAGAGCGCAGAGCAGCTGCCGGAAAAACTCGACACCACAGATGAATGGAGTGTAAAAAACAAACCAGTTTGCTTGAATGTTTGAAAAGTGAAACGCTGTTTGCAAACAAACTACTGAGTGAAAAAGTCTGAAATTTACATATAAGATCCTATGAATGATAATAAAAAGGGCTGTTACAGAAAAAAAAAGTTTAAATAAAAATAAAAAAAAAAACGGATTTTTTTTGCAAAAAAATCCAAAAAATGCTTAAAAGATCCTAAAAATCTAAAAATAAACAGACTTTTTACTGCAGATTATTATAATAAACGGTTTATTAGATATTAAAACGGGAATATTTGTAAAATTGAAGCCTATGGGATTCGCCTGAATAAATCTGCCGAATTAAACCACCGAATGGCAGGGCATTTCGTGAACCTTTCACTGCTGGGTTTTGTTCTCTGAATAGACGAAGCTATGGGGATTTCACTGCCCTCGAACAGGCACCGAACAGGCACCGTATGTGCAGGCAATTCGCCAACATTTGGCAAACTGCCTACTCTCCGAATAGCCGAATGGCCAAGAAAGGTAACCGAACAATAATTTTCAGTGTTCGGTTACCTTTCGGCAGCCATTCGGACCTCTTTGAATAACCCTGTCTTTCTGTGTCAATCGTTCACGGTTCATCCACGATCAAGCTCATCATATTCTTGTTCTAGGAAACACCCAGCACGTTGAGTTACTTACCACCATTTTTGGTGACCTCTGAAGCCAGAGCAGAATGATATTTAGCTTTTATTCTTGACACATTTATTTCCCTATTCAGGTCCACATTGGACCAAAAATGATGTGTGGGAAGTCTAGCCCGAAGTCTGCGCAAAAACTAATTTGCAAATGCGTTGCTGGATTGAATTTATTTCTAGGTATAAAATGATAGATGTTTCTCCAAGTCCTTTAGATTTGTTACATGCAATTTTGATATTAAAAATCCAATAAAGCAACTACAAATTCTATTTTCTTTCAAACCGTGACGAGATTATTAACATTAAAATCATTTGTTTTTCTAAGCGAAAACGATTTATAACAAATGAGCTAAAGAAACATCAGAAAACGGAATTTACCAAAACATCCAATGTCAGACATTCCAGCTGTTTAAATAAAAAGAGGCTCAAAGTGCATTACTACAGTATTTAAAGTCAGATTTTCTTATTATTTTTTCTGCATACCGAAAATTTTAGAAGTTTGATGTTTCCTTCTGAGCTGTAGATAATGTAAGAGTCTTAATTCATTATGTTTTCTACGTATCTTTTATCCTGGCACATATCAGCAGACGTGTTTCATTTGAAGCCAAATCATTGTCACGGTGATTTATGGGCAAACGTGATGAATCATTTTGTGCCCTTTTGAAACAATACACTTATGCCCTGTAACATTTTCCCCAGAATGTTAGACTAATATTTCTTTGGTTGATGTGAATGTAGCAGCCGCTATGGATTACTCCAAGTAGGTGCCAAAATATGTTCCCATACATATCTCTTCCATTCCTCGAGCCAAATGAACAATCAAGTCCACTCAGAAGTCATAAAAGCAACTTAATTAGCCGATCTGTATGCTTTCTTCACATTCATTAACATTACTGAAAAGAAGACGGGTTCTAATGACTGGGGTGTCTCTTGGTTTATAGAGAATTTAAAGAGTATGACCCTTGGCAAAAGCTTGTGTCAAATCAAATCAAAATAAGCTTTATTGGCAAGACCAAATACATTTTAGCATTGCCAAAGCATATGGGGAGGTTATATGGGGTGGAGGGGGGTAGTGGGACATATATGGGGGGGATGGGCAAGTCCATGGACATTATCAGGGGTAAGGGATAATCTGAAGTGGGAAGGGGGCAAATCCGTGTTGGGGATTTATAAGTCCGGGATCTCTCATGTTCCTCTCAGTCTGTGACATTCTGTGACGTATTGGGCAGATATGTTCACCGCCGGCTCCTCTTCTCCCAGTGGAGTTTCCTCGTCTCTTCTATAGAGGTGAAGTCCGGGATGAGAGCGGAGAGTCTCTGGAAGTGAGTTTCCCTCAGTGCTGAGTACTTGGGGCACTGTAGGAGGAAGTGGACCTCATCTTCCAGGGCCCCCTGTCTATTTCTGCCGCCATATAAGGACCGGGAAATCAGAATTTGAACTTGGTGACTGCCACAAAATATGTTTATTTTTGCTGTACCTACCAATTTATAATCCTATTTGGCTGATATTATTATGTATTAATAAAAAATTTATGGAAATAAAAATGATATAATTCTTTCTATTAATAAATCCATAAAGAGTGTTTGATTTTCATGTCATAACATTTAAAATGGCTTCCAAATTCTTGGACCATTTATTTGATTTGCTTGATATCTGGAGAAAATGGCTTGTTTTGTTCAAATTGTTTAGTTGCAGGCTCATAATTACAACTCATTTATTTAATTAGACCCTCACCCATAGGCACCAGGTGGATTGCTGAAGAGCCTACCTGCACCTGAAACTCTACCTCTGGGGAGGTCTTCTGACCCTGACCATTTATCCCCCCTCCCACTCCGTGCCAAATGTTGATGGGTTCAATTCCCTGTTCTGTAAGATAGGGGCAAAATTAATAAATAGTTGAGAATCCACCCATGGCCAGTGGTTGAGATGTTAAATCAATGGGGGTCAAATAGCTGCCTGTTCTGATTTAACCCCTCACCCACTAGCAATGGATCAAAGAGTTTGAGTTTAGGCGTGTCTGAGCTGCAATAATTTTAATTTAACCTCCCTGACGGTGTTCCCGAGTGTGTCTCGAGGTTAAATTTCACAGCTGAGAGCGGTAACCCCCGAGACACACTCGGGCTGTACACATCACCTCTCCCAGCACTCCCTTGATGATCTCTGCCGTCTCCTCCGGCGATCGTGGCATTTTACTTCCTGGATTCCTTCTCGAGAGGAGGGAACCAGGAAGTATAAGGTCGTGGTCGCTGAAGGAGACAGCTGGGGAGATCGAGGGAGCGCAGGGAGAGGTAATGTATCCAGCGGCATCCCGAGTGTTACTCGGGGTTACCGTTTCCAACATAGCAATTTAATCCCGAGCCACACTCGAGATGCCGCTAGGGGGATACAAAAAAATAAAAATAATAAACCGCTTTTAGACGTGGTTTTTCACAAAAATTAGACCGCCAGGGAGGTTAATGAAGTGCAACTGTAAATTGTACTTTTGGGTGCTTCGACAAAGACCAATATGAATCTTACTAATGAATACTGATCCAGTGTGATTTGGTTGTGGTTCATTTGTCAGCCCCTATGCTAATCTAGACATACACTTTATGGACAACAATGTTGGGACCCCTGTCCATTACACCAACACAATCTTTCATGACGTTGCATTAATATGGGATTTTGTCCCCCATTGCAGATATAACAGCTTCCACTCTTCTGGGAAGACTTTCCACATGATTTTGGAGTGTTTCTCTGGGAATTCTTTTCCCATTCATCCAGTAGAGCATTTAGGGGGGTCAGGCACTGATGGTGGATGAGCAGGTCTGGCTCGCAATCTCCATTCCAGTTCATCCCAAAGGTGTTCGATAAGATTGAAGTTGGGCTCTGTGCAGCCAGTCAAGTGATTCCACACCAAACTCATCCAACCATGTCTTCATTGACCTTGCTTTGTGCACTGGGGCGCAGTCATGCTGCCATGGAAAAGGAGCTCTTCATAGCAACCCATTTTTTCACAAACGTTTGCAAATTCAGACTTCGTGACTAGGTGCGTGATTTCATACGCCTGTGGCAATGGGTCTGATTGAAACAACTGAATTGAACACAGGGCATTCTTGAAAACGAGAGAAATCTCAATGTATCATTCCTGGTAAAATACCTTATAAATAAATATTATGAGGTGTGTCCCAATACTTCTGTCCATATAGTATATGTATAGCTCATTACTCTCAACAATTTAAGTCAGTAAGATATAAAGGAATATTCTGTATTGGAAGTGAGAATTATGGGAACCTATACACCTGCACTTCACACAGTCACATACCTGGCTTTACCTAAAGTGTTTGTGGTGCTACAGCAGAGAAATCCATACTGAGCCATCGGGGGACAACAGCCCATGACATGGTCAGGGGCCCAGTTGATCCAGGTGGCCCTTGCCAAACCCTATGTGCACCTTTAGTGCCAAAGACGTGCAGGTCCCTCCATGTCACCAATAGGTATGGGCCGAGTGTTCGATTTGAACATGAGTTCGACCACAGACATTCCATAATACAAAATGCCCAGGTCAGGTGCAGGACTTTGCCCAATCAGGGCTCAGCATGAAGACGAGGCATGGGGCAGAGGAGCCATGGCCAGACGGAGGAACAGATGGACCGGAGGAACAGGAGGGCCGAGGGGCCCTGGGGCTGCAGCCACAGGTCTCCTAAATGTAAACTGTGAACACATTTTGCATGTTCGACCCCCATTGATTTGCATTGTGTTCGAGTTCGTATTCGAACATTTCGGCTGTTCTAATGTTCGAACACGTACCGAACACAGGGGTGTTCGGCCCATCACTAGTCACCAAGGTCTGGTCAACCAAGACACCAACAATTTTCCAAGTGGGCCGTAACATCTATGGGCCTGTCAACACTCTGGCTCATCGCTGGGATTGCACCAGGGAACACATTTTATCGTCTTCCTGGACCACCTAGGGATTTAGCCCATTCTCAGAAAAATAAGGTTTGCAGAAGAGGCAAAGTGCTATATTTTAAATTAGTTTATTGAAATGGGCAGCTGTCGGAAGGGGGCCCTGGCTAGTGGTTAAGTAAGGGGCCCCAAGATTTCCGATGGCAGTCCTTCTGAGACGTACTATGTAGCAGCACAAATGCCTACTGGTTTCCCTGTTGCTGAGAAAACAGAAATAAGGAAGTTAAAATTAGCATATCAAGTCAAACCAACGCTGTTGAGACATGACGTTTTGCTAACCGCTTTAATTTGGGTATTAAAAAACATAAAAAGAGAATGTAAAACTCCTCAGCCTCCACGGTCAATTAAACTTGCCTTGAGGATCTGAAACAAGATTTTTTTTTAAAATTTGTTTTTTATTTTTTGCATTGTACTTTCTTCGACTTCTCTAAGATCCTCCAGGGACTAAAGCAAATGTATATTCTTAACACTTAACAAAGACTGCGCTGACACGATGATGAGGAAACCGTAACATTTGCCCCAGTTGCAGCAGACGACGGTCTGTCTTTCTCTTTCTAGGAATGTGTTACGTCAGTCCGGCGTGGTCTTCCATTTCCTGGGAAGTGCTACTTTTGTTTTTCCATTAAAGAATTTTTTTTTTTTTACAGTTCTGTCATGGGGTAGTTTTGATTACAAGGAGCAGTTCGTTAGAAAAAAAAAATCAGCAATATAAAATATAATCTAGACTGTCAAAAATGGATTTTTTTACATATTGATTATAATTGGTTTTAGATAAAATTTGGACAGAATAATTAATAAATTATGAAGTGTTTGTAAGTAAAAATGTAAATGGTAACTCTAAACACTATCCAGATATAGAAAAGTAAAGGGGGAAAAAAATGACACTCACAACTGGCGATTGGATCCACTGTGAGGAGCTACGGCAATAGAAGAGGGCCAGACTTCACAGATACTAGAAAGTAAACTTGTCTGTACACATACTCCTGGATGAAATTGTCTTTCTTTAAAAATGATGAACAACAATGTTTAAAAAACCCCACAGACGGGCTTTTATCAAGCTGATACATTTCCAACTGTAAACCTGTAACATAGTGACTATAAAGGTTATTCAAAGAGATTCGAAAAGTCACCGCACGTTCGGTGACCTTTCTTTCTCTTCAATTCGGTTCCTTTTGCCGATCCCATTTCGGTGACCCTACGGTGTATGCAGCAAGCACCGCAGGGTCCCCTAATTGCGGGGAAAAGCTGCCGCAAACCTGACGAAAACTAACCGCAAATCCGACAAAAACGAACCGTAAAACCCAGCGAATGCACGCCGAAAACCCTCAAAAACATCTGGATTAACCTGCCCAAAACCACGGAAAAACCCAAGCAGGAGCCGATCACACGCAGCGAAGCCTCCGGAAAAAGCTGAGAAAGCCGAGACCGCAGACAGAGTGAAGTGCATAAATTAGGAAAACAGTTTGTATGAATGTTTGAAAAGTGAAACGCTATTTGCAAAGAAACTACTGAGCGAAAATGTCTGACATTTACATATGATCCAATGAATGATAATAAAAAGGGCTGTTAACAGAAAAATAAGTAAACTAAAAAAAAAAAAAAAATCGGAATTTTAACCCTTTCGCTGCTGAGCCTTTTCCCACCTCTGTGCTGAGGTCATTTTTACCGGTTTCGCTCATCATGTTTAACCGCGTTTTGAAGCCTTATTTTAATATATGACCCGGACATATTATATATCGTTCTTTCCGGCAGACTGTGCAGATTCATAATATGTCATTATTATATGTAAACGTTATGTCATGTCTGTATATTATAACAAAATATGCGATGACACCTAATTCAGGAGCCCCCCCGCATGTGCGGAGGAGGTGCCTGAAAGGGAGGGGGGGAGGTCCTTCGGACCTCTCTCCCTCCCGATCGGCGGCATTGCGGGGGTTAACCCAGGCACCATTTGGAAGGGCACAGCCTGCCCTTCCAAATGGTGCCTGGCATTAACCCCTGGGGAGCTGGATCGCGAATCGGCGCTGAAAAGCGCCGGTTCGCGATCCTTTCCCGGAGCTGGCCGACATCTTGGATGTCGGCCAAGCCTCTGGGAACTCCCCTGAGGACTGGCATCATCGTGCATAGCACGATGACGCCAGTGCTAGAGTTAACCCCTAACTGCCACCAACGGTGGAGATAGGGAGTTCCAATGAACTCCCTATCTCCCGATCCATGGCAGCTAGGGGTTAAACTTTGGTATGGTTGGATCGGCCAGAGCATGGCCGTTCCAACGATACCAAACTCGAATGTGAAAAAAGTTTTTTAAAAAAAATAAAAATTAAAAATAAAAATAAAAATATATTTAAAAATAAAATTATAAAAAAAAATAAACATTTTTTTTTCTTTTTTTTGTTTCGTTAATGCAGCAATATTGTTCCCATTTCAATTATAATGTGAACAATGATACTGCACTAACGATTTTTGTATGCAGTGCGTTTGTTAAAAATCGCGTAATTTTCCCCAAAACAAAATGTAACGAGACCCCATCTCTAATTTTTTTAACAAGCGCACCCCATACAAAATATAACCGCAATTGCTCGCATGTTAAAATGTGAAAAAAAACACTTTACACGTTGTAAATTATTGAAAATACATATTTTATTGCATTTTTTGTTATAATATACAGACATGACATAACGTATACATATAATAATGACATATTATAAATCTACCGAGTCTGACGGAAAGAACGATGTATAATATGTCTGGGTCATATACTAAAATAAGCCTTCAAAACACGTTTAAACATGATGAGCAAAACCGGTAAAAATGACCTCAGCACAGAGGTGTGAAAAGCCTCAGCAGCGAAAGGGTTATTTTTTTTTATTTTTATTTTTTACAGTTTACATGGTCATGCTCTGGCCGTTCCAATGATAGTAAACATTAACCCCTAGCTGTCACAGATCGGGAGATAGGGGGTTCATTGGAACCCCCTATCTCCACTATAGGTGGCAGCAAGGGGTTAATTTGAAAACTGGCGCCATCGCGCTCTGCGCGATGACGCCAGTCATTAGGGGGATATCCCGGAAGCTTGGCCGACATCCAAGATGTCGGCCAGCTCCGGGAGGGGACCGCGATACGGCGCATGTTGGCGCCATATCACGATCCAGCGCCCTAGGGGTTAAAGACAGCTGCCGCTTGGAAGGGCAGGCTGTGTCCTTCCAGGCGGTGCCTGCCTTTAACCGCTGGCATGCACGGATGGGGAGGGGGAGAGGTCCGAATGACCTCCCCCCCCTCCCATTCAGGCACCTTCCCTGCAATGGCGGGGGGGGGGGTGCATGAAATAGACGTCATCGCGCATGCGCGATGACGCCTATCGTGCCCGCCGGGGTCCAGGAGGTTGGGCTGACATCGATGATGTCAGCCCACACCGGGGGGCCGAGCGATCAGCCGGAATACCGGCTGATCGCGGGCTGCAAAGGGAGGACTGAGCGAAAATGTCTGAAATTCACATGTGAGGTCCAAGGAATGATAATAAAAAGGGCTGTTACTGAAAAAAGAAAAAACAATTTAAAAAAAACAAAAATTTTTTGCAAAAAATCCCCAAAAATGCCTAAAAGGTCCTAAAAAAATCTAAATATAAAGAGACTCTTTACTGCAGAATATTATAATGAACGGTTTATTAGATATTGAATTAAAACGGGAATATTTTTAACATTGAAGCCTATGGGATTCGCCTGAATAAACCTGTCGAATGAAACCACCGAATGGCAGGGCAATTCAGCAACCTTTCACTGCTGGTTTGTGTTCTCTGAATAGCCGAAGCAGTGCTTCTCTAAGGGGATTTCACTGCCCTCGAACAGGCACCGAACAGGCACCGTATGTTCAGGCAATTCGCCAGGATTTGGCGAATTGCCTACTCTCTGGATAGCCGAATGGCCAAGAAAGGTAACCGAACCCTGATTTTCAGCGTTCGGTTACCTTTCTCAAGCAATTCGGATCTCTTTGAATAACCCTGTATATTTCCTACATATTTATTTTCTGTTAATCTGTATATTTGTGTTTTGTTATATAATTTCTTGCATTGTATTACAGTCGTTACAGAAATACAAAGTAACAATTCAATGTTCTTTTGCCCAGGACATACTCGAAAACGAGAGAAATCTCAAAGTATCCTTCCTGGTAAAATACTTTATAAATAAATAAACTAATTGGATTCAAAAAGAATCCTTCTTCAGGCCGAAACGTTGCTGTTGGTCGTTTTAAAATAAAGTTGTTTTTTTTATCTGGGAGTACTTGTGCCGACTAGTTTTCTTTTCTTCTGACCAGATATGTGTTACTTTCCTAAAACCGAAAATGCAACTCATAAAAAAAATTAGGCCAACTTTCCCTACGATCATTTAGCAGTGGGTGACCATGGTGGGAATTGTAGTCAATCTAGGCTGGGGTCAGACCAGCGCACTTTTAACGTGCGTTCTGGCGCACATAATTACGGCCGCACTAGCAGCAGATGACGGGCAATGACGGCCAATATACGATGTACGGCCGCACAAAAGTCCGGCCGCGCAACGCAAGTGGAATTTGAATGCATTTGTTTGAGAACGCTGAACCGCTAGTACTGACGTACTGAGTGCGCAGCTGCGGCATAGCGGCGTGTTTGCGTGATTAGGAGATGTCAGACGCTGCTAATGTCCAGCCTACATAACGTCCAGACGCAAAAATCACGCCCGAAAATGTGCGTCATCTGACCGTTTTTGCGCATTCCGTGAAAAAATACGTCAATGCGTTCGGACGCACTTTTTCACGTTTGCGGGGAAAAATGCTTTCGTCTGACCCTAGCCTTAGATGAAGTGCCAAGATTAGTGAGGAACATGTTGGGTGAGTGTAAGGATCTGTAACCTGTGTTTTATAAACCTCATTTTCAAAAGATTTCTTCCTCAGCAGACTCCTTCAGTGTTTTCAAAAATGGATAATTTTTCAAACTTCGACTTTGATTTCTCATGTTTTACAAGAAGGATACATTGAGATTTCTCATGTTTTACAAGACGGATACATTGAGATTTCCCTGGTTTCCCGGGAAGGATACATTGAGATTCCTCATGTTTTACACGAAGGATACATTGAGATTTCTCTGGTTTTCCAGGAAGGATACATTGAGATTTCTCATGTTTTACAAGAAGGATACATTGAGATTTCTCTGGTTTTCCAGGAAGGATACATTGAGATGGGAATGATACAAAATTTAATTACAGAATCAGCGATATAAATACGATGTCCAAAATTACTGAAATGGAACCGACATCAGGAATGGAGCCGAAATCGCGAATAGAACGAAAATGAATTTCGATTTTACACATTTCTAGTCTATTCGAAAATTCCGAAAAGTTTTCGTTTCGGCACGAAAATTTGTTCGTATCTGCCGTTTTCGGATCTGAAAATTTTCGGAAAATCGGCCGAATCCGAATGCACGAATCGGGAAATTTCGTGAGAATTCCAAAATGCAGAAACCCGAAACGCACATCCCTACTAGATTACACTCTGAACGCTAACTGTAGCGTTCGGATATGTAAGTGTTAACGCCAGGATAAGTGACTTTAACACATTCGCCCCATATATTACTTTCCTGATGCTAAACCTGTTAAAAATCCGTATCGCTGATTGTGCTAGCTTGTGCGAGCTTACTGTACTTTGTGCATCCTATACTTAACATGGGGAGCGCAAACAGTAATTAGAGTTAGGGTAAGTAAGGTTCACTTTCTCAAGTCCTAGCACTAATTAGCCCACCGATGGGTTAAAAAAATGTTCATCAACACCTAAGGCTGGGGTCAGACCAGCGCACTTTTAACGTGCGTTCTGGCGCACATAATTACGGCCGCACTAGCAGCAGATGACGGGCAATGACGGCCAATATACAATGTACGGCCGCACAAAAGTCCGGCCGTGCAACGCAAGTGGAATTTGAACGCATTTTTCTGAGAACGCTGAACCGCTAGTACTGACGTACTGAGTGCGCAGCTGCGGCATAGCGGCGTGTTTGCGTGATTAGGAAATGTCAGACGCTGCTAATGTCCAGCCTACATAACGTCCAGACGCAAAAAGAGTTTTATTGACGATCCGTACAAAATCACGACCGACAATGCGCGTCGTCTGACCGTTTTTGCGCATTCCGTGAAAAAATACGTCAATGCGTTCGGACGCACTTTTTCACGTTCGCGGGGAAAAATGCTTTTGTCTGACCCTAGCCTAAAACCTGGTGCTAAAGGATTCAGGGCTAAATTACAATCTTCGCGCAAACGTTTGCGCCGGCGCAAAAAAACATTAACGAAAGAGGTAAAACCATATGCGCCAAATCCCGTATTACATAGCGCAACGACCGCGCGCAATCGCTTACCGCCGGTGAACCTGCATGAACCCTGCGTGAGCTTACTGTACTTTGTGCGTCCTATACTTAACATTGCGAGCGCAAATGCGAATGTTCGCTGGTACGAGGATGGTATTACAATCTTTTTGCGGCAATTACCGCATAGCCATTTTTAGCAATTTTAGCAGCGGCATATCTGAACAACCTGGCTAAACCAAAAAAAAAAAACAGCCCATAAAAAGGAATGCAGCAACAATATAATGGATGATGGCAGGTGTGTGTGTGTGTATTATTACTGCAGCATATGTGCTCACTTTGCATCATAGACGCAGAACTCGTCTCCGATGCCTCTGGCAGACGCAATTCAGTTGCGTTTGATAGGTGTATTTCTTCATTTTGATTGGCTGAATGGCTGCAAAAAACTGCGCTCGAAGATTTTTGCGCAAGACGGCACTGCACCTGCATTTGTGCCATACTGTTTGCATGAGCAATTGATCGGCGGATGAAAAATGCCGCGAGGATTGTAATTCCAGCTGTGATTTGCGTGCGCAAAAGTTTAACGCTTGGCGCAAAAATTTTCACTTTGCGCGAGGGTTTTTGTGCGAAGATTGTAATATAGTCCCGAGCCTTTGGAGAAAATCTGGACCTTTTTCTGTGATATTTGGTAATTTTTCAGTTTGGAAGATTCAAATGGAGTTTTACCAGCATTTCGATTCCCAATATATGTTCAGATTGAATATCGGCTCTCGTGACTATCATTTTCAGTGGAAATAGTTTACTGGCATTTCGATTCCCCAATATATATTTGGATCGAATATCAGCTCATGCGGCTATACTTTTCAATTGAAATATTGGCTATATCAATTTAAATCGTGTAAATATTGACTGCAAGTAGACAATTATTATTGTTTTTTTTAAAAATTGGTTGCTATAATTACATTGAGCGCAATGTAAATACTTACATTGACAGTATAACAGTGATGATGAATGTCTGTCCTGTACAGCACTCAGAAGCAACCAAGGTGGCACACATTGTCTAACCAAAAGGTGGTCATCAGCCCTGAAGACAATATGTCACTGTTGCGTCAAAGAAGAAGTGAAGTGATAGGTAAAATGAGAAAAGGCTGTTGGTGTAGAATGAAGGAAAGGTAGAGATATGGAAGGGGAATTCAGGGAATATCAAAGTTGACAGTTTAAGAAACAGGAATCCTATTCTAAATGGAACCGCAATGTCACATCTGGGCTCGTGGGGGCCCCGGCACCAGGTAGCGCCATCAACCAGTCAGGTGCCAGGCGAAGCACCGGATTAAGCGGGTCGCGTGCGTGATCAGTAGGTGGGGTGCGGCATGATGACGCGAGGATACCAAATTTAAAGCAGACGGCGTGATCCGGATCATTGCCCTGTTGTAGAGTTACTTCCCATAGTGGTGAGCGATTCGACCCGTACGATTCATTGATCCTTTTTGCTATTACTGATTAATGACTTCTGTTATGATTTGGCTTGTATGAGAACCACCCTTTGTGTACCAGTTTTGGCGACCACTGACTATTCTGACGTCTATTGTGGTTTGGCGATATTTATATGAATCACAATTTATGTTCTGTCTCTCCTTGCCTGTATACTGCTCAGGCCACTCCAATTAACCCTGTCTGATCTGTACATCTCTGCTAAAGATTTATATATGTTTTGTGTTCATATCCCTAAGGAGAGCTAGATTACCGTCCATTCAAGGATCGGAGGGATAGATAGGGACTGTCTAAAGGGATCTGCATTGTTATATCCGGAAGTATTCGTCACACGTAAAGAGCAAACTGCTATTTATTACCACTTGCAGTTCACTCATGAACATTGTAACATGACCGGGTCCTGTGAGCACATGCAGAATGCTCCCCTCACCATCAATATCCCGCAGAAGTACTGGTTCTGACCCAAGCAACTCAATAAAGGAGATCCTTGCAGGGTGAAAATCAAACTGGGACAGACTTTATTTACATTTTACAATTGGGAAAAACACACACACACAGTGGGAAGGTATAAGTAAAGACAATGGAAACAAGCCCAGCATTGAAACAAAGAATCAGGAAGTAGTAGGTAGTAGTGATCTTGTTAAAGTGGGTTCCTGGGGGAAGGGTGATGCAAGCATGGCCAGACAAATTAATCCATTACTCACAAGTACACATAGGGAAATACAGCACAGTATATACCACAGGAGACGCCACAATAAATATATAAGGGGATATTAATATAAACACAGACATCAGGGAATAGGGTACAGAAAACACAAACACCCTGCATATAGAATTGTTGATACAGGGTGACTTTGACAAATGAAATGGCAGGGAAACAATATGAAACTTCAGGCTCGCACCTCTCAAATACATTTCTAGGCCCATGTACCCCAAGCCAAGGTGACGCACATCACAGACATCAATAGCAGGTAATTTACAAGTCATTATTCTCAATATATTGCTAACAATCCCCTCATAATTGCTGTTTATTCATAGAGCTGTCTAGCACCACTTTTAGCGTTTTATACAATCCCTTTCTGTAAAGTATAGGATGCACAATTTAACAGCAAACACATGAAATGTGTCTGAGACTGGGTCTCATTTACAGGTTGACTTGGTAAACCAAACCAAATTGCAACGATTGTCAAAGTCCTTGCTATAATTACTGAATCTTGCGCTATAGCCAAAACTCAAATTTGAATAGGGCCTATTGCTATGTAAGTGAAGAGAGGGAGAGGATATGGGGACATGGTGAAAAGAAGGGTGGACTGAGCTCAAAACGAGAGGTGGCTTTTATATAAATGGTAGTACGGATGGGCTAAATTGTATTGATTTAGAAGTTTTATACGGATGGTACGAGACTCCAATACAGATTTGGGAAACGTGATACAGTATGGAAAGAAGAAGAATAAACACGGAATATGCATGGAAGTAACTGAAAAGGGATAGGTGACTGAAACGTGGAAAGGGTGAATAAAATGGATCTGGCCGCTTCTGCCAGTTGATTACTTAAATATTTGGCAAACACATTCAGAAATTGTTGCCATCACTGCTACAAATATTAAAGGTACAACTGTAACTTATATTTAGGGTTGGGATATCCCAAAGTATTAATGCTGTCTATTCTGCCAAGAATTCTAAGTTCCTTATCGGTGCCAGAACTGTTACAATGTCTCCCTTTTACTGTTACAATGTCTCAGCTTATTAAGTTCCACGCTGCCACACTTCTAGCCTTTCTCATATCTGTACCGGAGAAGAAATTAAAGTGTATAAACATAACTTGTCAGAACTACGTTAAGCTAATCTCAAAATAATGTGCTTTGCAGAGCTTTGATTGAGCCAATCGTGCCATTTAGCTCGAGCAAAGGTTAAGCCACTGCACGATCTAATGTAGTGCAAATGCAGGAATTGTTAAGGACAAGGCATAATTAGGCAAGCCAGGGGTTGCATAATGTCTGGAGTCTGCTTTTAATGTGGTGCTGATGCCATGTTATACATTACTGAATCCTAGATCAACTTTGATGGTGGGGGGGGGGGAGTATGTTTAATTTGTCTTCTCATACCCAATTAGGAAATCTGAATCAGCAAGGTTGTTATTCAGCCTAACTAGTTACAGGATGGTTTTCTTTCTTTCCTATTAATATTCTATATGTTTTATTAAAGTGTTTAAAAAGTAAAACATGCAGGTGCGGGCTAGCAGTTTATAAATGAACACTGTAGCCCAAATCTTACAGATTCTCCCTGCAAGCTCAATCAACAATCTCAAGTTTCCTTTAATACATATTTGCACTCAATAAAACGGACAACATAGTGAGTCAGTAAGGGGGAAATAAAGGGTCTGTACCAGTGACAAAATGCTGCTTGAAAGTTTGGCAAAATTATAGCCCATAAATTCCTTGTGGTTGTTTTTGGAACTATCGAGTAAAATCAAAAGGCAAGAAGGTTTTCTAAGCTAGAGAAACTTTTGGAAAATATTACCAGTGCAAAAAGCAGACGCCGGTGCCAGGCTAAATGTTTAATTACTATTCGGCATCACTTACATGTATACCATTTATAGTAAAGTATGATGGCATATCGGCCATTAAAGGTACGCTTTCGCGTGTAATAAATGTTTATAACGCTTAAATTCCAAAAATAACCATCATCCCACACCTGATGCTAACAGGAAATTATATTTATATTGGAAACCACAGAAAAACCACTGCTGGACCTTGGAATTGATACTGCTTAAAATGTTATACCATCTCCTTGTAAATACAAGGACTGAATTTGAATAAACAAAATCTGAACAGATTTGGCAGGGTGGTCTAGTCTTCGCTTCATACAACCCAAAAAGATGTCTTGTATATAAAAGCAAGTTGTGCTTTATTCAACATGCAGGTCTTATGGCTTGCCTTGTGACATAACAAATGGTGCAAAAGAACAAAACAAACAAAATCCTACTCCACTCTGGATGCTTACTCACAGATCCCTTAAGTTCCTACTGGGCAGCAAAGATGTATCCAGTAAACTAAATAAAAGGGTAAAATAAAGCAACTCCAACTACCTCGTTTGGCTATCAGCTTTACAGTCTTTCAGTGATGAAATGTTTGACCAACATCCTGCCCCTCACTGGAAGGAGGCTGATTACACCCTCTGTGTAGAGTGCTGTAGTTTCCTAATAAAAGCTCTGTGAACCACCAGAGACAGCTTTCTGCTAAGGGAACATATTCTTTAAGAGCAAACTGTTACAATATATATTGTATATTGTTGTGGTAAATGGAGTTTATTCGGCACAAGGTCTTGTTACCAGTGGGGTACCTCAGGGGTCAGTACTTGGACCCATTCTATTTAATATTTTTATTAGTGATATTGCAGAAGGTATTAATGGAAAAGTATGTCTTTTTGTTGATGACACAAAGATTTGCAACAGGGTTGACGTTCCTGGAGGGATCAGCCAAATGACAAATGATTTAGGTAAACTAAAAAAATGGTCGGAGTTGTGGCAATTGAGTTTTAACGTGGATAAGTGCAAGATAATGCACCTGGGACGTAAAAACCCAAGGGCTGAATATAGAATATTTGATACAGTCCTAACCTCAACATCTGAGGGAAGGGATTTAGGGGTTATTATTTCAGAGGATCTAAAGGTAAGTAGTCAATGTAATAGAGCATCAGGAAACGCTGGCAGAATGCTTGGTTGTGTAGGGAGAGGTATTAGCAGTAGGAAAAGGGAAGTGCTCATGCCACTGTACAGAGCACTGGTGAGACCTCACTTGGAGTACTGTGTGTAGTACTGAAGACCGTATCTCCAGAAGGATATAGACATCTTAGAGAGAGTTCAGAGAAGGGCTACTAAAATGGTGTACGGCTTGAAGGAGAAAAGTTACCAGGAAAGGCTTAATGATCTTAACATATACAGCTTGGAAAAAAGACGAGACAGAGGAGATATGATAGAAACATTTAAATACGTAAAGCGAATCCACAAGGTAGAGGAAGGGAGTATATTTTTTTTTTTTTTTGTATTTAAGATTTTTTATTTTGTAAAGAAGGCAGCATACAATCAAACGTATTAATGCAAGGGCCACGCAGGGCCTACCACAGCATAAGTACTACTACTTGTGAAAAATAACAAACATCCCCCGAAAAGGGGGGGTCTCAGCTTAAAAGAAATAAGGGGGAGATGTCTCAGGGGAACACATAGTAATAACAACTATCAAGGGATGGGGGAATCTCGGCTTCAAATTAACAATATGTCGTAGTGGGGGGGGAAGGGGTGGGGTGGGGAAGTAAAAATGAGGGGGGGGGACAACAACGAAAGTCTGCAGGTGCTTCTGAGAAAGAATAAAACCCACATTTACTCCTAAAAATAACAAGATCATCTTAGGTGTTTCAAGGTAAAAGTAAGTGGGAAAGAAAAGAAAAGCCAACTGTCGAAATACTCTAACCGAAAGCAATAAAAATGTCAGCATATTAATAGGTAGAATCAAAAGGGTTATAGCAAAGGTCATCTGAAATACTGCAGAGAAAGAGAAAAAAAGAAAAAAAAAAAAAAAGAAAAGAAAAAAGGGACAAAACGAAAATAAAATAAAAAACCAAAAAGTCTCACAACGGTCTCAGAAATTGTCCATTTCGTCATAAAAGGCGCAGGGGGGGATAACTGGGGAGAAGTTCCCGAAAACAAGGAGACTCAAAAATTTAGGTTAAAAATCTCTTCAGCCTGCGTCCACAAACGGCAAGGGACATGGCACAGGCAGCGTGTCACCCACTAGGCCGGATCCTCTGGCCTCCACTCTCTCGTAGCCACGAGGAAGGTCTTCAGGTTCCAGCAAGGCTCCAAACGCACCGCATGCTCCATTACCATAAGCCCTCGGCAGGATCGGGTCAGATCTCGGCGTGAGCGTCAGAACCATCCAGGCCCTTGGTCGGGGAGCGCCACCCCTCTCCGGTCGGCGAGGAAAAGCCTTCAGCCCTTGACTCGTCAAAACGGCCATCTCCCTGGGCTCGCAAGTCTCATCAATTCCACGAGCACTTGGAGCCAGGGATCGCAGGGATGGTTGGAGCGCCGGGACAGTACCACCTCATAGACGCCGTCTTCAGTGCCCTCTTCCACTGGTCAGCGGCAGGTAAGCAAATCTCAATGGTCGTATCAGCCCCGATCACCTCCCTCTTCGGGATCCCTTCCTCCTGGCAGCCTCGCAACGCAGCCATCATCTTGCGCCAAAATCCTGCAGTAAGTGGGCCTTCCTCGTCCTCTCCCGCCAGCATCAGTAAGCAGGCGTCCAAGCCGGAAAGAAAAACCCCCTCACCTTCAGCGGGGGGAGGGGGTCCATCCCGCCGCCATTCCGTGGGTCCGTCTGCCACCTCCATGAAACTTCTGCCCAAAGCAGCCGGGCGACGTGGGCCCTCCGTCCCCTCAGACTGCGATCGGCACTCCGTTTGGAGGAAGGCGAGGACAGAGTCCTGAGTCGGCAGGAGCCCAATGCTAGGCCTCAAGATGGCCACCTGCGCCACGTGTCGGTTATCAAAAAGCAGCTGCCAGAGTTGTCTCTCGTCCGGAGCGGGGGACTCAACGGGCTCCGGACATTCCAGAACCGATGGCCAGCCTCCTAGGATTCAGCATCATCAAAAATATTGTGGGTAAAATCATCTATATGTCCCTAGGAGGAGAGGACATGCGGAGCTCCATGAAAACACGTCCTCTCCAGTAGGGAGTATATTTAAAAGGAAACAAAGTAGCAAAACAAGAGGACATAGTCTTAGATTAGAGGGGCAAAGGTTTAAAAGTAACATCAGGAAGCATTATTTTACTGAGAGGGTGGTGGATACATGGAACAGTCTTCCAGTTGAAGTGGTAGAGGTCAAAACAGTGATTGAATTTAAGCAAGCATGGGATAGGCATAAGGCTATCCTAAACAAAAGATAAATCCAGGTAAAGTATCCATGTAATTGGGCAGACTAGATGGGCCGAAAGGTTCTTATCTGCCGACATTTTTCTATGTTTCTATGTTTCTATATCTTAAAGGACATAAAAACTACAAATTGTAAGTAGTTAAATGCAAAGAAATGACAGTAAAGACAATTCCCAACTACTTTCATGAATCCTGTTATGTTTGAGAGAAACCCTTCATGCAATTCCAAAGAAACCCATGGAATATCCATGTAATTCATTTGCAGCTTCCACCAAGAAATTGGGAAATGTGTGCGAAGGAGCTACTGTATAATAGAAGTAACTGAAATTTAGGGATCAGTAATTTTAAGGTGTTTGGCATTTTATTTTATTTTTTGAGAAAGTACTTTACCAGGAAGGATACATTGAGATTTCTCTTGATTTCAAGTATGTCCTGGGTGGTGAGTATGTACTATTATGTGTCTTGCCCAAAGACACTTACTGGAGAGGTGCTCTTGCTAGGATTGAACCTGTGTCTCCACAGTTATAGAGCAGTGATATTACCTCTACTCCATCCAGCCAGAACTTGTTGTTAACTTCTTTTCTTCTTCCTTGGCTTCAATTAAAAGGTATTATTTTTCAATTACTCAATGTATTTAAAATATGGTAAGTTGGGATCATAATAATCATGTGGTTTCCTACTATTAAATAGTATATAGAATACATTCAAAGATGGCTTCCTGCAAAAACAGATTATTAAGGGTTATAATATTTAAACTATGCTTGATCCAAGGAGAAATGTGACTGCCATTCTGGGGGTCAAGAAGGAATTGTGTTGCATATCGTGTGCTTCAGACTGTGTTTTATGCCTTCTTCTGGATCAACAGCAGTAGGCAATGTGGGAAAGGCTGAACATGATGGACGTATGTCTTTTTTTCAGCCTATGTAACTATGTACCTATGTAAAATACTACTGCTTTTCTTTAAATATATTGTTTTACCCCGGCGAACGCACACCGAAACCGGTAAAGACATCTGGATTAACCCCACCGAACACACCGGAGAAACCCGAGCAGCCGCCGATCACAGCGCAGAGCAGCTGCCGGAAAAAGCCGACACCGCAGACGAATGGAGGGGGAAAAAAAAACAGTACGCTTGAATGTTTGAAAAGTGAAACGCTGTTTGCAAACAAACTACAGAACAAAAATGTCTGAAATTTACATATAAGATCCATTGAATGATAAAAAAAAGGGTTGTTACAAAAAATGAAAAAATTATTTTTAAAAAAAACCCGGAAAATAATGTCACAAACAAATCCCGAAAAATGTCTAAAAGATCCTAAAAAAATCTAAAAATAAAGAGACTTTTTACTGCACAATATTATAATCAATGGTTTATTAGATATTGGATTAAAACGGGAATATTTTTAACATTCCAACCTATGGGATTCGCCTGAATAAACCTGTCGAATGAAACCACCGAACAGCAGGGCAATTCGGCAACTTTTCACTGCTGGTTTTTGTTCTCTGACTAGACGAAGCATTGCTTCTATATGGGGATTCACTGCCCTCGAACAGGCAACGAACAGGCACCGTATGTGCAGGCAATTCCTCAAAATTTGGCGAACTGCCTGCTCTCTGAATAGCCGAATGGCCAGGAAAGGTAACCGTACTCTGAATTTCACTGTTCGGCTACCTTTCAGCCACAACTCGGATCTCTTTGAATAACCCTGTTAGTGTTTTTGATATAGTCAATGGTCTGTGTGTTCTGTCTGTGGATTTCCATTCGAACCAGTCTGAGCAATTACTTTTCATATTCTTGTGACGATTACATAGTTCTGCATGCTGTGGTTTGTTGCTATTTGACTATGGACTCGCAACATATAATCAGACGTCAATAAGACATACTAATCCCAGCGACTGTTGCCACTTCCCATGTGTGAGATCACTGGTAACATCTCACTGACCCATAATATTTTTTTCATCTTGTGACAAAACCACTTATGCATTAGACAAAGAGTAACCTGTGCATTCACATACACCTTTATAGTTATTCTAGTACAACATGTCAGATCCAGGGGCCAAGTCCTACAAAAATAAGTGTGGGGACTTATTAATATATATGCCCCTGAATTAAGCTTGCTAAGTGGAACATCCATTCCTCCTGCAAAAATAGTTCCTGCTCGATGACCCCCAGTCAGATCCATACCTAAATCAAAGCATACAGAGGTCTTTTAGACCTTGGAGGTGTTGAACCGCAACAAAATCAGATTGCTGCTTCTTTAGTTTAAGCTCATCTCTTGCTCTATCAATACTTAGGTACAAGAGTAATGGAAAAAAATGGAAAACACACGATGAAGGACTCAAGATGACTCAAAAGGGTATCCTGGTATCATACGGAAAACTCATCACCTTGCGGACGTCACTGGTTATGAAATGCAAAAAAATCTTGCTTTCTAATAATGTTCCCTAGCATAAGGGCACGTGGGAAAAATGTGCTATGTAACACGAGAAACGACACACCTGATGCTCATGAGGTGGAATTATGAAGCTGAGGTTAGGGTTACTTTTTGTTCTTGTTTTAGGGTGTAGGTTACTGTTATGGTTAATCTAATTCCCAAACCTAACTAACAGATTCTGCTCCTGCTGTTGACATAACTCTATGGAACATTTTTAAATGGTGACTCTTTTTAAAGTACGCTAATCTATGGCATCCAAAAGGTGGCAATTGTTTGGTAGCAAAAAAACTCAAATGAGGCAAAGGACTTGACATGACTCAAAAAGGAAGAGAGAAGTACGTGTGCTTGGGTAATTTATTGCATTCAGATGATGCTCCTTCATTGTTTCAGCCCAATGTGTACCAAAATCGGCGACAAATACCATTCCAGTGGAATCAACAAATTTTGACCCTATACTTCATTTGACCCTATACTTCATTTTATCAGTGATTGGGATTATATATTATTTTACTTCAGGCATTCGATTTTAGGAATTACATGATTAGTATAGATCAATTTCCTACCGTTAAACACTATTAATTTCCCCAAGGTAATCCTTAAAATCTGGCCTGTTAGGGGTACTTGAGAACTAGGATTGGGTGCCACTGCTTCATAGGAAGTAATGATTGGAAGCAGCAATGCAGCATTGTGTGAATACATTTTATTTATCACATAGACCAGTGGTTCCCAACCGCGGTCCTCAAGTACCCCTAACAGGCCAGGTGTGCTTCAGCTATCTGGAAAACCTGACCTGTTGGGGGTACTTGAGGACCGCGGTTGGGAACCACTGAAAAAAACTATTGTCTCATACCACTGGTATATGAAAGTGCCATGTTCGGATTGAGTTGAATAATTAAATGTGGCGTTCTAGGCAAACGTCCTGGCTCAAAACATTTTCCCCTAGTTGTAAAGCGGCGAGGAGACGTAAAAGAACAGATGTTCTGCCCGTAGATAATTGAGAGAGGAAAGTAATAACATTACCATTATCCCACTAAACAGCAGTAAAATGGGTTATGTGAATTGAGAAAATATAATATTATTCTTCTTATAAGAAAATTCTCACAAAAATAGATGATTATGTGTTAAAGTTATCTGTAAAATTCCAACTGGGTTCTGCAATAACAAAACATGTCTCCTTGTGACCTTTTCCAACTTTAGGAGATATGCAAATGCCTCTGGTACCCTGTGCAAAATGGACCTCTAAGCTAAAAGTCATATAATGTGAAAGCAAGATATGTCTACCACACACAAAAAAAATCTCTTTGTAGTTGGCTGGACGTAGCTAACATTTGACCTCGCTCTGTAGTACTTATATTAAGTAGACTCGGCTCAACAGCTGCTTCCTGTTATGGAGGAGGAAGCTCATAAGCTTCCTGGCTGGATTCTAACATTTTCTGCAGCGTAAAACCTGAGTCATAGAATTGTGTCTCCGACCGTGAAGTGGACACAGCCTTGAACCTTGCGTTTGACATTGGAGGCCACACACAAAAAAAACAAAAACAAACAGAAAATGAATATGAAGGAAGTACCAAGGGATGTTTTTAGATTGTCTGCATACTAGGAAATAGAAAGAGATCGGTAATTTCCTCAGATTATTAAGGATTACCTGGAATCACTCTCCCTTAAAAATATAAATAGATAATGACTGTAGTTTCCGACACCGGTATTCATTAGAAATTGCAAGGGGGCAACGGGGAGGCCAATAATGAGAACGTTACAGTAATCGAAGCGTGATTTAATAATCGCATGGCTGAGCACCTTAGCCTGCCACGGTCATGTTGGCAGAGCCTTGATTGCAGAATACCAGCTCGTACGGAGCAAAAACAGGTGGTTGGCTGGATAGGAATATACACAGTCAAGTCACCCTACAGTCATGGTATCAGGTAGCAAACTCGTGAGCACTACAGTTGAGGGGATGATTCGGAGACATAGTCAGAATCCAGGCAAAAGGTAAGTAGTTGCTTAGAAAGCAGCTTTTGGCTTCATTAGGTTAGGACCCACCTGACCAGAGGTGCCGTGACGTGGCGGGTGGGCTTACACTTTATTGGCCATTCAACTACACCAAAACCTCTGATGTGTTTTGTTTCACATGGAGCTAAGGTGGTAAGCACAAATAGCAACCTTTTTTCTTGAAAGGTAAGTAGGCAGGTGGCAATCAGCAAAATCCATATAACAAGCACAGTCAATATCAGAAAGGTAATAAATACACTTCCCTAGCTCTAAGGTAAGTAGAGCAAGGACTGAAGTTCTGTTGTCTTTTTATGTAGCAGGTTACCAATGGATGACTGCGACACGTCAGTGGTGTATTTTGGCCTAGGCCGACACTTTCCAGGGGGCGGCGGCCCGCACTGGTGGCCCCACCCCTAAAATTTTTTTTTTTTTTTTTACTTTTGCAAAGTATTTTACCAGGAAGGATACATTGAGATTTCACTAATTTTCAAGTATGTCCTGGGTAGGCAAGGCCTAGGCTTTCACTTTCTACGGGGCAGCAAAAAACCTCACCACTTAGGCTAGGGTCAAACGAAAGCATTTTTACACGCGAACGTAAAAAAGTGCATCTGAACGCATTGATGTATTTTTTCACGGAATATGCGAAAACGGTCATACGATGCACATGTTCGTGCGTGATGTTTTACGAATCCAAACCAGGAAACTTTTTGCGTCTGGACGTTATGTTGGCCGGACACGAGCAGGGTCTGACGTCTCCAAATCACACACACACACCGCTATGCGGACGCAGCGCACTCTGTACGTCCGTACTAGAGGTTCTGTGTTCTCGAAAAAAAATGCGTTCATTTTCCACTTGCGTTGCACGGCCGGACTTTCGTGCGACCGTACTTCGTATATTGGCCGTCATTGCCCGTCATTTGCTGCTAGTGCGGCCGTAATTATGTGCGCCAGAACGCACGTTAAAAGTGCGCTGGTCTGACCCCAGCCTAAATGGGTTACTCACAGAGCACCGACATGACGCCAACATTTTGGTGTTCTGTAGTTCCCTGCACTTCGGGGAATAAAATTTCCCCACCCTGCAGTGAATTCACCATTCACCACAGGGTCCCCAAAGTGCAAGGAGTCGGCCACTGAATGCTGCCACCGCAAACCTGTTGCCTGCTGTTTTCAAAAGAACTACTGAATGAAAATGTCTGGAATTTACATATAAGATCCTATGATTGATCATAAAAAGTTCTGTTACAGAAAAAAGAAAAACCGCTATTAAAAAAAAGGGGGGAAAATTTGCCAATTTTTTTTTTAAAAATGACTAAAAGGTACTAAAAAAAATAAATCAATAAATAAAGACTTTTGACTGCAGATTAAAATAATAAATGGTTTATTAGATATTGCATAAAAACGGGAATATTTTTAACATTGAAACCTATGGGGTTCGCCTGAATAAACCTGCTGATTGAAACCACCGAACATCAGGGCATTTCACTGCCATTTCTCTGCTGTTTGGTGTTCTCTAAATAGATTAACCATTACCTCTCTATGGGGATTTGCACTGCCTTCAAACAGCACCGTACTTGCTGGCAGTTCGCCAACCTTGTGTGTGAGCATATCACAGAGCAGTGGTGTACTTAGGAGAGTGGCGGAGGGTGGGCCGCCCCAGGTACCAGTGATTATTGGGGTGTCATTAGGGGGTACTAGGAGGTGCCACTGTCACTGTGTGTCTGCTTTGAGCTGTGTTCTCAAACAACGAGCAGCGGAGCAGGGCGTTTGCATACGGAATAAAATCCCTCTCCTCCCTCCATAGCTCCTCCCCTGCGCCGTAGCAGCTCTAGGAGAGGGGAGGGGGATGTGATTTGTGTGCAGAGAGAGAAGATGACAGTAAACGGCAGGTAAAGGGGGGTACCAGCAGAATATGAAGCCCTGTCTGCTTACTGCTGTCTAAAGTGGACCTTTCCTTAACCAGCACTGCAGATATAGAAATTTGTCATTGAGCTGCCTGGCTCCTGGTGAGGCTGCATGCGTGCAGGTCACGCGGTCTGGCCAGTCAGGTGGTACTGAGTCTCAGTACCACCTGACTGGCTGAACCACATGACACGCACGTACGCAGCTGCCCCCTTTTGTTAACACGGACTCTCACTCTATTCTGGACTGAACACCCACCGGGAAGGGAATCAAAGCCACGGTGCACCCTCTGGCAGTGGCACCCCACTGCTGACAAGTTGGCTCCATGCACCGGCACAGCCACGATCCTAACGTGGCCTGGAGTGACCTCCTGCTGAGTCCGTCCACAGTCCCTGCTGACTCTGCACACAGCCCTACCGCGGATGGAGGCCGGTAAATATAGAATAAATAATTGCTGTGTGCTCATATACACTCGGTTTGCTGGGAGTTTTATTGCTGTGGATTCTGATACACTCATACACACTGCACATTGCATTTCTGGAATTTTTATTGCTGTGGATTCTGTTACGCTGACACACACCAAACATTGCATTGCTGGGAGTGTTATTGCTGTGGATTCTGTGATACACACTGCATATTACTGTGAGTTTTATTGCCCTGGAGCTCTGGGATACGCTCATACACACTGCACATTACTGTGGGTTTTATTTCTGTGCAGCTCTGATATGCTCATACACAGTGCCCATTTCTGTGGGTTTTATTGCTGTGCAGCTCTGTGATACGCTCATATGCAGTGCACGTTTCTGTGGATTTTATTGTTCAACCAATTATAGCGGCTGTGATCCAGTATACTTGACATGTGTGGCTGTTCTTTGTAAAAATGCTTGAATTTAAACATTTCATAACTTTATTTATCTCAATAGATACATTTGAAATGGTATACAAAATATACAACTATGGCACTTGGTATCCACTTTTAATATAAAGAGAGGAAAAGGCAGAGCTCTAATAGGAAAAGGTGGAGCTTAAAGAGGAAGGGTGGGGATTAACCAGGAAGAGGTGTGCCCTTGACAGGAAGGGGTGCCTCAAATTTAAATTAGGGGGTGCACAAGTTTAGTCAGGCCTAGGGCAGCACAAAACCTAAATACACCACTGCGACACGTCATGAAGGAGCGGCAGGTCATCAAGCCAGTGTTGTGCCATTAAGAAAAGGCTGGCAGGATATTGTGTACATGCTTGACTCAAGGACAGCGTCTCCACCATCAGGAGCCTCCCGCACTGCTCCAAGACTTTGTGAAAGCTGCAAAGCGAACATCAAGGTCCCAAGGGGTTATTGAAGCTCTTGTACGTGACACAGCCATATCACGAGGAAATAAGATATTCTATTACAATGGTCTGCTAACTTATTCTTTAAAATGACTGTGTCAATAGCAGGCTCCACAAAAATAGAGATCTCCAACACATGATTAAATTCAATCGATATATCCCTCCATTCACCACACCGGACAACATTACGACTCCTAAGGGTCATTGTAGAGACTTGAGAGAGATACATAGGATACCTTGTGTGGTATGGGGACGGAAGAGTAAACCAATTGAATTTAATCTTGTATTGGAGTTCTTTGCTGATCAAGATATCGTGGATCACCAAGCTCTAACCATTGAGGATTTTAGGTGAGGCTTCTCCAGCATGGTTTCTCATAACATCTAATAGCAGGTTCACGTCGCTTAACCATAATTTAAGCTTATCCACTTCACTACCGAGGGATTTTGACGAAAAACACTTTTAGAAACTAGCAGCTTTTTGGAAACTCGTTTTAAATTAATTATACAGTAAGGAATATTTAGGAATATTTCTCCTTACTGCTCCTGTAGAACAACATATGGACTATACTTGATAAGGGAGCACCAGGAGCTGCCATGCAAATAGAGTATAGTTGATCTTGGTATTGAAGAGGATAAATTGTAGCAGTTTTCATTCCAGCATGTGTTTAGAGTCTCTTAAATAGCAAAGACATACATCACCACCTGTCAATCACTTTTTAGACATATCAGTCTTTGTTGACAGCAAAACCTTTATGTTGAGAAACGAGTGGCAGGAAAGAACGGGGGAATCCTCCTACATAACATTCATCCTACTTTCTCTCCCAGCGAATAACGTTTTGCTGGAAACGGATTTAATTTGTCAGTGTCACAGCCCTGAGTGTTACTTCTTCTGGACGTTTCCCAAACGTGGCAGAGCCCAAATACCAAAATGGTCGTATTATGGGGTTTTTATATGTTTGAGTTTCTTCGACGTTATAGCTGGATGATTCTTCTGTGTTTTACTCCTTTCGTCCTTACTAATTAGTCAACAAAGACTTTTCCTAAGTTTATTTTGCCCTGTAGAAAGATGTTTGCCGATTCTTACATCTTGCAAATTTCCAATTACATTAAACCAATTACATTAAACTACATAACCTTTCCGTGGCCCTCAGATCCGGCTTCTGGGTAATCAAGTAGACGGGAGAGACGATTTTTCCAGTGTCTCTTTGAATCCATGTATTTACTCTCTCTCGTTGACACACCTCAAGAAGGGACACGTCCCGCCCAATGCTTATGCACACATCTGCGCTAATAACTAACTTACAGAGACACCTAAAACTCCGCTCCGTGCGTTTAATGTCTTTCCTATACGATTGATTTAGGATCCAGAAAGAAAGTATAAATATATATATATATATATGTAGAAGAAGGTTACAGTATAGTTTGTGTGTATGCGCAAACACAGCTGGAAAAATATCACTGAGGTTTTCACCATTTTGTAGGGGAAAATATGACCAGTCTATTTAATGTTATTGATTAATAAAAATAGATATTTTTTTTTATATTTCAATTTGACCATTGGATTATTTTTGGACTGGGAAATTAGGGGACTAGTGGAAATTTCCATCTCAGATGTTTATGTTAGCTTTCAACACACGAACGCATTAAGATATTTCCAGCGCTCTTAGCTTTATAGCAATTTTCTTCTGTTGTCAAATAAAATATTAATTTTTTTATACAAACAATGGATAATTGTTTGCTTTAAGAGGAAATAAGGGTTTGCCAGCTTTTGTTTTTCCAAGGCTAAGAGAGGCAACAATGTTAAAAGTAAAAACTAAAATTATATATATATATATATATAAAGTAAATAATATATTTTAAACTAAAGAGCAAAAACCTTGAATTTATCATGTGCCACAGCATTGTCCTCCGGAATGATCAGAATTCCTAACTTTATGCGCAACGTTACACAACACCATCCACGGTTAAACCCGGCAACGCCTATTTTTAACATAATTGTCAGGGTGCGGGGGGAAATTAGGTCATTTTGTAAAAATAAAACAAAAATAGATAAAAAAAGAAATTGTTTTAATGACAAAATGGGGGGAAACACTTAAGGAGGGAAAAGGACATGGCATAAATGTCTGACGCCGTTTCTGTTGTGTGCTGATAGGCTTCTACTGTCCTTTAGCTATTAATCTTCAGTCCGAGGTAATGCGTCCTTTATTCAAGTCTAACTGTATTCTATTATTGTAAAGGTTGATTAATTTACTGCATGATTTAGGTTTTGGAAAACAGTTAAATCATATCCTACCGGTGACAGTTGAAGCATTTTGGTCCTGTTAATATAATCCTAATAAACTGCATAAAAATGGTACAAAATTGGAAATACGGAAAATCATTTAATATAATTTTGTTAAGGCTTTTATTCCTGGAACTCTAACTATGCAGCCAAGATTTGTACTTTCTACTATCTATGAAATATAAGAGTAATAAAAACGATATACTGATTGTGTAATAATTGTAAAAATAAACATTGAAGCTTACAAGAAATTCCATAGACAACAATGTCCAATGTCAGTCAGCAGCTGCAAAAGTCAGTAGGTATTGTCAGGTATAAAATAGGGATTCAGAGATTATTTTCCCTCTGTAAATCAAAAGTTAGATCCTACCTAGCCAGTGGAATCCAGCAGGAACCAATAGAGAGCATTATATCCTCGAACACAGTGCAATTTTTTGGGATACTGTAGGACTGAAGAGATTGCATATAAGGGCTACAAAATAAATGAATGGAAAGGATTATTTTCATTGTAGTGAAAAGGAACTATTTCTTTACTGTAAGGAAAAAGCTAACGATAAGACAATGCCATTCAACAATGTATAGATCTCTGGTAACCTGATCTTTTACGTTCTTTTAAAGATTATCCACTTTCGTTTTTTGAAAACCAGAAAAATTGTGAAACTTTCATGTTGTGACGGTTCTGTCTATAATAATAGTCCTCTGGACCCCTGTATCTCTGTTCTTTACACCCCTCCTTATCAAGTGAGGTTTCATTGGAAAGTACAGAGTCTGACCTTTCCAATGAGGGTAAACATGACCATGTAATTTGTAAAAAATAAATAAATGGGGGAAAAAATCCATTTATATATGCATTTATATTTTTAGTTCTAAAGCAGCAGCAATGTCTGTTTATACTTATTGCAGCATCATTGATTGCTTTATAACTCACCTAATTATTTTCCACATCGGAAGTAAGTGTGAAGGTGATGACACAATGCGTAATTACGCACCGGTCATCTAAAATGTAATCCATATTGTTGCCTGATTGGCCAAGAGAAATCTCAGGAGACCTGCCTTGATTTCCTTTCTGCAGCATATGAATTATACATGTTGCAGGGCAGCACTTTCATTGTGTCAACTTGTTGTGCATGAAATAGTAACACATGTCCAGGAAAACATAGCTGATCTGGTACCCTTAGGCTGGCGTCAGACGAGCGCACTATGTGCACCCGTACTATTGTGCTTACTGGCGTTTTTGGCAGCGTTGTGATGCTGCAACAGGGCCGGTCACACGCTGGTGCGCGCTCACAAAAATATGCACGCAACAAGCATCCGTTATCCAAGCCTCTCCATCAAAGCACTAGGATGCGCATTGACGGAGCTGCAAAGCACGATTCTCCATAGGAGGATCGCTCTTTGCAGTGCAGAGCACACTGAGTGCGCTCAGCGAGGTGGCCAGATGGGCGTCAAGTGGAAGGAACGTCCACTCTCACGGACGTTCCTTTCACTCTCTCCAAAGACGCTCGTCTGACCCTAGCCTTAGTAAACCGGTGGGGGAAAAGGTGGAGGTTTTTTGGACCTTTTTATCTCCATTCTTTACACCCCACATGGTCAAATAAGGTGTCATTGGAATGGCAATGCAAAAATAACAAAAAGATGAAAAACTAATTATATATATATTTTTTATTTTATGACAGTTACATTATCCCTTTTGTCATATAAAATGACTAATGCTGCTGCCATTACTCACCTTATCATGTCCTACAGCAGGAGTTCACACAGGGTTTTATACACTCTTTTGTATGAAAAATAATACACCAAAGTAAAAAAAATGTCTTTAGTTTTATTTAAAATTGTGTATTTCCTTCGAAACAGACAGTTACAGGTTCTCTATTTCTGATTGGTTTTAAATGAAGAGTACCTCATACAATATATGTAACCATAAATGACTGAAAACCAAATAGAAATTTACACTTTTTTGTTTTAGCATTCTGATGATGTCACATGACGATGCACATAGTAATTATAGATATTTGAATTTGCTGAGTTTTCTGGGGAAAAAAACATATATAATTTGTTTGGGTTCTACAATAAAACATGATTTCAAACAGTATTTAAATGTGATAAGCAAAACATTTTGAAAATTGGCTTAGCGCATGGGTGAAAAGGCTCAACAGTGAAGAGGTTAATAAACAAAAGGATTCCCTCCTGTTGCCCCACCTCAAGGCTGCTTACTGAGCATTGATGTAATCAATGGAGGTTATTCAGGTGATTCTTTTCAAACCCCATTCCCTGTTCTGTGGAAACAGTGTTTCATGGATGGAACGTGTCCTTATTGCTATACCTGACATATGTAAGTACCCTGTTGGGGCTCCACCTTTTAATACAGTATCATGTTATAGCTGTACAATCTTTAAATTTGAGCGGAGCTAATAAAATATAGGAGTAGGGAAATGTGGAGATCCTGGCATAATAATTGTTTGTCACGTTTGCCACGTTTTCCTAGGCACATATAATTTATTCATGCTGATGGCAGTGGTGTATTTAGGTTTTGTGCTGCCCTAGGCCTGACTAAACTCGTGCATCCCCTAATTTAAATTTGACGCACCCCTTCCTGTCAAGGGCGCACCTCTTCCTGGTTAATCCCCACCCTTCCTCTTTAAGCTCCACCTTTTCCTCTTAGAGCTCCGCCTTTTCCTCTCTTTACATTAAATGCCTACTTGTATATTTTGTATACCATTTCAAATGTATCTATTGAGATAAAGAAAATTATGAAATGTTTAAATTCAAGCATTTTTACAAAGAACAGCCACGCATGTCAAGTAAACGGGATCACAGCCGCTCTAATTGGTTGAACAATAAAATCCACAGAAACGTGCACTGCATATGAGTGTATCACAGAGCTGCACAGCAATAAAACCCACAGAAATGGGCACTGTGTATGAGCATATCAGAGCTGCACAGCAATAAAACCCACAGTAATGTGCAGTGTGTATGAGCGTATCCCAGAGCTCCAGGGCAATAAAACTCACAGTAATATGCAGTGTGTATCACAGAATCCACAGCAATAAAACTCCCAGCAATGCAATGTGCGGTGTGTATGAGTGCATCAGAATCCACAGCAATAAGGCTGGGGTCAGACGAGCGTAGTGTTCACGTCCGTGATTGCGCCTAAAAGTACGTCCGTGATAGCATGAAAGTAAGTCCATTGGAGCCTGACACATGAAGTACGTCCGCACTGAACTGCGGACGCACAACGGCCGCGGCAAACGGACGCAGGTTAGGCAAGAACGTAATACTGCTAGAACGGACGTGCGGAGTGCGCCACGTCCACAACGTCTGCATAGCTTTGTGTGTGAGTGATGGAGCGAGGTCAGACGGACTGCATTTATACGTCCAGCATTTTTGACGGACAGAATGTTTTTTCATTGTAATTTATTTTCCCCTCCTACATCCGTCAAAAAATAACTTCAGTGAAAAAACGGACTGTGTGACCACTACTGCGTCATCCGTACTGACGATGTCCGTACTGTAGACATGTGCATTCGTTTTAGTACTAAAACGATTTAGTCTGAATTTTGGGATAATTTAGTTTTCGTATGACCCAAGAGATACGAAACTGCTCAGTACAAAAAAACGAAAGAAACTAAAATAAAATGCACTACATTTTAGTTTCAGTCCTTTTTGTGATATTACATTGATGAGTGAAGGAGACCAGCAAAGGGGCTTAGGTCTGATACATTTTATTTTATCCAGGAGCACTATCCCTCTTTCCTCATCTATATTACACATTTTAAATAAAGTCCCTCTCCTCTCCCTGCAGTGCTGCTTGTTATAAAGGTTTTTTTTACGTCTGATACATTTAGTATCCAGCTCTCACAGTTACTCTGTCATTATGAGCCTTCAGTGTGATTTATTTGAAAGTTTTCCCTGGATTTAAAGTGCTTTATTTTATTATAAAAATAAATTTGCACCCGTCATCTCTTTTCTGAGCTTTCAGACCAATTTACGTTAATATTTTCCCTCTCCCCTGCTTTTATATTCCTGTGTCTCCCCCACAGAGATACAAAGTTTAAGTAAAAGTTCCCTCTCCTGTGCTGAAGTTCTGCACCCTCCACATGCCAATGCAGTAGGATGTTCTATACAGAACGGGGCATTTATTAATGCAGGAGGATGTTCTATACAATATACAGAGAGGGGTATTAATGCAGGAGGATGTTATATACATTATACAGAGAAAGTTATAAATTGAGGAGGATGTTCTATACAGAGAGGGACATTAATTAATTCAGGAGGATGTTCTATACATTATACAGAGAGGAGCCTTTTTATTTTTAGCCCTTTAAATCCAGTGGCTGTGATCGTCGAGATCGGCTGCTTGCTATATTTTCTCTCAGTACAATTTATCAGGCTCAGCTGTTACAGTAACTGTAGCGGTCAGAGTTTCAGTAAAACAAGGAAATAATATTGTTCTAACCCCATATATAATAATATTATTTACTAGTTTTACTGAAACTGTGAGCACTGTGATGAGCAGCAGTCAGTTACTGTAACAGCTTTGCCTGACACATTGTGCTGAGAGTGAGAGATACTGTAACAAGCAGCTTTCTCAGCCCTCTGAGGAGCCACTACAATAGTAATTGTATCCACTGGTTTTCGGATGAATGAAATTAGTTTTCATACTAAAGAACTGAAAACGAATTTCTTTAGCAACTAAATAAATTGCATTTTAGGACTAATCCATTAGTGCAAAACGAAATTTTGTGCTGTGCACATGTCTACCGTACTGCACGGACGTACAGTCCGTAGAAATCACGCTCGTCTGACCCCAGCCTAAAACTCCCAGCAATGCAATGTGCGGTGGGTATGAGTGCATCAGAATCCACTGCAGTAAAACTCCCAGAAAACCGAGTGTATATGAGCACACAGCAATTATGCTGTGGAGCCATCTTGTCAGCAGTGGGGTGTCACTGCCAGAGGGTGCACTGTAGCTTTGATTCCCTTCCCGGTGGGTGTTCAGTCCAGAATAGAGTCTGTGTTAACGAAAGGGCGGGCAGCTGCGCGCGTGCGTTTCACGTGGTTCAGCCAGTCATGTGGTACTGAGACTCAGAGAAAAGGCAGTGAAATGCCCTGATGTTCGGTGGTTTCAATCAGCAGGTTTATTCAGGCGAACCCCATAGGTTTCAATGTTAAAAATATTCCCGTTTTTATGCAATATCTAATAAATCATTTATTATTTTAATCTGCAGTAAAAAGTCTTTACTTATTGATTTTTTTTAGTACCTTTTAGTAATTTTTCAGATTTTTTTGGGCAAAATTCCCCCCCTTTTTTTAATAGCAGTTTTTCTTATTTCTGTAACAGAACTTTTTATTATCAAGCATAGGATCTTATATGTAAATTCCAGACATTTTCATTCAGTAGTTCTTTTGAAAACAGCAGGCCACGGGTTTGTGGTGGCAGCATTCAGCGGCCGACTCCATGCACTTTGGGGACCCTGCGGTGAATGGTGAATTCACTGCAGGGTGGGGAAATTTTATTCTTCTAAGTGCAGGGAACTACAGAACACCAAAAAGTTGGCGTCATTTCGGTGCTCTGTGAGTAACCCATTAAGGCTAGGGACAGATGAGCGCATTTTCTGCGGCCACCGTCAAAATGTACGTCGATGCGTGCGCACGCATTTTTTCACGGAATACGCTTAAGTGGTCAGACGACCACAGTCGCACAGTCGCAGGTACTCACCAACGCAATTCTAGGGAAATCCGGCTGTTTGAACGTTATGTAGGCCGCACACTAGCAGCGTCTGACGTCTCCTAATCACGCACACACGCTGCCATGCGGCCGCAGCGCACTCTGTACGTCTGTAGCAGCGGTTTCACGTTCTGAGAAAAATGCGTTCATTTGCCGGTTGCGTGGTGTCGGCGCACTTTTGTACGCACGTACTGCGTATATTGGCCGTCATTGGCCGTTATGTGCTGCTACTGCCGCCGTGATTTAGTGCGCCTGCACGCGCGTTCCGACTGCCCCACTCTGACCCTAGCCTTAGGCTAGGGTCAGACTGAGGCAGTGCGAACACGCGTTCTGGCGCACTTAATCACGGCCGTAGTAGCAGCAAATGCCGGGCAATGACGGCCAATATACGAAGTACGGTCGCACAAAAGTCCGGCTGCGCAACGCAAGTGGAAAATGAACGCATTTTTTCGAGAACGTTAAACCACTAGTACTGACGTACAGAGTGCGCTGCGCCCGCTAGAGGCGTGTGTGTGTGAATTGGAGACGTCAGACGCTGCTAATGTCCGGCCAACATAACGTCCAGATGCAAGAAGTGTTTTATTGATGATCCGTACAAAATCACGGATGAAACTGCGCATCGTATGACCGCTCTCGCGTATTCCGTGAAAAAATACGTCCATTCTTCGAACGCACATTTTCACGGACAACGTGAAAAACGCGTTAGTCTGACCCTAGCCTTAGTGGTGAGGTTTTTTTGCTGCCCCCTGGAAAGTGAAATTGAAAGTGTAAATTAGTGAAATCTCAATGTATCCTTCCTGGTAAAATACTTTGCAAAAGTAAAAAAAAATATATATATATATTTTTTTAGGGGTGGGGCCACCCAGTGCGGGCCGCCACCCCCTGGAAAGTGCCGCCCTAGGCCTGGGCCTAGTCAGCCTAGGCCAAAATACACCAGTGGCTGATGGGCAGTGCATGAAGGATGCAACGCCGCAGCATGTAGAATCCATATGCTGCAGGTAAGGAATACCTTGAGATTACCTTCCTGCAGCTTATGAATTATACATGTTGCAGGGCAGCACGTTTCCCTGTGCTCTCCCTCAGCATGAAATCGTAATGTGTGTCCACGAAAACATGGCCGATCTGGCAACCCCAGTTTCAACCCATTCAAATCTCAAAAGATTCAAAGCGTTACAAGCAGCTGCTCCCACTAGGAATAGGAAATATGAGAGACCAGATCAGACCAGAACCCTTTGATTAACCATTTAAACTTCAGCTCTCTCCCTTTTCATTGAACATGCTGGCTCTAGGGTTGCCAGATTGGCCATGTTTTCCTGGACACATAACTTCTTTATGCTGATAGGTAGTGCAGGAAAAAAAATCAACCCTCCAACATGTATAACTCATGTGCTGCAGGTAAGCTATCAAAGGAATCCCAGGTGACATGCCTTGATTTCCTTATGGCAGTATGAGTTATACATTTTTCAGGGCAGCACTTTTTCCCTGTGCTCTCCTGCATTAAAATAGTTATACATGGCCGATCTGGCAACCCTACTCTTGGGTTTCCAGATCAGCCATGTTTTCTTGCACATGTATCATTTATTTCCTGCAGAGGAGAGCCCAGGGGAAAAAATGCTGCCCTGAAAAATGTATGATTCATATGTTGCTGGAAGGAAATCCAGGCTCCTTTCTTTTTTTTTTCTTCTCACCTGGAGGGTATGGATTCTACATGCTGCGGGCTGGTATTTATCATGCACTGCCCATCAGCATGAATATATTATTTGTGTCCAGGAAGACCTGGCAACTCTAGATGTCTCCCACTGCGTTATACAGTATATTCTATAGGACTGGTATAGAAACAAATGCATAAGGTGTTGCCCATTAAGTGCCGGTGTTTGCCATCATTGCAAATATTGAGAAAAATCACCGCTGTTACAAACACTCAGTCCCTGAAAAATAAAATTCAAGCTGTAAGGCTAGGGTCAGACGAAAGCATTTTTCCCCGCGAACGTGAAAAAGTGCGTCCGAACGCATTGACGTATTTTTTCACAGAATGCGCAAAAACGGTCAGACGACGCGTATTTTCGGGCATGATTTTGTACGGATCGTCAATAAAACTCTTTTTGCGTCTGGACGTTATGTAGGCTGGACATTAGCAGCGTCTGACATCTCCTAATCACGCAAACACGCCGCTATGCCGCAGCTGCGCACTCAGTACGTCAGTACTAGCGGTTCAGCTTTCTCAGAAAAATGCGTTCAAATTCCACTTGCGTTGCACGGCCGGACCTTTGTGCGGCCGTACATCGTATATTGGCCGTCATTGCCCGTCATCTGCTGCTAGTGCGGCCGTAATTATGTGCGCCAGACCGCACGTTAAAAGTGCGCTGGTCTGACCCCAGCCTAAACGGAGAGGTTTTCCTGTGCAGCATCTCCTGTTGATGTTTTGAGAAGCGCCGGTATTTGTCAGGACTGAATTATGGCAGACGGCACTGTTAAGTGGATAAACCCCTATTGTCTTATTCCCGAATAGGTTTTTAGGTGATGCATTGCACAGAAAAGGTCTGTTTCCGTGCTGAAAGATGATCATCATAAGCACTCCGTAACATTGTTGCAATTCAATTCTTTAGTTCTCAAACTGCAAGGATCACTCAGGACGATTTCCTGACGAAACCGAGATTATGGGAAATTCCATTTGGTGTATAACTGGGCATGGCTGGACAGGAACTCGTGGACAATACCATATATCATTCAAAGGATTCCAATTTTAAGTGCCTTACGATTTTGCTAAATTTTACTTAGTTGTAACACCGTTGTGTAACTAAGATTCCAGGCTTGATTCAAACACTACTTTTCTGTTTAATTTATCACTCTTGACAAAAAGCTTCTGGTTTGAGCCCAATTATCCCTTTGGGTTTAGAATATACAGGGTTATTCAAAGAGAATCGAAAAGCCACTCTTCAATTTGGTTCGATTTGGCGATCCCATTTTGGCGACCCTGCGGTGTATTCAGCAAGCACCACAGGGTCCCCGAATTGCAGGGAAAAGTCACTGCAAACCCGCCGAAAACTCACCGCAAAACGAGGGCGAACGCACACCGAAACCCTCAAAAACATCTGGATTACCTGCTGAAAATTCCGGGAAAAACCCGAGCAGGAGCCGATCACACGCAGCGAAGCCGCCGGAAAAAGCCGATATCGCAGACGAATGCAGTGAATAAATTAGAAAAACCGTTTGCTTGAATGTGTGAAAAGTGAAACGCTGTTTGCAAAGAAACTACTGAGAGAAAATGTCTGAAATTTACATATGAGGTCCAGGGAATGATAATAAAGAGGGCTGTTACAGAAAAAAATAAAGTTTACATTTTTTTTTAAAAAGCAATCCTGAAAAATGCTTAAAATATCCTAAAAAAAATCTATAAATAAAGAGACTCTTTACTGCAGAATATTTTATAATGAACGGTTTATTATTGAATTAAAACGGGAATATTTTTAACATTGAGGCCTATGGGATTCGCCTGAATAAACCTGCCGAATTAGGCTGGGGTCAGACGAATGCAGTGCGAACGCGCGTGCAGCCGCACTTTATCACGGCCGTAGTAGCAGCAACTGAAGGGCAATATACGATGTACAGCCGCACGAAAGTGCGGCCGCGCAACGCAAGCGGCAAACAAACGCATTTTTTCTAGAACGTGGTACCGCTAGTACGGACGTACAGAGTGCGCTGCGTCCGCTAGCGGCGTGTGTGCGTGATTAGGAGACGTCAGATGTTGCTCATGTCCGGCCAACATAACGTCCAGACGCAAAAAGTGTTTTATTGATGATCCGTATGAAATCACGGACGAAAATGCGCATCGTATGACCGCTATCACGTATTCCGGGAAAAAATACGTCCATTCGTTCGAACGCACACAACGCAAAGAATACGTTCGTCTGACCCTAGCCTTAAACCACCGAATAACAGGGCATTTCGGGAAACTTTCATTGCTGGTTTTTGTTCTCTAAATAGCCAAAGCAGTGCTTCTCTATGGGGATTTCACTGCCCTCGAACAGGCACCGTATGTGCAGGCAATTCGCCAAGATTTGGCGAATTGCCTGCTCTCTGCTCTGGATAGCTGAATGGCCAAGAAAGGTGACCGAACGCTGATTTTCAGCGTTCGGTTCCCTTTCGTCAGCCATTTGGATCTCGTTGAATAACCCTGATAGTGTCAAAAAATGCCTACTTCTGCATCATGTAAATATTTCCTGAGCGGCAGAGTGACACAATTTGCTCTAAGGCTAGGGTCAGACTAGCGCAGTTTTAACGTGCGTTTAGCCGCACGAAATCACGGCCGTACTAGCAGCAAATGACGTCCAATGCCGGGGAACATACGACGAACGGCCGCACGAAAGTTCGTCCGCGCAACGCAAGTGGCCAACGAACGCATTTTTTCGAGAACGTCAAACCGCTACTACTGACGTACAGAGTGCGCTGCGGCCGCATAGCGGCGTGTGTGTGTGATTAGGAGACGTCAGACGCTGCTAATGTCCGGCCAACATAACGTCCAGACTCAAAAAGTGTTTTATTGATGATCCGTACAAAATCACGGACGAAAAGGCGCATCGTATGACCGCTATCGCGTATTCCGGGGAAAAATACGTACGTTCGTTCGACCGAACTTTTTCACGGACGACGTGAAAAATGCGTTCGTCTGACCCTAGCCTAAATTGGTTTTAACACACTATTTGTGGTGGGTATGCTTTAGAATTCTGTACGGTAGATCGAAAGGTACTAAAATAGAGGTGTTCATCCTTTGCTTTCCAGATGGTTTGGAATTGCCTCCTAGACGGATCCGAGTTTGAAATCTCTGCATTAAACCGAATCATTTGCATGTCCTACCCAGAGTTCCTTGCTGCATATGGGGAATGTAGCACCTGAGCTCTGAATTGCTGGGATGTGTAAATGTCTTCCACGATTTACAAACTTGAAAAATATATTCTATTATTATTTACTAGTTGTAAAGCCTGCCCAGAGGGCAGTCTATTGTGGATATACTGCCCCAGCTCATGGATATACTGCCCCAGCTCATGGATATACTGCCCCAGCTCATGGATATACTGCCCCAGCACGTGGATACTGCCCCAGCTCGTGGATATGCCCCCCAGCTCGTGGATATGCCCCCCAGCTCGTGGATACTGCCCCGCACGTGGATACTGCCCCCGCACATGGATATTTGCCCCCAGCTCATGGATTTGCCCCAGCACGTGGATACTGCCCCAGCACGTGGATACTGCCCCCGCTCGTGGATACTGCCCCAGCACGTGGATACTGCCCCAGCACGTGGATACTGCCCCAGCACGTGGATACTGCCCCGCACGTGGATACTGCCCCGCACGTGGATACTGCCCCCGCACATGGATACTGCCCCCGCACATGGATATTTGCCCCAGCTCATGGATTTGCTCAGCTCATGGATTTGCCCCAGGTCATGGATTTGCCCCCAGCTCATGGATTTGCCCCCAGCTCATGGACTTGCCCCCAGCTCATGGACTTGCCCCCAGCTCATGGATTTGCCCCAGATCATGGATTTGCCCAGGTCATGGATTTGCCCCCAGGTCATGGATATGGCCCCCCCAGCGCTCATACTTACCTGTCGAGCGGCGCCAGGGAAGTGAAGATTTCCCCGCTTCCTGTTTTTGAAGGACCCAAGCCCCGGTCACGTGACCGGGGCTTGGGTCCTTCAAAGCGGAAGCGAGGGAACTTTCCCTCCGCCGCTCGGGGGGTAGGATGCGCGCGACAGCCGGGTAGAGGCTGCGCCTCTACCCGGCTGCCGCGCGCATCCTACCCCTGAGCGGCGGAGGGAACTTTCCCTTCGCCGCTCGGGGGACCCGTTAGATGCGCACAGCAGCCGGGTAGAGGCTGCGCTCGCAGCCTCTACCCGGCTGCCGCGCGCATCCAACCCCGAGCGGCGGGGGAAACTTTCCCTTCGCCGCTCGGGGGGTTGGATGCGCGCGGCAGCCGGGTAGAGGCTGCGAGCGCAGCCTCTACCCGGCTGCTGTGTGCATGTGTAACCGCCGCGGCGAGCCGGCAGCCGGCTCGTGCCGCGGCGGTTGCATGCGCGCGCAACCAACCGCCGCTGGTTGCGCGCGCATGCGCAGTAGGGCTTTGGCGACGGACAGCCAAAGCCTTACTCTATTATAGTATAGATACCCCGAATGGCACATTAGGGGTTATTCACTAAGCGCTGGTGTTAGCGTGCAGTTTTTTGCAGTGCTGAGAAACACAAAAGCTCCTCAAAACTAGAGGTTATTCAATAAAGGCTGAACTTGCCACCGAATTGCACCAATTGGTGAATTTCGCCGTACGTTGCAATTTCATGGCAATTCGCCAAATATCGAAATCTGGTGCAATTTGGCGGCTTTTGGTAGTGAGATTCCCAATAGAGAAGTAATGATTAATCTAGTCGGAGAACGAGGAAATGCCCAGATTTTTGGTGCTTCCGTTCGACAGGTTTAAACAGGTGACTCCCATAGGTTTCAATGGCAATACAAAATATCGTCTATATATTTGTTTGTCACGTTTTTTTTTTTTCTGTTTTGAAGAATTTCTTTTTTTGGTGATACAGTATTTGTGATTTTGTCTTTTTTTCTTTTCCAAACCATTTTATTATTACTATTATTTATCTATATATCCTTTTTATTTTCCATGCATATTATTATTTATTATTCATTTATTTTATATAGTGCCACATATTCCGCAGCATTATACAAGGGGTTGATACATTAGAATACCACACATGGATGATATGACCTGATTCAGGGGGTCCCTGTTCCCAAGGGAACTTACAATCTATGAGATGTACAAGAATTTTGTGAGGTAGGCGCATCCATATCATTAGGTGTCTTGCCTAAGGATGCTTGCTGTTGGCATCTTTTGAGTGGGATCGAGTCGTCTTTTCATGATCGTAGATCAGCGACTTGGTGGTGAGGGTGAACCCGCTTCTCGTAAAGTCGAGACTTGCTTTGCCACATTTGTATTGGAGGGATGTGCTGAATGGGATTTGATTTGCTTCGCCACGGTCAAAGGGTAGAGATGTTACCACTGGACTCCACAGTTGATATTGTGTGGTAGGCAAGTATGTACCATTAGGTGTCTTGCCCAAGGACACTTACTGGAGAGGTGCTCTGGCCGGATTTGAACCTGCGTCTCCATGGTTATAGATTGGTGTTGTTACCTTTGCTCCATCCAGCCGGTGCTACTGAAGTATGTTCGTATTTGGGTTATTTCACATGTGTGCTTCACTTTGTTTTTCTACTGCCCCACAATGGCAAACAGCAGAACTTTGGGAATAAACCTTATAGTGAATATAAGCCAATAACATGGCATTGAGCCTGTGTCTTTTAAGGGTAACAGTCTCAACTGCTCTTAATGAAAATGAATGAGTGATCCATTCTAGGAGCAAGCTGTTTGGAAGCCAGCCCGGGATCTCGACATGCTCAGTTACTTTCAACAGCTTCTACAGAGAACTATCAATCAGGATGGTTAATAAACGGTGAAAGGGTGATAATTAAAAAGACAAACACGCAAGTTTATTTTTAACACCAGTGTCTCCTGCTTTATGTTTACAATTAAGGAAGCTTTGTAACTTCTCAGTTCTCCCTCGGGAGAAAAAAGTCTTAACTTGAACACCACCAATTGATTTTTTTCCACCATCCGTTGTATTATGTTCAATGAGTACGAGTGGGGCGCTGTCCCAAATACCTCAAGGGATGATCCTCCAATTGATTTGTCCCAGACAGCAGCTGCTACCCCTCCGATGGGCAGCATTCACTATAATCAACATGAATTTGTAAAAAAAAAAAAGATGTTTTATACTTAACGAAGAGGACAGCCTCTGAATCAATAATTGCCTGTAAATAAAAAAAAAAAAATACATCACTTCAGAAGAATTCTTCAAGCTGGATTTATTTAAATAGGGGCAAAATAAAAAGCATATAAATGGGGGGCTGTTATTACGGCTTTCATTCAACTAACAAGGGTCAATGTGCCTTTCTTTGTGTAAACCATGTACACGGTATAAACCATTGTGGCAGAAGAGTTTGTTTAGCATTTTTAAAGACTGACTTGTATCTGATATGTGATAACCAGGCTAGGATTGGCCATCGAGTAGGCCCCGGGCCAGTCGGCCGACATAGCCTGCCGCCCGACATAGCCGCCCCGCAAGGTAGCATAGGCGGACTGAAGAGAGTGGGCAGGCGGCCAGCCATCTGGAGTGGCGAGCCCTGTGACTATTTAACCAGAGGGTGCCGACTAGCCTTTGGCTCCCTCACAGGGTTACCCTCTTACCAGTTGGGCCCCACTTATAAAACCTCTCCAAGACTCCACTCGAGCCTCTCACTGTTGGCTTTCAGTATACCAAATGGTACTCTTTATAAATGTCACTATCCCCCTCCACCCCTGGATTGATTATTGCTATCTCCCACTATATGCCACTATATACCAGCTAACAGCTCCATAGGTTATAATGGCTCTGGTAAGTTAACAACAGCTCTGGTTAAGTTAGCACCAGCTTTGTAATATGGCCCTATGTTTTAAACAGATTTTTTTTGATAATCCTAGTATTCCCTAAGCAGTGGATATTTTCAGAGATACAAACTTAACATCAAAATAGCTGAACTCCGATTCCTCCAAGCCCAGTATTCCCTAAGTTTAAATATTTTGGACTAAAATTTCCAATTCTCAATAAAATCAATGCTCAGTCTAACTCCTATAGTGTGCAACCCCCCCCCCCACACACACATATAAGCCCATTGTAGCTTATTTTAACTTGAATGTATGAATTCAGAAGTCAAGAACTAAGGGTCTTTATGTAGGAATAAGACTTTTCCATCCATTCAGTCCTGTTCCATTCCCATTACCTAAAAGGGCAACGTTTTGGGGAAGATCCAGCTGAAACAAACATAAAACTCCTTTTTATAAAGCAACCTCCATTTCCACGGTGGTAACAATCCTCTGGGGTGTTTTTATTTATTGATTTATTTATTTTTCTCCCACTGTTTCACACAAACTCTTACTGATTTTAATAAAGATAAACAAATCATGCTATAGATATTGCTAGGTGTTATTCAATAGTCTGGAACAATGCTGCAGGGTATATTTGCTAAACGGTGAGTTGTGATGCTCTTAAAACTTGACTTTCCAGTTCAGGAAGTGGAGAGGGACCCATTAAAAGAGAGTGGTAGACACCAGCGGAGCAGCTAAAGAAAAAATGATGTAACAATTGGCAGCTTCCTATTACAGCTCTGTTATTAATGAGCCGCTGTAGTGGATCAGTTTGTAATAAATGGGAGCTGCTAATACTTGCTGTTGGTAGCGCCTCCTGTCGTCCATGGAACGATTCGTTCCCAGTCATAGGAGTGTGCAGGTGGGTGTGCCCAAGGCACACCCTAATGTTGGGTCTTCTTTCACCTCCTACATTGACATTTTAGACGATGAATACTGGCTGGGTGGAGTAGAGGTAACATCACTGATCTGCATAGAGAGAGCCTGTCGAGTCATGCGTTCGATCCCGGCGAGCACCTCTCCAGTAAGTGTCCTTGGGCAAGACACCTAACGGTACATACTCGTCACCCAGGACATACTTGAAAACGAGAAATCTCAATGTATCCTTCCTGGTAAAATCCTTTCTCACAAAAAAAATTAAGATACCATAAAATCTGACCATCTCTCGTTACAGGCTCCTTATTTCTTTTTTATGAAAATATTTTTTGTGAATAATATTCAAAACAAGGTTTTTCCAAGTAAATAAATGTTCCACTGCTGCACACCCTTTTGTAACAGGCTGTGCACACCAGTGTGCTTATGTTTGAAGAGATGGTGGTTCACACCATCCTCTATACCAGTGGTTCCCACCCCTGTTCCTCAGGGCCCGCTGTAATACCAGCCGATAGCGTGACATTGAGTAGCGAGTGACGACACAAACAGAGTGATGGTTATAAAGGTTTTATTTAAAAATAAAAAGGATAAACAGAAAGATAAAACCTTATTAAACTAAACCCTGGATACTGCAATAACACTCCAGCATAGGTAAAGTGATCAAAACAGGGGGGTAGTGGGTGTGGATCAGCGCTTCATAGAAGTCCCCAAAGGAAAACACCGAGATGAAGCGAGCAATTGAGAAACATGTGGCCAACCGTCAAATGATCGTTTAATGCAGTGGTAGATTGGATCTTCTTTTAAACGTGAACCTCCAAAAAGAACACAGAAAAGTGCATATAGTGCAATATTGTAACACAGGGAGTATTTGTACTTGGCATGACTGATAGTACTCACACAGAATGAGAGGTGCCAGCTCTCAAATGAAGGCGTGCCAGGTATTTTAGGGTCACCTGCTCACCCCAAGACGATCCTTCTGAATGCCTCTTCAGCACATTTGCCAAACGAAGGAATGGAAACCAGTTCACCCAAAAGCAACATAATCAAAAAGTAATACAAGATAACATTGGCCAAACGCGTTTCGCCTGTTTACACAGGCTTCATCAGTGGCAAAATAGAGAATTACATAGAATACACGTCCCCAAGTTTAAATACACAAGCATTCCCTAATTAGTTGAATTGCCAGCTGGTGTGAATTAAACTCAGCGGTTTGGCCGTTTCCGCTGGCCAATCCCGCCCCTATCATCCTCTCGTGTCTGGACTGGAGGGGAGGCGTCTAGGCAGACCAGAAGCGGGAGATGGTCCCCATCCCGTTCCGAATTAGCTTGCGTCCCAGCATGGGATGCGCCTCATTTTACATTTTGATACGTTGATTCCTAAAAGTCTCAACAAAGATTTTGAACTCTACCATTTCCTGTGGTTAAGATTTTAAACTAGGCTAATTAGACTAGAACAGATCATTGGTTAAGCATTTGCTCAACATTGCTAGACAGACAGTACAATGGGAATCGTGATTGACAAACTATTCAAATATAAACCGATATCAACACATTCCTGACACAGGATGAGTCTTCCAGCCTACCCTTATCAAAACGATAACAAGATACAAATGGACCATACAATAACTTTATTCTTGCATAACTCAGATTACATAACCATTCTGCACACGAAAGGCCAATGAAATAATATGGATCATGAGGCCTGCACCCTACAAATATGCCTCCAGGTCTTTGTGCCCAAAGTGACTTGCATCACACATACTATATGCCGCTCTGGTTAGGTTTACACCAAGGTTGGATAGGGCACTTTATTGGCACTTAATACAGTCTTTCTCAAGCCTTACCAAAGTTTAGAAGCTGAAACATCCCAATAAAAGTACCTTTACTGAAATCTACAGTGTCCTAGGTCCATCCTTTGCTTTTTGTTGTACAAAAGGAGCTTGGTCCTCCATTGTTCTATGGAGCACCTCCTTCTTGATAAAGTTGCAGAGTGCTAGATTCTGTTTGCATTTTTTTTTCTTGCTATCCGGTTTCATTGCACCAACTGTGAGTATGGATTAATTTTGAAATGTAGATTGTACATCACAGCTCCAGCCACTTGTTTTAATGCCTTGCGCTGTCACTGGCATCGAGCCACAGGTCCCGCTTGTGGCTCAGCAATAAAAAGGCTTCTCAATGTACATTAATGGCTTTTATACTTTGTAAAGGATTTAGTGCAAGAACAGTGAGCTATTCCCTGGGAGTATGTCGCTCTTCTCTCGAGCCAGTATTCTTCAAAGAATACAGGTTCTCAGACCCTGGGGTTACACAGGATTTTGCCTTAAAAAAAAATTAAACTAAGGTGGTTGGATTTATTTTGCACTGCTATGTCCCTTCTTTTTTTTTTTTTTTCAGAGAAATATCCACAAGTAATCACAATAAACCAGCTTTTGTAAAGATCTGATTGTATCCAGTAGGAGAGATTCTAATACACAGTTGGAAAAGGGCTCTGACATATCGTAACATATGACATCCCCATGTAGTGTCACCTTTTTATCCTTGGGATGAAAGTCTCGGGATGCAGGTGTGTTGCAAGCACCACTATCTTCCACCACAGGCTGACTACAGTCCCAAAAAAATGATTTCTTGAGCCTGGCCTGAGATCCGGGGGGGGGGGGCTCTGTAATATTATTAAATAAATGCATTTTAACAGCTAAAGTGTTTGCAGTTAGTCCTCTCAAACCCGTCGTAGAATCCTTGTCAATAATACTTTGTATATGTTTGTTTTTCAATAACAAAGTCTGTTTTTTTGCATCTTAATCAAACATGCAGAGAATTCCAATTTGATGGCATAATGTCAAGTGAGAGGTTAAAGGCCCGAAAAAAAGTTATTGTTCTGCTTAAATAAAAAAGGGTATGTTTACACATGACTAAGTAACTGATCCGCTTATTCATATATTTTTTTTTCTCTTGTTTTAGGGGGAGGGTGGATCACAGCGTTGGTCGACATCCTGATATTTACAGAGACGATGCTATGTTATTGTTGTTTTCAAAACATGATTTGAAAATGACTGTACGAAGAAGAAAGTAGGGCAGGGAGAATAATGGGTGGACGAGTACAACTAGTTCAAGTACATAAAGACCCAAGCCAAAATGGAATTAATAGAATTTATGAGTATTACAAAAAAACTTTTATTTTAAATTTTTATTTCTCAAAAGTCAACAGTCAAACTATATGAATTAAGTAACCAAAAATTCCAAGTTATAGAACAACAAATCCTTGTCGGAGAAATGTTCTAGGCAGATATTTATTTATTTTTCCCCTCTCTCTAAAAGTGTTCTGTGAACCAAGGTCTGACATGAACAGTATCAGGAATAAGTAAAGTAAGCATACATTTTCCAGAATTAGTAATAAACAACTAAGCCTGACATTAGAAGTACAGTGTTAGTATTTTATTGACTGGCCCAAACGGACAATCTGGTGACCTTCAAATGCGATACCAGTGTTTTTGCATGCCTGGATGTGTGATAAACCAGATATACAATGTTAAAGCAAACATGCGCACTGTTAAAATATAAAAAAATATCTACTGCACTTTTATTGAATACAGTTATCCGGGTTTGGCAGTGGCGTTATTAATAATGGGGGAAAACGTAAAAACTGTTGTTAATGGAGATGGAACAGCACCGGTCTGGGCACTATACTATGGAAACCTCTTTGAGGTCAACAGTAATTTCCATGCTTTTATGCCCACATTGGCATGATTACAACACAATGAATACCCTCCTTTTTAGTATTTGGGTGGTTCTTATCTGGCTCCAATCTTTTATTCTTGCTTATAGCCACGTCTGGACTGTATTCCAAGCCTGTTGTAAACTTAACCATAGCTGTTGTAAATTTCCCACAGCCATTAAAGTCTTTGGAGTTGTTAACACCTGTCATGGAATACGGCCCTCTGTATTATTGAATGTCTATCCGAGCCATAGAATATTTCCTAGCTCAAAACCAGGAGTCAATTCCAGCAGGGAATGCTTGGAAACACAGTTCTTCCGCTATTTTTCATTATTGCCAGTGATTCAGGAATGGTGGGGCTATGGATGTGGCCCCAATCATGATGTGGGAGTACGTGAACAGAGAGATGAGTTGCATCAGTGGTACGTTAATCTGAAGATGTAAAGTACTTTAGAATATATCCAAAATATAATTAAGAACAATAAATTCCATATTTCAATTATCACATAAGCCATCTATCCCAATCCACCCCTCCCTGTGCCTGATACTTCTGGTTTCTGTTTAAGATGCATATCTATAGAATTGAGACTGCACCGATTTATTCCCCCCCCCTGGCAAATTCCAGCAACCTGTTCCAGGTAACGTTACAATGACATCTATTGTTATCACCAAACATAGAAGAAGGTGCTGCACCCTCTGTATATGTTGCCATATCTGCTTGGCAGATTCTGAATGATTCCAATTGTTTCCATGACATCCTCTTCCACAATTTTTAATTTTTTTTTTTTTTTGATAAAGTATTTTACCAGGAAGGATACATTGAGATTTCTCTCGTTTTCAAGTATGTCCTGGGTGGCGAGTATGTCCCGTTAGGTGTCTTGCCCAAGGACACTTACTGGAGAGGTTGCTCGCTGGGATCGAACCCATGACTCCACAGTAGGCTTGTGCACCGATTTTTTTTTTTTTTTCGGTTCGATTTTTTTCGGATTTTTAAACTTTTCGATTCGGCTCATTTCGACCGATTTCTGTTTCGATTCGGTTCGGCTCGATTCGTTTTTCGTGTACCTTTTTTTTCGGAATATCGACCATTTTTCGTATTTTCGTGTCACTTAGCTCGTTTTTTTCTATCGACTTTTCGTGATTTCGGAAATTTTCTTTTTTCGGAATTGCACATGTTTTCGGAATTTCGACCATTTTTCGTATTTTCGTGTCACTTAGCTCGTTTTTTGTATCGACTTTTCGTAAGTTCGGAAATTTTCGTTTTTTCGGAAAGTCTGTTCTCGTTTCAAAGCAATAAATTTCGATTTGACACATTTCAAGTCCATTCGAAAATTCCGAAAATATTTCGTTTCGGCTCGGAAAACTTTTCGGATCTGCCATTTTCGGATCTAAAAATTTTCGGAAATTCGGCCGCATCCGAAAACACGAATAGGGAAATTTCGTGGAAATTCCGAAATCCCGAAACGCACATCCCTACTCCACAGGCTCTCTCCATGCAGAGCAGTGATGTTACCTCTACTCCACCCAGCCGACACTATTACATGCACTGATCTAAATTAAGACAATTTGGATGACCTATAGTGGCTTGTCTGTCTCATTCATTTTCCACAAGCGCACGCGTCATTGCTCTGCCTGAGGGATCAAAACAGATGACCAGAGACCTGTAATCATGATGGGGACACATGGAGACCCCCAGAAAAGGAGAGCGATCCTAACAGAAGACATGGGTTTTACAATTAATCCCTTCACTACTGTGTTTGAGTATACTACTTCTCCAATAGCTTGTGCAGTATTCCAGCACAGTGTAAACTCGACTCAGTCTTTTTTTGGAGCAATGCAAAGGAAGTTTGTTTATTGCAAGCATAATTAGTCTTCATTTGGTCTCTAGAACATCTTCCTAAAGTTGTGGCGTACCGGACGTTTCAGCCGTTACGCTGCATCTCAGGGAACTGGTCTCTCTGTAATGGACAGTCTTTTTGCCCATTTCTCACGGACACATGCGACAGTATCAAAGTTTGACCAGCAGAGGAATACAGTCTGTCAAATGAGCTTACTATAGTGCAGGGTTCAGCAACCTCGGTCTGCCAGATGTTTTTGAAGTTAATCCTTGATGCTCAGCCATTCATTACATTGATTTAGCCTCATGCAAAATGTAGTTCCCAAACATTTGGAGGGCCAAGGTTGCCGACCCATGTTGTCATATCTATAGAGCTACATACACTCTTACAGCTTGACAAATGGAAAATGATTTTCCATGAAACCTCTGGGTACTGTCAATGGGCTTATAGAAAATCATTTGATAGTGAATGGTTTACAAAAAATATATTTAAAGTGAGTTCACCGCTCTAATGGCCTGCTTTACGGTGCATCCCTGCTCGGGGCTCATAATGTTTTAGCTCGATGGTGCCATTTACAAAGAAGACTATTCCATAAACTAATCTGTCTGCCATCATCCAGAAATAGCGGCCTGACCCGGAATGCCAAGGAAGTAATCTTTGCACGAGAGATGCGTTAATCTCAGAGATCATGTAGGCTCATCAAGCACCTTGAGCAAGGAGACCACATGTGGATAACGCTCTATACTTTTGTCAGATCTGCTCAAGATTAAGTGAATTGAATACCACCAGTAGTGTTTGGCAGTGCTGCCGGTATCCATGCAAAGCTAAACCTGTCAGTAGGAGGATGGATACGTAAATAATAAATTATCCTGGGAATGCAACCTAATAAAACCCAATGAAAAACTTCATGGTGCAGCAGAATAATATCCACAAATAAAAGGCCCCAGAGAATATAACTCACAGGATATATGATATATACAGGCACATCATTAAAGTGTTTCCACTCAACCGATGTTTCCTCTCGAATTCACCCCGCCGCCACAGGAACAGTCAAGAGACGTTCCTTCCATTAAAAGATTTTAATGGCAAACACTCCAACTCCAAAGTGTTTTTCGTCCTATACCATAAAGGACTTCATCAGGGAGAGCATGCATGACTTTTCTTTTCTTTGGCGCTGTATGGAAGAAACGCCTACTGGGAGTTGCAACGGTCTTATCTGTTAACCCTCTTTCTACATCACGATTGCTGTGAATTCAGTAGGATGGAGACAATAGCTCTAGTGAGTTTCTAGAACTGATTTCCCAAGAAAGTATTAGAACAGCAGCCATGTTTATGACCCATTTCTTTGGATGTATCAAAGTTCCTGCACACAGGAGGTTTCAGTATTGTTAATTGGTTTTGGAATATATTCAACTACTGTCACGGATTCTCCACGGAGATCGATATCTATCCCTGTATGCAGGTTTGCCCTAATTTTCCGATCCTTATACTGGCCTGTAAATAGAGACTAAATAAGAGAACATATATAGACATACATTTTTTTTTGCAACCAGATGCCAGATATCTGTATTAATAATATCGCAGAACCAGAGCTCAAAACGCCAAACACAAGAGAGGTCGATTGTCAAAGCCAGGTGTCATACACCAATCGATTCAATACAATAAGAAACACTTGGGAGCACTGTGTGTGGGAGTGTGAGAACACAACAGCGTGCTGGTCTGGGCTAAGGGAAGGGCTTATATACCGGATCACGCGCTTTCCTAATGTGCCCCTCTGGCCGTCACGTGATCAGCACCGGCGTGCATTTTATTTGGCAAGCGAGCAGCGTAGTGGAGGCTGCTGGGTGCGGGGGGGGAGAGAATTACCTTGAAAAAGATCTATAGCTTTTAAAAAGTCCTTATTAAATTGTTTGTTGTAAAGATAAATATATGTGTGACGGTTGGTGCTAATGAAAAGAGGGTTATTATTTATAGGGTGCTGCCAAACTACCCAACAAAACAAATATATAGATACAAATGGGGTTGGAGGATGGTGCTCCCGACCTTCAGTTGAAGTAATGAAATAGAAAGCAGTCTGTATAAATGGTCTTTTAGGTAGTCTTTATCGGACCTCTTTTTGTCCTGGCCAACGTAATTAAATCAACTCCAGATTATTTAATGGCACTCTGTTCCAATAGTCCGTTACATACCACAGATAATCAGTCCTGCCAACCGTGATTAATTCACAAAGAAATGTTAGACCTTATTAAACAGGAGAAAAGTCTGTATATTGCTTGCAGGAGTCCTGCGGTTTACCCGGGCCGATGTCTGTAGACTCAGGAGCACCCCAGAAGATTAGTAAGTGCTGTTGTCCCCACAAAAGCAACGCTACTCTGAGACAGAATTGGCGGGTTCAGTGGTACTCCCAGCCGGACCTTACCCGGTTGGAAGATACTCCCCTCAGTAGCTCAGTCTCTCGGGTTGTCATAGGATCAGCAGGACTTCTCTCCAACAGGCACCTTATCCTCTTTAGGATGGCGTGGGAATCTTCAAAAAGTGAACCGCTCCAGAGTATTCTTAAGACCGGAGACACCTTTCGAAGATCACACAATGCTCCTTACATCTGACTCCTTAAAATTCCACCGTATGTGGAGGATAGAATGATCAGGTCAAGTGACTTAAAAAGTGAATTTATTGAAATTCAATGGAGTGTCACCATACATCAGTAAAGGTGATCAGGATAAAATAAAATACAGAGTAAAATAGCCAGACTCGTTTCACGCCTCGCTGGCGCTTCCTCAGTGGCATTGACACTCCATTGAACTTCAATAAATTCACTTTTTAAGTCACTTGACCTTATCATTCTATCCTCCATATACGATGTAATTTTAAGTAGGCAGACGTAAGGAGCGCAATTTGGGAGCATTGTGTGATCTTCGAGAGGGGTCTCCTATCTTAAGACTACTCTGGAGCGGTTCACTTTTTGAAGATCCCCGCACCATCCTAAAGAGGATAAGGCGCCTGTCGGAGAGAAGTCCTGCTGATCCTATGCCAAACCGAGAGACGGAGCTACAGAGGAGAGTATCTTCCAACCGAGTAAGGTCCGGCTGGGAGTACTGCTGAACCCGCCAATTCTGTCTTAGAGTAACGGTGCTTTTGTGGGGACAACAGCACTTACTACTCTTCTGGGGTGCTCCTGAGTCTGCAGACATCGGCCCGGGTAAACCGCAGGACTCCTGCAAGCAATATACAGACTTTGCTCCTGTTTAATTCACAAAGAAATGTTAGACCTTATTAATCACGGTTGGCAGGACTGATTATCCGTGGTATGTAACTGACTATTGGAACAGAGTGCCATTAAATAATCGGGAGTTGATTTAATTACGTTGACCAGGACAAACTGCAGAGGTCTGATAAAGACTATTTCATTACTTCAACTGAAGGTCAGGAGTAGGGATGAGCTGTTCGGTTCAATCTGTTCGGAGTTCACATCGAACATCGGCCGTTCGACAGTTCGCGAACTTCGAACTTTTTGGGACGTTTGCCAAACATGTGAAAAAAAATTAATTGAAACAGTATAAAAAATGCTTAAAAAATACTAAAAAAAATCTAGAAGTAAAGAGACTCTTTACTGCAGAATATTATAAGCAACGGTTTATTAGCTATTGGATTAAAACGGGAATATTTTTAACATTGAAGCCTATGGGATAAAATATTCGTGTTACTAAAACATCAGGCAGACACGGTCCTCTAATCAGGCACTGTAGAGGGCAGCCATCGGGGCCTCCCAAGGATCCCTTGAGGAGCATGTGGCCGCCGGATGACAGAGCTGCGACTGTGTGGGCTAGCCGCCCGGGTGCATGTGGCAGAGACGGGCAGCACAGGGAGGGAGCCACTGCACCTGCGTCCACGGCAGACCCCCCCCCACAACCAGGATCCAGGGAGACCCCACTGACCATCAGGCTAAGGTACCCCCCACAACCAGGATCCAGGGAGCCCCCACTGACCACCAGGCTAAGGTAAGGTGACAAATTTCTAAAGAAAATAAAATCCGAGGACATTTTTAATTGTCCCCGGGAACATAAAATAAAACTTTCTTTTTTCTTTACCTGGCTGAATGTATTTAATTTATATATATTGGATACATTCAGCCAGGTAGAGGGGGGGGGGTGGCGGCATGTGGGCTGCGCGGGGTCTCGGGCAGTGTTTTTTTTTTTTTGTGTGTGTGTATTTTTAGCAAATTTATAGGGGAAGGTAAGGGCAGGTATGATATAGATCTTATCTATGTATATATATCTCTATATTCTTATAAATATATATATCCAGACTTGTATTACACACACATTTTGGCAACTAATTGCCCCCCCTTTGGCAGATCCCTCCAGAAGAAATGTTGAACACGATAATAATCTATATATTCTCTGCTCTGTCGGGTTCAACATTTCTTATGGGGGCGCATTTAGTTGAGATTGTCCACATGCCACCCCCCCCACCCTATGTGCGTATGTGTATATATGGTCTGAGGGTGGATATATATATATATATATATATATATATAAAATTTCTGCGTGTTGATATATACCAGGGACGTGCAGTCAGTGGAGGCAGGGGAGGCAGAGCCGCACCTGCCATTAAGTGATAAATTAATAAACTAAAAACAAACTCGCCTGCTCCCCCCGCTGTCAGCTCCGTCCTCTGCAGGCATTAGTTTCCCAACCTACGCAATTTGCATAGCAGGACGTTTCCCCGCTGCACTAATTGAGTAAACTGCTCAAGATGTGCACAGCACATGTCCGAGACAAGTGCTGCCTATTTCATGATCACTGCTCATTGGTGCCGCATGACTGACAGGCACTGATAGAGCCTTGGAAAAGCTTGGACCAATGGGAAAGCACCATTGGTCCAAGCCATTCCCAGAAAATGCCTGCATTAGAGGACTGCCTCTGATTGACAGGAAGGAGCACATCTAGTAGTTAGACATGCCCCTTCCTGTCAATGATGGGCCAGGCAGCCCTCCACTGCAGGCTGGGAAAAGATTGCATGATGGACAACCCCTGACTGGCTGCATGGGGAGCTGCAGTCCAGGAGCCTGGCACAGGGGTGCCCTGCTCTGCCACTCAGATCTGCATCAGCTGGGGATGCCCAGTTATACCCCCTGCTGGTTATTGTCTGCTAACTGGGGCTGGAAGAATGCACAGCGCATCTGCGTCCCAGGAGGGATCTGAGGGGGTGCAGCAGCCTTTGAAATTCAAGCAGCAGCAGGAAGCCCTCTTTGCCCTGCTGCAAGGTAAGTGACCTCATGGGGGGAGAGATGGTTAATGATGGGGAGGGAGAGGCCATGGCTTTCCTCTGTGCTGATTTCCTAATGTTCAGATAGTGCTTAGCTGCCAATCTGTATGATGTATTGTACCTCTAGCCAGGCTGCCTGGGAAGGGACAGAACAGGACAGAACAGGTGGGGGACTCAGCAGATGCAAAGTTGCCAGCAAGACTCTCACAACTCCTCTTCTACCAGGGCTATCAGATCACAGCGTGTGCTTCATGGTTCACTGGCTTTGGGCTGGGGTGTCAGATCTCCATTTTGCTCCCTGTCAGTGCCTGAAAGTGCTGCCCTGCAGTGTGCAGAAGTCAGGTTGGGTCAGTTTTCCAGTTGGGTCAGTGGCTTGCTTTCCCTTCAGTATAATATGAATGGCGCAAAATGTATAGGTGCTTTAAGGAAACCTAATGGATGTGGCCAGGCTCCTCTTAATAATACTTTGTTATAGGGGCAGCATATAGAGCGTGTGTGTGTGTTCTTACAGTGCCAGTCTCTTTACACACACCCTTTCTTTCACATGCTGTGTGTATGTATATTTATATCTCCAATGTGTATGTGTGTGTGTGTGTTTTGCCAGGGGCAAGCGTTGGGTTAACCTTTTTCTGAATAACCCTGATATTTCAGGCTCATAGAGAGGTGAAAACCTTGAATTGGCAGGAAAATGAACAGCCAATTTGGAAAGTGAGATAAATGAGAGAATTTTTCTGGTTTGACTATTTTGACCTAGAATTTTAACTTCTCCAGTCATGCTCAAGGTTTTCACCTCTTTCTGAATAGCCCTGATACAGGGTCATTCTTCTGCTTTTCATCGCTCTCTGAATAACCCTGATACAGGGCTATTCAGAAAGAGGTGAAAACCTTGAATGACAGAAGTGAAAATTCTAGGTCAAAATAGTCAAACCAGAAAAATTCTCCCATTTATCTCACTTTCCAAATTGGCTATTTGGTCTAGATTTTTCAATGGGCTATTTGGTCTAGAATCAGTGTTTCCTTGGCCTGGTTTGCCAGATATGTGAAGCACAGCACAGGTGATATGATTTGCTGCTCAGTGATTGCAGGATTCAGTCTGCATTTTCCCAAGGTGATCGGAAAAATCTAGCCTGTAGTGGGTCCTGAGGACTGGAGTTGAGAAACCCTGGTCTAGATTGTTCATTCTCCTGCCAATTCTCAAGGTTTTCACCTCTCTCTCTGAATAACCCTGATAGTGTAGCCAGCACAATGATTCAATAATAGTATCAGGGTTATTCAGAGAGAGGTGAAAACCTTGAATTGGCAGGAGAATGAACAAATAGCCAATTTGGAAAGTGAGATAAATGGGAGAATTTTTCTGGTTTGACTATTTTTGACCTAGAATTCAATTCTCCACTCATTCAAGGTTTTCACCTCTTTCTGAATAAATAGCCCTGTATCAGGGTTATTCAGAGAGCGGTGAAAAGCAGGAGAATGACTGGAGAATGAAAATTCTAGGTCAAAATAGCAGATCTGGAAAGGGAGATGAAAGGGAGAATTTTTCTGGTTTGGCTATTTTGACCTAGAATTTTTCATTCTCCAGTCATTCTCCTACTTTTCACCTCTCTCTGAATGAATAACCCTGTATGAAAACAAGTCCAGGTACAAGGACCCAGGACTGTAGATTCTTCATTTAAGAAGTCTTTGCCAATGCAATTTAGAAGGCATATTGTAAGATAATTGTTCTGTATAAAGGTCTGTGGCAACAGAATCGGCTTCCAGTCAGTCCTTACTCACAGTGTCTGTCCTTCTGATGTACTAAATCCCTGAAGCCTCCTTTTTGGGAGCTAGGAGGTTTTCTGGCTGTTTTGCATTTGTATATCTGGCTCTGATACTAACCAGTGCCTCACCAGCCACTGACCTCACCGCACGTCACTGATATATACGTATATGTCTGTGTGTGGTATCAATGCATCCCTACTCTATACACGGTGCTCCGTGTCCCTATAATATATATGATCAGGGGTTACCTTTTTTATATTATTATACTATTCCTATGAAATTAACAGTAATTTTTTATGTATTTTATTCAGCAGAAACTTTTTTTGCCTATATAACATGTGCTTTGTGGATTCCTGTCCAGTGCGGTGAGAAGCAAACGTAATGTAGTGTAGACACGCTGTGAGGCGGAGCGGAGTGAAGTCAAGCCTGCAAAATGTTTGCTTCTCTTCGCTTCGCTACGCTATGCGTCGCTACACGCTCAGTGTGTCTCAGCCTTTATTCCAGCATCGCTAGCTTACCGAATCAATTTGTATACTTGTTACTGACCCTGCTTGTTCTAAGGATCCGATCTGTTGCCGACTTTGCCTGCCATTTGACTATTCTCTCTTTGTATTCCCTGCCTGTTCTGTTTGCTTCCTGTTGCTACTGGTGTGCACCGATTCTCACCATATACAGTAGCTCAGTACAAGTGCCTAAACATTGCTGACACGGTTTTGTTATAGCTGCTGATGTAACTGAATAGATCAGGGATCTCTTCTGCATTACCAAAACCTCCACCACTGCACTCTTCCACAATACCACAGAGGGGTTACTTACGGTGTGAAGGCACTTGCCGCCACCAAAGGCACAATATTTGTCTCATAATCTTAAAGGGATGTACAAGTGTGGCAGGTGTATGGCTTGTTCTTATGTATCACGTACTCCCAAACTATTCAGTAACTTTGATGATTCCATCTCCTTTTCGGTTCGTCAGTTCATCAATTGTAACTCTGTAGGCGTCATTTACCTGTTACTGTGCCAGTGTGGCAAGAAGTATGTGGGCAAAACTATTCGACCTCTTAAAGTCCGTATACTTGAGCATGTCCGTTCCATCAGACTTAAGAAAGACACCCCTGTCGCCAGACACTTTACCACATGCAATATATGTCTACTCAGTAACTTCAAATTTTTGGGTATTGAACATATCAAACTTGGCCCTCGTAAGGGCAATCTTGATAATAAATTGCTTAAACGTGAAGCATTCTGGATACATCGTCTCAACACCAGATCACCTTCAGGCCTCAATGAAGGCTTTACGTTTGTCCCCTTTATTTGAGTACCTACCAAGCCCTCTAATTTAGCATTACGCTGATTATATTACATTTTGCTATTTGTACGTTATTTCCCTTATTGGTTGTATAATCAATGTTCTCTTTCTGATATTTTAGCCCAACTCCCCGTTTTGCTCCTTTTATGTTTCTCATGGTTCTCCTTTTTGCTATCTGTGGCGTCTTTCCTTTATACCACTTTTCATTGTGGTATTTTATTTCTTGTCCCAATGGGCTCACAACTCTGCATAAATTATACTTGGTGGCATTCTTGGTCCTGCTTGTTACCAGATCTTTTTGCATATTGATGGGCTATCAACTCATCAATGTAAAATCATTCACCACATGGGATAGTCTCTTGCATGTTGTTAGGTATTGTCCAAGTCTGTCATATCTACGTTAGCATTAACCAGTTATCTTTACCTGGTACTAGTAGATCGCCACACATTATATAACAATTGCCTCTATATGACCTGTTATTCTGTTTAAATCTTTGTAATTATATGGGCACTTTAGATTCTCCCTTTCAGCAGCAATTGCGGGCATTACAGCCAGTTGCGGGCATTATCGTGTCTCTGGTTGCCATGTTACCAACCACTGATGCTTATTGGTCTTTCATTGTCACATGGATCTTCACGTGGCAGGAAATTCTCATGAATCGTTTCGAAACCATGGTGTTTCTTTCCGTCTCGTCTTTTGCGTCTCTGGTTACCGGGATACCAGCAACTCACTAATCATTGGTTCCCCGATACCATGTGACCCCTCACGTGTCGGCTGACACGGTTTTTTACTCCCTACACCTGCGGATTGGTTGTTCTCCAGCTGCTCGTTTTGATTGATTGCATTAACTAACTCCTTGTAGATATTTATAGGGGCCAGTTGGGCGGGCATTGTATCTCTGGATTAAGCCCTGGTTGGGCGAAACCGGTCGAGATATGCTCTTCCTTTGTTTTTAACAGCTCTATTTTGCTTTACTCTTGTGGACTTTGGCCTTGACCTATATTGGTGACTTATTTAGTGTGCCTATCATTGGTTATGTAGGTGGCTTGAACCACCGAGGTATAGTGAGCCATTAGTAATTCTGTGTATGCCTTTTTCACTTGTCAATTGTTATTTCTACCTTCATTGCCTCCTGGTTGAATTTACCACCGGGATGCAGGCAGTTTTCAATTATTACCAGTACTTTTTGGCTACCATTTATTGACATGGCATTAACTTCCTCTTTGGTCACTGTCCGCTATTCTATTTTTTCAGTCTCTTTTTTATCAATCATCAACCATTAAAATTAATATTAATTATTATACCACTCTTGTTGCACTTTGTGCAAATTGTCCTCTCATTGCTAATTGTTGGGTTATGCCCTGTGGAGTGGTTTATTGAGCCGTATTCCTTTCGTTGTTTTTTTTTTTTTTACAATATTTGGGAGCACTGCCACTGACGCCTATACCAGATTCATATCATTTTAATATTGGACCGCAGGGTCCAACCCTGCCCTCTTCCACAATACCACAGAGGGGTTACGGTGTGATGGCACTGTTGTCGACACTAAAGGCTCAATTTTAAAGCACCTATTGTTACTTTCATCCAAAGCCTGCATAAGTTTCCCCATAATTTAGCCAAAAAATCACTAAACTTTTTCTGCGCGTCCTAAAATGTCTCTTCTTTTCATACAGGCTGCCGCCCCAAGCAGTTATTTATGAATAGATTAAAGGAAAACCATTTACCGTCATTTGAAATTAAATTTTTTTGGTTTTAAATGTTTCTATACATCCTACAAATCCGCCACTTCACGGCAGGTTATGGGGACCTCCTAGGCACGATATTTGAAGGTATTTTTTGTTTTTATTCTTAACCTTTTATTTCATGGAAAACTCACTGTTCCTTTAAAAACGTTTTATTTTTAAACTTTTTATCCTTGTTTCCTGTCCCCCGGGCACTACCAGGACCCCCATACACCTTTTTATGGCAAATATCTTGCATATATGCCCTCTTGGAGGGCACTCTAAAAATCGAACTTTCGAGTCCCATTGACTTGCATTGAGTTCGGTTCGTGTTCGAAATTGTTCGAATGCGAACCGAACACGGGGGTGTTTGGCTCCTCACTAGTTGGGAGAGCCCTCCTCCAATCCCATTTGTATCTATATATTTATCTTTACAATAAGTCACATCATTTATCAAATGGCAATTATGACCAGTTGAATTACAGTCCTCATCTCCACATTCCCTGAAACAATGGTACGATTGTGTTTTGATGGAATCTTACATTCCATCGACAACATGGAGAACGTTTTAATGCCCAAAGTTCAGAAGCCGACAGAATTTCAGAGTATGTTCTAAATAAGCATCTTATAGCTGTGTAATAAGCTCAATTGAGCATTTAGGGCAAAGTCCCTAAAGCAACAGAATAATCGCCCAGCACACAAATCTCAATGGAAGTGACCTAACAATAGTATTGCAGATACTGTTATGAAAGAGGTTGACACATTCTGGATACTCCAAGCACACTTGTAATCAGAATGTACTATATTCCTGCCATATCCTAGACAAAAACCTTATGACACCAGATATATTTCGTACAGCTCAATAGCTAGACTGAGACCAAATGCTCTTCCAGAGAGAAGGTCAGTCTCTTTATCTCTCCTCTGAGACCAAGATCTATAAATCATGGAAATAAAGAACCTCTGGATCGTCTGAAGACCTTTCCCAGCAGAGTTTAAAAAAAATAAATGCTTGAAGCTTTCTGCTGGATTTTTCAAAGTCCAAATGCTGAGGACATTAAGTAAATTTCGCATAACTTTACAAGCCAGGAACCAAAGTTCAAGGGGCCACCAGACTCCCTACATCAACAGTTATACAAAGGCATTATTGACCAGCTTAGTTGTGAGCTAATCCTCACAATCTAAGTGACTGTAAGCCATTTAAATCGTTTTAGCGTCCAATTTACAACCTCAAGCTACTGTTTCCATAAACACGGAGTAAAAGAAAAAGGTGCGATGTCAATAGAACATACAGTTAAATAGGTATTTTAAAAAAAGCATATATTATGATTTTATAATGCAGTGTGATTCCTATAGGCCCAAAGGTGTTTGTGTATAAATTTTGAATGAGTGGAAACTAATAAACGTGCCTCTTCTTGTGTTGAGCACATCCTATCACCGCAAGTGCTGGAAGTGGCCATCGTGTTCTGTTAGGCACATGCTGACACCGCACTGCGTGTTGTTACTAATGTCTCAATGTTACGCCATCAATGTTTTGGATCTCCTTCATATTGGATTCACTAAGGCGTCAAACGTGTGGGCTTGTTATGGTACACTCGTTCCTACAGATAGTCCAGGCTGGTAAGATCAAGAGACCAGGGGGGTGACTGATTCTGGGAAATGTCACAAACAATCTAGATTGTTGCCATTGGCTCGTGATGTGTGTCATGTCCTGCTGTAAGTAAACCTGTGTCGGTTTCAAAAAAATAATCCTTTCTGTTCCAAGAGTGCTATTCTAATGGCTGTGCTGCAGCGCCCAGCATGTGATGTGATCAACACAAGTGGAGGTTCATTTACTGAAACTCTATTTCCTTTCATTTATGTTCTATAATGAAACTATTGGTTTCAGGTCTAGAAGAATCACCTTGAATTTAAAAAATAAAAATGGAAAAGCATACAATTTATTTATTTTATTTGCAAAGGATTTTACCAGGAAGGATACATTGAGATTTCTCTCGTTTTCAAGTATGTGGGGGGTCCCCACATGTAATGCCTTTTCGATCACCTGTCATAGGGATATGTTTGGACGAACTTGGTCTTTTTTCAAACTATATTACTATCTCCTGTAAATGGCAACCTCTCTTCACCTAAGTTACGAGCATCCACTCTTGCTGTCAGCAGGGGCTAGAATGAAGGTTTTGATTAGGCAGAAAACATTACAGTGATTCCATGCAGACTTTTATCCTACAAATTCAGCAAATGTCTCAAAAAATATAAATGTTATTTTATTTATTTATTTATTTATAAAGGATTTTACCAGGAAGGATACATTGAGATTTCTCTCGTTTTCAAGTATGTCCTGGGCAAGTTTAAACCCATAATGGTGGCACCTATCTGTGAAAACTGCAAAAAAGGAGAATTGATAGACTTACAATTGCTGTAACAGAAAAAAATTTGAAGTAAATTCTTTAGGTCCAAACTTTGGTAGCTCTAACAGGGTTATTCAGAGAGCGGTGAAAAGCAGGAGAATGACTGGAGAATGGCTTTTTTGACCTAGAATTTTCCATTCTCCAGTCATTCTCCTGCTTTTCACCTCTCTCTGAATAACCCTGTGAGTGTTGGATGTCTCGCAGTTTCGTTATTTTTCATGGTTTTACTAGGTGTTTTTGCACTTTGTGGTAATTCTTTTTCTTTGTGAGGATTACTTTTCAGGTTGTTCAGACATTGCACTCGGAGTAATGCTGAATAATTTATTTTTTTAACGGAGATTTCCTTTTTGAGAGCTCGAGTCTAGATAGAATACAGATTAACAGTGAATATAGGGCAATGACACAGCTGACTGAGATTGAGGATTACGCATTGGCAATGAAAATTTATATGTCTTGAGTTTGAAATTATTATACCTTGTTTTAATTCTTTATATTGAATCGATGTGCTTATGAAAATATTGGGCCTAAACCTGTCAGTTCTAATAAATTGCAGATTTGCAAAATATATTTTGAAGCTTTCATGCATCAAGTAAGTTAAACACTATGAACAGCCTGATTTGCGGTTATATTTGTTGTTAACCCCTTAATGACCAGGTGATAGTACCATTGTCTGTATGAAAGTACCCACTGCTGTTTTTACATTTCTGTGCTGTTTGTGTTTTAGGTCTAATTTTCCTCTTACTCAATTATGGAACACAACCTTATTAACCACTTGGCTGCTATGGACGCGCTCAGCGCGTCCAGCCAAGTGGTTCTCCTGTGCTACGGACGCGCTCAGCGCGTCCGAGCACAGGAGGCAGCAATCCGCCGGATTCCGGCGGATTGCTGCGCCCCCCGGTGCAGGCTGACATCTTGGATGTCAGCCCAGCACTCGGGAGCCCGGCGGGGACATTAGATGTCATCGCGGCGACGCGATGACATCTAATTCAGGCGCCCCCCCCGCATGTGCGGAGGAGGCGCCTGAAAGGGAGGGGGGAGGTCCTTCGGACCTCTCTCCCTCCCGATCGCCGGGGAGCAGGGGGTTAAGACAGGCACCGCTTGGAAGGGCACAGCCTGCCCTTTCAAACGGTGGCTGTCATTAACCCCTGGGGAGCTGGATCACGAATCAGCGCTGAAAAGCGCCGGTTCGTGATCCTTTCTCGGAGCTGGCCGACATCTTGGATGTCGGCCAAGCCTCCGGGAACTCCCCCTGAGGACTGGCGTCATCGTGCATAGCACGATGACGCCAGTCCTGGAGTTAACCCCTAGCTGCCACCAACGGTGGAGATAGGGGGTTCATTGGAACCCCCTATCTCCCGATCCGTGGCAGCTAGGGGTTAAAGTTTGGTACTGTTGGATCGGCCAGAGCGTGGCCGGTCCAACGAAACCAAACACGACTGTGAAAAAAGTTTTTTAAAAAAAATAAAAAATAAAAATAGAAAAATATTTAAAACACAAATTATAAAAAAAAAATAAGTTTTTTTTTTTTGGTTTGTTAATGCAGCAATATTGTTCCCATTTCAATTATAATGTGAACAATGATGCTGCACTAACGATTTTTGTATGCGGTGCGTTTGTTAAAAATCACGTAATTTCCCCCCAAAAAAATGTAACGAGACCCCATCTCTAATTTTTTTAACAAGTGCACCCCATACAAAATATAACCGCAATTGCTCGCATATTAAAATGTGAAAAAAATACACTTTACACGTTGTAAATTATTGAAAATTCATATTTTATTGCATTTTTTGTTATAATATACAGACAGGTCATGACGTATACATATAATAATGACATATTATTAATCTGCCGAGTCTGACGGAAAGAACGATATATAATATGTCTGGGTCATATACTAAAATAAGCCTTCAAAATGCATTTAAACATGATGAGCAAAACCGGTAAATATGACCTCAGCACAGAGGCGTGAAACGCCTCAGCAGCGAAAGGGTTAATACTATTATCATACCGTTTTTCTCGCCATTAAATCGACTTTCTAAAGATACCATTCTTTCCATCATCTCATATAATTTACTATAAAAAAAATTATGAAAAAATGGAAAACACACATTTTAGAACTTCCCCAAACTCTACAATCGCCAAAAAAAAACTTGGCTAAATAGTTTTAAAATTTTGACCTGAAACTAGAAATACCCAATTTTTACCTGTGTTTTTTTGCTTTGAACTCCTTCACTGCTGAGCCATTTCACCTGTATGCTGAGCTCATTTTGACTGTTCAATTCTCCTTTTTTTTTTTTTTTTTTAATGTGATTTCAAGACCTAATTTATTATCCCCCCCCACAATTTACAAAAAAATATATAATTTTTTATTTTTACACCAAAGATGGTCATATTTGTTATCATTGGATAGAACCTGATCAGCCCTTTTCATTGATACCAAACATTATCCTCTAGCTGTCACAGATTGGGATATACAGGGGTCCAAACGATGCCGCTAGCTCCACTTGGCAGCTAGGGGTTAACTGGCCAACTGACGTCATCGCACATATGGTAATGATGTCAGTGGGTGGGGGGTGACCTCTGAGGCTTGGTTAACTTCCAAGATGTCAACTACCTCTGGGAGCGAATGGTGATCTGGCATCTAAAGGGGTTAAAGATGGGCACCACTGGAAAGGGCAGAATCTGCCCTGTCCAGAGGTGCCTGCTTCTGTTTATAACGTGCAGATGTTGGGGAGGGAGAGGAGTCCAAAGGACCCCCCCTCCTTTCATATTCCTCCGGGGGCCCCTGAAAATGACATCATCAAGACGGCTGGGGCCCATAAAACCATCGGGCCGGCTTCAAGGAAGGAAGACCGATGTGGGACGCCAGCCATAGAGGGGAGTATAGGGAGGGAGTTAAGGACCATGATATACATAGTACGTCCTTGGTCCTTAAGGCTGCTGGCACACAAGCGTTTTTAAGAGCGGAAGGAATGTCCGTGAGTTCCTTCCACTCTGATGCCAGTGTGGCCACTACTGTGCTCAGTGCTACAAAGCACAATCCTCCTATGGAGGAATGCGCTTTGTAGCCCTGTCAGTGTCCGTTGTAGCTTTCTGACGGGGAAGGCTTTGTACGTCCGGAGGTAGTGTGCAATTCGTAAGCGCCCTAACCTGTGTGGCCCTCCCGTTGATCCGTCACAGAACTGCGATGGAAGCAGGGAAGTGCGGTCACAGACCCACTCAATGAACTCGTGTGCCTGCAGCCTATGTACATCAGTGGTCCTTAAGGGGTTAATAAAGCTACTAGCTAACTCAGCAATTTTACATTCAACCTCCATGTCAAGCAAGACGTGAATGAATCCACCCTGACTCTCAATGGGTTGTGCCAGTATGAGTAGCCAGGACAAAACTCTATCGGCTGTATCTCCTATATAGTATCAGTGATGCAGAACATTTAAATGTATCTCACTTCTATTTCTTTTATTATTATATAGTGCACATTTTTAAAGCCTTAACCTCCCTGGTGGTGTTCCCGAGTGTGGCTCGAGGTTAAATTTCCCCACTGAAAGCGGTAACCCCGAGCTACACTCGGGCTGGATAGAGATACATTACCTGTCCCTGCGCTCCCTCGCTGCCTCCGCAGTCTCCTCCTGCGATTGCAGCGGTTTGCTTCCTGGTTCCCTTCTTGCGAAGAGGGAACCAGGAAGTATGAGGTTGTATCGCCGGAGGAGACTGCGGGGACAGCGAGGGAATGCAGGGACAGGTAATGTATCCAGTGGCATCCCGAGTGTGGCTTGGGGTTACCGCTTCCAGCATAGAAATTTAACCCCGAGCCACACTCGATATACCGCTAGGGGAATTTCAAAAAATTAATTTAAAAAGATCGTAACGAATCTGACATCTAAAAGAGGACAGAATCGTAACGCTAGGGAGGTTAAATCGGGAGTATGATACCTTACAAAAAGGAGGTCTGCTCTGAATGTTCATAGCAATTTTGTAGCAGGGGGCAACCGCAAATAAAAAATGTTTTTATGTATACGCTAGCAATTTGGTTGGCACAATGCATAGATACAGAAATTAGGTAAAGTGTCAAATAGAAATGCGTTAACATTCTCCACCTGTTCTGTAAAAGTATGTAAACACTAGCTTATTGGTATGCGTAAATCCGTTACACAATGTTTTTTTCTCCTGTTAAAAGAAACACGTCAGCCAAAAAGTTAACAGCAGAAAATAAAAATGTAAAATATATATATAATTGTAGAAGACCTTTACACATCCCAGCAATTCAGACAACTGCTTTGCCCACAGAGTTCATGTGCTTCATTCCAAATATGCAGCAAGGAACTCTGGGTACTGGGTAGGACATACAAATGAGGTCTTGTAATAGAAATTAAGAAGCTGAACATATGTGAACAGGGGGGAAAAATGTCCAGTTTAATCTTTGGAATATTTATGTATTTGCTGTCCATGATGAAGAGGCATTCGTAAATGATATATATCTATTTATATGTGTTATACCCCCAAAAGGTGGCCTATGAGTGAAAATCTATATATCTCCGTAAGGCAGGGCACTCATCACTTTGCAGTATAGATGGTGTGTTCATTACCCTGGTGCATGAATCTTCCTTGCCAAAATATGTATATTCAATATGGGGTTTACTCCCGGGATTTATTTGAAAAGTAAATGCTTTATTAAAACATAGGAACAACATTCTCACTTTTTTTTCATCCAGGGTTTGTTTTTAACATTATAAAGATGGTTAAATAACATTTCAACCCACTAGGGATCTTTCTCAAGATGCGTCTTGAAAAAGCCCTCTAGTGGGACAAACGTTTGTCTTACCCAAACAGTCTCACGCCTTTTTATACAAGGATAGGATTTAAGGCTGTTTAAAATAACCAAAAACCCCTGTATATACAGGTGTAATGTATTACTTGTATGCACGCATTATGCTCACAGATATTATTTCATTTATAGGTTTTGTTTTCTGTAAACTGCATAGTTAGTAATCTCATTATAATCTGATTGCCAGAAAAGGGCATGTGTGCATTTTATTAAACCATCTTTATCACATTTTTACCATATGGTATTAACGCAGACCCTGTGTGAAGTATTGTAATATAAGGGACACCATCTAGTGTCTAGAGCTTTTCATCCCAACAATAGTTCTGTAAATGATAAACTTTAAATCATTGGATAGTTGTACATTTTATGTTAATTATCATGCATTTTAAGAGTTGACTGTTTCGCAAGTATTTTTGCTCAACAAAAAGCACCTGGTAGCGAAGGGGTTAACAGAAATCAGACTTGTATGGGTTCCAATCACATAAACGTGGCACTGGGTTCCAGGGCTAAAGACACAAGACGGAATGTGGAAAACATTCTTTCTTGTCACACAAGTTTTGCGACATTTTCATGAACTGCTCATATTTTCATTTGCCCATTGTTTTGTCGGCCAGACAATGTCTACGAAGAAGCCATGTGTGTTTTTAGCTTTTATGACTACTACGCTTGTTACGAACTCTCAAACGAAACGTTCCGAAAATTGTAATATTTACATCTTTTTAAAACAGGTGGCTTCACATTGGAAAAAAAAACTAATAATCCAAAAAAAAAAAAAAAAGCCCAGGTGGTTTTCTACAGTACAAATACTAGGTATAATAAGTTTGTATATAATTCATATGTCCAACCAGGTGGAGCTGTTTAAATCGCAGGCTTCCTAGAACACAATGTTTGTGATATATAAAGGATTTTTTTTTATGGTCTTTTGAATATAACATGTCGGCACATTTCAATATATTCTGGAAATAATTAAACTTGCAGAAATAATAAATCTATAGTCATCCTTGTAAGGTGCAGTGAGAGAAAATTTACTTTAATATTCAGTGAATTTACGCTTGTGCTCATCATCACTAAAGAGACTTTTATATTACGGTAATTGCTGGCAGCATCTGCCTTCAGAATACAGACTTGTGTGATCAAAGTCTGCGTTCCAAAATGTCTTGAAATGCTTGATATTGTGTAATTAACCTCTTCACTACCGATATCGCAAAATCTCGGTATGCTTATCTGCAGCCCAAAAGCAAATGAAATTAGTTTTCTGCAAATGAATTTCGTTCGCTTTTGGGCTGCAGAAGGTGCTCCCAAAGTTGTAGCCCTGTGGACATAATGCCCAACGAGCTTAAACTGTAAAATCAGCTGGCCAAAGCTCTGAAATATCGGGCTTTCAGAGCTGTCCGCAACTGATGCAGGGAAAAATGACCCAACAAGTTCCATAGTGCTGTACAATGGGAGAGACAGAATAACAAATATACATAGACATTACACGCACAGAACAGTAGGAGAGAGGACCCTGCTCGAGAGCTTACAATCTAACAGGAGAAGGGTGACACACTAGATGAGGGTAAACAGAGTATGTGAGAGCAGGTGGGCACTGGGAGAACTGGTGCATGAAATGTACAGTGGGGAGATCATGGAGCGAGCCGATGGGCTTCACTAAAATAATGTTTTCAGAGACTTCTTGAAGGACTGGAGAGACGGGGAGAGTCTAATGATGCGGGGGAGGGAGCTCCATAGAAATGCGGTGGCTCGGGAGAATTCCTGAAGAGAAAAGTTGGGGTGCGGGTACGAGCTACTTTGACTAGGTCCCATTGCCTAGTATTAGTGTTATTCACATCTGCTGTATTTTTTTGTTTCCCGTGATTTACTTAATCATTTTTGATACATTTTTATTATACAGCTTTACAAGCAAAATATATTTTATAAATTTGTCTTTATTTTTGGGAATGCAGTCTTTTTTTTATTTTTTTTTTATTATCCCACCGATGTTGATGACCTACAATTACCAAATTCTTTTAAATGCAATAGATGACTAGGGAAGCATTGGAGTTGTATTCCAAAAACATCTGGAGGGCTGGAGTTTGACAGCCCTGGGTTAAAGTATAATCCAACAATTGTGATGTCACCACTGAGGATTAAAATATACTTAAACGTATCTGATCGCAAATCCCCTTCGGCGTTTCTTCCTCTTAACGCCACAAACAAAGTTATCAATCCAAAATTGGGGGATGTACGATCTATAAGACAAAATAACATCTCATGGTGCAGAGGGTAGCAAATTTCTATATTAAAAGGCCCCCGCTATCATAGCACTCACAAGATTAAGAATAATTGTAGGCATATAATATTGCTTGTTACCGCTCCCAGAGGAAGATCTTCATTTAGTTCGCCCGCCGCCACAGGAAAGAACCACGAGGAAATTTCCAAAAGAGGATTTATTGTAAACGGCATACATTCAAATAAAATAAAATCTCCAATGCATTTCGTTCATCAAACTTCATCAGGGAGAAAGATGCCAAAAATAAAAGGAATAAAACAACCACCATCATCGCCGACTTAGGCTAGGGTCAGACGAGCGTGATTTCTACGGACTGTACGTCGTTGCACCCGGACGTACGTTAGTACGGAAGACACAGTAGTGGCCACACAGTCCGTTTATTCACGGACGTATATTTTGACGGATGTAGGAGGGAAAATAAATTAAAAAGCAAAACCATTTTGTCCGTGAAAAATGCTGGACGTATAAATGCAGTCCGTCTGACCACGTTCCATCACTCACACACAAAGCTATGCGGACGTTGCGGACGCAGCGCACTTTGTGCGGCCGTTCTAGTGGTTGTACGTTCTTGCCTGCCTTGCGTCCATTTACCGCGGCCGTGGTGCGTCCGTAGTTCAGTGCGGACGTACTTCATGTGTCGGGCTCCAATGGGCTTTCTTTCATGCTATCACGGATGTACTTTTAGGCGCAATCACGGACGTGAACACTACGCTCGTCTGACCCCAGCCTTAAATAGTATCTCTTAATTAGTCTCATCTGTTTTCACTTCACACGATGATGCGTGTATCCTGGATCCAAAGCCAAGCCTCGCTGGGGCCTTTTAATATAGAAATTTGCTACCCTCTGCACCATGAGATGTTATTTTGTCTTATAGATCGTACATCCCCCAATTATGGATTGTTAAAGTATAATCCGATATCTCTCAGTATCCAGCAGAGCCTTGCCACCTCTATCCTCCTCCAGTGCGATGCCGTTAATGGTTATCCCACTTTAGTCCTAATATTTAAATAAAAGAAGATTGTGTTGGGGTTTTTTGTTCTTGTTTTTGTTTTTTGACAGGTCTTCCGTTCTTGGTTGTCTTGATGTATTGGAAAAGCAACGTAATGTTGTGTTGTCAGTCACCGGAAAGGTGCAGAATGAACATCATAGGAGAACATCCGCTAAAAGTGGTGAATTTCCTACAATTCACATTTGTCCAAATGATCTTCTAGCATATTATTATTCCTAAAATAGAAGTTCAACAGCTCAATGTCTACTAGATTTACATTGACATTAACCCTGCCCGTACTAATGACTCGAGGTTTATTTCCAACCCTTAGGTCAAACAATTTTTCAGAATTATGGCTTACATATGTTTGCACATGACTTCTGCAAGCGTGTATGGAAAGCTATATAATGGGTTTTTGAGAGCTCATTTTTCCATTGCTCCAGGGTATAGTGTACTTCAGCATGAATAACTAGAATGTTTGTAGGCACAGGACATCTAAAGAAAACTGGGAGGGACTGGACACAATCGCGTCCATGAATAGAATGACTGTGGGGAAGGGTGTAAGCGAACACTCCAATAATATATAATAATAATTTGCATCTGATTCACCTCCGAGGGATACTGCACTACATCTGACCCCCAGTGTCTGTGGATTATCCATATATCTATCCATCCCTCCGTCCAGCCATTTCTATCTGCCTGACACGACCCGTTGTCGAACATGGTGTGACATCACTGTAGGTGTAACACCAGGTTGAAAATACATCACTACGCTGCAACGGGTGCCAGGAGGCACGTCAGTACAGGCCCACATAGTGCGCCTCGTCTGACCCCAGCCTCAAAAGCTGGCACAGAGTGGAGACATGATAGTGGAGCTGAGAAACACTGGCTGCAGCAGCACCAGCACCAGCAAGATATATGCTAGGAGAAAACAGCACAGCACTTTGTATCCAGCTGGCTTTGTGCAGCATGTTACACGTTGGAGTTGCACTGTGTGTCCCAGTGTTTATCTCGTTGGTGCTGCACCCAACGAAAGTGTCCTTGGGCAAGACACCTAACGGTACATACTCACCACCCAGGACATACTTGAAAACGAGAAATCTCAATGTATCCTTCCTGGTAAAAACCTTTCTCCTAAAAAATAAATTTTATCTATATCTCTATATATATATATATCCCATTTTAATGTGATATCTATTATATGATCCATGTTTCTTTCCCAGTAGATGGTAGTTCATTGAGAAGCGAAGACAGATAATTCTAAGATGTGCTGTTAACGCAACAATGTTTACATTGATTGCTGTCTTCATGTCTTCACATGATGAGAAAGTGACCAATCACAGTTCAAAGATTTATTGGCAAGTGGGTCAGAGATGTGTAAAATAAAATACTAATTACATTACACTAGACAAACGTCCGGATTCATGGCGTCCAGTCGCCAATAGCACTTAGAGGATGATTCACCTTTTAACATGTTACCAGGCGTCCAGATACAATCCTAGTTGATAAAAATTAAAGGCACACTCGACTCCTACTGACCACTTTATCTTTTAAAAGTGGTCAGGATGTCAATAGGTTGAAAATGCCCGGTGAAGTGTATCAGGTTGATCATGCATAGGGGTGGGGAAACCTTTTTGTAAGCATAAAGTGGAACCCATCATACACAAAATAACCTAAACGTTCTAGGAGTGTAGAATCCTGTTTCTGCATTGTGTCAGCCAAAATGCTAACAAAGGTACGGATTTTCTAAAAATGACAAGCTGTACTGATGTAGGACAGGGTGACTATCCCTGCTTCAAAATACTGCACCCTTTGAGCATCCAAACAATGCCACAATTGGAAAATCTAACATCTGAAATCATGTGACAGGCGAAAAAAATTGAAAAATATTGTATAAAACAACCTTCAGGCTGTGTGTAAAAGGTATTTTTTAAAAACCTAAGGTGTTACTCCCAACTGCATGTATACACGCTAGATTATGATGCACTAATAGACAATATTTGATGTCACATCAAGGTATCTTTTTAACTTTTTTCCCTTTTTAGAGGGTCCAATCTTTTTTTGGACTCCTCAGGTCTGACTATTTTCAGATCTCCCAATGACGGGGTTTAAATACCTAGGGGAGAAAAGGTATAATAGTATAGACAGCCACAGATGGGTATCAAACCAATTTATTGCGCTTACATAAAATCTGAAAAAAAGAGGCATATCCCCACATTTCCCAGGGCCGCATACACTCTGCAACCAAGTGTTCAATGGGATAGGTCCTCAACAGGTGATCCTACACAGTTCTCCTCGCTCTGTTCGACACGTTTCATCACCTGGACTTCATCAGGAATCTCTGCGGGTGAGTATTTCTGACCTGATAAGGGATACTCAACTTCTACCTTGCTAAGCAATCAGAGATGTCGTTTTTTTTTTGTATTTTATCAAATATGTGTTTGTGGTTTCATGAGCAGCTGGAGAAGTTGTTTTTATAGCAGAATCACTTTAAAACCATTATTGACACAAAAGAATAGGACGTAAACCCTATAAAATGGTCTTCTGCCCCATATTAGTTTTCCGGCATGTAAATACTGTTGTTACATTTTTATAAGGTTTATATATTCAGCCTAGAAATGTGTGTATTCCTTTTAAAAGGAGGAGCATCCGTTTAGATTAATGGATTATGTAGCCGGTACATTGCTCTAAAGCTGTGGTGCTAATAACGTGTCCTGTAGGTCACTTGTGGCCCTCATACTCGATCAAATGTATAGTGAGCAGGGGCGGACTGACAAGTCGGTCCGATCGGACCTCGGCCGAGGGCCCGGGCCTAGCTGAGAGCCCGGGCCCAGGGGCGGACTGAGCCATCGGGCACTCCCCGAGGGCCCCAATGGGAAGGGGGACCTGGATTGACCCTGCGGTCCAGGCAGGCACCTGGTCTCCCATTTGATTGGGCAGCGTGTGGGATCAATCTCCCACACGCTGCCCGGAAGTAAAGACCCTGCGGAGGGGGGAGTGGAGGATAAGGGAGAAGAGGCTGCCTGACCAGCAGCTCACATGGGGAGATGCTGGCTCTGCCCCTTCCTCCTCCACTGCCGCTCGATGCAGAGCCTCCCCTGCTGTGCTGGATGTGTCCAGCATGTGCAGGGAGGGGGGAGTCAATGGAGACAGACCAGGATTCTAACCTGTGAGTATAACAAGTGTGTGTGGGTGTGTGTGTGTGTCTTTGAGCAGACTGGTTTTGAGCAATTTTTGGGGGGTTAACCTTTTATGGGCATGGCACAGGGGACCCCAGGATCTCTTATTGCCCGGGGGCCCCATTAGTTGACAGTCTGCTCCTGATAGTGAGGTCTCAAAATTTCAGCTTTGAGTCAAAATTTGGCCCTGTGTTTGTGGAGGAAGCAGAGAGATGGAGTGATGGAAGCGTCTGGGCTCAGGAGCGTCCGATGTAAGGTGGAGCTTTACAAAGCACTGGTTGCAAGAAGGATCGTGGTGAAGTGAATCAATCTAAGGGTCTCATCTGATGTCTTAACTTCTGATCTCGGCTCTATGTGAAATGGGGGCTTAAAAAGGAAACAAGGGCATGAAATCTGGTGACATAATTAAGCACATGATTATGTGAACAGATTTTTTCCTGAATAAAGCATTCAAACTCCAAATTAAGGACAAACATTACTGACATCTGGGGGCACTGCCTCCAAACGGCCACCTCCAGAAATGTCCCATAGCATGGGTTTATTAATCAAAAGTCCGTGATCTCATTAACAGAGTTTTTAATTCCTTTTTTTTTTTTGCCATTTTATTGTACACAATATTGTCTATTGCGTGGCCTGTAACCACAATGTTCAAATTGCCCTGGACTTCCTAAAGGTTGAGCATCCCTGCTCTATACCTTCATATGTGCGCAAACACATAGGGATGTATCTATGCACTTACACTTTTCTTTGTAAGATGATCATGAACTTTATATTCTGGCAAGGCGGCCTAAATATGTCTATAAATTATGAGTTTATCAGACTGAACTCGTGGGAGCGTGAAACCCCACACGTCATAACTTCTATTTCCTAACACAATATCAGCAACTTGCATTCCTATTAACTCATAGCTCTAAGTGTTGGTGGTACTTTTATGTTTATCATAATAGTTTAGCAAGGGCCAATATCTTGTTTTTTTTTGGCCGAGCTATACAATATAATGTGGTTTTATAAAACTACCAAACTGACACGCATTATTGTGAAAAGAGAAATGAGAGATGATCCGGGTCATGACCACATGAGCTCTCAATCCAGAGTTGAAGACGGTATCCAGAGATCAAGTCCTAAAAAATATTCCTGTGGGACTTCACCAAGATCACTATCCCACCAGTCAACTGTTGACATCTCACAATTTGAGATGAGCTGTGTTTTAGCGAATACACAAAATATATTGTATTTTTTTGTGACTTAAGAATGAACCACATGAAAGAACAACTACATAAAAGCTTTTACAGTGTATGGGAACGCCATTCCCTCTGGAAAAGTAAGTGGGAGACTGCATTCCCAACTGATCACACTTGACTAGACCCCTGTTCTTATCAACCGGTTTTATTCCTTTATTCATGGGTGTCTACAATTTCTAAACCAGAGATACAAAACTATCCCCCTCCCCTGCTCTAAAACCGTGGAGAGAGACTGTGGAGACAAAGGTTCGATCCCAGCAAGAGCATCTCTCCAGTAAGTGCCCTTGGGCAAGACACCTAACGGTACATACTCGCCACCCAGGACATACTTGAAAACGAGAGAAATCTCAATGTATCCTTCCTGGTAAAATACTTTCGCAACAAAAAATAAAGTTATCCATCTTCCCCCTATATTATCAAAAATTTATATGGTTTAGAGCCAAAAAGAGGCTACCGCCATTTTGAAGGATTGTATGGGCCTCCAGTCGTTCACCAGTCATGTACTTGTCAAACCAAGTCATGTGTTTCCCCAATTGGTCATCTTGGTTATCCGGTGCAGCTGTGTAACCCCCATGACTACATCACAAGCTGAATTATAGAAGAAACTCAAGATCCCAAAAATTTCAGAATACGTCATGTAACTCTTACGAATCGTAAAAAACTTACCGAAGCACACAATGTCGATTTTGGAGGTGCAGATGGAGGAAAGACCCAAGAGCCAGCTTTTGTTTGGAGCTTACTTACTTCCAAACAACCCATGCCTAATCCCTTAGGAAGATCTCATGTCAGATATTTAACTACCTGTCAAACTTAACATGACAATTCCATTAACTTGAAAAGCAGGAGGAGATGGGGAAAGCTCGCATATGTCAGACATTGGATACGTAGCCTAAAAGGTGGTTTCACAGATTATCATCTTTTTTGGAATGTCTTTCTAGCTTCAATTTTTCCTCTCATTGTGAATGTGATTTGGGTTTTACCCTCTCGTCAACCTCACTTATAGGAGGACACGAGAAAAAAATAAAAAATTTCAGAGAAAGTGAAGGAATCCACACTTTCACATTGTCTTTAGTTGTCCGCAAGTTGAAAATAGAAGATGCATCATGGAGACTTAAAATGTGACTGGTATGCTAAATGGGGAAATGCGGAAAATCAAATGGGAAAGGTATGTTTATTGACAAATAGTCAAACCTTCATTACAGTGGAAGCAGTTGACCAGTGTTCCAGATGACCTCATTTTGATCATAATACTATTTTCCATACACCTCAACACCGTTAATGGTTGAAGGACAAAACCCGTTGTATACTTATTTTTTTCCTTAAGCCAAGCAATGTCTGTTTTGGAATTGGGTTGTTATAATGATAAGATGATATTTAACCCTTTCAGCCCCAGTGGTTTCAATCTAAAACCATTGTAGTTTTCCTATATGCTTTAATGTGATACAGGCCTTTAAAGATTTCTTTTATATAAAAGTTTCATTTTTTTTCTTTTTCTAGCTTCTACTTCACGGTCCCGAAATGGTTAGAGTGGATGTACTGATGAGAGCCAATGGCTGGAGAAAGGGAAAAAACAACTTTATTACTTGCATAGGAAACCTATTGTGCATTCTGCGTAATCTCATCAACAGGACACTAGAGATCTACATTCATTTTGGAAAAATTCGGAGTTTGGAACGAAATTTGATAATTCGTAATCGGAAGTTCTTCCGAATAGCGAATCGATACAATACGAATTTGAAACGAAATGGCATATAACGAATTTATTTCGTTTTACACTGTGTCCTCATCATAATAGAAAATTTTGAATAATCGATATCAACTATTGAATTTGAAATGAACTATCAAATTGATATCAACTTACAAGTAATAGCCAGCAAAGGACTTTATGAAACAAATTAATTTTGTTTCACTGTTTAATTTGACTCCAATACTAAATCTGTGACACAACTTAAAATTTAACCCTAGCTTTTCGTTTAACAGCAAAATTTGATTTGGGTTTTATCTAGTGATCCAAAATTCGAATTGATATCAACTATCCAAATTGATATATGAAATTCGAATCGATTCGAAATTTCAAATCGGAACGAAATACAAAACTAGTTACGAAATTCCGAAAACTAAATGATTTAAAACGTAACGTAACAAAACCTAAACAAAACAGATTTTTCAGACATGCACATCCCTGCAGGACACCTCTACTCTACACATTTGTAGATGTACACGGATATCTTACCTGGATGCTTCTTAGCTGGGTGACTTGGCCGTTTTCCATTTATCACTCGTTACAAATTGTGTACACCTCCCAAAAATCTGCAAAAATATAATTAAGCGTAAACAACTTATAAAGGTTTATCATCATTATATAAGCAGAAGTGTGAAAATATATATATATTTTTTTTATTTTGGCAAATCTACCATTTTCTAATATTGGTGAGTTTATGATTTTGTAAATTACTCATGTATTCTAAACATTTCTTCAGCTTGAATATAATTTATCTCTTTTTTCTTTAACCATTTTTTGAATAATAAATATGTCGAACTATATTTTCAATGTGATTGCATATTGTAACAAACACAACTGTTCAAAGGCATCATTAATGTGATTCGGCATCAATGCATTTTGGAGGTAGCATACAGCTAGCATAGGTTTATATCTCTTTCAACGTATTCTGTTTCCCATAATGAAAGCACATCCCCCTCTACCCAGATGGGAAGCATCAGATGAGGAGTGGAATGCGAAGGAGTGGCTGCAGACCACCTAGGACGTTTCCCAAGTATTTAGGACTGTTTTCAGCCATGTGGCCCTTTATCGCCATAATAATCCAGTCTTTCTATCTTTCTAATGGCACAATTTACCATTTTTGAAGAGTGTTTCATCTCCCTCCTCTTTTCAGATGGGCATAAGATCAACTAGTAACTGGAAGCAGATCGGAAAAACTAATTTACCAAATTTAATATTGAACGTTCATTTTTGTGGTTGTGTAACTTTGTAATCTATTTGTTCCTCAGCCGTTATCAGTTACGTTTCTGGTGGAGCCGGTAAAGCAATGCTATTCTGTTTGTTTTTGAGTAGCATTGCATGACTCAAGATGATGAGTATTTAAAAAAAATATATAATAATTAATTAATGAGCTGAATTCTTTTCGTCACTGTAGGTTGCATATTCTGGTCAAAACTTATATCACTTTTGTTCTTCACCACAAATAAGCAGTTTGGATATACTGGTCAGGAGGATCCAAAGCCAGACAGTGAAACTCCAGCAGCACCTTTCCTGCAATACTCTCAAGATTGTGCCAGACCAGGTTTTCTCACGGTCTTTGCTACATCCAGGTCCCCTAGAATCCTGCCTGGGTATTCTGACTGCTCCATGGAGACTCAGGTGTACCCCGTCCCACCTGACGAAGCCTCTTGAATAGGGAATCACGCCCTCTATTCAATGCTTCTGCATTGAGCTCTGCTCTCTGTGAACCTGCTAGAGAGAGCAGGCTTCTGGTTTCCTATCTGTAGATATTTGGATACCACACCATTGTCTTCTGACCTCAGTTTACCAACCGCTTGCCCATGGACTTTGCAATCACCTGGTTCCTGTTCAGTGTGCCTTGAGAACCTACGTGTGCCTGAGATCCCACTGTGCCTCCAGAGTAACCCCATCAAGCCTAGAGTGTACCGCAACCCTGCTTTCAGCCTCCACCATACTTCAGGCAGCATCCAGCACTCTTTCCCTTCCTATCCAAGCCTCTGTCCTACGTTCTGTAAGTCTCCTTGTGTCCTGTGTCCTCCTGGTCTCTGTCCTGTGTCCAGTCCTATTCCAGTGCTACCTACTAGCCGCTGTATTCAGCCATCCTCAGTATCCAGCCTCTATCCATTGTGTTTGGACCATTTCTATATAATGCAGACAAGTCCACCTTGAAAAAGGCCTCGATGGGTCGAAATGTTGATGTTTTAGATTTTTATTTACTTTTTTGATATATATATATATATATATTTTTTTTTTAAAGAACCTGCGTGCGCCCCCCCCCATATGGCTTTAAGTACAAATGATATGAGCACTGCACAACCTCTAATGAAACAAGTTTGTTTTAAGACCTGCTTCTGTTCAGGCTATTGCTTTGTACAAAATATGTTGTCAAAAAGTAATTTAAAAGCACCTATGTAGGAAGTCACATTTTTAGAGATTTATTGGCATCATATGACCATACTAGGCAAAACCCACCATTGGTTAAAGTTAATCCCCACCACAACCTCTACCCCTGGGTCAGCATCCTTGCCCCCCCCCCATTGTTTTGAAACTACAAGTAGCTGAAGTCGAGGGGGATAATGTTCAAAACCATCTGAAGGGCCAAGGTACCTGACCCCTGCTCTACCCTATACGATCTCCAAGGGTGTGATGTGGTCCACGGTCCTGTCATGCATCATTCTGATAAAGCTTCTGATGTGGACAGCTCTAGCGTCACTCAATTATATGCTTTACCTGACATGTCATGGTGATTCCAACCACAATGTTTTTGGACCTGTTGGTGCACAAAAATGACACAAATGGAGTTAAATCAATTTATAAACCTCACAGAAACTGCTCGGTGCCCTGTCATTGTTATCCATCCCCAAGAGCATGTTTCTTCCAGCTCTGTGACTTCCCATGTTTGACCCAGCTATACTTCGATATCCCAATTCCTGATCTTTTGCTTGTTTTACCATCCTGTTCCTCTTGTGTCCTCCATCTTGACTAGATTATTCAATCCATGTATTTTTTGGTGCCCCCGAGTTTGGCTTGTCATAGATCAAAGATGGATGACAGTTGGCACGCCATGTTTCAGAACTACATGTTTCATGGTGCCTAGACAAACTTAAGGCTGTTGGTGCATCATGGGGTATGTATTTCCAAAACCTCCTGTGGTGCCTGCCATGGTCCACCATCACTGTTGCTAAAGGCTAAAAATTTCTCTCTAGTCTCGGTGTGTCTGAATTTGGCCATTTCCAGGCCTGACATAAGTATTAATGTCTCCTTTCTGGTTTGTTACTGCGTGTGGGAGTTAGTTGTGACAATCCAAAGGTTTGTGGATCCGAACTTAAATTTTCACTTGAAAGAACTAGCCGCATTACTGGTTTTAGAAATTGTGGGAGAGATGACACAGGCAGGCAGGCACATGCGCGTTGTTACACGTGATGTATTGAGTTCTTCCTAGTGAAAATTTGGAGTACCTTGACACAGTGCTGATACGAGGAATTCCCAGGAATTTGGCTTTTCATGTTTTTAAATCTAAGATTATAAATTTTGTGTATCCACGGATTTCTCTATGTATTTCGCAGACGCAGTGGTCACCTCAGTAGCGCCACCAATACATCATACATGATCCGGGTAGTGCTTCTCAATATTCATATTTTTGTAATGATAAAAATGCAGCCCATTACGTATGTCTGGACATTTAACCGACTCCTTAATGAAGAAATTAACTATTATGCCAGTAGTTTTCCAAACCCTGGTCCTCAGGTCTCCCGAACGGGCCTAGTTTGCCAGATATGTGAAGCACAGCACAGGTGATACGATTTGCTGCTCAGTGACTGGAGGATTCAGCCTGTATTTCCCCAAGGTAACCCTTAAAACCTGGCCTGTTAGGACACTTTCTCACCCGATCCCTATTCGTTTATATCAGATTTAAATAAGGAATTTTAGCTGGACTGTTTGAGGATTCCTAGTTCTTTTTTTTTTTTTATGTGACCTACCTATATTTTTAATCTGCTACAAAGTGGTTTTCCATAAAACCACTGGCAGTAACTAATTATTAAATGATTTTAAATTACCCATGTACACACCCTGTCTCTTCCTTCATTGTCAGTATTTATTTATTTATTATTTATTTATAAAGGATTTTACCAGTATAGAGAATGCAATGATGTGAATCCACCATATTTGCACTCTCAGGATGAAAACATAATTTTGCCTCGTTATAAATCAGTGGTAAGACGCACCTTGAATATGCAGTGCAATTTTGGTCACCTGTTTTAAGAAAGGCTATTATTGCACTATAAAAAGTGCAGAGATGGGCGACTAACTTAATAAGGGGAATGGAAGACTTAAGTTATGAGGAAAGACTAACAAGCTTAAACCTGTTTAGTTTAGAGAAACGGCGCCTTAGAGGGGATCTGATAACCTTATATACAAGGCCATTGTCTGGAAACCTATTCATTAAACCCCCTGACGGTTATCCCGAGTGTGTCTCTGGGTTAAATTTCACACACTCGGGCTGTACACATCACCTCTCCCTGCGCTCTCTCGCTGATCTCTGCAGTCTCCTCCGGCGATCGCGACCTCATACTTCCTGATTTCCTTCTTGCGATGAGGGAACCAGGAAGTATAAGGTCGCGATCGCAGGAGGAGACTGCGGGGACATCGAAGGAGTGCAGGGAGAGGTGATGTATCCAGCGGCATCCCGAGCTCGGGGTTACTGCTTCCAGCATAGGAATTTAACCCCGCGCTACACACGGGATGCCGCTACGGGGGGGGAAGGGAATTGAGCGCTTTGGAATTGGGACAAGAAATTTTTAAATAGACCGCCAGGGAGGTTAACAGTAGGGATGTGCGTTTCGGGTTTCGGAATTTTGGAATTTTCACGAAATTTCCCGATTCGTGTTTTCGGATGCGGCCGAATTTCCGAAAAATTTTAGATCCGGAATGTTTTTCGAGCCGAAACGAAATATTTTCGGATTTTTCGAATGGACTTGAAATGTGTCAAACGAGGAGAACAGATGTTCCGAAAAACGAAAATTTTCCAAAAAACGAAAATTTACTGAAAAACGAAAATTTTGTAAAAACGAAAATTTTCGGAAAAACGAAAATTTTTCGAAAAAACGGCAAGTCGATACAAAAAAACAGGCAAAATGACACGAGAAATACGAAAAATGGTCGATATTCCGAAAAATGTGCAATTCCGAAAAACGAAAATTTCCGAAATTACGAAAAGTCGATACAAAAACCGAGCACAGTGACACGAAAATACGAAAAATGGTCGATATTCCGAAAAAAAAATGTACCCGAAAAACGGGCCGAACCGAATCGAATCGAAACCGAAATCGGTCGAAACGAGCCGAATCGAAAAGTTTAAAAATCCGAAAAATCGAACCGAATCGAACCGAAAAAAAAATCGGTGCACAAGCCTAGTTAACAGGACTATACACAGGACACGAGGTCACCCATTTAGGCTGGACGAAAGGAAATTAAGCCTAAAGCATAGGTCGGGTTACTTTACGGTGAGAACAATAAAGCTGTGGAATTCTCTGCCTGTTGGGTCAGAGTCTGTATAGACCATTAAACAAATGGATGACTTCCTGCAACAGATTAAGGGTTATAATATTTAATATGTGGGTAAAAGCTGCTTGATCCAAGGAGAAATCTGACGCCATTCCTGGGTCAAGAAGGAATTTTTTCCCAATATGTTGCATATTGGCGAGCGCTTCAGACTGGGCCTTTTGCCTTCTTTTGGATCAACAGCAGTAGGTGATGTGTGAAAGGCTGAAAATGATGGACACTTTTTTTTTTCTTCCAGTCTATGAAACTAGGAAATGCCCTCCTGGTGATTCTCGTTACAGTGCTGAGAATGCTGGCTTGTTTTTGGCAGAGAGCCTGGAACAACAGCTTCAGCTGCTTACTGTACTTCAGCTGCCACGACCAATGTACTGCAAGTCTTCAAATATATTCTGGATCACATTTGTAAACAAAAGTTTGCAACAACCCTAAAAAAGACCAGATTCAGAGAACTGTAACAAGTATGGCTAAAGCGCCAACATGTTCTGTAGCGCAGTACAGTGGGTGAGACAAAACAACAAATATACATACAAGTTAAACACAAAGAACAGTAGGAGAGAGGACCCTGCTCGAAACCTTACAATCTAAGAGAGGAGTGACCCACTAGGGGAGGGTAAATTGCGGTGCATGATAATGCAACTTTTGGGGACCTGATGGTGCTTTTTGAAAAACGTGTCAACACAGAAGTGAAAGGGTTAGTTTGGATAAAGGTTCCCAAAGGAAAACTTTTTTATGCATAATGATACACACTTGGCAGGGGAGGAGGATAAAACCACGAGACACGACCTCATCCGACCATTATCTCTTTATAAACCAACCTGATTGTTTTTATAGTTCGTTGAAATAGTTTCATTAAACACTTTTTCGTTTATACCTTTAAACTTGTATTCAAAGCTAAATCTCAATTTCATTTAGGCCTATACTTCATCTTTTTAACCCCTTCACTAAGTGGTTTTCCATCAAACCACTGCCAGAAACCAGTGAGTTTATGGAAAACTACTTCCTATTACCCAATCGGTGACAAAGTATGTAATGTCCATACATAGTTACAATACAATAAGCTTATTTGTCAGGCAGGGTGATTCCTCTACTGGTTACATTTCGCTAAGGCAGGCTGTGCCCATATGATATTAGCCGCAAGAGTCTGTGTCCGTTACAGGCACGAAGAGTGTTTGTGAGTTGCAGCACATCAGCTGTAATGTCCTGCAACTTTAGGAACTTGTTCTAGTGACCATATGCCAGTGGTTCCCAACCCTGGTCCTGTCAGGCCAGATATTGAGGGTTACCTTGGGGAAATGCAGCCGGAATCCTGCAATCACTGAGCAGCAAATCAGATCACCTGTGCTGTGCTTCAGATATCTGCAAACCTGACCTGTTAGGCCCCGTTCAGACTGTGCGATTTGAAAATCGCGTGACTTTCCACTCGATTTTCATATTCGCGACATAGTGCGATAATGTAACGCGACATCGCTGTTTTGTGCAATTTTTGCAGAGCACCACCAATACAAATCGCAAAATCGCAGATAGCAAATCGCAAAAAAAGGGTCATGCACCAGCGACATGCTTCTGCGACGCGCGACGTCGCGCGGCAAGATGTGAACAGCTCCATTGAAATGCATTGGAGAAGCTACACAGCGCGACGTCGTGGCAAAATCCGCAAGATAAATCGCACAGTGTGAACGGGGCCTTAGGGTGACTGGAAAATCAGGTTTGAGAACCACTCCCATATGCAAATGAATTTCGTTTGCAATAAAGAAAAAATTCTTCAGTTGCTCCAGAAGAATAAACCGGATTGAGTATGCTCATACTCGGGGCACTCAGGTACTCGACCGTGGTAGTGAAGGGGTTAATTCGCTAACCACTTGCTAGCAGGTTGACAATCCAAGCCAATAATTATAATTTATTTATTTTTATTTTTTTGCACCATGGTCATCATTTTGTATTTGAAAGCCCGTTTTCATTTTATTTATCTTAAGTTCTCGTGAACATCTTTTGTGTTTCTAGATTTCCTATAACTCTCTAATCCACAGTGCCCCCTTTTTACCGTATGTGTGATATTTTCTATGTTTAAAATATTCTCCTGTTGTCCACTAAATACTGGTCAGAACCTTATCTTTCTGCAAAAAGAAACTTTTTAAAAATAGAATGAAAAACAAACACATGATAGCCATTTGTATACAGAGCAAAGGGAGGTGGTAGCTAGGACGGGGAGGGTGTCATTCGCCCTTTTGCACGTGCCGAATACCTCATTGTGTCATTGACTCCTATGGAAGAGCAGTACCATGGTTTATTTACCCCTGAACCACTCTCGGGGTACAGAAGGTGAAAGATTATCAACTTTTTGTCCACAAACTTTCAGAATTGTTGATAGTTTTCATGTATATTATTAACCTTATTGTTGCTAAGGTGTTTCCTGCAAGTTTCTCTAGATTCTCCTGATAAGAAACCATTAAACATACACTATATTGCCAAAAGTATTCGCTCACCCATCCAAATAATCAGAATCAGGTGTTCCAATCACTTCCATGGCCACAGGTGTATAAAATCAAGCACCTAGGCATGCAGACTGTTTTTACAAACATTTGTGAAAGAATGGGTCGCTCTCAGGAGCTCAGTGAATTCCAGCGTGGAACTGTGATAGGATGCCACCTGTGCAACAAATCCAGTCGTGAAATTTCCTTGCTCTTAAATATTCCAGTCAGCTGTATTATAAGAACGTGGAAGTGTTTGGGAACGACCACAACTCAGCCACGAAGTGGTAGGCCACGTAAACTGATGGAGCGGGGTCAGTGGATGCTGAGGTGCATAGTGCGAAGAGGTCGCCAACTTTCTGCAGAGTCAATCGCTACAGACCTCCAAACTTCATGTGGCCTTCAGATTAGCTCAAGAACAGTGCGCAGAGAGCTTCATGGAATGGGTTTCCATGGCCAAGCAGCTGCATCCAAGCCATACATCACCAAGTGCAATGCAAAGCGTCGGATGCAGTGGTGTAAAGCACGCCACCACTGGACTCTAGAGCAGTGGAGATGCATTTTCTGGAGTGAGGAATCGTGCTTCTCCATCTGACGACCTGATGGACGAGTTTGCGTTTGGCGGTTGCCAGGAGAACAGTACTTGTCTGACTGCATTGTGCCAAGTGTAAAGTTTGGTGGAGGGGGGATTATGGTGTGGGGTTGTTTTTCAGGAGCTGGGCTTGGCCCCTTAGTTCCAGTGAAAGGAACTCTGAATGCTTCAGCATACCAAGACATTTTGGAAAAATTCCATGCTCCCAACTTTGGGAACAGTTTGGAGCTGGCCCCTTCCTCTTCCAACATGACTGTGCACCAGCGCACAAAGCAAGGTCCATAAAGACATGGATGAGCGAGTCTGGTGTGGATGAACTTGACTGGCCTGCACAGAGTCCTGACCTCAACCCGATAGAACACCTATGGGATGAATTAGAGCGGAGACTTAGAGCCAGGCCTTCTCGTCCAACATCAGTGTGTGACCTCACAAATGCGCTTCTGGAAGAATGGTCAAAAATTCCCATAAACACATTCCTAAACCTTGTGGGCAGCCTTCCCAGAAGAGTTGAAGCTGTTATAGCTGCAAAGGGTGGACCGACGTCATATTGAACCCTATGGATGGAATGGGATGTCACTTAAATTCATATGCGAGTCAAGGCAGGTGAGCGAATACTTTTGGCAATATAGTGTATATTGTTATAAAACACACAACACTAACAGCTCAAATAAGCAGGAGCATTTGCCTTGGTGTCAATTTTTTTTTAACGAGGCTTTCACTATTTCTTGACGTACATTCTATTTATACTTTGGCGTGTTTTCACTGTATCCCTTATTTTTACTATCCCATAAAAGGGGTATTTACCCATATTACGTATTTAAACCGCAAGTTCTGTAGACACTGAAATCCGACAGAGAGAAAAATTGTAGTGAAAAGGAAAAAAAATTAACACCTAAAGGAAGGAACTGCTACGTGGCCAAAATGAGCAAAAAAATGCATCAACGGTCTTTCCTGGCCAATTGGTCCATTTTGCTATCTTTCACAATTCTAGCACCAACACGGGAGGGGGAGAGGCAGTAACTCACTTTCTTTGGGAAATCAGCAACTCACTTTGCCATGATGTACATGGTGGTCTGTCCAGGAGTCAAGTCGGGGAGGGACACATGGGAACACAGTTCCTCCTTTTATTTCTGAAGAGAGAACCTACAGGGTTATTCAGAGATCCGAAAAGTCACCGCACGTTTGGTGACTTTTCGTTCCCCGCACTTCAGGGCAAGTCAGTGATTCCTAGTTCGCCGACCCTGTGGTGTATTCAGCAAGCACCACAGGGCCCCTGTAGTTCAGGGAATACTCACCGCAAACCCGCAGAACACTCACCGAACACAAACCAAGCCAAACACACCGGAAAAATCTGAGCAGCCACCAGAAAAAGCCGGGACGCAGACGAATGGGGTGAAAAAAGGAAAAAAAATGTTTGCTTGAAAGTTTTTGAAAATTTAAACGCTGTTTGCAAATAACTACTAAATGAAAATGTCTGGAATTCACATATAAGATCCAATGAGTGATAATAAAAAGGTCTGTTACAGAAAACAGAAAATCCGATTTAAAAAAAAAAATGGAAAAAGAATTTTATCAAAAAAATTCAGAAAAAAAATGCCTAAAAAGATCTGGAAAAAAATATGAAAATAGACTTTTTACTGCAGAATAAAATGATAAACTGTTTATTAGATATTGTATTAAAACGGGAATATTGTTAACATTGAAGCCTATGGGATTCGCCTAAATAAACCTGACGCATTAAACCACCGAACATCAGGGCATTTCGTCAACTTTTCATTGCTATTCGGTGTTCTCCGAATAGATTAATCATTGCTTCTCTATGGGGGATTTCACTGCTTTCGAACAGGCAGGGGTACATGCAGGCAAATCGCCAGAATTTGGCGAATTGCCTGCTCTCTGACTAGCTGAATGGCCCCGAAATGTCCCCGTTCGCTGAAATTCAGTGTCCGGTTACTTTTCGGCCACATTTCGGACCTCTCTGAATAACCCTGCTAGTGTATGGGAACTATAAAGTTTGTATTCAGATGGCCAATCATATCTTTTCCAGTTAAGTCAATGAATAAAAGATTGATCATAGAATTTTGCTAAAATCCCCATATATTCATAAATCAATCATATATTTGAGTGTGTTTGTGTAAAGTACCAGATAATTGGTAATTGGGGGGGGGTGTCTGAAATATTGGTGAGGTCCCACACGTCTTTTTTATTTTTATTTTTTATGACTTGTCTCCTGGGTCTGCCTACTGATGTTTCCTGTCCAGTCCCCAGGTAGAAAACGGATATGATCTTTAGAAGATTGACAATCCTCGTCATTTATTGGCGGAGGATAACTGAACACTTAAAGGGACCGTATATTGATAAATGAAAAATCAAATTAAAAAAAGTATCTTAATACTTAAGGACACTGGATTCCTGTAAAGTGTTCCTTTTTTTTTTGTCCTTGAAAAATTTGAGCAGGGATTGCGATGCTGACGGTCTCTGCCCGATTTATATTTTAGATATTACATTCTCAACTTTTGTCCCTTGGTGCTCACAATGGGACTTGCGAACTGTATGTATGTGGGTCCCATAGCGCTTGCGCACAATGATGGATCAGGCTGCACGTGTGGACAAAACTGGGCAAGCGCCCAATAAAAAATGCTCCGTGTAGGAGTGTATCACAGAGCTCCACAGCAATAAAATACACAGTAAAGTGCTGTGTGTGTGTGTGTGTCACAGGATTCCACAGTAATAAACCTCACAGTAATGTGTGGTGTGCCTTGGGGCCCAAAATGCTGCTCCTAGCAAAGTGCCGCCTGGAGCCATGGCTCCATCCATCCCCATGGACATGCTGGCCCTGATCCAGTCATTCCAAATTTCAGGTTCTTGCAGATATCGGGATCTGACAACCTGTACACACAATGTCGGACAGAGCTGCAAGCAACTCTCAGCTGGCGTGCACAGCCAGTTACATTAGGCCGGGCACCCACAGAATATTGTTGTTTCGAAGATTTTGCACAAATGCAGGTTTTTCATTAGAAATAACAAGCCTGTGATGAGATAGTCCGTTTTTATGTTTTCCATCATGAACCTGGGAAGGGACGTCTAAAATGTCAATGTAGGGGGTGAAAGAGGACCTCTTCACCAAACATTGCAGGTTGCCTGGGCACACCCCCTGAGCACTCCTATACAACTCTCTGTGCAGTCCAAAAGAGGATACCAGTGGTGTTGCTACAAGTATCATTTGGTGCCACGCTAACGTAGCGGCTCACTCGTGATGAAGCCATGGATACAGAGCTTGCAACGCTAACGGTTGGAGCCATTTTTCGCATTTGTGCCTTCCTTTTTTTTTTTGCAACTTGTTTGGAATAGGAGCCCAGAAGTATAACATCTTCTAGAACCAGGATCTCAGACTCTGGCCTCCAGATGTTTATTGCCTACAATTCCCAGAATGCTTTGAATTCCCTGGATCAGTTGTGGGCAGTTACGGCCCTCCAGATGTTTTGAAACTACATTTCACGTGATGGTCAGCTGCTCATTAGGTTTTTAGAGTCTCAAGGGAAATGTAGTTTCAAAACATCTGGAGGGCCGTAATTGCCCACCCCTGCCCTAGATAACCAGACACAATTGGGAGGTGTAGTTCAGAGACATCTGAGGGGGGGGGGCAGCAGAGTTTGAGATCCCTGTTCAGCATTATAAAGAGCAGAATGAAGAGGTTTACAGGTCAACAGTGTGCCTTTCTACATCTCTCGTTTTCATCTTGATTTAATGCTATGGCTCATCCTGAACTTGGGTTTTTTTTTTTTTTTTTTTTTTTGACCAAAGGCTCTGAAAACCTAAGTGGTGATAAACGGATTTATTTGTTCTGGTTTAATTTATTCAAGTCATCCACTGTTTGGATGGTTCTTTCAAATAACAGCATATGCGGAGATCCCAAAAGGGATATAAATTTGAACCTTTTGGAGGTTCTAGAAACTTGGAGATGGCACACGTCCAAAGCAGATTGAGATTGGATTGGAAAACTAAGCAAAAGTAGAAGCCAGCTGTCTGTTCCAGTGCATAGCGTTGTCTTTCGAATTCCTGGAGGCCCCTGATTTCTCCCCAACAGTGAAGATGACATTAAGATGTCAGAGTTAGGATATGGCAGGCTGACCAAATCCTCATCATCCACAGTCATGGAAATCAGGAGGTACAGGCAGATCTTAAGAGGAGACCTATCTTCCTATAAAAAAAAAATGAAATGGTAATAATCATTTAGCAGCTGGATTTATGGAAGCCAAAAATCTGTGTTTGTAACATTGCGTTTACTGATCTTAAGCCACAAATAAGTAAACTAGAGGAAATACAGGTCTGTCGGAGATCTCGTTGTATAAGTTGAACGAGTCGCTGTGTTGGATCGGGGGCCAATTGTGCCTCCGTTTTGGCTTCGATTAGCGGATTTATTCTAAGGTAATAGGTCAATAATGAAAAAGTGGACTCCTGACACTGAGCGTTCCAAGAACGCGTGGACTCTTTGTTAATAACCCATTTCTCATCATTCCTTATTCTTTAGAAAGGATTTCCTAGGACAAACAGAACCCTCTGAAGTAAGGTTAGGAGCAGTGCTTTCCCGAAGGCGAAGCGATGAGGAACACTCTGTGCTGTATTTTAAAGGGTCAGCAATTCCTTAATATAAATGTGTTTATATGAAATGGCACACTGTGACACGTTCAAATGTGTAAGTAAAAGTTATGGGAACTGCTTGTTATGCATTTTACTCGTGTGGAAGGGCTTGCATTGTTCCGAAACTGTGAGAACAGACTGAGGGGGGGGGGGGGATCCTTTAAAAATAGCCATCTGCCTAGTTTGGAATAAAAAAAATCAATTCTGATTGGTTGAAATCAACCATTCTTTAAAGCGGGCATCTGATAATCTGGCCCCAAGATGTTTATGAACTCCAACTCCCATGATTCTCTGGCCATCTTTTGCAAAGAAGTATGGCGATTTGTATAGGCCAACAACACCTGGGGGGCCGGAGTTTGAGATCCCTGCTTTAAAGCAAATCATGCTCATAGATTCTGCTGTTTGCAGTTTATTCTATTTGACAACAAACATAGATTTTTGGCATTTGGATTTTGTAACCAATGTTTCCTATCCTCTTCATTTAGCCATTCTTTCTTTGGAACATTAGCAAAGAAAAACACACCTAACCATTGGCGAGACTTTCTTAGTGTTCAGTCGTATTCTAAATCCTCTAAACAAAGATGTGTATAAAAGGACATTCTTTTATAAAGCCTGCCTTAACGCCTTCACTACCAGGGGATTTCTCCCCCCCCCCATAAAACCATTGTAAGGGCAAAGTGATTTTATGGGAAACCACTTTTAATTACCCACACAGTAAATCTGTACCGATATGTCACTCAGTATATATTAACTGCAGGTAAGCTCTATTTGGAAGGTAGAGGGCTTCCTCTGCTGACCGTAAAGTGCTACTACAGTCACATTATAGCTTGAAACTGTGTTTCCGAACAGTGGCGTCACTAGGGTTGGTGTTACCCCGCCCTCCGTATTACTACTTTTTCTAACTACTGTTGCTCGGAGATCAGAACTCCTATAGATAAACACACAGTGAATGTAATTGTAACGTTGGGGGCTTCCAGCCTTTCTGGTGTGCTTGACTGCAGCATGTCTGATGCTGCTCGCTCACCAACGCCCGGTTTAAATTGAAACAGGCAGGGAGGTGGCTGCATGAAGTGCGGCTTGAGAGGGGGGAGGTTCTGGTTCTGGCTTTTATGGAGGGGTTATCGGAGTCATTGATGCATGAATTGGCCCCTCATAAATTACCTGAGGTGTTGAGTGAATTTATAGATTATTGTATAGATCTGGATGATCAGATAAGGGACAGAAGAACTCCGAGAGAAACCTAAGAGACCGTTACCAAGGTTGGCCCCTGTCTTTCAGGCATCACCAAGAGCGTTATCCCCTCCCTCTGAGCCTATGCAACTAGGCCATACTAGGCTTACAGAGGAAAAGAGAACAAGGCGTCTTCGTGAAGGATCGTGCCTGTATTGTGGTTTAAAAGGACATTTACGACTTCAATGTCCCACTCACCCTAGAATGCATGATAAGTCGGAAAACTACCGCACCTAAGGCAGCTGAGGAGACAGGCCTTGGGTGTGACTTTCATGTCTCCTGTCAAAGACACTAGACTCTTGTTACCAGTATCCGTGGCTTGGGAGACCAAGACCACGCATACTACCGCTTTTGTTGATTCTGGGGCTGCTGGTAATTTCATTGATGTTGAATACACTTCCTCCATTTCTCTCCCTCTGGTTGTAAGAGAGACACCCTTGGCCGTCGAAGCCATAGACAGTAGGCCGTTATCCTGCCCTAGAATTACACAAGATACTGTTACAGTGGTTCTTACCACTGGTCTCTAGCATAAAGAAGAGATCATATTTCAGGTTATCCGTTCACCTTCCAATCCTGTTGTGATTGGTTTCCCTTGGTTGGTGGAACATAATCCTGTTATTGATTGGGCTAAGGGAGAGATACTTTCTTGGAGTCCTGCTTGTTTTGGGACTTGTTTAATACCCATTCAGCATATTGGTGCCCTGAACACACCTACAGCTCCTCCATTATTTACAGAGGTTCCTGACTGGTATGCCAACCTCAGGGCTGTATTCGATTAAAAGAGAGGCAGAGAAACTACCTCCACATAGACTGTATGACTGTGCCATAGATATTCATCCAGGTACCATGCCTCCTCGAGGCAAAGTATATCCTTTATCCATAAAAGAGAACCAAATCATGGAGGAGTACATAAAGGAGAATTTGGAGAGAGGTTTTATCAGATGTTCCTCTTCTCTAGCAGGGGCTGTTTTTTTTTGTCTAAAAAAGGAGATTTACGCCCATGTATCGATTTTAATTTTTTTTTTATTTTTTTTTTTATAGGGGGCTTAACAAGATCACCATCAATAATGTGTACCCTATCCCTCATATATCAGAACTGTTTGACAGGTTAAGGGGATCAGCAGCATACACAAAACTTGATTTGAGAGGGGCTTACAACCTGATGCGTATAAAAGATGGGCATGAGTGGAAAACCGTATTTAACACCAGGAGTGGGCATTCTGAATATCTGGTCATGCCGTTCGGTGTCTGTAATGCTCCAGCTGTATTCCAGTATTTCATTAATGCTGTGCTCAGAGATGTTTTGCAATCCTTTGTTATCGTATACTTAGACGATATACTGGTTTACTCTCCCGATCTGAAAACCCACCATGAACATGTCAGACAGGTATTAGCAAAACTACTAGACAATGGTCTTTATTGCAAACTGGAGAAGTGTTTATTCGACATTACTACTGTAAAATTTCCTGGGTACATTATCACTCCAGAAGGTTTTGAGATGGCCATCTCAGAATGGCCATCTCACGGCCATCTCAGAATGGCCTCTCCCTCAAGGCATCAAAGCCATACAGAGGTTTCTGGGGTTTTCCATCCATTATAGGAGATTTATCAAGAATTATTCTGCTGTAGCTTCTCCTATCATTAACATGACACGTAAAGGTCTGAAGAACCAGGTCGGGTCTTCACAATCCAAACAGGCATTCGAAGCTCTTAAGCAGGCTTTCACTTCCGCTCCCGTTTTACGGCATCCTGATCCCAGAATTCCATTTGTTCTTGAGGTTGATGCTTCCGAGATAGGCATTGGGGCTGTCCTGTCTCAAAGAGAGTCTCCAGGGAAGCCTCTACATCCTTGTGGGTTCTTTTAAAGAAAATTATCACCAGCAGAATGCAATTATGATATCGGTAACAGAGAATTGCTTGCTATTGTGTCTGCCCTGTCAGAGTGGAGACATTTGTTGGAAGGTACTCTTGACCCTTTGTTGATAATCACTGATCATAAGAACCTTACGTACATCGGGGATGCTAAACGTCTGAACTCGAGACAGGCCAGGTGGTCATTACTACTGTCTCGGTTTAATTTTGTGTTGACTTACAGACCAGGTGACCACAATGTAAAGTCTGATGCCTTATCTCGTCAATATGACCCGTATGAATCAAATACACAAGACCACAATCCTATAGTTCCTCCTGAATGTATTGTGGCTTCCACGGTCTTGTCTGTTTCCTCGCCTTTTCTGGAACGCCTCCAAGCAGCTCAAATGGGGGCTCCACCTAACAAGCCTCCAGATATGTTGTTTGTGCCTGAAGAGGAAAGACAAGAATTACTCCTAATGTTTCATGATTCAAAACCAGCAGGTCATCCTGGTATTACTAAGACTCTTACCAGTATCTCCAGACAGTTATGGTGGCCCACCATGCGACAGGACATACGTCTGTTTGTTTTGGCTTGTCAAGTCTGTGCCAGAAGCAAAACCAGTAAAACCTTGCCTGTCGGTCTATTGCAGCCTTTACCCATTCCTAATAGGCCTTGGTCTCATCTATCCATGGATTTTATTGTGGACTTGCCGAAGTCCAAGGGTCATACTGTGGTTCTGACTGTTGTAGACCGCTTCTCCAAAATGGCTCATTTTGTTCCTTTACTTAAGCTTCCTGCAGCCAAAGAACTGGCGGTCATCTTTGCTAGAGAGATTGTACGAATACATGGGGTTCCGTCTGAAATAGTCTCTGACGGAGCTCAGTTCGTCTCTCGTTTCTGGAGGGATTTCTGTGCGGAGATGGGGGTGCGATTGGCCTTCTCTTCAGCATATCATCCACAAACCAATGGGGCAGCAGAGAGGGCAAATCAGGGTCTCGAGCAGTACATACGTTGCTTTACCACACAACAACAAGACAATTGGTCGGAGTTGTTGTCCTGGGCTGAGTATGCACGTAATAACGCCGTTAACGAGACCAATGGCCACCCTCCTTTTTCTGCTATCTATGGTTTTTTCCCTCCGGCTCTACCGCTTCAGTTTGCTGAACAGGCCATCCCGGCTCTCGAACATCTCACACAACTACAGGATATTTGGAGACAGATTCGCGAAAACATTGAGCGCAATGTTGCTGTCCAGAAACGCAAGGCTGACAGGCATAGGTTACAAGCTCCTTCCTACAACGTGGGGGATAGAGTTTGGATGTCCACTAGGAATGTGAAGTTGCGGGTGCCTTCTATGAAAATGGCACCTCGGTTTATCAGTCCATACAAGATAATTTGCCGCGTTAACCCTGTGGCTTATGCTCTTGCCCTTCCTAGACATCTTCGCTTGTACAACGTCTTCCACACCTCCCTACTGAAGCCTTTGTTGTGTAACAGGTACACGCGGGTCGTTCCTCCTCCTCCACCTGTTCAGGTTGATGGAGAAAAGGAGTATGAGGTTAGGAAAGTTCTGGATTCTAGGCTGTTCAGGGGTGCTCTGCAGTACCTGGTCGATTGGGTGGGTTATGGTCCGGAGGACCGGTCCTGGATTCCGGCTTCTGACATGTCTGCCTCTAGGTTGGTCAGGGCGTTCCAAGCCTCGCACCCCGATCGCCCTGTTGGTTGTCCTGCCACTCGCCCCAGTGGTCGTCCTGCCACTTGTCCTGTTGGTTGTCCGGTGGCCTCCCGTGGAGAGGGGGGTACTGTAATGTTGGGGGCTTCCAGCCTTTCCGGTGTGCTTGACGGCAGCATGTCTGATGCTGCTCGCTCACCAACGCCCGGTTTAAATTGAAACAGGCAGGGAGGTGGCTGCATGAGGCGCGGCTTGAGAGGGGGGCGTGGTCTGGTGAAGGTCTTTTAAAAACCAACAGTTCCTTCTAAGCAGTGCCAGATCGTGGTTATCCTTACCTGAGCTCCTTGTACCTGAATTCTCTTGTGATTTAACCTGTTATTGACCTCTGCTTGTTTTCTGACTATTCTGCCTTCCGTTGCCCTAGACTATTTCCTTGTACTACGCTTCTGCACTGATATCGACCCGGCTATTCCATTTGACTATTCTATACTCTGTATTCCTGATTCTGGCTCGTCTGACTACCCCCGTGTTGCTGACCTGGTTTTGTATTACGACATTGTCTTTGATGAACTCTTTCTGTCTAGCTAGTATACATATACCTGGCCAATTCTAAGGACCAGACAGGGATTCCTTTACGGCTACCCTGTTGGTAGTTTTTGGCTCTGTGGAGTGTTGGGCTTTAAGGACTGCATGGTGGGATCCGGGAACCGTGACAGTAATGACAATAGTAATGCATAAATGTATGTAATAAGTAATGTCACTGCTGTGATTGATTAGACTAATAATATATATATTTTTTTATTTTTTTTTTGAGGAAGGATTTTATATTGGAATTAAATGTCCATTATACATTAAAAGAAAGTGCACAGTAGAGAGAATTTTTTTCATTATTTCCTCTGAGACCAGAAGAGGAGAGTATAAAGGATGGAAAAGCTCCACAGCATTAAAACTCACGGTAATGTACGGAGCGAGTATATACAAGCACCACAGCAATGGAACTCAAACGGTAAAGGCAGTGAGTCTCTCCTTTTTCATGTCCCCCTCCATTTAGAAGGTCCCTTTCCCCACCTCCCTTTTCATTTCCCATTCTTTAAATTTCACCCTACTCTTTTCATTTACCCCCCCCCCAGGTGTTAAATTCACTTTCGGTGAACTTGTGCCCTGGGAGTCACTGCTGAGGCTTCGCCCTCTGGACCAAACCCAGATGACAACAGAGGTGACACCACCAGCCGAAATGTGCCCCTTCCCTCGCTTCTGATGTGGATCATAATGATCTGCCGTCGAGTTTTGCAAGGTTGCTGGACACAGACCCCGCTTCCACCGGAGTCGTGCTTTCACGTGTACTCTGCGGCGCTGGGAGGAAGTGATCATATAATGTCACTTCCTCCCAGCGCTCCATGATGTATATGCAGCCCATGCAGAGGGGGGGGACTATATCGAGCAGCAGCTGTAACACTATTTGGCCAGTAAATGGCGCCATCTACTGCCAAATAGATAAAAAAAATACAATGGGAATATAAAGAAAAGGCGCAATATAGTTGATGTTAAACCGAATTTGATGAGTCTACATAGAACAGATGCTCAATAATAGTATTAAACATTGGCGTGTAGTACAGAAAAAGTGTAGCATGCAGCAATAATATCGCTATTCACATATAAAAGGGGTAGTCCACTTAAAAACAGTTGGCAATGTCCTCCTTGAGAATGTGCACAATATGTGAAAGGTAATCCGTATACTTACATGGAGAAAAAGGGCATCCGGTCAGTTGTCAGGTCTTGGGTTTGCTCCTTTCGTACCTCAGCACACCGATAAAAAATTACAGCAATGGTGCAAAATCTCTATGGAGTATAATAAGCCAGAGTAAAATCACTCACATACTATAGAGCCCCAAATAAACTGGCTCTAGGTGTCCACGCATCCAGCCAACTAATAGGGGTGTCACAGCTCTTCAGGGTCACCTCTTCCTGAAATGTGATGGCTCACATGTGGATGTCCCATGAAGTGGAAACAAAAAGAAGACAATGCTCCCACAAAAATTTTTTGCCTTCATCTATCAAGATAACGTAATGCGCTCACCGATGCTGGAACCTGTAAGTTCATTAGGCTCACGTAATTCACCTTGGCATTTTTAAAGGTTAAGCGTCTAACCCCTTTGGCTTTTAAGCGCCGTGGTCCTGCAGCTTTAAGTACTCACAGGGTTGAGGCTAAGCGCCAATAAAGAGAGGAAAACTTAAAAGCAATCTCTTTAATAAAATTGCAGAGAAAAAAGGTCTTCCAGACCTATAACCTAAAAAAAACAATGAAAATATATATATTAGAATTGAGCGGTAGAGGAGGCACACGAGGACTTAATAAAAATAAATCTTTATTGATCACATTAAAAACCAATGTTTCGGCCCACCGAGCACCTTTTTCAAGGTATAGCAAGTAAATAAAAAAACAGATATTTATATACTGTTGAGGAGAGGAATAGCCCTTACCCACCCTGGTCTGGTGCGTATCAGCGATTGAATGCAGGCCGACGCCCCGAGGTGCCGGAGGCACTGGCGTCGCTAGGTCCTGCGTCATCATTGAGCGGCAGGCGACAGGTTTTTCAGTGTGTCCATCCCTAAAGGCAGTCATGATGGCCGAGCGGTGCCCCCTGATGTGGTCCCGTAATGTAAGGTCTGTTTTGCTCACGTAAACCAGGCCACAGGGGCACGTGATGAGGTATATGACGTGGGTGGTCGTACATGTGATCCGATGACGGATCGAGAATCTCTTGCCTGTGTGTGGGTGGACAAAGGAGGGGCCTGCGGACATATTTATTTTTATTATTATCATTATTATTTTATCATTACTATTTTTATTTTTATCTATCCCCACTTTTATTTTCCCCACCTTCATTTTCACCTTCACTTTCACCTTCATTTCCCATTCTCTCAATTCTATTTTTATTCTTATTTTTACTTTCATATTCATTTTTATTTTCATCTTTATTTTTATTTCATCTTTATTTTTATTTTCGTTTTCATTTTTATTTTCACTTTCACTTATTTTTTCTACCTCTATTTCTATTCTTATTTCCATTCCCATTCCCATCTTCACCTCCATGTTTATTTTCACTTTTATTTTCAACTCTCCTCATTCATACTTATGTAGCGCTGTTTAAAACTCTGTTGCTGTATTGCTCGGGTTTGGCCACCAGAGGGAGACAAGCGAAATGTAAACTATACTGGACACAACGTTTTCCAGCATGCTTTGGGGCAGAGACAGGAAGTGGGTGGGGAAGGAGGAAAGGACATCCACAGCCTCGTGCAAAGGAGAGCCAGTGTGAGCCGAGCGGTGAACAGCGTAAGACGCACGTGAGACTGTGAGCGATTGTTACCAGGCCAGAGAGCAGGCGCTGCCTTGCCGACGCTGGGGATCGATACAGTGACTTGCCAGAGACCTAGTAATCCACCGCTGAGAGGTTTTGCACAGACAGAGTTCCAGATTGGACCCCGAGTTAGGAGACCGCGATGATCCACTGGGAGTGCAGGCGGTAGGCCGTAGATCTTGTTGTAGAAGATGGACAAGCAGGAGAAGCAGATCCGGTGGCACAGAGTCCCAGTATAATCCAGCGGAGCGACGTCCTTGATCGGGCAGCGGAACAGATTGTCTGGCGGATGGGTGAGAGGCCTTCCAGGCCACAGTCAAAGCTTAACGAAGCACGCTGCAGTATTAAATCTACAGGGCCCCAACGTGACTAGTCGAAGATTTATTAAATCCATTCACTGGCCAGTCGAATATAGTACCCGGGTACCTGAGCTCACACACACTTTTTGGGACATAACCTGCACGGGACTTACACTCCAGAAACGAAGGGGTTAAACTTTTCTTTTACCGCTGCGCGTTTCTCGCATTACGAAATCCTGTTTTCTATATACCGTGCTTACATTATATGCCGCTTTATTGAGACCAGTAAAGTATATAATTTATAAAATCCACAACAGTGCTGGTGTATATTTATTCCCTAGTGCGGAGAGACTAACCCGAGGTTAAATTCAACGGCTCCTCCGGGAGTGAGCGCTACACTTATTTTTCACTTCACCCTATTTTCATTTCATCCTTCATTCTCACTTTCACCTCCACATCTCATTTCACAGATTTCATTCTGCACTTTTCCATATACTTTTCCACTTTCTTTTTCCCCCTTGAGGGACCTTCCACACATTCACCTACTGCAACACATCACATCCACATTCCCAACGCACACATCATTATTGCACGTTTTACTGCTTTACCTTCTGATGGATCTTGTTCACATCATCACACCACTTCCGCATGTTTTATTGATCATTTGCCCTCTTTATATTCATTTTTTTTCAGATTTTTATCGCACGTTGCTCGCATCTGCACTATCACTGCTACATTCTACACACTTTCTACATATCCACCTCCACATTCTGCATCATTCTCCTTCAGATGTTCTCTGCACTATCGCTTCTCATACATATAAAGGTTTATGTGCATATTATCACTCATCCATCTGTGCTCCCCTCCACCTGTTTTCCTCCATGATTTAAAGTTACTACTCGGATCCCATCTGAAAGGATCCTTTTATGTTTTTAATATGCAAGCACGGGCTTCTTACCCACGCTGTTTTGGTCGGTTGCCAGGGTGACGCGGGACCTAGCGACGCCGGTGCCTCCGGCACCTCGGCCCACATTCAATCGCTGACACGCACCACACCAGGGTGGGTAAGTGCTATTCCTCTCCTCAACAGTATATAAATATCTGTTTTTTATTTACTTGCTATACCTTGAAAAAGGCCCTCGGTGGGCCGAAACATTGGTTTTTAATGTGATCAATAAAGATTTATTTTTATTAAGTCCTCGTGTGCCTCTCTACCACTCAATTCTATATTTTTTCCAGGAGTTAATCACCGAGGCAATCCTCAAACGACTGCAGGAACCTTTGGCTCGCAGCACATCTCTTCAGGATATGAGTGCCCGGCCCACTTGTTGTTTTTTGTATATATGTATATATATATATATATGTCCTGAGACGCGTTTCGGCAATAGACATTTGCCTTCCTCAGTCAGGAATAATAAAGGTCTATGAGCAACATCCGGTCTGTCACCCGTAGGGGGGGAAAAAAGGTGAAAGTCCATGTGCTTGTTTGTAGTTAAATAGGGATGCAGCGAGGGTCGAGGTGACGTGTTTCGGGTTCCAGTCTTGTGTTCTCATTGACCTATGGGGATTAAGTGCTTGGACATTATCCTACGTCCTTCCATGTGTCCCCTATGGTGTGGTTATGCCCACTTACTACTTGATGTAAATTGATTTAAAAATGATTACACAACAAACCACTGGTTTCTGACAATGGGTTTTTGGAAAATCACTTGGTAGTGAAGGGGTTAAATTGGCTAAATAGACTGGGAAAAGATAGAAATCGCTGTTTATTAGTATGCCTTATGCATGTCGTGCATCATAGAACTCACCAGGAGGCTGTTATTCGTGTAACCTTTTTATTCTCAGTGATAATAGAAAGGTTCCACGAATCGTTTAACGAAAACCTTTTAGAAACCTTGGGTTTTTCTATGGACATTTTAGAAACATTGGAGTTTCTCTCTGGACATTTTTCTCTGGACATTTGGCATTGCATCAGATCTAAAGAGAGATAAATCAATTATTCTTTGAATACTGTTATCACAAGTGCACATTAAACCTAGTGTATTTTCAGCACTGGGGAGGCTGAACTCACCTGTCACGGACACGTGCCTGAGCCTCCGCCCAATGCCCCGGTCAGAGGGCAGTTGGCTACGAACCTCCTTACAGATAAACACGATTCTGGTAATTCAAATTCCTCAAAATACTCCCATCCAAGAAAGCAGAAAAGCAAACTACAAACAATAACATAGTCAATCAAAGAAAAACAAAATGACAGCGGCGTTCAAAACCGGAATGGCATTCCTGGAATGATCCAGTCAAAGATGTGCATACATAATTGCGCAGCTGGAAATGCACAGCTAGATAGCAAAAAAAGACGTAAACAGAAGTAGGAAAAAAAAAGGAAAGCATTCAGCCATAAACAGTTTACACAAATCCATAGCACAGACATTAACTCCTGAGTGAGTGAAAACCTCTCTATACAGTATAAAAGTGCTGTCCTGATCAAACCAGACACCTCCAACAGCTGGGCCTCAAAATCCGTGTCCGTGTAGCACGATGTCCCAAGCAACCAGTGGTCAACCAAATAAAGTGAGTATCCCATCGGCATAGTGCCACCACGTGCTTACGATACAGCAGCCCAGGTTAAAAAATGAGTTTTTAGGATGTTGGAAATTCAGCGGCTTTTAAGTTTTTTGTTTTTTTTCCCCCAACCAAAAAAAAATATCTGCGATCATATTTTTCTGTCAAAGTTCACACTAGAGGTGTGCACAGGTGAAAAATTAGTTTAGTTTCATTTGAAAATGGTTTAATTTTTCGGAATTTTGTTTTGATTTGAATTTTGGATCGCTTAAAAAAAAAACAAAAACAATAATTCAAATCCTATTCAATTACTGTTAGGGTTAAACATGAGGGTTAAAAGGAAAGCTAGCGTTCTATAGGGAGCTGTCTATTGGCCTGTGATGCTGAATACAACAGATTCAGCACCACAGCCAATTGACAGGGACGAAGTGCTTTGTGACACATTACCGTATCGCTTGCGTGTGCATAGAGGAATTATTCAATGGTTCTCTTGTGAAACTGTATAATGGATCCATTTTGTTAAAAATATACAAAACGGTTAGCCACACTACTTGCAGGATATATAAAACGTATAAGATATATGCAATTTAAAATGCACCCTCGGATGGCTCCTCCTCTTCATCCAGACAGTGTAATCACAAAATATGAGATCGGGTGCATAGTGTAGCATTGCCTGCTATGCTTTGTTATGCACCCAATTTGATATTGACGCACCTTATCTCATATTCCATTTTGTTATATACTGTTTCGTTTCGCTTTCATTTCAATTCCTTTGAAATTAATTCGTTATCAATTTGTTGTAAAATGTGTTATCTGTTACTAAACTAATGCACACTTCTAGTTCACACAATACGTGCCTAGGAAATAACACTGTTGTAAGTTTTAGGGTAAAGGTTAGTATTAAAGTTAAGGGTACTATTTCAGCCTGGTTTAGGGTTAGTATTGGGGTTACTATTTGTACTTGTTTTAGGGTTATGTTTTTTTGTGACACGAGTGTAGTAAGTGTCAAAAGAAGGCACAGAAATTGTATATTTTTTTTCTAGACATTTCAACATTTTCAAAACCACAACTTCTTTTAGAGCGGCCGTTTCATTGGCGGCCACAAGGTGCAGACCTGCTGATAATAAACCACAGATGACTTCAGGTGTAGACACTGGCAGTGTCCTCTGAAAAGGTGATAGATGTGTTAGAATGAATGCCAGTAACAATCATAAAAATGCTTTCTAGCCCCCCCCCTCCATTCATGTTTGCAGCATACTGACGGTGAAATTGAAGAATTTTGCAAATGCTTTAAAATCTTCTTCCGTATTGTTCAGAATTGTCTCAATAGTTGTCTGATATGTCAAAGCAACTTTGGTTACATTTCAGCAATTCCATTCTTGGTGTATTATTTTAAGATTAACATAAATACTCAAAACAGATCTATCCAAGGACCCATAAATCAGATGTGGTTTCTGGCTACTGAAAGCTTTAGGATATTGTATAATTCTGTCTTGATTTCCCCTGTTACCTAGAAAGCTGATCTTCTGAGCAGAGTCACAGAAAAGATGTGGAACAGTCTTTCCCTTATTTAACCCCTTAACTACCAAATGATTTCTTTTAACCTCCCTGGCGGTCTATTTATTCTGAAAAATCTTTGCTGAAAACGGTCAATTGTGTCAGGCTCCTGATCCATGCAGGGCAGCACCCATCCAATCCTGCACTTCATGTCAGTTCTATTTCCAGCGCTGTGTTCCAGCAGCTAAATAGTTAACGCACCAAAACACACACTCACACACTCTAGGTCATCTGACCTACCTGCAAATAAAAGTGCCACACCCCTTCTGTTCCTTGCTTCAACATTAGTTGTTTTCTGATTCCAAAAAGAGCAAACGTGTGTTGTGGCTCTCCTGAACCAAACCCTGCCGTGCTACCAAACCTTCCTTGTGTGTGTTTCCAGACCCTCCGGTATCCTGTGTATTCAAGACCCTGCTGTCCCTCTGTGTTTCCTGATTTCCCCCTGCTTCGAGTTTATTTGTTTTTGCTGCCTCCAGCAGCAACCTCACGCCTCACTGCAGACCCCTGTTTTGGCATCACCGCATCCCGGGCTCAGAATCCTGCATTTTCTGTACCACCCTGGTACAGTACCTGACAAATTGTCCCCCCCCCCCCAGTTGTTTTCCCGAGTGTGGCTCGGGGTTAAATTCCTATGTTGGAAGCGGTAACCCGAGCAACACTCGGGATGCTGCTGGATAAATCACCTCTCCCTGTGCTCGCTCGATGTCCCCAGCTGCCTCCTCCGGCGATCGCGACCTCACTACTTCCTGGTTTCCTCCTTGCGAGAAGGAATCCAGGAAGTATGAGGTTGCGAGGGAGCGCATGGAGAGGTGATGCTGTACACAGCCCGAGTGTGTCTCGGGGTTACCGCTCTCAGCGGTGAAATTTAACCCCGAGACACACTCGGGAACACCGCCAGGGAGGATAAATACATTAGCAGGACCCTGTGGTTTTACGGAAAAATACTTTTTTATCCACAATGTAAGTACACGGACAGACTTCTCTATATATACAGCATGTTTGCTGTATGCAAGCCATATATGACATGCAGTGGGCTCCCTCTGCTGGTCAGAAAGCGTTACTCCATTCACATTACAGCTAGAGCTTCGGGTTTCTGTGCAGGAAAAACGGATCTTGAACGTTTCGAAAAATTTCAGCATTTCGGCTACCATGTTTAATGTGTTGAAAATCTAGGGGCATGTTCTGGAGCTCGTTTTGTTTGCAATAAATTCCTTCTATTGGTCCAGAAGTAGACCTCATTGAACACATTTGATATTGGATCACCAGCAGATACTTTTGAAAATCGAGTACACTCCATATCGGTAGAGGACTTGAAAGACGCTCTGCAGTATCATCTACTTAAGTTTGCGGCTGGTCCATCCAATCATTACACCTGTTATCCTAGTGCTCCCGATTCTACTACAGAAGAACAGAGCGCAGTTTGGCGGACTCTAATACAGTCTCTTTAAACCTGGGAAGCCATAATCATCTGTCACTGAGCATCGGCAACATGATAGGCACGTGTTAAACAGCTGGTGGGAAAAGAAAGCATAATGAATGCATTTTCGAAAACATGTCCTCACATATCCCCTACAGATAAAGAATTGACGATGAGCACAGAAAACCTAAATAAACGATCTATTGAATTTGTCCAGCTGTGCTCATGTGAGTCACCTTTCTAGTGTGGCTTGTTTAGGGTGTTTTGAATAGAATTTTGAAAACAAATGCTACAAATCTATATTCTTACCTTGGCATGTTCATCAGAATACGTTCTGGTTTTATTTTCCGACATGTGAGAAGTTAAAGAAAGCTAGGCACATCACTCCAGAGATGCTCAAGAAGGAAGGGCAACAGGCGGGCGTGGCTAGCTGTGAAGGGAGGAAGACGCGTTTGTCTGAAACTCCGACTCCTGCTTCGCTTTGAGGCGTCTTGAGGGTGACCCCACTTGCTGACTGGCACTTTTTGAGTTCCCAGACCGGCCGGCCATCGGGTGTTTTGTCTCCGGAGCCTGAATTTCCCCCCTGGAGCAGAGTGCTTGGGCGGCCTGATCGACTGCTGAGGCATGTGGCCGGTGGCCATTTTGAGGCCTACTCTGCGGCGTTGCCGGATCACGGACTTGCGGTCTCCTTGTTTCCCTGTGGAGCCTACTGCAGGGCGGGTGTCTACTGCGGGCCGCTGGGATGGAGGGCCCCCATCTCTCGGCCGCTCTGGATGGCGGCACGACAGAGGTTACAGATGGAGTCTGGCAGCGTGGTGTTCCCCCTCCCCCCAACAATACGCAGATGAGTTTATTTTCAGGCCTGGATGCCTGTTTGGAGATGATGGGGGACTCGAGTCCGCTTACGCGTGGCACCTGGCGCCGGATGATAGCAGTGCTGCGCCACTGCAGGGGAGCGGAGGCTGACCTGGAGTGTGTGCCAGCGGGGACCGCACGTACTGGGGATCTGGTGGAGGTGACGGAGAAGGTGGTGGCCTGTGATGACCCTGAAGCTCCAGATGACTATTTGCTGACTCCTCGGTCTGCGGAGGTGCCTCCTGTGCTGCACGGCGTCGTGGAGCTGGCTGCCGGCGAATGTGCTACGGAGATGACGGGGCAACCTGACGACGACCCCACCTTGGCGACCGTGGTGGTGAGGCCTCCCACAGAGAAGCAGCAGATTAGACCTCACGTCCCAGCTTCCACTCCGCAGACGCCAGAGGCTTCTCACGGAATGTCCGACCTCAAGGCTATCGGGGCATCCTGGAGCCCGCTGGAGCTGTGAGTCTTGCCCCCTGAGGATGGTATGGTTTGGGCAGTAGGTTCTGACCTAACGTGGAACGCCCTACCCACCTCGCGAGTGCCTCCCTTCCAAGGCTCGGGCTGATGAGACACATACGACTACCTTTTGCTTTTTCTGAGGACTTTCCCTGCTTTTTTGAGATACCCTTTGCTGACATTTCTTTGAACCGGGTCCCTTTTTTTTTCCCCCTCCTTCTTCCCTCCCCCCCCCCGTAATTAAGCTGAGATGTGATACTTTTGGATTCTCTTGCAGTCTCTCAATTGCTGATCCCCGGCTGGGGGCGTCTGACGATTAGAGAAATTTTTTGGGGATTTTAGGTTATTTTATATGTACTTCTTTGTATGCTGGGGATATGGCACACGCTTTGACCCTTTCCTTGTTGAGCGACATATTTTTTTGTCCGGAGTGCAATGTTCTTTTGTATTTGATTTCCCCCCTTTTTTTTGTTGTTTCAACATCCCTCTAACATGAGGCACGTGTTTTTCCTGTTTACCTCCCCCACCCTTTTTTTTTAAATTTTTTTTTTATTATTTTTTGGCATATGCGGGTTCTCCTGGAGTACCGCCGTGGCCTGGTGCCTGGTATGGCCCCCAGGTACCCGGGCCTGGTGCCATTTGTTTCCCTTGGTCTCCCACTGTCCTTTAGACTACCAGGAATGCGCCAGGGATGGCACATTTTTGGTCCTTTGCCTTTTACCTCTTTTTGTTTTTCCCCTCCCCATTACTCATTGTATTTGATGTATTTAGCTGACTGATATGTGGTTTATGATTTTTCATGAGATCTAGGGGTCCCGGCTGGGACCACCTACGCAGAGTCCTTGTTTCGAGTTTTGACCCACGAGGTCGTTTTTCTTTCTTGATGTTTTTGATGTGACCCCCCCCCATAAGGGGATGACTACGCTTGTGATTTCTGATGTCATATGAAGGCCCTCGCCTTTTGTCTGATTTAGATGTGCTTGTGCAAATTTATAAATAAAGAATTGAAAGGCAACAGATGCAATGAATCCTCAAATTTATTTCAACTTTGTTTTTATTGCATATGAACTGCGCTCAGCGAGGTGGCCACACGGGCGTCAGAGTGGAACGTACACTCTCCAAAATGTTACTTCCGCTCTCAAAAATGCTTGTGTGACCGCAACCTTAGTATACCTGGATAACTAGCCACCACAAACTACAAGAGGAAACCTATATGGCGAAATGCGTCAGAGGTGGATGGTGTGACCTTATTGGTCTTGGTTACATGCTTTTATTTTTTAAAAGTTGAGGGCAATCAAACCTTTGTTTCAAAATTGTCAAAAGGTCCTTTACTATGGTTTAGTATATACAGTATATATTTTTTTATGTACATGGGCAACGTAACCAAAGGGGTAAATGAAGAATGCCGAGATGTGTGTTGTATATACAAGGTGCTACCAAAATCTATCTTTTGAGAGTGGTTAGGAGAATATATTTCATTCTTTACTGCATTTTCAGCATCATTGGGGTGTGTTTATTGTTATTTCAGATTTGCTGACTTTTGTATGTAAGGGTTAGTGTTATTATTGGGGTTAGGGTTACTCCTATTTTATATTTTTTGGTTCTTTTCTGTAACCTAAATTATATGAAAATTTTAGAATCACTTTGTAATCCTTCTTTTTGAATACTTTCTGTCCAGCATTTTAGTGCTTTGGAATGTTGGATGCTCACTGAACGTCGACATGGCAATTTCTAGAAATTACACCGCAAACTTAATGTTTGTTCCATACAGCATTACATTAAATGCTATACTGGTGTGTTGACACCAAAGGCTGCTGAGGAGCAATCCTAGCTTCATGTATTGCCATATGGAACATCAGGCAAAATAGGTTGTATAATAATCCCCTTATGAAACGGTAAAAAAGATGATATGTAACAGAGCCATGGCTGATCTGATTAAGGCATGTGATACATTGCAATCTGGTGGTACGGCTTCTATTCTAAGAAGTACCGGTATATTGTTAGTCTTTAATGTTTTTTATGTCCAAATCGAAAATTACCACAACCATTACTGATTGAAATAAGTAATTTAGAGTACAAACTTTCATCTGTTGGCTAAAATGCTCTGAAATACTCTTCCGTGTCTACAGAAATACATAAAAGAAATAATACTGGTGTGTTGACACCAAAGGCTGCTGAGGAGCAATCCTAGCTTCATGTATTGTCATATGGAGCATCAGGCAAAATAGGTTGTATAATAATCCCCTTATGAAACGGTAAAAAAGATGATATGTAACAGAGCCATGGCTGATCTGATTAAGGCATGTGATACATTGCAATCTGGTGGTACGGCTTCTATTCTAAGAAGTATATTGTTAGTCTTTAATGTTTTTTATGTCCAAATCGAAAATTATCACAACCATTACTGATTGAAATAAGTACTTTAGAGTACAAACTTTCATCTGTTGGCTAAAATGCTCTGCAAAACTCTTCCGTGTCTACAGAAATACATAAAAGAAATATAACCTTCCAAAGGGCAACTGCCAATAAATGATGTGTCAAACATTTTCCTCTGTTTCATGGACGGTGACAAAGATGAGCGGCTCTCAATATAAACTCGGGCTGTTAACGATTGACTTTTTTAGACTATCGAGAAGCAAATTCATCCCTTTATTCCCTTCAAATGAATGCTTTGCAAATCTTAAAAATGCTAGTCCTACTCTTTTCCTTGGTCACTTCTTTTCCTACATCAACACGGTCGCATAATTTTCAATTTCCCAAAGATGATCAAAGACTTATGGCTTTACTTCGGACAAAATCACTGGACAGCCAAGATTTGATGAAGGATTTCAAAATGGCATCCGAGTACAAGTTTTCCAGAGACTTTTCCTCATATCACTCACACCAACTGTTGCTTCCCTAAACTGTAGGCTGTGACCATTTTTAGTAGTATAGTGAACCCTTTGACCATTGACAGAACCAACCATTTTTCCAAAGGTTCTTTCCTCTAGTCTGAATCCTTTGGTGTTATCAAAGTTGGGAAAAACCTTTTTTTCGTTTTAGTTAAAGGTTCTGTCTTGATTTTCTACCACTTTTTCAGGAGTGCCAGGTAGCAAGAAAGGGTTATTTTTAAGAATATCTTGGATCCGGAATTATTTTGTGGGATTTTAGTCCGCCGCACCAAGTTAGTTCTTGACCGTCATAAATCAAGATCTTTGGTCGATGTGAGCAGAGTTGGCTCTATAATTAGGACAAAAAATGGCAGCTGCCTAAGGCCTCACTCAGACCTGGACTCTGAATGATGGAATATATGTAAAAAGCCATTGCCTTGATGTTCCATACAAATATACTCCTATATTCACATACACACATTTGCCAAGAGAGCTAGATTAGCCTTCCTATTCAAATGCATCAGGTAAATTTCTAGATTTTGACCACAACAAGTAGAGACTCCGATTGGAGCTTGTCCAAAGGGCTCTCTAACCCAAGGGCCACCATTGCCTATATGTTAACCATTTCTTTTCTTGAAGTTTTCAGACCTCAAAGTGACTTGGTGCGTGTGTCTACGCAGGTTTAATTGCAAGATGTTTTTGATTTTTGAGGAAGCTATTTGTATCTACATTGTGGGGTTATGGGCAAGCACCCCGACAGATGACGACTTTAATCCACACTTTTTTTTTTATTTCTGCTTTGAATTTGATAAATGATGGTTGCACGTAAGATCCAATACCCACTGCATTACCAGATCCATATATTGGGTGTTTTCCTCCTGGCCAAATGTTTTGTCATTCTCTCTATTCTGCCAAAATGTCTCAGTGTCAACTTCATTTCTAGCCATTTCCCAAAACTACGATCATTACAGGAAGTTCAGCCTTCTTTTTGGCATCTTTTACTACATGCAGTACATTATTATGTATACGTTAATATATTTTTTTCTCCCACATCTGAGAATTGTACCCGGCATCGCATTGAAGCCGTTGGGGGATAAATTCAGCTTGGAGTATGTTTATCTGATTTTTAACTGATTTTTGTCCCCTTACACAGGCAATACTAGACTGGTATTTTAAGTGTGTCCAACCCGGGCCCCCAACTATACTCTCTGCCTGTAACACCGCTGTGAACAAAGCAGCAGAAGTATTGATTTTCACCTATTATGCCCTCTCCCACACTCACTCCCCTCCTACGGTGTCGCTGCTCAGTAATATGTTCAAGAAGATACAGGACCTGGTTTGTGTAATTCCACAGCTTGAAGTGATTCAAGGGAGGGGGGGTCTAAAGCGAATAAAAACATGATTTAACCCTTGCACCCCAAAGAGTGAACTCAGAGAGCCTCGTGAGACGTAATTTCACACAAGACCGACGTGACACAGACCGCACACATAGGGTCCCCTATGAAGAGATCATAGGTCCCAAGTGAAGTGATTGATTTGTAGTCGTGGTTACCTGGCTGCCCCCCCCCCTCGAAAAACTACATTAATGCATTGCGGCCTGTTGAGATGAATGGAATACGAAACGGCCCAGTGGTATCCATAAAAACATGAGAAAGGGGGCGGGAGTTGGCTTTTTGTGGAGACGTCCGGACAGAAACTGCAGAGTAATTTGAGTCTGGCAAGCGCACATGAAGGAGATGTAACAGGAAATTTACTGAACTTTCATTTATAAAAGGAATAATAGAAACAAAAATGTATACTTGATCATGATCGCAATCCCTCTGCCTTTCATTTGAAGATTCCTCTCTCTCCAACCCAGTCTGCTCCCTTCTTTACTTTTTTTCTAAATCGTGTTTCCCAATCCTGGTCGTCACGTTCCCCTAACAGGCCAGATATCTGAAGCACAGGTGATACGGTTTGCTGCTCAGTGATTGCAGGATTCAGTCTGCGTTTCCCCAAGGTAACTCCTTTAAAATCTGGCCTGTTAGTAGGTCATGAGGATTAGCATGGCCAGATTTATAAATAGGTAGATTAGGCATGTGGTGACAGGTGCCTGCCACAAGGGGGTGCCTTGCTCTGTGAAAAAGAAATGAAAAATTACAGGGGTCTAAAGGATTGTCAATTGTATCTCTCGAACCCTACAGGCTAGAGCAGGGGTCAGCAACCTTGGCTCCCTGATGCTGACTGGGCCACATGGCAAATGTAGTTCCCAAAACATCAGGGAGCCACGGTTGCTGACCCCTGGGCTAGAGGGACATAAAAAGTATCATTGGAAAGGTCAAATTATGGCCTTTCCGATGATGCTAAATATGATCAGGTTTACATAACAATATAGTAACAGAGGATTTATTTTTATTTTTCTCTAACGCAGCACTATTGTTCACTTTACAATTGTAAAGTAAACAGTGATGCTGCATTAACTCATCTTCTCATTTCCCACACTGCCAGCAAGTGTGGAGGTGATGGCACAACAAATTGCTTAATCTACAACCGAGACTGTGGCGCTGCAGTGAATAGAGGCTCAGATTTGTACAGTGCACAAGGTCTAGTTGGGTGTCTTTGGAAAGGTCAGAGATTGGCCTTTTCAATGTTTCCTAATGCGATCAGGTAATGTGCAAATATAAAGAAATTGGGGGGGGGGAAGACCACTTTTTTCAGTTTTTTCTGGGGGGTGGTGGCGCTCCAGGTTTCTGTGCCTATAGCCCTCCTGTTTCTTCCTCCTCCTGCTGTTTCCACCCCAACCCTTCTAGATTGTAAATTCCCACGGGAATCGGGCCTTTGTTTCCTCCTGTACTGGTTTGTAAAAATGTTGTTCAATCTATTGTAATCCTGTCTATACTGTGCCTATTGTACAGCGCTGCGGAATATGCTGGCTCTTCATAAAGCATAATAAATAGGCTCCTGAGATGTAAATCCAGCCCTGAGGACTGGAGTTAAGAAATAATTCTGTTTCCTGAATGACATATGCCTTCCTCTGCCTCATATACAGTATGTACGCCTGCCAAAGGGTGAATCCCGCGTTGTGATTTATAAAGTGACAGAATTTCTTTGTTCCTTTCCAAATATTCTTCCGGCAAAAAGTTGGACAAATTATTCAATGTCAAAGCTCTTCGAGACCTACTGCATGCGATTCCACATTGTAGAGCAGCCAGGCCAGGCTGGTGGTACCACATTATAACTTGAAAACTTCCATCATCGGTAGAACATATGAAGAACTGGACCACTTGAAAGAAGGCTTTTTGAGAAAAACTTTGAGTTGTCCAATAAATGGTCAAATAAACAAAGTTTGAGTGCCCGTTCCAGTTCTTCCTTCACGATATACCATGAAGAGGTTAATGGTCCGTAGCATGACCAGAATATATATTGGAGACTAATCGTGTTCATTTGTTCTAAACTATGGTAGATATAGTCTTCAACAGCAAAATACAGGGAAATGGCACGGGAATTGTTCCCCATTATACACACAGATCTCTTTACTCGAGATCCAATTATTAAGTTTAACGACAATGCAGTGTTGTTGGTTTGTTTTGGGTTTTTTCTTTTCTGCTGTTGTCCTCCAAAGTAATTGTCTAGATACAAAGTTGAAGGAAAAAAAATCTTTGTCACTAGACAGTAGGGATAGATACATGAGCGTACATACAGCTGTCCCTTTTGTTATTACAGAGAATGGCAGGAAGGAGCAGAGAAGATGTGAATGCGGGAGGTAAGATTGGGCAACAGACTTCTGGATCCCATTTCAAATCAGAAACGTACCCAAGAAATGGCCAAGAACAATAACAGTGCAAAGGAATACAATAATAAAGCCTAGTTAGAATTGGTGTCACGTCCGAGTCTTTTTCTGCAGGCGGCCCCGGGGTGAGGAGACGGGGAGACCTGCCAAGCGGACACTTTCCATATTTATTTTGTCTTGCAGTCTACCCCGTTTTTAACTCTGCGTGGGATGGGAGCAATCTCCCCATTATAAACCACTTTGTTAGTGCGGACTGAATCGTTGCACGGTTTCATGGAGGGAAGCCAGGAACCTGCATTCTACTTGGGTTCCTGGAAACACAGGATAATCCTAAATAAATAACCAATACATTAAAGCCAGTAACTGAAGCTTTATAGGAGACACCTTTTTGGCGTATTTGTAGGCATCAATGGAAATTCTTGCTCCATGTCTTACAGAATATGGAGAATATGTGCATTTTCAATGGGATGAGACAATGTAAATTGCCTTTGCCTCCGAGGGGCCCAAGTCCGGCTCCATCTGTCTCTTGTCCTCGAAAGCCCCCAAAGTGCAATATTTTTTTCTTTCCAGGCTAATTCTGATACCACTTTCAACAACAAGTAGACAGCTTATTTTACAGGCATTTATTTTATTCCCATCACGTTTGTCGCTAACTGTAATTGTTGACACAGTCAAACATAGAATAGTTGGGCACATTACAAAACTATTAATACCACAATATTTATGCTGATGTCACACGAGTACATCAGAATTGTTACTCTCCAGCCATAGGGTTGGTTTATTTCATGGCATTGGTTGCTAAAGCATTTAGAAGTAGAACACAACTCTCAAAATGTTAGTATACAGTGCGGGCCACAACATAGACAACTCTTATACACTATACAATGGCCATGACCAGAATGGAAGATCCCGTCAATGAGAAAACTGATTATTTTTATCAATATTTCAATTTTAGGGACAATTTATGTGGTAGATATTCGGAGGCAGAACTTCAGATGACCATTAGTAGTTTCTGTCCTCAATTTTAACAGTGCTTCATAAGACACTGTGTTGTGCTGCTTTACACTGTTTTATCACATGTGCTGGGGACTCCGGAGATCCCTGCCGCCTATAATTAGATGTAAAAGTCAGCTGAAATGGGCAACAGTCATATAACCGTACAACATAGTTCTAAGTGGGAGAGAAGGCATGGAGCGGGGTCCTGTTGAGAGAAGGCATGGAGCGGGGTCCTGTTGAGAGAAGGCATGGAGCGGGGTCCTGTTGGGAGAAGGCATGGAGCGGGGTCCTGTTGGGAGAATACGAACAACGGATGCGTGGCATACCTGTATCAGGGTGAGCCCTGTCCTCACCAGTGAAAAGACCCGGTGCTACGCTGATGAGGTCCGCCCCGCCTCAGACAACAATAGAAAATGAACAGTGTACAACACAGGTGTCACATTCTCGGCTTCTGTGGTGCTCCCTGGGGGGTCTGGATGCCTGGCAGCATCTCTGGCTGGCCGGGTGCCAGGAATTCGGGCTGAACAACTGGTGTCTGGAGGGGCGGGGCTTGGCATGGTGACACGGAGCCGCCTACTTTAAAGGCAGGGTGCAAGATTCTGCTTGTTGCCCTGACATGGAGTCATTCCCGCATCGCCAGCTGCATTCACTTTGTGTCTCAGTGTTTACCTTGCCTAGTTGCCATTATTACCTGTATGAGGACCCCACTTGTGTTTGATCCCGGACTGCCTGTTTGACTATTCTCTCTCTTACTCCCTTTGTATACTCCTAGTGCTCTCTGCGGAGACTGAGTGTGCAGGATCTATCAGGCAATCTGCAATTGTAGGCCTGCCCTGCAGGGTGCTGAATCCATTGAACTCTTGTTCTACTTTGCCGAGGCAAACTATATGGGTGTCCTCTCTGTTGCCAAACCTGCCTGTACGGCTACCACCTCTGTTGCCACCCTTGCCTGTATGACTACCCTTTCTGGTGCCAACTCGGATTTAACTTTTGACCACACTTATGTTAACTCATGTTGTATGGCACTTCTGCACTATCTCTGCCGATGCATCGTTAACCTGCTTTTGCTCAAACACTTGGTCACAAAATCATATGCTACTGAGTGGTATTTAGTATTGGTGTTCTGTCTGACCTCCCTGGCTGGGAGTGCTAGGATTAGCTGTCCTGACTGTTGGAAAATCGAGAATCACATAGGTCTGTCGAAAAGGATCCAAATCACGGTTATCAGGGGTGAGCGCCATAGCGAACGTGACATTGCGTCAGGGTCATATATGGATCCGACAGATTTAACCGTGTTGATGTCTAAACTCAGTGATATCATCACTAAACAAGAGGAGCAGGACCACCGCATGGACCAGTTTGCTCAGGCTTTGGGTTTACTGATGAATCAGTCCAGCAAAGCTTCACCACTCACTTCGCCTGCGGTAAATGTTTCTTCTCATGCTGTAAATGTTTCTTCCCTGATTGCTGCTGAAGTATCCCATGTGAGTTTGAAAACACCCATTTCTTTTAATGGTAAATCTGGTTCTTGCCCCGGGGATTTATTACGCAATTTGATATCATGTTTGAACTTAATCCTGTGATGTGCCCCACAGACAGAGCCAAGGTGGGTTATGTCATTAAACACCTAACAGAAAAGTTTTTTGCTTTGGGCGACTCCTTTATGGGAATTAAAGAGACCAGTTGTGTATAACTATGCCGAGTTCATGAAAGACCTTAGGCGCACTTTTGATCCTGCAAGGCGAGCAACTGGTGCTGCCCGTCACTATGGCGTATCACACAACCGCAGAGTGGCTGATTACGCCATTGAATTCAAAACTGTGGCAGCAGAATTGCAATGGCCTAACGATGCATTTACTATGGCCTTCTTAGAGGGAATTTCTGATACTCTAATGTATGAATTAGCTCCTATCTGATTATTGTATAGCACTCGATGACCAGATTCGAGATCGGAGGTCTGGCCATATTAAACCCCGTAAATCTCCCCAAGGTTCCTCTTCCACTCCTCGCATGGTTCGCAACCCTTCACCTCCTAGGGTGGAACAAGCTGAATTCAAACCTATGCAGTTAGGTCGGTCCAGTATCTCGGGGGAAGAGAGACAACATTGTCTCAGAGAAGGCCTATGCTTTTACTGTGCAGATAAGGGTAATTTTCGGTTACAATGTCCCAAACGAACCAAGAGGTCTTCTATGTCAGGAAACAATCATGCCTAGAATCCCCTGAGACCGGTTCTAGGTATGACCGTAGTGTCTCTCGTTTCTAAAAAGAAAAAGAAAGATCTTGTGGTGGTGGTTCCAGTGTCAGTTGCTTGGGAGGAAATCAAGCTTGACATGGAGGCACTTATTGATTCTGGGTCTGCATGGAATTTCCTGGATTCTGCTTTTGCTGCCATACATTAAGTGCCTTTGGTTAAAAGAGATATTCCTCTCCTCATTGAGAGTATTGATGGCAGGCAATTACTCAGACCCCATGTTACCCACGATACCATCCCCCTCTTTCTGTACAGGTATCTTACATGGAGAAAAAGTACAGTTTCAAATAATTGAGTCTCCTACGATGACTATTGTTTTGGGCTATCTCTGGTTAGCCAAACACAATCCAGTCATGAACTGGACTAAGGAGGAGTTGGGCTCTTGGGGTTCACAATGTTGGTCCAAATGTTTGGGAATGAGTACTGTGGTAGGTAACCTGAATGTAGCCACAGCACCTCCCCTGTCTACAGAAGTACCCAAACGGTACAGTGATCTCAAGGAGGTCTTTGATAAAGGGAAGTCTGAAATTCTGCCTCTGCATCGCCCCAATGACTGCACCATAGATCTGTTGCCAGGTACCATGCCTCCAAGGGGACATGTGTATCCCCTCTCTCAGAAAGAGAATGACATAATGAAGGAATATGTACGTGAAAACCTGGCCTGCGGGTTCATTAGCCGTTCTTAATCTTCTGCGGTGCTGACGGTGGATGCCCAGCAGCGTCGCTGGCTGGCCAGGAGTTCGGGCTGACCCGCTGGCGTCTGGAGGGGCGGGGCTTGGCATGGTGACACGGAGCCGCCTACTTTAAAGGCAGGGTGCAAGATTATGCTTGTCGCCCTGACGTGGAGTCATTCCCGCATCGCCAGCTGCATTCACTTTGTGTCTCTGTGTTTACCTTGCCTAGTTGCCGTTATTGCCTGTATGAGGACCCCACTTGCGTTTGACCCCGGACTGCCTGTTTGACTATTCTCTCTTACTCCCTTTGTATACTCATAGTGCTCTCTGCGGAGACTGAGTGTGCAGGATCTATCACGCAATCTGCAATTGTATGCCTGCCCTGCAGGGTGCTGAATCCATTGAACTCTCATTCTAGGGAATGAGGGAAGTATGGAGGAGCAAGGCATGAAGGAACAACAATATTTGCGGTTGCTGGGGAGGGGATTTGGCAGAACACTGGCGCACCTTCTTGATGAGAAATTACTATAACATGCTAATACCATATATTTAATAAGTGTTTGTGGCCCATATTGAATTGTCTGGCGGGTGAGAAGTGGCCAACAAGGCATGTGTTGAGCACCATTGTTCCACAGCAATCAATAAAATGATAGCTTTTGTATTGATGCGGTTTCGGGCAATTCGGTTCAACTCCTACACTTTTGTTCTAGAAAAGATTGAAATGTGGAAATAGTCTGTGGATGGTCAATGTAGAGATATCAATGACCTGATGTACGAAACCTTCCTACATAGTATGGCTGCTGTAGGAACTGAAAATATATTTCATGCTTTGGTTGACTTCTTCCCAACTGCAAAGGCAACAAACATTCTCTCCTTCTGATATCACCAGCCTCACCGCTAGACAAAAGCCATAGAATTAATAGTTGGTTGCCTGTCGGCATTAAAATATGAATGAAACTAACCAATTGCCTTCTGACCATTACTCCACTTGCAAGAGCTTTATGATTATAGTCTTAATTTATAGTCTACTAGGGATGAGCTGTTCGGTTCGATGTGTTCGGTTCGAACATTGCCGTTCGGCTGTTCGTCGAACTCCGAACATTTCCGCGCGTTTGCCGCATGTTCGCCCACAATGCACCACAATGGACCACAATGCACTTTTCCACTGGCCTGAAGCTTGTTATTGTCTACAGCCTTGCACCTGACCACAGGTCAGGTGCAAGACTATGCCAATCACTGCTCAGAGTCCTGATTGGGCAAATTTTGCCCAATCATGGGCATACAGAACGAAGTCCCATAGCACACTATATAAGGCGTCCCTCGCAGCCCCAACACGTGTTTTTTGAGAGGAGATTGTTCTGTTAGCTGCTGGCACTGAGAAGACACATTATTGGGGGGGTCTCACTTCTAGCAGATATTGGGAAATTGTAATCGGTGTCTTATCACTGCCACTAGGGATGAGCTGTTCGGTTCGATCTGTTCGGAGTTCGCATCGAACATCGGCTGTTCGCGAACTCCGAACATTTCCGCATGTTCGCCGCATGTTCGCCCACAATGGACCACAATGCACTTTTCCACTGGCCTGAAGCTTGTAATTGGCTACAGCCTTGCACCTCACCACAGGTCAGGTGCAAGACTATGCCAATCACCGCTCAGAGTCCTGATTGGGCAAATTTTGCCCAAGCATGGGCTCACAGAGCCAAGTCCCGCAGCACACTATATAAGGTGTTCCTCGCAGCCCCAGCACGTGTTTTTTGAGAGGAGATTGTTCTGTTAGTGTGTGTTCTCACTGCCAGCAGCTATTGTGGGGGTCTCACTTCTACAATATATCTGGGAATTGTTGTAATCTGTGTGTTCTCACTGCCACCCATCAGGGGGTCTCACTGATTTATAGGAGGTTTCTGGGAATTGTAATCTGTGTCCTGTCACTGTTGCCAGCTATCAGGGGGTCTCACAGACTTGTAGCAGAGTTCTGCAAATTTTAATCTGTGTCTTGTCACTGGCTGCCAGCTATCAGGGGGTCTCACTGAGTTATACCAGAGTTCTGGGCAGTTGAATTATAACTGAATTATAACTGAGTTATAACACAGTTGAATCAGAGTTCTGCATATCTCCAATTTTTATACCAGAGTTGAATCAGAGTTCTGTATATCTTTAATCTATATATCACTTCCCATGTCAGAAAGACCAAAAAGGACAGGCAGACACTCCCAGACACAGATAAGAGGGAAAGCAGCCTCTGTGTCGGGAGGCTGTGCCACTGGTCGTCGTGGACGTGGTGCATCCTCTGCAGGGGCACGCTTGTCCTTTCTAACTGGTGCTGGCTGTCTTAAGCAGCAGCAACATACAGAAGATTTGGTGGATTGGCTAACAAGGCCATCCTCATCCTCTGCCAGCCAGGCTTGTAGTGGTTTACTGTCCACCTCAGCTGCCAAAGCATCTAATGCAGCCTCCATGTCTACAGCTACTCCTGCCGTAGCCTCACCACCATACACGGAGGAGTCAGCTGAAATGTTTGACTACAATGACCGTGACATGCTGCTTGAGGATGCGCAGCAACTACAGTGCTCTGATTCAAACTCTGAGGTTGAGGAAGGGAGTATAATCAACCTAGAGGAAGGGGGTGCCAGAGACGCACAAATAACTGGCACTCATGTTGCCCCAGCAGCTGCAGCATACCAAGCTGGTTCCAGTGACAACAAGATAGGAGGTGATGACGATGATGAGGTCACTGACTCCACCTGGGTGCCTGATCGAACAGAGGAGTCAAGGGAGGAGGAGGCACGACAAAAACGAGCAGAACGTCCTCTATGACCAACCGTAGCCAGTCCAAGGCATCAGAAGTCACAGCTGCTCAGTTGCAGAGCACTGTTGTCTCAAAGCACATGTACAGGAAGTCTGCTGTCTGGGAGTTAAGAAATGTGCAGCAGACCGCACCGTTGCTATTTGTAATATGTCAGATGAGGATCAAGCATTGGAAAGACATCCCACGCTTGGGTACCACGTGCTTGAGGCGACATATGACCACCTGCCACGCATCCCATTGGCACAACACTTTGCATAGGTCCTCCACCTCCTCATCTGTCTCTACCCCCACTATATGTCCTGCCATGTCATTGCCTACAACCTCCACTGACAGGGATGATGCTACAGTAATGGGTGTACCAGGTCTTTCCTCAGAATGTGACAGCATCCCATCAGCTGAAGATTTACGCAGTCAGATTACGTTGCCCCAGCTGCTGCAGTGTAAGAAAAAAGTATAGTCCCAACCATCCCCAAGCACAGCGTCTAAATGCCAGCTTAGCAAATTACTCGCATTGCAGCTTCTGCCTTTCCAGCTGGTGGACTGTGCTTCCTTCCGTGAATTTGCTGAATGTGCTGTACCACAGTGGCAGGTTCCAAAACGCCATTACTTTTCACGCAAGGCCATTCCAGCACTATACCAGCACGTGGAAGACAATGTTATGGAGTCATTGGGAAAGGCAGTCGGCAGCAAGGTGCACATGACTTTAGACACGTGGTCCAGCAAGCATGGACAGGGCCATTACATTTCCTTCACGGCACGCTGGGTAACTCTGCTTGTACGTGGGAGGCGTCCAGGATGGGGCTTTGGGGTGGAGCTTGTTCATCCACCACGCCTCCAGAAAGCTGCTTGTATGAGGTCTGTCTGCTCCACCTCTTCCTCCTCCTCCTCCTTCTCTGTCTCTTGCAAAGTGGCCGTTAAACCGACGCATGGCAGGGGCTACGCAATGGCTCAAGCAAAAAGATGCCATACTGTGCTTGAGCTGGTTTGTTTAGGGGACAGGAGCCACACCAGGCCAGAAATTCTGTCAGCTCTGCAGGGGCAGGTGCAGAAACGGTTAACCCCACGCCAGTTTCAGCTGGGAATGGTTGTCTGTGATAATAGCAGCAACCTTCTCTCCGCCCTACGCAAGGGTAAATTGACGCATGTACCATGCCTAGCACACGTCCTAAATATGGTGGTACAGCGTTTCCTAACCAGGTACCCAGGGCTGGCAGAGCTTCTCAGCCAGGCCAGGAAAGTCTGCAGCCACTTCAGACGGTCATTCCCAGCAAGTGTTCGCCTGGCAGAAATTCAAAGAGAATTCCACCTTCCCACAAACCGTCTGATCTGTGACATGCCCACCAGGTGGAACTCGACATTGGCAATGCTGCAGCATCTGCACAAGCAGCAAAGGGCCATCAATGAGTACCTGTGTGAGTATGGCACAATGACAGGTTCAGGTCAACTTGGTTCCCCCCGCAGTCGCTGATGATCAAGGATGCATGCACTGTACTGTCACCATTTGAGGAGGCAACGAGGATGGTGAGCAGGGACAGTGCATGCATCAGTGACACAATTCCTTTAGTGTTCCTGCTGGAGCGCACTCTGCGGGGAATTATAGATGTGGCACTAGAGGCAGAGCAGCGGGAGGAAGAGGAGGCCTTCCCTAGCTCTCAAGGCCCCAGTCTTTACGCAGACAGCATTCCTGCAGGTCCTCAGATCAGACAGGAGGAGGAATATTTAAGTAGTGTGGCATTGAAGGTGGGGATTCCTCAAGGGAGGGATTTGTGTGCCCAGAAACCCAAAGACTAGTACGTGACTGGGAGGAGGAAGTGCACGATGGGGTCATCCTCATTGACCAATAAGACTCGGAAGCTAATGCCACCTCCAGCATACGCTGCATGGGCTCCCTTATCCTGCAAAGCCTGCTAAAGGACCCCAGGATTCGTGCTATCAAGGAGAGGGATCATTACTGGTTGGCAAGCCTTCTTGATCCACGATACAAGGGTAAAGTTGCAGAGCTCATCCTGCCCGCACAGAGGGTGCACAGGATGAAACAACTTGAGGACGCTCTAAAGCGACACTTGTGTAAAACACCTTTCCAGACACTGGTAGGTTACCAACTGATGACACAGGTGCTTCTGAGGCTGCTGTTTATCAGAGGAATAGCAGTGAAGGGGGCCGCTTGACCGATGCCTTTTCCAATTTTTTTTAGTCCACGACACCCAGGGATGACAAATGTAGGCACCCATTGCCAGCGTCTTCCCCGTCTGGTGCAGGACTACCTAGGGGCAAGGGCAGACCTGGATACCTTTCCAGCAGATGATCCACTGGCTTACTGGATGTTGAGATTGGATCACTGGCCAATATGCTATGCATCTACTATGTTTCCCTTCATCCAGCGTGCTTTCTGAAAGGATGTTCAGTGCCGCTGGAGGATTTGTCACAGAGTGCGTCTGTCCACCGACTCTGTAGACCAGCTAACATTTATAAAAATGAATCAGTCCTGGATCAGCAGCTATCAATCCCCTGATGCTGACGTAACTGAATAGATCGGGGATCTCTTCTGCATTCCCAAAACCTCCACCACTGCACTCTTCCACAATACCACAGAGGGGTTACTTACGGTGTGAAGGCACTTGCTGCCATCAAAGGTAAAATATTTGTGTGCACTGCCACTGACGCCTATACCAGATTCATATCATTTTAATATTGGACCGCAGGGTCCATCGCTGCACTCTTCCATAATACCACAGAGGGGTGACTTTGTGAAGGCACTTGCTGCCACCAAAGGCACAAAATTTGGGTGTACTGCCACTGACTCCTATACCAGATTCATATCATTTTAATATTCTACCGCAGGGTCCAACTCAGCACTCTTCCACAATACCACAGAGGGGTTACGGTGTCACGGCACTGTTGCCGACACTAAAGGCCCAATTTTAAAGCACCTATTGTTACTTTCATGCAAAGCCTGCATAAGTTTCACCATAATTTAGCCAAAAAAATCACTTAACTTGTTCTGCGTGTCTTAAAACGTCTCTTTTCATAAAGTCTGCTGCCCCAAGCAGTTGTTTATGAATAGATTAAAGGAAAACCATTTACCGTCATTTGAAATGTAATTTTTTTGTTTTTAAATGTTTCTATACATCCTACAAATCCGCCACTTCACGGGCAGGTTATGAGGACCTCCTAGGCACGATATTTGAAGGAATTTTTTGTTTTTATTCTTAACCTTTATTTCATGGAAAACTCCCTGTTCCTTTTAAAAATGATTTTTTTTTTACTTTTTGTTCTTGTTTCCTGTCCCCCAGGGCACTACCCGAAGCCCCATACCCCTTTTATGGCAAATATCTTGCATATATGCCCTCTTGGAGAGCACTCTAAAAATCGAACTTTCGAGTCCCATTGACTCGCATTGAGTTCGGTTCATGTTCGAACTCGAACTTTTGAAATTGTTCGAGGTCGAATGCGAACTGAACACAGGGGTGTTCGGCTCATCACTATAGTCTACATTACAAACCGAAAATGATGAGTGTCACTGCTGGACTGCATTTTATGTGAATGGTTGCATAACAAGTCCTCCTACCCCGATGATACAATGTGGCCAAATCCACTCACTAAGAATAAAGAAACGTGGTTCCTGCTAGGGATGTGCACCGATTTTTTTTTCGATTCGATTCGATTCGATTTTTCGATTTTTCAAACTTTTCGATTCGGCTCGTTTCGACTGCGTTCTGTTTCGATTCGGTTCGGTTCGATTCGGTTTTCGGGTACATGTATTTTTCGGAATTTCGCCCATTTTTCGTATTTTCGGGTAACTTCACTAGGTTTATGTATCGACTTTTCGTTATTTCGGAAAATTTCCGTTTTTCGGAATTGTACATGGCTTTCGGCATATCGCCAATTTTTTTTTTCGGAACTTTTCGTATTTCTGAACTTTTCGTTTTTTCGGAATTGTACATGTTTCGGCATATCGCCAATTTTTCGTTTTTCGGAACGTCTGTTCTCGTTTCAAAGCTGTCTAACTCTATTCGTTTTGATGAAAACTACTATGGTTTACTTTTTTAATACTACTTATATATTTTTTATAATACATTTTTGTTTGTTTTTCGGATCCAATAATTCATTCTGTCGATACGATAATTCTGGCGATTCTATCGTGTTTTTTTAATTAACCCTTTCGCTGCTGAGGCTTTTCCCGCCTCTGTGCTGAGCTCATTTTTAGCGGTTTTGCTCATCATGTTTAAACGCGTTTTGAAGCTTATTTTATTATATGACCCAGACATATTATATATCGTTCTTTCCGGCAGACTCAGCAGATTCATAATATGTCATTATTATATGTATACGTCATGACCTGTCTGTATATTCTAACAAAAAATGCAATAAAATATGAATTTTCAATAATTTACAACGTGTAAAGTGTTTTTTTTCACATTTTAACATGCGAGCAATTGCGGTTATATTTTGTATGGGGTGCGCTTGTTAAAAAAATTAGAGATGGGGTCTCGTTACATTTTTTTGGGGAAAATTACGCGATTTTTAACAAACGCACCGCATACAAAAATCGTTAGTGCAGCATCATTGTTCACATTATAAATGAAATGGGAACAATATTGCTGCATTAACAAACCAGAAAAAAGAAAAAAAAATTGTTTATTATTTTTTTATAAATGTTTTTAAATATTTTTTTAATTTTTTTACAAACGTTTTTCACATTCGTGTTTGGTATCGTTGGAACAGCCATGCTCTGGCTGATCCAACAATACCAAACTTTAACCCCTAGCTGCCATGGATCGGGAGATAGGGGGTTCATTTTGGAACCCCCTATCTCCACCATTGGTGGCAGCTTGGGGTTAACTCCAGGACTGGCGTCATCGTGCTATGCACGATGACGCCAGTCCTCAGGGGGAGTTACCGGAAGCTTGGCCGACATCCGACATCCTCATGGATATGCCCCAGCTCCTCATGGATATTGCCCCAGCTCCTCGTGGACATGCCCCAGCTCCTCATGGATATTGCCCCAGCTCCTCGTGGACATGCCCCAGCTCCTCGTGGACATGCCCCAGCTCCTCGTGGACATGCCCCAGCTCCTCGGACATGCCCCAGCTGACACATGGATTTGCCCCAGCTCCTCGTGGATATGCCCCAGTTCACACATGGATTTGCCCCAGCTCCTCGTGGATATGCCCCAGCTCACACATGGATTTGCCCCAGCTCCTCGTGGATATGCCCCAGCTCCTCGTGGATATGCCCCAGCACATGGAATGCCCCAGCTCCTCATGGATATGCCCCAGCACATGGAATGCCCCAGCTCCTCATGGATATGCCCCAGCTCCTCATGGATTTGCCCCAGCACATGGAATGCCCCAGCACCTCATGAAAATGGCCCCAGCTCACCTCCGCTGCCTTTTTCGCTCCCTCAGAGCGTCCGGCGGCGCAGAGCTTGGGTGCTCGCCAGGGGGAGCCACGTGACCAGCTGCGATTGGCTGGTGACGTGTTTCCTCCAGGCGAGCGTCGAAGCTGCATGCTTCGGACGCTCGCAGGGAGTGAAAAACGCGGCGGAGGGTGAGACACCCGCCCTTAGGGTGACGGTGTCACCCTAAAGGCGGGTGTCACCTGGTGCGGGCCGCACCCCCGCCCCCATGTTACGACGCCACTGGTATATACATTAACGGCCGCACGCCCACGGACTTACTCTATCCAAACAAAGTTCAGAATGATGTGAAACATTGGGACTTTTTGGATAGATTTCGATTTTCGACTATCCAGAAGTTAAAAAAATAAAAAAGGTCGAAATCTAATGCAAAAGTCCCGATGTTTCACATCGGGATGTCAGATATTAATAGGCTTGTGCACTGATTTTTTTTTCGGTTCGATTAGATTTGTTCTGATGTTTAAAATTTTTGATTCGGCTCGTTTCAACGATTTCTGTTTCGATTCGGTTTGGTTTGGCTCGTTTATCGTGTAAATTTTTTTTTTGAATATCGACCATTTTTCGTATTTTCGGGTCAGTTTGCTGGTTTTTTGTATCAACTTTTCGTGATTTCGGAATTTTTCATTTTTTTCGGAACGTCTGTTCTCCTCGTTTCAAAGCTGTCTAACTCTATTCGTTTTGACGCGTAAACTACTATGGTTTACTTTTTTATACTTTATATATTTTTTTATAATAAATTTTTGGTTTGTTTTTCGGATCCGATAATTCATTCTGTCGATACGATAATTCTGGCGATTCTATCGTGTTTTTTTATTAAATAAAGATCCTTTTTCTTATGAATATACATTTCACAACTTTATTTATTTAATCACATTAAAAAAATGGTATGAAAGCCAAGGAACAAAAAAAAAAGAACAAAACTATTTAAAAAACGGTAAACTGACCCGAATGGTCTGACTTTAAAAATAAAAACCAGAACAAAAAGTTTTTAAAACGGAAAAAGTAGTTGATCAAAATGATCTGAAATTAAAAAAAAAATAAAATGATTTAAAGGTTTCAGACAAAATATAAATTAACCCTTTCGCTGCTGAGGCATTTCACGGCTTCCCTTCACGCCAGTGTGCGGCACTGCGGTCTGCTGCTGAGCTAATTTTTAACAGTTTCGCTCCTCTTGTTTAAACGCGTTTTGAAGCCTTATTTTATAATATGACCCAGACATGTTATATATCGTTCTTTCCGGCAGACTCGGCAGATGATTCATAATATATCATTATCATATGTATGCGTCATGTCCTGTCTGTATATTATAAAAAAAAATGCAATAAAATTAGAATTTTCAATGTTTGTTTTACAAGGTGTGTAAAGTGTTTTTTTCACATTTTATCATGCGAGTGTTTGCGGTTATATTTTATGAGTTGCGTTTGTTAAAAAAAAATTGAAAAGGGGACTTGTTATATTTTTTTGGGTGAAAATTACACAGTCACATTCATGGCCACAAATATGTTGACAAATTTATGACAAAGGGTCCATAGAAATGTCAATAAATTTATGTACATATGATTTTAACAGTGTGGACTGGAAACCAAGCAATACATAATTAACTTATTAACGTAAAGCAACGCACACAACAGGAAAATATATAAAAAAATAGAAAATTTATTTACATGGGGAAGGATGGCAAACTGCTCAACGGGGGCACAAACAACACAAACAAACATCTTCCAGTCTAAGCCAGGCGATAATAATTACTGGCATTTGAGGAGATGTTGGAGCTGGTCCGCATCTTCGATAACAAGGAATATGACTGCAGTAAGGGCCCTTACGCAGGAAGAGTAATTTGAGAAAGGATCGGAACAGAGAAGTTACGCGCACCACCATCCTAGAGTGTTTGGGAAGGACGGTACGAAGGACCAGATCAGAAAACGCTGGTCCGACCCAAAGCAGGCGAGCAGGAGCAGCTGAGGCAGTTGTTGCTCTTCTTACTGCCGCTCAAGCATGTCCGCGGTGGTCACTAGCTGCTCACGGAGGACCTGCAGCAGTTCCTGGACGTTGTCCAGTGTCCGGACTGCCAGGCGAAGCTGCTGACCAATTGCCTCCGAGTCCCGAGGTCTGGCTTCTCCTTCTATATATCCAATAAATTAAAGAAGGAAAATACAGTAAGTAAAGCAGGTTTCTATTTTTGACTGAAAGTCTTGAAAAAATATAACAGTAGTATATACCAGAGCTGGCAGCTTCCTGAGGCTCCTCCTCCTCCTCCGACTGATCCCCCACGACCACCGTCTGCATATCCAGGGCTATATGTAAGAAATTAAAGAAATAAAAAATACAGTAAACAACAAAACTGATTTATTTTTGAACAAAAGTCGATGCAAAATACAACAGTAAAAAAAAACAAACCTGGACTGGCGGCCTCTGGCTCCCTCTCTTCCTCTTCCTCCTCCTCCTCCTCTTCCTCCTCCTCTTCCTCCTCCTGCTCCTCTTGTGCTATACATAAAAAAATTTAATTAAAATACAGTAAACAAAAAATGTTTCTGTTTTTGACCAAAAGTCGTTGCAAAATAAAACAGTATATACCAGCGCTGGTGGACGCCTGTGGTTCCTCCTCCTCCTCCGGGGCACTGGTGCCCGCCGGGGCAGATTCGGCGGCCTTCTTCCTGTCTTCTGCCAAATTCAAAAAATAACACGTAAATAATGCAGACTGGAAAAAATGGTATATCTATACACTATATTGCCGAAAGTATTGCGACACCCCCTCCACTACCCCACTACCAGAGGCCTGTTCAGTACCTCAGCAGCTGCTGAATTGCTGCAGCAGTGTCGTTGAACCCTTTGGATGCGAATTTTGAATCCAAAATGGCCGATGATTTCTTAATGAAAAATTCAGATTGTTTTTCGGATCACTCGGACAAAATATAATAAAGAGAAGCAGTCAGCACAATTCCGTTTTGTACGCACACACCACAAAATGATCGTTTTTAATGAATAAACGTTATGTTTACTTCTGAAAAATAATATATAATTTGAACTGTAATATATGTCTATGTACAGGGGAAATAATAAATAAATATTTTGTGCTTTGGTGAACAGAAACCGCAAAATTAACATTGCTGTACGGAATTATTGCTTGCTTCGAGGCGGCGGCCATCTTGCTGTACGGCATTGTTACTGCTTCATGGCGGCGGCCATCTTTAAAACGTCACACTCAGCATCTCCTCGGGTCGCTGCAAGTGCTAGGTTAGCATGCTGAGCGGTTGAACGGCGTTCAATGGCAAGTTGCTAACTTAGCACTTGCAGCGGCTGAGGTATTGAACAGGCCTCAGCTTGACCCCCCCCACTACTCCCATCTCATACATATATTGCACACAGACATATATTACCGTTCATTTATATATTTTTTTCAGAAGTAAACATTACGTTTTTATTCAATAAAAACTATTATTTGTGTTGTGTGCGTACAAAACGCATTGTGCGACTGCTTTTAGTTATTTTATAGATGCCTCAGCCTCAGTTTCACTTTCAGTTTCTGCTAATAATAAAACTGGATATTGCAGAAACAACAGAAATCCACCATTTTGTTTTGAAATTTGCATCTAAAGCATTCAGTGTCACTGCTGCAGCAGCTGCATTGAACGCAGCTCTGTTATGCACTTTCAGAAGAACTACATGTCCCATCCTTGTTGTGCTACACTACCACTTAGCAGAGACGCAGAGATTTTTGTTGATGCGCAGGTGGGAGCCAATATTGGGCAAGCTGCGGGTCATCTCGTATGCATCACTCAATCACAACAACCCCCCCCCCCCCAGCACACTACAGACTATACACACAGTGCCAAAAGAAATCCAGCATTATAACTTCATCTACATACATCAAATGTCACAATTTTCACGAATACGTAAAATCACAAAAAGGAAGAGCTATGGCAAAAATGCTTGTATGGCGAGTCGTGAAAACGCAAAGCTATACACAATCACATTGCATGAAAAAAGGACTAGATAAATCAACGTATTTCTGTGCACATTAGCACATGCAAGCACATTATTATTATTATACAGGATTTATATAGCGCCAACAGTTTGCGCAGCGCTTTACAATATAACGTGACACTTACGTTTCGCTATGATGCGGCGGAGGTGCCTCAGCTGCTTCTGTTCCCGCACCTTCAAATCGGACCAGCGTTTCCTCAGCTGATCCTTCGAGCGTTCCTTCCCAAAATTCACCAAAATTGTGGTGCGTAGCTTCTCCAAGATCCGATCCTTTCTCGCGTTACTCTTCCTGCGGTACGGGCCCCTACTACAATCATAATCCTTGCCATCAAAGATGCGGACAAGCTCCAACATCTCCTCAAATGACATATTTGTGGCTCGCTTCACTTTCCTGGGTACTACTGGTACTTCTGGTGATGACGCAGCGGCCATTTTGTTGAATAATAACAACAACAATATTTTGTTCAAAAGTTGTCAATAAAAAGTGCTCAATAAAGTTACGATATTCGCGCGCGCGCATGCGCGACCCGCGGTCGAATTAAAATACGACAATTCTTATCGGATCATGGAAAAATTAAACTTTACAGAATCAGCGATATAACAGATAATAGTTAAATAATACGATGTCCAGACTTACCGAAATGGAACCGAAATCCCGAATGGAACTGAAATCATGAATAGACTATAGAGGGAAAGTAAATTTCGATTTGACACATTTCAAAGTCCATTCGAAAATTCCGAAAATTTTTCGATTTGGCTCGGAAAACTTTTCGGATTTCGGAACAATTTTTCGTTTTTTGGAAAGTCTGTTCTCGTTTCAATTCAAAGCAATAGATTTCGATTTGACACATTTCAAGTTCATTCGAAATTCCGAAAAAATTTCGTTTCGACTCGGAAAACCTTTTCGATTCGGACATTTTCGGATCTAAATATTTTCGGAATTTCGATCGAATCGAAAGACCCGAATCGGGAAATTTCGTGAAAATTCCGAAATTCCGAAACCCGAAACGCACATCCCTAGTTCCTGCTTGGGGAAAAAGGCTGTGGCCGCAGCATCACGAAGACCCATATATAATTAGTTTCAAGCCAAATTGAACAAAGCTGTACTTGACAGACAACTGAATTTTAATGACCACTTCTTCAGGCAGGTATATTTTATAGTAGAGTCCCATCAGCCACAACAGGTAGACCCCTGTCCCTTGCTGAGCTTCTGATTGTTCTGTTGACAAGGATCATCCCACCACCACCTGACCAACTTAATTTGTCGGTCTGTGCTCTCCAGCCCAAGCAGCTGCAGCCCTTCAATGACTGTTTGCACAAAAAGTATCATCCTAGTTGCCACTGATCACAAATCTTGCCCCATCTGTAATTTCTGCATGCCTGAGAAATGCGACATGGATTAGTCTCCCAAGTTTGTATTTTTGGCACTCTAACCACCTCCATGTTCTGGCTTGCTGCTTTCTGAGGAACCTACTAATTTTCTCGCTGTTAATAAACATAAACTAGCTGTTAAAGTGTAAACAATGAAACAAAATCTTCCAAACTAGCATTTGTCATTAGCATTGCCTGGTACTGGGACGGATGATGTTTGCTGTCCAAGGTGTTCGTTGTCAGTTGTCACGTTGTGCAGACAGGTCATCAAATATTAACAGAGCGAGGGGTCATTTTAGTGTGTTTTAGTGTGTACTGTCAACAGAAAAGAACCTGTGACAACAAGAGGAAGGAAATTTGTTGCTACCTGCAAACACATGTTATAAAGTCTTCAAACCAATCACCATGAGAAATTGGTGGGGTCAAATACAGGACTTAATCCAGGGAGTCGCAAAAACCTTTTGTAAAAGGAAGATTCCTCATCTGTCTAAATACAAGCCCTCGATCTTTAATTCCATCTCCACACACATTAACCCCTTAGTGACCAGGCGGTTTTACACAAATCCGTCTTTTAGTGACCACTGCTGTTTTTACGTTTCTGCGCTGTTAGTGTTTAGGTCAAATTTTCCTCTTTCTCGTTTATTCAACCCACACATATTATACACCCTTTTCCCGCCATTAAATGGACTTTCTAGAAATACAATTATTTCCATCATATCGAATAATTTACTATAAAAAAAATATGAAATATGAGGGAAAAAATGGTAAAAACACACTTTTTCGTAATTTAATCCCCAAAATCTACAACCACCCAAAAAGAACCCGGCTAAATAGGTTCAAAATTTTGTCCCGAAACTAGAAATACCCAATTTTTACATGCGTTTGCTTTTTAACCCCTTCACTGCTGAGTCAGTTCACCTATGTGCGCTGCGCTCATTCTGACCATTTTGTGCTAATTATTTTTAGATGACAGCCTAGGTCCTATTTAATTAAACCCCCCAGGCAAAAAAAACTTTTAAAACATTTTTTTTTTTTTTTTATTTAATTTTTTTTATTATTTATTTATTTTTCTGTATTTTATTTTAAACCAAACCTGGTTATGTTTGGTATCATTGGAAAGGCCATAATCAGGCCTTTCAAATGATGTCAAATATGACCATCTAGCTGCCATGGATTGGGAGATATGGGGATCCTTAGGATCCCCTTATCTCTACATGGCAGCTAGATGGTTAACTGGCCCACTGACATCCTCACACATATGCTGAGGTTGTCAGTGGGTGGGGGGGGACCTGGAGGCTTGGCTGACATCCAAGATGTCAGCCGCCCTCCAGGTTCGAATCGCGTTTTGGCGCCAATTGGCGCCGAAACGTGATCCGGTGGCGAAACCGTTAATGCTATACACCGCTGAAAAGGGGAGACTCTCCCCTTTTCAGCGGTTTAAAAAGCATCTCCCTAGCTTCAATGGTTGGGGAGATAGAGGGCTCCGAAAGAGCCCCCCCTTCCATTGCTTTGCATGGGGACGCCTGCTGATGACATCAACACACAGCGTGGCGACGTCATCAGCGTCGCCTGTCCATGTAAATCACATGGGCAGGCTTCCTCCCTGCCAGATCGCCGAGGGATCCAGCGAGGGAGGGGAGTATCGGGCGGGAGGGGGATTAGGCGCCGCTGACGTACCCTGTACGTCCGCGGGTCTAAGGGAGACCCGAGGACAGGACGTACAGGGTACGTCAGCGGTCCCTAAGGGGTTAATCACGCTCTAACATTTCACACACGCATACACAAATCAGGCTGACACAATGCAATTTTTTTTGTTGACATACCAGGTTGCCAAATTCCCTATATTGTCCAGGAAACAAATCGTCCACCTCATTGTACCAGGGTCAAGACCTAAAAAATAAAGGCCATATTGCATTCCTAGCGCATCGGTTTTGCGTGCACGCAAATGCGCATTTGCGCAAGGACAAAACCACTTGCGCAGAACGTCGTATTTCAACGTTCGCGCAAACGATGCGCATTATCGTTTAACGCGGATGGACTTGCACGAGCGTTATAAACTGTGCGTGTCCTATACTTAACATTGTGAGCGCAAATGCGTTAAGCGGATGGTATTTCAATAGATGTGCAACTTCGTTTGCGCGCATAATTTTAACGCCTTTGAAAACTTGGTGTTAACTGCAAATCTGAATGTTCTGGCCGAAACAAAATACACCAGCACGAAAAAAAAATACAGCACAGTATAGTTACACATTCTACACATACCCAAACAAAAAAATTGTGAATTTGTGCATACTTTTTTTTACCCCTGCAGCATGTATACTCAGATTTATTTTGATAGGCGCAAAAACATTAGTGAGTCAATTTAAGGTTCTTAATTCTGATTGGCTGAATCCCATGAAAAAAAACAGTGCGCGCACTGATTTACATGCGCAACGTTACTGCGCGCGTATTACACTTTGTTTTGCGCGTATTTTTTACTAACGTTATTTTTTGTCGGATGAGAAAATGCGTTCGGATCCGAACAGCACGTTAATTTTCGCGCGATAACGCTGGACACTGCGCGCAAAAAAAATTGCGCTGCTCCAGCACATTTGCGAAATGTAATATGGCCCGAAGTGTGGTAGCTTGCCAAACTTTCTGCTTCACCAATCGCCCACCCAATATTATTGTCATTTATATACAGTGGCAAGAAAAAGTATGTGAACGCTTTGGGATTACGTGGAGTTTTGCATGAATTGGTCATAAAATGTGCTCTGATCTTCATCTAAGTCACAATTTGAAAAATACAGTCCGCTTAAAATAATACTACACAAACATTATATGTTTTCATGTGTTTATTGAACATAACATGTAAGCATTCACAGTGCAGGGTGGAAAAAGTATGTGAACCCCTAGCCTAATGAGTTCTCCAAGAGCTAATTGGAGCCAGGAGTGAGCCAACCTTGAGTCCAATCAGTGTGATATTATTGGATGTGTTGCTGAAAGCTGCCCTGCCCTTTAAAAACACACACCAGTTTTGGGTTTACTAGTTTCAAGAAGCACTGCCTGATGTGAGCCATGCCTCGCAGAAAAGAGCTCTCAGAAGACCTACGATCAAGAATTGTTGACTTGCACGAAGCTGGAAAGGGTTCCAAAAGTATCTCCAAAAGCCTTGATGTTAATGTGTCCACGGTTAGACAGACTGTCTACAAATGGTGAAAGTTCAGCACTGTTGCTACTCTCCCTAGGCGTGGTCAACCTGTAAAGATGACTGCAAGAGCACAGCGCAGAATGCTTAATGAGGTAAAGAAGAATCCTAGAGTGTCAGCTAAAGACTTACAGAAATCTCTGGCACATGCTAACATTTTTGTTGACACATCTACAATAAGGAAAACATTAAACAAGAATGGAGTACATGGGAGGACACCACGGAAGAAGCCATTGCTGTCCAAAAAGAATATTGCAGCATGTTTGAAGTTTGCAAAAGAGCACCTGGATGTTCCACAGCACTACTGGCAAAATATTCTCTGGACAGATGAAACCAAAATTGAGTTGTTTGGAAAAAACACAACACTGTGTGGAGAAAAAAAGGCAAAGCACACCAACATCAAAACCTCATCCCCACTGTAAAACATGGCGGAGGGAGCATCATGGTTTGGGGCTGCTTTGCTGCTTCAGGGCCTGGACGGATTGTTGTCATTGATGGAAAAATTAATTCCAGAGTTAATCAAGACATTTTGCAGGAAAACGTAAGACCATCTGTCCGCCAACTGAAGCTCCGCAGAGGATGGGTGATGCAACAGGACAATGACCCAAAGCATACAAGTAATTCAACAAAAGAATGGCTTCAACAAAACAAAATACGCCTTCTGGAGTGGCCCAGTCAGAGTCCTGACCTCAACCCGATTGAAATGCTGTGGCATGACCTTAAGAGAGCGATTCACACCAGACATCCCAAGAATATTGCTACACTGAAACAGTTTTGTGAAGAGGAGTGGTCCAAAATTACTCCAGATCGTTGTGCAGGTCTGATCTGCAACTAAAGGAAACGTTTGGTTGAGGTTATTGCTGCCAAAGGAGGGTCAACCAGTTATTAAGTCCAAAGGTTCACATACTTTTTCCACCCTGCACTGTGAATGTTTACATGTTCTGTTCAATAAAAACATGAAAACATAGAATGTCTGTGTTGTATTATTTTAAGCAGACTGTGTTTTTCAAATTGTTGTGACTTAGATGAAGATCAGAGCACATTTTATGACCAATTCATGCAAAACTCCACGAAATCCCAAAGGGTTCACATACTTTTTCTTGCCACTGTAAACCAATGGTTTCTGCAGCGTTTTACAATAACCAATGGGAATGAGACAAAATTGAAACAAACCTAGGAACAGAAACACTACGTGTCGAGGACAGTGTTCGGATGAGCTTATAGTCTAGAGGAGTTGGGATAGAGGAAGACGAGAGGAGTTTTATTGGTCGTCCAGATCACAAGTGCTAAATAAAAAACATTTATAGTGTGCGGGATCAATGGGTACTCCATTCCTCTTGCAAAAATAGTGCAGGAACTCTGTTCCCATGCTTTTCCACTAGACTTGACCCTTGGATTGTACCCTCATACCCGTAGAGGGTTGTTGGGGTCAGAAGCAATGGGATCTACCCCCCGGCATCACTAGGCCGAGATCTCCTCAACGTGCCGCAGGTGGAGGGTAAGGTGTTATGGAGGTCATTTTGACCCCATATGATTTTCATTCTATTTTTATTCAATTTTTTATTTTTTTTACTTTTCACCATGGCCACTGGATGTCAAATGCTCAGCATCCACCACTTAACGCTGCAAGAACAAATGAGCAAATTGATGGACAAATTTGACCATTGTGTAATTTGTCATTGGTTTGTTTTCCCCGCGTGTCATTTTGTTGCTTCATAATTCGGATGAATTGACAAACGTTTGAAAACTGAGTACTTTTTTTTTTTTTTTAATCAGGCACTGTTTATTCAGAATAATCGTTGGCCTCTGACAAACACAATACTATTGTCTGGAGGCATTATAACATGTATTTTTTTGCATGTAAATCTATCGTGCAATGACTGAAAACACCCATCAAGTAAGGATTTAAGACCGATATCACGAACAAGGGATTGAGTAGTAGTGTGGGGTATTGCTGGGTAAACAGCAATAAGGATTCTCGCTGGAGAGATGAAGTATGTTGCGTATGCAACCTTAGTGTGGAGGCGGCGGTGGAATAACACTGGCAGTGCAGAGGTGTGACGTATAAGAAATAAGTTATTAGGAAAGACATTTGTGAAAGTGCTGACTCGGATATAAACAGAATAAGAGAAGCATTGAGTTATTGGAGCAGAGGGGAAATTCAAGATACAGTGGCGTGTTAAGCAATGCAGTTCAGAAAGGGAATCAACTTGTAACAAGTAACATTCTACAGATGGCTTAGTCAGAACAGATAAATAGTTATTAACCAATCACTATGCTGCCACTAGTGCTGTTGCTCGTCCTCAGGACCCTCACACCCCCCCTTTCTCCCACTATAAATTTACAGGGTCATCCAGACGTCGACCCCTTGCTCGAGGTGCCTAGAGGGGTGTCAGCTATACCCTCCTGATGAGGCCTAACAAGGCCGAAACGATCATCAGGGGTTGCTGCACCTCTCGTGCAGGGATGACGTCCTTAGCAGTCAGTACTGGCCATCCTTTTTGGGTGAGAGCAGACTGATTTGCGTATGGAGCATTCATCCCTGTAATGGCACAAGCAAGCTAAAACCTTGTGAGACCTGAGCTGGCACCCACCGTAGAGCAGGCCACTAGTGCTGTTGCTCGTCCTCAGTAGGGATGAGCTGTTCGGTTCGATCAGTTCGGAGTTCGATTCGACCATTGGCAGTTCGAAAGTTCGCGAACTTTGAACTTTTTGGGATGTTCTCCAAAAGTTCGGGAAAAAAATAATAAATTTGAAAAAAATATAAAAAATATTAAAAATCTAGAAATAGACTCTTTACTGTAGAATATTATAAGCAACGGTTTATTAGATATTGAATTAAAAATGAAATATTTTTAACATTGAAGCCTATGGGAGAAAACATTCTTGTTACTAAAACATCAGGCAGACACGGCCGTTTAATCAGGCACTGTAGAGGGCAGCCTGCAGGGTCCTCCTAAGGATCCCCTTGAGGAGCAAGGAGCATGCGGCCACCGGATGACAGAGCTGTGACTGTGCGGGCTAGCCGCCCGTGTGCATGTGGCAGAGACAGGCAGCGCAGGAAGGAAGCCACTGCACCTGCGGCCACAGCAGATCCCCCCCCAGCCCCCACCAGGATCCAGGGAGTCCCCACTGACAACCAGGCTAAGGTAAGGTGACACATTTCTAAAAAAAAAAAAAAATCCAAGGACATTTTTAAATGTCCCCGGGAACATAAAATAAAATGTTTTTTTTCTCTACCTGGCTGAATGTATTTAATTATATATATTAGATACATTCAGCCAGGTAGAGGGGGTGCGGCATGTGGGCTGCGCGTGGTCTCAGGCAGTGGGTTTTTTTTTGTGTGTATATTTTTAGCAAATTTATAGGGGAAGGTAAGGGCAGGTATGATAGATATATATCTATATTCTTATAAATATATATATCCAGACTTGTATTACACACACATTTTGGCAACTAATTGCCCCCACCCCCATTTGGCTGATCTCTCCAGAAGAAATGTTGAACCCGATAGAGCAGAGAATAATATATATATTCTCTGCTCTGTCGGGTTCAACATTTCTTCTGGAGGGATCAGCCAAATGGGGGTGCGCATTTAGTTGAGATTGTCCACATGCCACCCCCCATGTGCGTATGTGTATATACTGAGGTATGGGCTGAGGTCTGTGGATATATATAATATATAATATATATATATATCTGCTTGTTGATATATACGTATATATAGGTCTGCGTTTTGATATATATATTCTATATCTGCTTGTTGATATATACGTGTATATATAGGTCTGCGTGTTGATATATACGTATATATAGGTCTGCGTTTTGACTTTTGAAATTGTTTGAATGTGCACCGAACACGGGGGTGTTCGGCTCATCCCTAGTCCTCAGGACCCTCACAAACCCCCCTTCCCTCATGATAACTATGTAACCCTGGGATAGAATGCCATGATGGATACCCGGGTCTCTTGTAATGCTGTAAATGACTGCCTGGAGTTCTACGTTCCCATCATCCTAGCTTTAAATCGTTAAAAATTTGCATCACTGATACAAAATATGGATAGGATTCGTGGTGAGACTGTGATAGTGTGGATGTGTATTATTATTATTATTATTATTCTTTATTTATAAAGCGCCATAAAATAAGGCGCTTTATAGTAATGTGTATATAAAGAACAATTTACAAAAGATGTTATCAATTACTGTATGCTGCCTGAAGGAGACTATTAGTGTGGAAAAAACCCAGATAAACTTACACAAGGAGTATAACAATAAGAGAGAAGAATGTCCCTCTGGCGCTGTGAGATATTGATACTGTGATTCAATAAAGTGCGTGATACAGTTGATATTGCACAGTTGCACTTTGTTTATTGCGTCTCAGAACACGTTTGGTTTATTATACTCGCCAAAATATACATGTGCTTTGAAGAATATTGTTCTGATTGAATTTGCAGTTTTATTAGTATCAACTGTATCACGCACTTTTTTGTATCGCAATATCAATATCGCGTAGCACCAGTGGGACATTCTTCTCTCTTCACTGTGAGACTGGCTGACATCAAAATGACTGTGTCCATGGATTGATGATAGTGTTAGTGTATGTCTCCCTCTAGAGTAGTCTGTGCGAGGCATGCTAATAAGGCCATTGGTAAATAATTGGTGAAACCTGTCTCCCGTCTATTAATAACTCACCTATCTAGAAATCTAAAAATAAGCGGACTCTGTTAATGTGTGAAGAGGATTCTAGGGTGGACACAAAGATTTGCCGCATTGTGATTTCCTGTTGACGCTTCATTCCCAACGGGGTAAGAAAAAGTATTCAATTTCCAACATGGCTAGATAATTAGATCTCGTTGATCTGGCATGGATCTATCCCATGGACATCACGTCTGACCCTAATCCATGTTTAAATTGCTTTAACTGGTAATGTGGCTTCCCTTTCTTAGTCATTGGCCATGTTTTCTCATGGTAGGATCATGCCCAGAACAGATCAACCTGTAGCAAGTGACGCACTGGTTAACATTCTGTAAGAGTCGAGGAATTCTTTTTTAAATAGAATTCATATGGCTTTGTTGACCTTTTTCTTAACCATATAGCAAACTGTAGAACTGATGACAAAGAAGAGGTAACGTCTCCATCAAATAGTCATGTTATAGTATGTGCAAGTATTTATTTTGGTAGTTTTGTATTGCTGTGGCTTGTGTTTTTTATCTAACATGTTCACTTCTACTGTAATACCTTGGATTGCGAGCATAATTCGTTCCGGAAACGTGCTTGTAATCCAAAGCGCTCTTATATCAAAGTGAATTTCCCCATAAGAAATAATGGAAACTCTGACGATTCGTTCCACAAGCATTTATTCCTATGAAAATGATTACAGTGATACAAAATACTGTACAGCATAAAGTAAAACAAATTAACCTGCACTTTACCTTTTGAGAAGAATCGTGGCTGGTGCGAGGGAGCAAGAGGAGGAGGGTTATCGTGCAGGACGTTTATCACTAACTGGATAACTGCTATCTGTTGCGAGGGTTTCAGCACGTCCAGTGTAATGTGCGATACTATATTACGCACGTTACACAGTGTGGCCCTCCCCGTCAAGCTGTCAGAATGCTGGGACGGACGCAGGGAGAAAAGGTCACATGGATGCACTGGAGTGCGCCCGTGTGACCGCGGCCTCCATTGCGACGGGACGCTCGGCAGACAAAGTGTACGTACTGCTTGTTTTGCAAGACATCGCTCGTTTGTCAAATTTAAAGAAAAAATGTTGCTCTTGTAAAACGCTCTCAAACCAAGTTACTCTCAATCCAAGGTAACACTGTTAAAATAAAACTATTTAAAGAGTTTTTAATGCATTAGCTATACAATTAAAGTGAACCTGTCTTTCTAAGTTAAACTGGGCTCCTTTGTCAGGGTATCTCACCCTATATATGTGTTGGCAATTTTTAATAACGCCTATATTGGAAATAATTGAGTTATAGCCTGTCAAAGTTGGCATGCCACTGGGGTGAATGACTGCTATGAACAGTAAAATGGTCCTATGTGACAGCCCTCAGCTTGCTCCTCCTGCCTCACTGCAGCACCATTGAGGACCAGTATCACAAGCCTGTTCGGCGGCCATAATATAGCTCCACCCACCAAGGACATGCATGGTTATGCCCACTGCTGGAACCGAGTACAGGCTGACCTATCCTCATGAGTTGAGGTTCTGCATTACTTCTTTAACACCCTCCCTACCAATATCGAGCATACTCGATCTTCAAAGCACCAGCTGGTGCCTCTATCAAGTATTTGTGATTTGGTGTAATTCTGGAGCAACGCAAATGTGTTTCATTTATTGCAAACTAAATCCATTTGCAGTTAGGCTTCAGACTGTGGTTCTAGCACCTCAAGCAACACACTCAAGGTGCTAAAACTGTTGGAGCAGCTGAGACTCTATTTCTAAACCCCCGATTTCCTGATGGTTAGTGCGCTCAGCACTGCAAGGCTCCTATGGAGGATCACACTTTTCAGCCCCATCAAACGCACTTCATAGCGTTTCGACAGGGAGACTTTCGGCTTGTCTGCTGTAGCATGTGCAATTTGTGCGTGCGCTACAGCGTGTGGCCAGCCTCGTTGAAACGTCACAAAGCTGCAAAGGGCATCAGAAGGCACGTCAGTGCGGGCGCACATAGTGTGGACATCTGACACAGGCCTAAAAGTGATACTCTAGTAAACCCTGCCTTTTAATAATTGGGAAGATGCTACTGACCAATTTTTCTATAATTTATTATTTTAGATGATTTTATTCTCATTTTTTCTCTCTGTGCTATCACATTGAAGGTGTTGGGGGCACAAGCCAGCATCCAGGTTTCGGTGAAAGCGATACGTAGGTTTGTTTACAAGGTCAAAGATAAAGAACACAAACCAGGTGGGGCAGGATACACATACAGGACACAGGTTTAGCCAGGAATAGAGATGTCAAGTCATCTGAAGGCCCAATTATTTAGGGGCAAAAAAAGGACGCTCTATTTTTCTATAGAGTGTCCCTTTAAACGGCGAGATCCCGTATTTTCAATCCCAATGAGATCAGTGCAAGAGACCTAAACGTGGACCACTGTGCACCCTGATTGCAGTGAAGTAGAATGGTTACCAGCTATCATGCTGTGTGCATCAGACGCTGGTCATCAAATTGGCCAACGAAAGGTATAGCATTGGTTAATAGTTTGATACCAAGCCATAAAAAGGCTGTAGTTAAGGTGACATGGAACTCAGTGGTTTTCCTGGAACGTTGTTCCTTCATGTTGACATTGGACGACATCAACCATAAGATTTTCTTGGAAAGTGTTCCATGTTCCAGCTCCTGGGATTTTAAAATTCTCCGGTTGACAAACCTAAGGGAAACTTTCTCAAGCCAATGAGAAAGGCTGCAGCATCACCCGAAATGTTGCTGCGTGTTTCCTGAATAAATGTGCCTGATTACAGCCACATTGTGCCTGGTTCCCTTATGTTTGTCTCTTGGAGCTTCAAAGGTGTTGGTTACTCCGGAATCAATAGAACACTCCGCAGTTGTTACTGTATGGTGACTTTGCATCCTGTAGGAGTTATGTGCAGGAGGGCTATTCTTGCTCTTGACTATGTAGATCATTCTGACCTGATTTTAAAATTTAAAAAAAGTCCATATATTCAGCATCACACTCAGGTGCCTTCTCATCTCCTGTATATAAATAATCCAAATGATCCTCTTTTCACACATACGCAGATTACACCTTGGCCTTATTTTAATACAATCCTAACTTTTATGCTGCATTATGACAGGATTCCTCAAGTCGCAAGAAGGACCCTGAGAGACAAGATGTTCTTAAACACAAGATAACTCTGTGTCATTGTGTTTGGAGCAACACAAAAGTCACCTAAACAATTTCCAAATGAGAAGGAAAACAACGTTAGATGGTATCATGGGCACCCTCTTTAATTATCTTGGTATGTGGCTATACCTTGACACCAGCCACCCTTCTTCTGTAGTTCAAAACACGTGGAAATTAAGCTAGCTGTATACAATGGCAATGTATTCAATTTCTATATCTATATCCGGTCTTCAGACATACTTCAAAGGGAGATAAATACTTGGTGGTATTCATTACACTTTCTGAATTAGCAACATCGCATTCACAATAGCCAGCACAGCCATCGATTACTTATAGCAGTGGTTCCCAACTGAGGTCCTCAAGAACCCCCAACAGGCCAGATTTTGCAGATCTCCTTGGGGGAAATACAGACTGAATCCTGCAATCACTGAGCAGCAAATCATATCACCGGTGCTGTGCTTCAGATATCTGACCTGTTGGAGGTACTTAAGGAACACGATTGGGAACCACTGATTTATAGGATGAACTCATACACCAGTCTCCTGCATCGTTCCACCGTGTGGTGCAAACATTCAAAAATCCTAAAAGATCTACAGCTTTCCTATTATTAAAATGTAGAAGGATGAGGATTATTTCTGGAAATGATCTTCCACATCTTATCATTTCTTGAAGAGCCCGACCTGGCTGAAAGTCTTACATTCGCACATGGATTACTCGATCATACCTGCAAGCTCCTGCATCCCAACCCTGATGTAAAGTTAAACATGACCGTTGTAAATTTAGCAACTCCATTGAGTTTAAGACCAGGGACACATGAGCGCACGAAGCGTGTCTGTAGTCACCCCCTCCTCCCAGCGTCTGTCATAGCGTGATGACGGTTCGACTGGGAGGGCCACACGTGTAACGTGCTTAATAGTATTGCACGTTACAATGGGTGCGCTGGTTGCCTCACTGTCAAAATGCTCCGGAAGACATTGGACAGGTCTACAAAGTGAGATCCTTCGTAGGAGGCTTGCGCTTTGTAGGCCTGAGCAAACTAACATGCACTCAGCAAGGTCACATGGATGTCCAAGCGGAGAGAATGTCTGTTCTCACGAATGTTCCCTTCACCCTGTGTATGGCTTTGGTTATGTTTACACTTGGTTTGGAAAATAGTCAAAAATGTCATAATGTCAGCACCATTCTCATGGAATGCTCTACTTTGCTCTATTAAACACTCACAAAAAATCACTCACAAAAAGCTAAAGGCAAAACATACCGGTATTTACTGCTCTAGAATTGTCCATGGAATTTTTTTTGTAGACTTTTGTGTGTTGCGTAGAACCAGTAGCGTAGCGTGGGGGGTGCCTCATGGGGCAGTCGCCCCGGGCGCATTTTCTTAGGGGGCGCACAATTTCAAAAGAAATGTGAACCACTAATATTTTCCAGCAGGAATCAGCAAGGTGTTGGCCAGTTTTGCCACACCGGCGGTGACCTAGCACTCAGAATTCTGGTCCTGTTCTGACTCCTCCTTAACGCTGACATGAGTCACATGAAGCAGCGCAGCATTATTCACCGGAACACCCTGTACCATGCTTGTCAGCCCCATTGAAGCCCTGTGTCAGCCCCCCACCACTGGCAGCTCTGCAGCCGTTGAACAGGAAGGGGGGAGGAAGGCGCCTGCCCTGCAGTACATTAAAAATCTCCACTAAGCCCCCTGGACAGCTCCCCCGGGCCACCAACAACTTCATGCAGGTAGGCGACACTGTAGGACACCGAAGCAGCGTGACCAATACACAGTGAGGGGGTACAGGGAGAGGGTGACTGGAGGTTCAGAGAGAGTGACTGGGGATATTCAATAGAGAGTGACTGGGGTACTGTGAGAAAGAGGGGGTACTTGGAGAGAAAAAGAGAGTGACTGGGGGTACTGGGAGAGAGTGAGTGACTGAAGGTACTGGGAGAGAGTGACTTGGGTTACTGGGAGAGTGTGACGGGGTACTTGGAGAGAGAGAGAGACTGGGGTACTGGGAAAAAGTGGGGGTACTTGGAGAGAGACTGGGGGTACTGGGAAAAAGTGGGGGTACTTGGAGAGTGACTGGGGTATTGAGAGAAAGTGGGGGTACTGAGAGTGACTGGGGGTACTTGGAGGGAGAGGGTGACTGGGGGTACTGGGAGAGAGTGACTGGGTATAGTATGAGAGTGGAACTATGATAGGGTATATTGAGAAAACAGGGTGAAGCGCCCCAAGATATGTGTCTAAATTCGTACGCTCAACAATGTACATGGGGGTTCCTCTAATAACCCAAAAAAATAACACAATACCAAAAACACAAACTAGCGCCAGAAACTGGTATACGAATTCAAACACTTATCATGCTTATCATGTGGCACTTTTATATGGAATTATCACTATTAAGAGATTAAAAATGGGTTCCAATTAAAGATGTTGTTAACCCATATCCTAATTAATTTAGAATTGTATAGATTGCACAAGAAACTATGAGCACATATTAATAATAGCAGTTAAGTTTGTAATGAAAATAAATAATAGCACTTTAATTAGTTTACAATGAATTAAATAAATAAGCACATTTTTGTATATATAATTGATCAATATAAACAATATAGAGCAGTTTGTTATACTTTTAGAATTTATTGCACTATATGAAATGATTAATAATTAATGGATGGGAGATAGAATAGATATATTTTTGAAATTGATTAATATAAATGATATAGAATATTTCGCTATACTTTTAGAAATTATTGCACTTCACAAAACGAATAATAATTAATGGACAGGAGAGGGAGACATTATTAGGTATTCCTGGTTTATATAATGGGTTTATTATTAAATGGGTTTTGATATCGATTCATGATTCAGTGATGTGTGGGACATTATCGATATCGAGATATCCGGGTCTTAGAAAAAGTCAGTACCATGATTGTATAAATTATGATTGCGTTGCTTTGTATTGGTGTGTGTTTCGATTGGGGACAATGCCGCTGTTGTCGCCTGTGGGTGAGGGACGTCTGCAATTTGTGGAAAATTAGATGGTGGGAGGTTGGTGTTTGATATTGTGGCGTCGAACCTCAGCCCATCGGCATTGCCTACATGAAGTTCCGCGTTCCAGTAAGGAACGCGGAGCTAAGTTGCGGACACTCAGATGGTGGGCGGGGACGTCGGTATTTTGCGTTCCACAATGGTTGAGAGACAATAAAGATGGCGAACGGGTACCTTATACTTCCGCGTTCCAAGATGGATGAAGATGTTAATACAAATGCGCCAAGATGGCGGATCGGCGATTTTAATGCACATGTTTTTAATTGTCACTGATTGACCTAAATTGAGTATGCAAATGACTTATGGACACTCTGTATTGAACTATAAAAGGGAGCAGCAGACAAAGGAACTATTGATACCAGCTGAAGAAGCCTTTTCTGGGCGAAACGCGTTCTGGTTTGGTAGCTATGTTTTATTTATGTTATTAAATGATTTTAAGTACTGCTGCTTCCTGCTTATCTGATTGAAAAGAAGGTCTGGGGACTACCTTATAGTCCTTGTGCGTGTTTCTGGGAGCCAATTGGGGCTCATTAAAGTGTGAGTTTAAAATTGGCTTTCTCCTATTATATTGTAATATACAGTATTATACTAGGGATATGCCCGGTATTTTTTTAAACCCACTGCAGGAATAACTGGCTAAGAGGAATTCATTGAGGGGTTGATGGGCGCCTGAACCTACCTAAAAGACCCATAAAGCGGTTTACTCTAGAGCCGGATATTGGCTCAGAAGAATGTGAGTCCCATAATATATTTTGATTATACATCACTGGACTGTCATAATGCGCAATTTTGGGTTTCCCCCGCTTTTCTCTTGCAGTGACATCAAGTCCATACTATCACCTGCAGGGGAGGAGAAAGAGAAGGGGAACAATTGAAGGACATGTATTGTGTTTGAATTCGTATACCAGCTTCTGGCGCTACTTTGTTTTTTTGGTATTATGATAGGGTATACTTTGACATGGTGACTGGTAGCAGTGGCGTAGTGAGGGGGGCATGTGTGCTTAATTTTTTTTATTATATCAGTATTTTGTTAATAATATACAATACATATGCTTGTGGGGTAACGGGGTCAATACTCTACTGGTGTCAGGGAATCATGGTGTGTTACCGTGTCCACAGGTTGGGGGGGCGCACAATTCTTGCCCTGCCCTGGGCGCTGACAACCCATGCTACGCCGCTGCGTAGAACCTACTCAAAAAGTCAGAATGGAGCAGTTATATTCCAAAGACTTGACGTATATCCAACGCGGCTGGAGGGCTCCATACCGATTAGCGTTTTATTTGGAAAAGTCTGTAAGTATGCATGCTTAGATGTTTCTATATCGGAGCGAGTGTTGGATACAGCTTGTATGTTAAATTGCTAGTAGAATCTAGGTGGGGGATAGAGCCAAGACTGGCCCAGATCCATGGACTTTGCTCTGCCACACACTCACGTTCACACTTTTTGTTGGCGTTGGTTAATGTTGACACAAGTCTTATGTCCTCTGGGACCTGAGGTGAAGTACCAGATATTTCAGACTGGACACCAGCCAATGTATTATTCGAGAACATCCTGTGACCATGTACCTGTAGCCAAGATAGGTACAGGGAAGACTGCGCGGAGAGAGATAAAGCATGGATGTGCTCATTACATACACCGTTCCATGGAAATAAGCAATACCCTTTACCACCAATGTTCCTTGTATAGGTTTTAATGAAAGGTTCCATCTTTACCATGTGTTGCACATTACAAAATGCTTCAAATCTAATTTATGCATTGGATGATGCACCCTTGTTGGGCTGGGTTTGCTTTTTCTTCAACCTTTCATTTCCCTCCCCTCTTCCCAACAGCTTTCAAGTCAAAGTTGCGTCTATGATGACTAGTCAGAAGACTTGAGTTCTCACACTTCACGGTTGGTGATAGTCTGGATCGGGGCTATTGGTGAGGAGATGGCACCTTCAGTATGGCGGTTACCATGCTGATCAACTGGAATCATGGCTTAAAAGATCAGGGGATTAAAGAAATGTGTTATACTGGATTCTGATTGGCTGAGCCACTTCCTGGTTTAGCCAGAGCTCCCTGCAGTCATTGTGAAGCCTCTTGATTTAACAGCAACTGCAGGAAATATGACCAGGAGTATTTTTAATAATAAAGTGAAGTATGGCACGATGATTACCAATTTTAAATTGATATTTCAACCTGTCGACAACATTGAAACTGTTTTCTAGTCTGTAGGTATAAAGTATATAACATGATGACTAAAGAAAGACTTTCAGATATATGCAAACCCTATTGAATACTTTCCTGGCTAAGGGAGTTAATGGTAATGGTATAAAAGCAGCTGGATAGCAAAGGGTGTCAAAATGCTGCAGCAAAGCCTTGTTTTCGGGTTAACCGTTTTTTTTCCTTGCATGGCCTAGCATTCCCTTACATGTCCAGTTAAACTATAAAAATGACCTTAAAGCAAATGGATTTCGTTATCTGGTTTGGTTACATTGCCCGCCTCTTTTTACTCTTTACCTTAATGTTTGTGTCACATATATTTTACTAAGCAGAGGTTATGTTTAATATGTCTACCTGCAACCCCAGCTTGTGAACAGATAACACAGTGGTGGCTGCCAACTCTGACAAGTTCCTGGAAGGGCTGAAACCTATTTTACTGAGAATCTGCCCTTGAAAAGCAGAGATGGGAACATCCAGCCAGAGTCCACTGGGAGGGAGATTCACCCAGCTCTGCAGCTTGCATAGGTGTCTGCTGAATTCTGATACTTCTGAGAGTAACTATTGCTGTGCCGGTAAATGGACTGAAACAACGTATTCTTGGTATTTTAAAGGTTTATTCCAAATATTTGCGCACATACGTTTTCTACTTCATTGTTTCCACACATACATACATGCACTCACACATTGGCACACACATATACACTCTCTGTATGTAACGCCAAATGATATAGCAAAGGGTTAACCTATGGGTTCCAAGCAATTCAGGCAGCCAGCCTGGCAGCAAGTCAGATGAACGTTAGAAACTCCGGTCACTCCAAGGTATAACAGACAAGGAGCTGACTTTATTGGAGTATGGTGCAAATTCTCATTTCCCACTGGAACCTTTGTCAAACACTGTCAAAGGTTCCAGTGGGAACCGAAACATTGCACTGACTGTACTCCAATAAAATCAACTCCATTTCAACTATACCATGGAGTGACCAGCTTTGGCTTGTCTAACTTTCATCTGAAGACACATACACTCACACTCTGGAAGACACGTTCACAGATACACACACACATACACACTCACACTCACACTTACACTCACAGACACACACTTACATGCAGACACATGCACACCTTACAACGAATGCAGATTATTAGAACTCAAGGCTGAAGAAATCATATTAGCCCATCACTCTAATACTCGCCTCTTTGGCAAAATGAACACATTTCAAATATAATCTATAAACAAGACAAACCACAGGAAATTAACCCTATACACAGGGTAAGCACACCCCGTATCCAGGAAAATTTCTTTTTCATCACTACCTACCATTTTTAACAAATTAAAAACTTACTGATTTTTTTTTTATCCACACATGTTCTTTGATACATTGTATCAAAGAACATGTGTGGATAAAAAAAAATCATAAAGCTTTGTTCACTTCAGGATCAAATTGTTACAATGTATCAAGATTCAGACAGAGGTTACCTGCTAAGCAGTGACTTTGAGAATTGCATGGCCCTTCTAAATTTTAAGCCAGGATAGTAGACTTAAAACCTACAAAATAGCCACTTGGCATAAAAACCTATAAGGATGAGGAGTTACGTTATGTCAATACAGAAATGGCCCTTCTATTGACAAAGTAAATTTTGAACCACAAAAAACAAGAATTTATGTCGCTCGAAGTCAATCCACCACACTCGCTATACTGTAAGAAATCTGTTTAATTTATTCATTATGTAAATCTTTGCATTTAGACCATTTGAAGTTTAATTGAAGGAAATCTTGTTTTACGGGGTTTTTTTTTCTTCCTATCACAGATTACATCCTTATGCTGACTTGGTCGTTAAGCGAATATGTGTGCAATCAATAACCTTCATCACATGTGGTGTGCCTCCCACAGAGTGAAATGCCTTGTTGACTTCTTCACAGTATCCCCCTCCCCTTCCTTGCCCAGAGTTAGGAGTTTAATGCTTTTAACACTTCCTTTAAGTATTGATACAATGTCGGACGTGACATTTCTACCTTCTACTCCAAACAGCCCTTTAAAAGAATATATACAAACGATAAAGCTCATCGACTAGTTGAACATTTTATCAACCTAGTATCAGTCTTAGCAATAACCTCAATGTCATCATTCATGAGGCCAGAGATCTCGAATATAGAGCGGTGAGTGTTTACTGAGATTGAGCAATGGCTGCGATTTCCCAAATTCCACCAGACGTCTGGCTGATCTAAGAGTTGCAGTTTATTAAAGAAAACACACAATAGAACAGGCTGCTGTTTCTTGAAAGCAGAATAGAAACATAGGTGACATTGTCTTGTCAGTCATATAATTTATCCATATTGTGGTTTCATCCACACTCACTGACCCTATCCGATGGCAAAAACAGACCAGGGTTCCAGCCAGCATCAGCATATATCAAAAATATTCTGCACACGTTAAAAATAACAAATGCAGATCAGCAAAATAAATAAAACCGATGTAAAGAATAATACACATAAAAATAAATTCATACATACCACCTTCCTTTTTCACTGTTTGACGGAGATGTAACACTCCTTGACAAGTCCTCAAAAGAGCAGCACAGTTACCTGTAGACACAATGAAGGTAACAGGACCTCCAAATGGTGTTTAATGTAAGAAAGATCAAATGTTGCCATAAAAATGCAGTCAACGCGTTTCATCTGCTACACAGACTTCATCGGGAGCTGCTACAAAGTAGTGGCATACTATACAGTGTTTACATTGCATATGAAAGTTGCAATGTGCTCTCGGCATCGGATACAATTTTTATAGATAATGAAAGGGAGAAAAGCCTTTAAATGTTAAGAATTATATTAAATCCCATATCTATGCCATATAACAGCAGGAGAAGTCAGAGTGCATCGTATCCTTATTTTGTTGATCACAAAAGTAGTAATGTTATAATTTATAGATTGTCAGCTTGGTGGCGCTTTATGATTTCAAAGGTTTGTTTTCATTTTGTTTGAAACTTTAAACACTTTTTTGGCGTGTGTGTTTGTGTATAATAAGTGAGGTTGTGTATACAAGATATGGGCGTAGCAACTGGGAGGGATGTTTGGGCTCGTCCACCCCTGGGTATCTTCATAACCATGTCCTCGGTGTGTGCCTGGGATAGTGGATTTCTTGAAGACATTTTTTTTCTTTTGCTTGATTACCATCATAAAGTAACAGATTTCCCCCCCCCCATTTTCAATTGTTCATAAAACATAGGGTAGTTAATTAATCGAGCTTGATGGTCTGCAGTAAGGGGATACTCTAGGACAGTGTTTCCCAACCCTGTGTCAGGGATCCGCTGTCAGGCTGCCCGCACTTGCCTACATGTGCGCCGCGGCGCCATTGCGGTCCGCGCGATGCTGTGTCCAGCCTGGTTGCCAGTCCTTCTGTCCCCCTAGCATGCCTGCTATGACCTCCTTTTACCTCCTGTCACATGTAGGCGCCCGGGCGTGACATCACCGGCTCGATTGGCGTGCGGGGGGAGGGCCTGTGACCTGGCATTATTTAAACATCTCTCTTCCTTGACACAGACGTTGTAGTATAGCGCTCTGTGTATTCAGTTAGTGTTATTCCTTTACCTCCTGCTTATGTCCCATCTACCGCCTGCTATTGTCTCAACCATCCGTATTGGACTCTCCTGTATACGTTGCCGTGCTCCAGAAGTACCTTCTACATTACCTACGTCTGGGTTCTGCATATTGGGGTACGCTCCTCCTCCATCCTGCCCTGCTGACCTAACACCCTGGTTCTCAGGGCCCACTAGCAAGCCACATTTTAAGGAGTACCTTGTGGAAATGCAGACTGAATCCTGCAATCACTGAGCATCAAATCATATCACCTGTGTTGTGCTTCAGATATCTGTAAAACCTGGCCTGTCATGGGGACTCCAGGAGCAGAGTTGGGAACCACCGATCCAGATACTTATTCCAAAAATTCCTGGGAATTGTTTCTCCCAGCGGACTCTTCTGTGCATGTAGTTTGTCAAATAACAAAACTTGAGATGCATCTTTGTTGTCCATTCACTGCTCTCACAATTTTTGGGTCCTGATGGGCAGGGATACAATATAATAAACGATGGGTATACCTAAATGTAGGGGAATCTGTAGCAGAAACAGGATTTAAAGTACTGTAGCTACTCGAGTATACCACTGGATTTTGGTGACAACAATTTACCTTTAAAATTGTAGGGTTTGTGGTATATTCGAGACACCTGCAACTCGTGTAAAAAAAAAAAAAACACTTTACTTGCTCAGGGATCCCAAGTCTCCTGGTAGTCTCCCTGAAGTGAATGCGGGCTCCCTGACGCCCGCAAACACTTCAGGAATCCCTGGATTTGGGAGAGGTGGGATCCATCACGGCCAGAGTGCACGCTTGGTTTAAGCCAATCATGCAAGATTGGCTTAAAATCGTGCATGCACCCTTGCTCCGCGCATCACGCCGGGAGGTGTAGTTTTCTGACCTCCAGCAGGCAGGCTCATCCACTGCGTCGTCCACCAATAGCCAGCCCCACCCCATTGTTGACCCGTCCTGATGTCACTGCAGAGGAGCTGTGTGATTCTCCTCATGTTCTGAATGTGACGAGACTCGCACTGCGACTCTGCAGTGATGTCTGGAGCTTGTTCGGGGGGGCTGGCTTTTGGCAGACAATGCGGTGGATGAGCCTGCCTACTGGAGCTGGAGGTTGGAAAACTACAAATCCCGACATGCTGGCTATCCGTGAATGATTCTGTGTTGGTCACTAGTGATGAGCCGAACATCCCTGTGTTCGGTTCGAACTCGAACAATTTCAAAAGTTGGAGTTCGTACACGAACCGAAGTCAATGGGACTCGTAAGTTCGATGTTTTTTTTTTTAGAGTGACCCTCCAAGAGGGCATATATGCAAGATATTTGCCATAAAATGTGTATGGGGGTCCGGGTAGTGCCCTGGGGGACAGGAAACCAGGACAAAAAGTAAAAAAAAAACTTTTTAAAGGAAGAGTGAGTTTTCCATGAAATAAAGGTTAAGAATAAAAATGAAAAATTCCTTCAAATATCATGCCTAGGAGGTCCCCTTAACCTGTCCGTGAAGTGGCGGATTTGTAGGATGTATAGAAACCTTTAAAAATAAAAAAATGACGTTTCAAATGACGGTAAATGGTTTTCCTTTAATCTAACCATAAACAACTGCTTGGGACGGCAGCCTGTATGAAAAGAGGAGACCTTTAAGGACACGCAAAACAAGTTTAGTGCTTTTTTTGGCTAAATTATGGTGAAACTTATGCAGACTTTGGATGAAAGTAACAATAGATGCTTTAAAATTGGGCTTTTAGCGTCGGCAACAGTGCCGTCACACCGTAACCCCTCTGAGGATATGAATCTGGTACAGGCGTCAGTGGCAGTGCACCCAGATATTGTGCCTTTGGTGCCAGGCCAGCAAGTGCCTTCACACCGTAAACCCCTCTGTGGTATTGTGGAACAGTGCAGGGGTGGACCCTGCAGTCCAATATTAAAATTATACGAATCTGGTATAGCATCAGTGGCAGTGCACCCAAATATTTTGCCTTTGGTGGTAGCACGTGCCTTCACACGTAACCCCTCAGGTATTGTGGAAGAGTGGTGGAGGTTTTGGTAATGCAGAAGATATCCCCGATCTATTCAGTTACATCAGCAGCTATAACAAAACCGGGTCAGTAATGTTTAGGCACTTGTACTGTGCTACTGTATATGGTGAGAATCGGCGCACACCAGTAGCAACAGGAAGCAAACAGAACAGGCAGGGAATACACAGAATAGTCAAATGGCAGGCAAAGTCGGCAACAGATCGGGTCCTTAGAACAAGCAGGGTCAGTAACCAGTATACAAACTGATTCGGTAAGCTAGCGATGTGGGAATAAAGGCTGAGACACACTGAGCGTGTAGCGATGCACAGCATAGCGAGGCGAAGAGAAGCAAACCTTTTGCAGGCTTGCCTTCACTCCGCTCCGCCTCGCAGCATGTCTACACTGCATTACGTTTGCTTCTCACCGCACTGGACAGGAATCCATTAACTAAATTAAAATGTACACACAAAACTGTTTTATTTTCACAAAGCGCATGTTATATAGGCAAAAAAAGTTTCTACTGAATAAAACACATCAAAAATTACTGTTAATTTAATAGGAATAGTATAAAAATATAAAAAAAAGTAAACCCTGATCATATATATTCTAGGGACACGGAGCACCGTGTATAGAGTAGGGATGCATTGATACCACACACAGACATATACGTATATATCAACACACAGACCTATATATATACACTCACCCACAGACCTCAGACCATATATACACATACGCACATGGGGTGTGGCATGTGGACAATCTCAACTAAATGCACCCCATTTGGCTGATCACTCCTGAAGAAATGTTGAACCTGACAGAGCAGAGAATATATATATTATTCTCTGCTCTATCGGGTTCAACATTTCTTCTGGAGGGATCAGCCAAATGGGGGGTGGGGGCAATTAGTTGCCAAAATGTGTGTGTAATACAAGTCTGGATATAAAAATTTATAAGAATATAGATATATATCTTATATATCATACCTGCCCTTATCTTTCCCTATAAATTTGCTAAAAATATACACACAAAAAAACAAACCACTGCCTGAGACTCCGCACAGCCCACATGCCACCCCCTCTACCTGGCTGAATGTATCTAATATATATAATTAAATACATTCAGCCAGGTAGAGAAAGGAAAAAAAAAGGGGTTATTTTATGTTCCCGGGGACATTCAAAAATGTCCTCGTATTTTTTTTTTTTTTTAGAAATGTGTCACCTTACCTTAGCCTGGTGGTCAGTGGGGGCTCCCTGGATCCTGGTTGTGGAGGCTGGGGGGGGTCTGCCGTGGCCGCAGGTGCAGTGGCTCCCTCCCTGCGCTGCCTGTCTCTGCCACATGCACCCAGGCGGCTAGCCCGCACAGTCGCAGCTCTGTCTTCTGGCGGCCGCATGCTCCTCAATGCTCCTCAAGGGGATCCTTGGGAGGCCCCTGCAGGCTGCCCTCTACAGTGCCTGATTAGAGGGCCGTGTCTGTCTGATGTTTTAGTAACAAGAATGTTTTATCCCATAGGCTTCAATGTTAAAAATATTCCCGTTTTAATTCCATATCTAATAAACCGTTGTTTATAATATTCTGCAGTAAAGAGTCTCTTTATTTCTAGATTTTTTTAGTATTTTTTTAGCATGTTTTTTTTTATACTTTTTTCAATTTTTTTTTTCGAACTTTTGGCGAACGGCCGATGTTCGATGCGATCTCCGAACAGATCGAACTGAACAGCTCATCCCTATTGGTCACCTCGCTCCGCCGGCCACCTTATCATGAGTAAAGAAGATGGGTGGCTGGCAACTTCATACTTAGCAACAACTACAACCATTCTCGAGCAGAGCACCTTGGCCTTAGGGGGAACCTAATGGTGTTAAAGAAACTGGAAGGATTTTAATTGTTTACCGGTACAGTATTCTTTTATAATTTTGCTCCTCGTGTTGTATTCGAGTCTTGAGTATTCTCTCATTTCCATAATAAATCTATCCGTCGCATTCTATTTGGGTCGTGCTATACTCGAGTATCTATGGTACTTACTGCCCTATTAAATCCTATAATACACACAAAGAATAAAAAAGCACAGGTAAGGTTAAAAACAAAAATGACAGTTCAGCCACAAACAAGAAATAAATATATAACAGAGCTCAGCTGTACACAAGTTCGTCACGTGGACATCCGAACAGGAAGCGAAAAGGATAATAGAGGTTAAAATATCTCTTTAATATAATGAACAACTAAACCTGTAATAAACAACCCAACCGTATTAAACCGGTAAGCGAGAGTATCTGCATTATGTCTGACTAAACAACCCAATAGTATTAAATGGTAAGCTACAGTATCTGTCTGAATGGAAAGGACTTAATCCAAAAATTTTATTTAACCCTAGCTAGTCACTATCTATAACGTTGGCTATTGAAAAGTGTGTTTTATTTATTATGGGTTAATTGTGGTTAATTTCTGGAGCTTTGCAAGGAAATTGTGCATTTTAAGTCAACTATGTTGACTTAAAATGTGCACTTCCTCTGAAATTCCACACCAGTTCACCACTTGGTGAATAGCCCTTTAAGTATAGAAGAAGGTCCGTGACATGTTTTGAGCTGAAAATCGCCCCACTCGATGCGTAGGCAAAAATGACATTGATATCGAGGGATACAACAAAAATAACAGGATGAAATTCTGATATGAAGAACAAAAAGTGCTTTATGTATCAGTGGTGAGATGGAACACTATAGGGCCTATTCAAAGAAAGGTGAAATTTAGGAGAATGACTGGAGAAGTAAACATTCTAGGTCAAAAATTAAATAGCAAAGCCAGAAAAATTCTCCCATTTATCTCGCTTTCCAAGTCGGCTATTTGGTCTAGATTGTTCTCTTCTCCTGCCAGTTCTCCTGAGTTTCACCTTTCTCTGAATTACCTTGTATGTAAACAGTGCCCGTTTCAGCTGACAAGGGCCAACACAAGGAATTTAGTTACCCAGGGCTAACCAAATTTCCCCCCATCCCTTGAACCTCTACCAGAGTTAATCCTCCCCTACCTATGTCATTTTCCATTATTTACACATCTGTTATAGCATATCACTCATTACGCCTCATACCATGTTGGCTTATCCCAATTTCTCCACTCCAGCGTGTTCCTCTACATGTTCCCTCATCCCATAGTGTCTCTCACCCATTTCTCACTTCCTATTGTCTTTCTTCCTGTTCCTTCTTTACCATGTAATGCAGGGATGTCCAAACTCTGGCCCCCCAGATATCCCTGAGATTGGACATCCCAGAGTAACGTCTCCTTCCTTATTTTCCCTCACCAGTTTCCTTATGTCTATTCAATATTCTGGTTCTATCTTGTCTTCCCTCAGCTATTATGCTTCTGTTCCCTTATCTCACCCCTATTTCATTGTCCCTCAACCCAAATGTCTGTCTTCCACCACACAGTACTTTCTCTTCACTCTTTATTACCTCCCCTGGCCTTTTGTGGTGTATAAACTAGAGATGTGGGTTCCACAGCCCCCCTTTCTCTCCTCACTGCAGTGCCACTGTCTAGGTTGTCAATGAAACCCATGCATTAGTGCAGAATCCCTGTTCACTTTATAATTGAAAAGTGAACAATAGTGCTGTTAAAAAAAAGATAAAAATATTTTATTTTCACATACAATGGTCATGTTTGATATCACTGGAAAGGCCATTATCTGGCCTTTCCAATGATGCCTTATATGTCCCTCTAGCCTGTAGGGCTGTAGCGATACAGTGGTCTAAATTATTAGTAAAAATTTATATATTTTTTATTTTACAAAGCAAGGCGTCCCCTTGTGACACATGCCTGTAGGCACATGCCTACTCTGCCAAATTGTAAATCTGGCCCCTAAATATGGCCGCTTTAAGGAATGGGCAATCTCCTTAGGGACTTTCCTGGTTTTTGTCAGTGTCTGTACACTGGGCCTTTTTTAATAAAGTTAACTTACTGTTCACAATCGAGCCCAATCCGGCTCGTGCCCCAGAAGAACACCTAGTTCACCTTAGTTACGCTGGCACAGAGTACAGAGACCATTACAATGGATTATTGGAGCTACAGGGTGTTTTATTCTGTTTGTTTGCAGCAAGATCAGACTGACCTGTGCCAATATATGTGAAGCAAGATGAGACCTGGAGTAAAACTACTCTGTGGGGCAGCGGCAAACCCATCAGAGCTGTTCTTTTAAAAAAAATTGAGTACTGCAAATTCAAAGCCAAAAAATGGAAATTAAAGCATCTGGCTTTGCCTATTTCAGTCCATTTAATGATTTCTCTTCGGTTCATGGGTCGACTTGTGATAGTAATATGTTTTGCAGTAATAACAATAACAGAGGACAAATTGCTGGTCGCTGCCACCGTGCACACGGAACAGCCTGCTTGCAGAATGGTGCCCTAGAAATAAAAATGGAAACTAATGAAATCTCGGAATAAACCAGATTTCAGATGGTCTACACAGAGTAAAGGTGTTGTGGGGAAAACGATGAATTCCCTCCAGGAGGAACTGGAAAATATTGAATAAGTATCGTTGGCTCGGGAGTGATGAAAGCATTGATTGGCCAAGTACACAGGTTTCAGTAAAGACAGGCCGATGTGACGTGGTATCCTGGAATTTCTCCTGGGCCAGAAGACCTTGTGAGCGAGTACGGGGATTCTCGATAGAATAGGAGTATGCCAAGTAGGCTTCCTTGATAAGAGCTGTACAGTATTGAGGAGGCAATCCTGAATAGTAGCCTGTGATGTGACTGGACAGCTGCCACTATGTTTATAAATAAATAAATAAGGATGAATTAAAGTATTTTACCAGGAAGGATACATTGAGATTTCTCTCGTTTTCATGTATGTCCTGGGATCAAGAACATTGAATTGTTACAGAAATACAAAGTAATAAAATGCAAGATATTAAAAACACAAATGTTGTTGGTCTGTTTCATGTTCTTTCATTTCCCCTGTATTTCTTCTTTCTAATTGTGCAAAATTGTACTTGTCAAATAATGTACCCCATCATGCCCATAATTGTGTGTTTGCTGGATCACTCCGCACAGAGAAAAGACCCGACAATTGCCTGCCAGACTTTACCCCTAAGTTCTTCAGCCACTGCTCACTCGGACACGTTGTTTTTTGGGTGGTGTGCCCCTTAAACAAGAAGGCTACTATAGGGTAATTCCTGAGGGTTAGTGCCAACATCTAATATCCCCACTCTTCTCACAGGGAGCGTGGTCACTCCACTGTAACTGGTACCGGGGTACACTGCAGCAGCCGTCAGACTTACTTCTACAGTTCACCACTCAGTCCCCATGTGTGGATCAGGGTGCTCCTTGGTCAGAAGTAGCCGGGGTACCAGAGCTACTCATCCATACCCAGGTTGTGCCGCTGCTCCATTGGAACCCCCCCAATAACCGTGGACAGTGAAGTCGGAACATCAAACGGTCTGGAGCACATAACCGACACACCACTCAGATCCGACATGGCTAAAGTGGGCTCGGGCTACGGGCCCTGGCACATTTCACAAAACTGGGCTAGGGGTGATGGCACGCATAGTCTAAGAAACTGGGCTCGCGCTAGAAGCAATAGCCGGCATTGTATGTAGATCAGCTGGAGGCGGGAGCCCCATCGTATTCAGCTAAATCTGGGCTCCGCTCCGAGCAGTGTTGTCCAGTGCTGGGATGTCAGAAGGCGGGCGGGGGCACAAGACAATGGCATGTTTTCATATAAATATAACACTGCGTGTCCGTAGTAAATATATCGACAGTACTTGATTTCCCCCTATTTGGAGTCTCGGCCAGTGCTTGGCGAATATTTAATGGACTTTCATTTATCAATAAAGGGGTGGGATTGGGAGGAAAACCTACCAATCCCTTAATCTGTCAGGGTATATAAAAGTATAATTTTTATTAATGGACTTGCCATATAAAGAAAGAAGATTACAACAAACAACCACCCCCAAACGTGAAAGGATAATGGAAAAAATGACTAACATATTAAGACCCGGTGCCCATTAGGTGCTATATTACCGATGATAATGGTCATATTGGTTAACTCTGGTCTATCATTGGTAATATAGCATCTCATGGGCACCGGGTATATCAATGCCCTATATGCCTTCCTTTTTTAAAGCAAGATGACTGTGTCCCTTGTGGAGAAACACTTTCTATTCTATTGGTATTTTTTTAGAAGCTGTATTGTTAATAGTCTCATTATGATCTCTACAGATCCCCATAAGCAGGAGATCCAACCATTTTATTATCTACCTTAATAACAGTTACTGTATTTAACACAAAGGCCACACCTGCCTGTATGCTTAGGCTAGGGTCAGACTAACGCATTTTTCGCGTTGTCCGTGAAAAAGTGCGTTCGAACGAATGGACGTATTTTTTCACGGAATACGCAATAGCGGTCATACGATGCGCAGTTTCATCCGTGATTTTGTACGGATCATCAATAAAACCCTTTTTGGGTCTGGACGTTATGTTGGCCGGACATTAGCAGCGTCTGACGTCTCCCAATCACGCACACACGCCGCTAGCGGACGCAGCGCACTCTGTACGTCAGTACTAGTGGTTTCACGTTCTCGAAAAAATGCGTTTGTTTGCCGATTGCGTTGCGCGGCCGCACTTTTGTGCGACCGTACTTCGTATATTGGCCGTCATTGCCCGGCATCTGCTGCTACTACGGCCGTGATTAAGTGCGCCTGCATGCGCGTTCGCACTGCCTCAGTCTGACCCTAGCCTAATATGCAGACCCCATTTGAAATTTCGTGAGATAAAGGACACCATCTAGAGTTCAGAATCTTTCATTCCGGCACTATTTCTGTGAAGAATAAATACATGAAACCTAAAAAATAACATTACATTGTTTTAATTTAACAGAACAATCTCTGTGTGTGTGTGTGTGTGTGTGTGTATATATATATGTGTGTGTGTATATATATATATATATATATATGTATGTGTGTGTGTATATATATTTCGCCTTATATTTAATAACTTTGCATCCCATGTTTCAAATAAATTTTTGATTTAAAGAAAAATATATTTTTTTCGAAAGTGCTTGGTATTGAAAGGTTTAAACTTTAATTGTCCAAAATTATTGGTATTGCATGTCTTTATGTGACAGCTTTTACAGCCCTTCTCAAAATTATACACAGGATTACCTATGGCCTTTTGGACTTTTTTTTTACATAAAACATTAATAATTCTGTGTTTTGAACAGATGGCCATCATGCTCCTTGATAACTATTTCCAAGAAGAATTACTGGATACTTCACTAGAGTTCATAGATGGGAAAGACCCTCAAACGACACTGGCGTTCCTCAGATTTATGTCAAGACCCTCTCCTCCCCTTGGGTCATCACATACATTGAGCACTTGAGTGCAAGGCAAACGATTGGCCTCGTGGATGAAAATATCTCATTGAAAAATGACGACTTAATTCTCAAGAAACCGAGCGAAGGAATCTATCAACACTAGAAATGAGAAGAGGCTTTTAAAGAAGTGAAAGGCCGAACTAATATTATTAGAATAAATGATATGCGCGATGAAAGATGGGTCTAATCTAAAAAGTGTGTTTTTAAGGAGTTTAACCACAACCTCAGCTCTTTTTTTTTTCCTTTTTCTAGTTGAAATAAAGATTTCCAAGTTGGAAAATGTACCACAGATAGTGGTATATTTGCCTTATTACACAATGAGGGACTCGAGCAACAGGAATGAGGATGGACTACAATGCAGATCCCAGACCAGTCATTAATTTTCTTTTATGGTTTCCACTCTCGGTAATACCGACAGTTAAAAAGTGTATATGGGTACATGGTCCGAAAATTCAGCTTTGGCACACAATATTTCAGATTCTGTTCTGAGAAATCTTGAATCGCAGCTTCGCTTGTGTGACGAAACGGCCGCTTCAATGTTTATTTGCATTTATTATTCCTTGCATTTCATTGCTCTATATAGGGTAGAGTGTTGTGTGATGTGTGTATCTGTACGTTACAGTTACAAGATGTTGTAAAGAACTCACAGAACAGTAGGAGAGGACCCTACTCAAGAGCTTGCAATCTAACCTTTTTTCTGCATTTGGATTTTGAATCTGCAAGAACTCAGTTTATGTGTCATCTACTCTGTGTGGGTACGAATATCTCCTGTGTTCAGCGGAAAGGGGCACCAGGGCTACCAGGATCTGTAACAGCTTTAATCAAAAAGAATCTGAAATTTCAGATTCAGACCTATTATTTACTAGCTATTTTACTGACCCCAGAAAAGTAGAAATATTTCTGCTAGGGTTCCTATTTCTACTTATTTTGGGGTCGGGTTTAAAATTGAATTCTAGAATTTGCTTCTATTTCTCAAGGATGTTCATTGGGGTCAATGGCAGGTGATGCAATGGTTGGTGTAAGAGCCAGATGTCTAAACACACATGAACCCAAAGAGAGGTAGCTTAAATTCAACGTTCGAATGGTATCACTGTTCATGTAATGCATGAACTTGTAAGACCCTTCACGGTCAGAATGTGAAAAATGCACTATTGGCCTGCCCTTCGGTGAGTACCTGCTTGGGTCTAAGGTTTTATAGCACCATGGCACCATTACAGAGAGATTTATAACATATATAAAACAGACTTTTGTCACCTTTTAAGAGAAACCAGAACTGAAACACCAAGGAGGTCTCCTCTGCATGAGGGCTACAGTAGCCCCAAAGACTGTTTTGGCCTACTTAGACTTCGTCAGGATGGTATAGCTCATTATACCGCGCTAGGCACCGCGCGAGCAAGGTGTACTGAGAGCCGCAACATAAAAACCATTCAAAGATTCTATTCTCCCAATTCCTGGAAAAATTACCAAATTACTGAGTCGCATGCGGAAAATTCTTGCCTCTGATCCCGTGTTTATTTTTACGGAAGGCCAGTGAGTATAAATAGTTCTCAATTGTACGCAAGTACGCGAGTGAGACTCCATGGAGTAATATTAAATGCTTGTTGCTTCATTCAGAATCTGAGTATGAGCATCTTGTGAGACTCGCTTGTACATCCATTCCAACTAGAATATGACCAATAATGTTTATGTTTTTGGACTGTATTTATTCTTTTTACGTTCGAGGACTTTTTTTCCTTTTCCATCTGGTAAATTGTTCAGTTTTTTTCAAATAATAAAACATTTTTAAGTAATCCATACCTCACTCAATAAAAACATCCCAAATTTAGGACCAGAAAGCAAGTGCAACGCAACATAATGAAAGCTAAACATTCCTTTTTGTGCACTTTTTTTGTTACTCATATTGGTTAACCTTATTTAATTCCCCCTCGCCTAAAAGTCTCTGTCGGGGGTACTTTCTTTGCTCATACTTTACAAATATTTTATTAGAAGTATATTTGATGTGTCACCCATAAATTACAGCACAACCACCGAGGGAAAACCATAAGCGTTCTTCCTTGGTCGTATGACATTTTGAAAGTTATCGTACAGAAATGCAATCTGGAGACAGACTGTGAAGTTTTCAGATAAACGTCAGATTAATTTCTGGCTGTAAAAGTTCACTTAATGTTCAACAAAAAGAAAAATCAGAACAAGCTGATACGCTCAGCGTATGTACAGGGTTATAGTAGATAAGTGTCTTAAATTCAAGGTTTTAGGATATTTTCTCTTAGTTTTCACTTTTTTGATGAATGTGGACAGGTCAGTGGCGGAAAGGTAAAAAAATGTTTTAACACTTCCATGGGGGGGGGGTGTACCTTGCGAGATGCGGCAGGTCGGCGTAGTGATCTGCAGGGAGAGACTGTGGCACTTTTTTTAACCAGTCTCTCCCTGCTCCCACCGAACGGAGGAGGCGGACGGAGCCGCGGTCCTCACCGCGGCATATTAGGTGAGTATTTTTTGTTGGGGAGTTTTAGGGTGGCGCTAACGGATTCTGCACCAGAGGAATCCATTAGCACAAAGTCCAGGCTGTTTTTGTAAATCAGCATTAGGACTTTGCAATTCTAACGCTGATTAACACTTTGTGCTCCCCATGTTAACCTCCCTGATGGTTATCCCGAGTGTGTCTCGGGGTTAAATTTTACCACTGAGAGCGGTAACCTCGAGACACACTCTGACTGGATACATCACCTCTCCCTGCGCTCCCTCGCTGATCTCTGCAGTCTCCTCCGGCGATCATGGCGTTTTACTTCCTGGATTCCTTCCCGTGAGGAAGGAACCAGGAAGTATAAGGACACAGTCGCCGGAGGAGGCAGCTGGAGACATCGAGGGAGCGCAGGGAGAGGTGATTTATCCAACGGCATCCTGAGTGTTGCCCGGGGTTACCACTTCCAACATAGGAATTTAGTCCCGCGCCACACTCGGGAATACCGCTAGGGGGGCAAAAAAAAATAGACCGCTGTTTTTCACAAAAATTAACGTGGTTTTTCACAAAAATTAGACCGCCAGGGAGGTTAAGCAAAGGGAGCGCAAAGTACAGTAACCTCGTGTGGAAAAGCCCAAGGTACCAAACGGTAATGGGTTTCTTAACCCATTAGCGTTTGGATTGTAATAAGCGGTGGCTAGTCTACCAGGGCTAACGCTGACGCTCCCTCAGGTGTGCGCTAACGTTGGCACCAAGAGTGTAATGTAGCCCTAGGTGTTTTTTTTTCTTGTCCATTTTTTACAATTACTAACAGGTTTTGACCAGGCTTAATAGCTAGTCCAAATAAGTGGGTGGGTGAATGTAATCATTGTTGGTTAGTGGGTGGTACAGGATGGGGTTGCAGGACTCTGTACCCTTCTTCATTGTAGTCTAGATTGCATCAGCAAGGTGGAGCTCTGCCGGTCAAGGAGGTGTTTTGATCATGGGCAGTGCTCAATTAAGATCTTGGAGGGCCCAGAGAAACAGATATTGGTTTAAACCAGTGTTTCCCAAACCTGCCCTCGGGACCCTCTGCCTCGTCACTTTTTCCAGATATCTGAAGCACAGCACAGGGGATATGATTTGCTGCTCAGTGATTGCAGGATTCAGTCTGCATTTCCCCAAGGTGATCTGCAAAATCTGGCCTGGTTGAGGGTCCCGAGGACAGGTTTGGGAAACACTGGTTTAAACCATCGCTATTCCCAATGATGTACCATTGTTATACAATCACTCGCACCCCATTATTTCAATGTGTGCGAACGTAGCATTCCATCGCATTTTAGTTGACCAGTGCAGACAGGATGTGTTCAACATGTCCTCCACACACAGGTGGCAAACACAACGGCATCAATGATGTCGGCACACTGTAGTAGACCGTGTTGATAGTGTATTTTGGTCAATCGTTGCGATGCGTACTTGATGCACTTAAGCTTTGCATAGAGCACGTTTTCCGTGGGGAAGTTGTTAATATGGATTGGTGCCAGTCATTGCATTGTGTATCCACAGGTTGTTTTCCCCAGTATATTGTAAAATAGGAAGGATTTTTGCTAATGACTGGCAAGCAATATACAGTCAAAGGTTGAATTGATTTGCTTAGGAGGTTGTATAGGAACATGAACACCTTTTTTACTTTCTCTTGAACTATCTTCGTTATTTACCAACACCTCCACTTGGCCTTTTTTTCCCCTGGTATTTCAGGGATGAACATACTTGAAGCCTGATGATACCCCTGTGTCGTTTCATATCAGGTCTCTAGTTATAAAATATGCATAATTGTTTAGTTTTTCTGGGGGGTTTTTCTTCATAACTTTGCCCTGGTAGTAAGTTTTCAGATACCTCGGTTTTATTCAACTTTTTCGCAGCTTCATATCATCGTTGGTAAGAGAGCAACTTTGACTAAATTTTAATTTTCAAATGTACGTCCTCTCATTCAAACTTTCTCTTGGATCTTCATGTTACTTTAGCGTTATGGAACTGAAAAGTCATTGTTACAGGTATCTTGTTCTTGGGGCCTGTAAAACAATCCACCAAAAAGCGAGAAGATCGAGGTGATGGAGTCTTTAATACTGGAAGTTCAACACCTCAAACACTTTGATGTATTGATCAGAAGCATTGGTGCACACAGACCATATATTACAGTGTGCATTCATGGCACATTTATTCTAAACTGTTGATCACAAAAAGTCGATTTTCAAGCTCTTTATTAAAAATCAAAGAGGAAACCCCCAAAAGGTGTACGTGGGAAGCTAAAAGGTGTTCATCCAAAGCAATTCCTTCAGCTGGGAACCTCCTATGCTCTAGAGCAGTTACATCTCCGTAACCTTATTGAAGAGGATGTTAATTATCAGTTGTTGACATTGTAGTCGCATTCCCACCAATATTCTAAGGTGTTTGAGTGTTTGTGCTCCCCTCCATTGGTAATTGGGCAGGCCAGCCTTCCACGTGGTTATGAAAGGGACAGAAAGCCTTGATGGCCAGATGCACATAGGTTTGCACATGCTCAGAGAGTTCCTACTCTGTTCTTGGGCAGGAAGTGCTTTCAGTTCTGAATATAAGGATTTTTTTTTTTTTTTTTATGCGGGTCACATTTCGTCAATGAGCGTTTTGACTTTATAGTCCTCAGACACAGGATAGCAGAAAACAAATCCATGATTAGGACTGGTCCCGCCAAGTCTGGAAGAGTTTGTAGATATTGATTTAGATGGGGCTATGACCTCTACCCATGACCCTCAAAATCTAACATGATAATAAAATGCTAAGATGACCAATTTCATCGCAATGAAAAGGTGCTTCCTTGTGTCCATATGCTCGGCATCAGCACCTTTTATAAAACCATAATTCTGATGCTCAGCATTTTAAACCTAACACTGGGTTGTGTTGTTGAGTCGGGGAAAGCATAAGTAGTGCTCTATTAAACTTCCGAACTCCATAGATTTTATTGGCGCTGGTAACTTTACACCAGACATAGAATCTAGACCAGGGATCTCAAACTCTGGCCACCAGATGTTTCCGAACTACACCTCCCATGATTCTGTCAATTTATTGGATTCAAAGAATTCTGGGAATTATAGGAAATTAACATTGGTGGGGGGCAGAGTGTGAGATTCCTGATCAAGATCATTAGTGGAACCTGCCATTGTTTGGATTTCCCAATCTGGATCAGTGAAGTTTTATCACATGATCTTCCCTGTTGCATTCAACAATGCTACTCAACGGCAATTACTGAATGACCCTCAATACATGAAAAATGATATGTAAAATAAAATGTTGGATTTAACTCTTGTGGTACAACTGTCCAAAATATTATTAACAATATGATATACTGAATTTCCAAGAAACCATTCAAAGAGGACCTTAGCGGAGTGTTTGCTTGTTTATACTTTTTTGGTACAGTTCTAAAAAGCCATGCGGGCACACAGAGACTGTAGATTGCAAACGTCTGACTTGGGCAATTTACCGAATGATGAGGGTGAAATGACTTTGGGGATTTGTACAGTATAAGGGCGAAGGAGAGCAGAGGAGACCATGCCAAATGTAATTTTGTCTACTTCAGATTTTATCACTTGCCTAATAATCGTCACAGATGTTACCGGATCTCCTGCTTCAAACACTTTAACCTGCTGGGAAAATGTATAATACGTCAGTTTAATATGCTACAGATTTCAGTGGCCGGAGAATGTTTTATTTCAACAATGACCTGCGCCTGGCATCCTCCATCATTACCTCTTCACATGCCAGATTGCAGGACTTTTCTCGTGCGGCGCCGACCCTATGGAACGCGCTTCCTCGCAATATCAGACTGTCCCCAAATCTGGCTTAATTTAAACGCTCCCTAAAGACCCTTCTGTTTAGGGAAGCCTACCACCTGACTCCATAACAAGACATCCGACCGACCCAAAAACAGTCCTCCCTCTCCCTGCATTAACTCATCACTGCAGCCCCCCCCTCCTGTTTCTAATCCCCTCACACATCTAGATTGTAAATTCCCACGGGAATAGGGCCCTCACGTCCTCCTGTATCTGCTGGCAGCAATACTGACCTTCTCCTGTATGTATTGTTGAATTGTCCTGTCTTTACCCTTTGCACCTTGTACAGCGCTGCGGAATGTGTTGGCGCTTAATAGGAGTAGCATTATTATTATTATTTATTAAGGACATGCAGGACAGATGGGATACAATAAATTAATCAACTGATTTTAGAAGTACTGGTTGAGCACCCTTTAGCTGGATTGCCAAGGGCCCCCCGACTATTCCTGATTTTGGATTCTTCTTGTTTTCAGAATCCGGGACAATCCAGTTCTGAGAAGAAGGGAATGGAGCAAAGGGATCCCCTTCCTGCTGCAGCAGTAGTGTGTATAAACGCTGGGAGCGCTGTGCAGCTCTTTTCGAGGGACATGCTGCACAGAGCCAGCATGTCTCTGCCGCACGCTGGGGTCGAACAGAGTCTTCTAGCTCGTGCTGCGTTGTTTTGCAGGGATCAGCAGTGAAGGAGTTAAGGATGAGTGAACATTGTGGGTCTTGTAGCTCCTGAACATCGTGGGTCTTGTAGCTCCAAAACATCTGGGGTGCCAAGGTTAGCCATCCCCTTCCTGTTGCTCCGCAACTAATGCATTTGCATCCCCTTCTAGTTTTCTCTTGTTTTTCTGAACGGATGCTGTATTGCATAACGTGTAACAGGGAGACGGAGCACTATAGGATGCATAGCTGGGGGATCATCCTGATGATGCTCTGTGCAACTGATGCTGCACAGATGATATGAAAAAAGTGCTGTAACAATGCTATGCGGGGGATGCGGTCGAGCTCCGCTGGGATATCCTCTTCCCGCTCGATGAGTCAGCTGCAGTCATGATGTCTGAAGAAAAGCAACAAGAATACAGTGTTTGTCTAATGTTCGGTAGTGTGTCTGCAGAGAAGAGGTTAAGCAAAGGATACTATTGATGTTCTGCACCGCAGTCATTGTCACTGCTTAAAGTGGGGTTTTTCCATGGACTGAGCCATGTGTAAGGACCCAATTAAGCCTGGATGCTGTTCTCTTGCGGGTCATATGTTTTATTGCATTTATCAGAAGAAAAGAACTGGTTTCTGCTAACGTAATATTATGAAACCCTCACATTCTTTATGTAACTGGACTGCGCACGACACAATGTTACGCCGCTTATATCGTCGTGCTCTTTTAAAAACCAGCAAAAGATGTTGAGTGGTTGAACGCTTTTAACCTCATTCCCTGCTGCTTCTGGCACGGTTCGGTATCCTTTTTAATACGCTACTTTGTTCTCTCTCGTTTTTTGGTGAATCAGATCGCTGTAGGATATGAATAAACACTGGGGATCTGTCACACACACGCAACTATAGCTGAGAGCGGGTTGGGGTGGGGAGGTATTCCATGAAGCAAACCCCTCTGTTCCTGGAAATCCTCAGTTAGGGGGAGGCAGGCAGAATGGACAATGAGAGATCACTAACCGAAAGCAGAAGAAAACAAAAAGTCAGCGATTTGGAATTAATGTGTGGACTGAATCAGGGAATGAGGTTACTGTATGGAGAGACTGAGCAACAAGGCATTTGGAGGCTTTGGTAAAATGATGAGCTTGTTATATGATGGTTTAAAAACCAGCAGAGTTTAACAGCAACATAACCCAGGCCCTGAATTGGGTCTTTAATACTAGATTAATTATAATCTCGTGTTATGACATAAGAACGTATAAAATTCAAAGCAATCCATGAGTAGATGGGTTTAAAGAGCTTAAAAAACACCTCGTGGGACGACCTGAACTCTAGCGGTCCCCTTGCAGCCAATGACACCGTTCAGCTGCGTAGGCGGTCCGGAGGAGGGGCCCACCAGCGCTAAAGCCCTCACGTTGGGCACAACCTGCCCAGCAGCAAGGGGTGAAAAAGGAATGGTGTTGTTATAAGGTGTCTAGTGGTCCGGATATGAGGCTCTGACCATCTTGGGTATTTTTTAATTATTATTTTTTTTTTTCTTCAAAAAACTTTATTTGTAAGCGGGTAACATGTCATCCATTGTACTCAAAGACCATAGTTATCCATCTACAAATGCAACGACCATTCATCTTTTATTTATTTGGTACATCCAGGGCTGCCATCATAAATCTCTGGGCCCCTTACTGAGCCACTTACTTCCCTCAGCTGTCCATTTCACTAAATTAAGTAAAATATAAAATTTTTCCGCCTCCTTCTGCTTAACCTTATTTTACAGGAAGTGGGACAAATCCCTGGTGGTCCAGCAAGGGGTAGACAGTGTTGCCTTGAAGTATGTTCAGTCTGCACTTCTGCCTGGTGGGGAGACCATACTAACGTTCTTAAAAAAGTCAGTTCTCTCACTGGCCCCAGATGCTGTGACCCACCAGGAAATCTGTTTGTATTTTGTTGGGCCAGTCCTGGGTGGCATGGAGGGACCATTACACCAGTGGCACTTAGACAAGATGCACAGGGCCTAGCAGAGTCCAAGGTGCCTCGGAGCCACAGAACAACTCAATATTTCATGGGCTGTTACCCCTTGATGGCGGCTCGGAGTATACCTCCCCAACAACCAGTTCCAGGAAAATATCGACCTTCTGGAAAAGAATAGATTACCGGTTTCTACAATCAAACCTTACCTGCAACAACTGTAAATGATAAGTATCTGAATATTTACTGCAGCACAATGTATGTATGACACTGACATGACTTTCTGCTGGCAGCCCCAGGACTGACCTGACAGAGATTTCAATTCTTTTTAAAATATTTTGTAAATAAATGGTTAAACTGCTGTCAGGTTCAGAAATACTGAAGGCAACATGATTGAGGAAGTGGTTAAATCCAAATAACCAAGATGACTCCAATAATCTGACACAGACTTGGTAACTGGAACTAACAACGGTGACAAACAGACCAATAGGGAGGAAAGCTAACTGGAACTCAATGGGGAACTGAATTCATTTAACCTCTTCACTACGAAGTGTTTGTCCAGGATCCAGTGTTTTTATGGAAAATCACTTTTTCATGAACTATTCAGTTTAAATGCATTTTCAATTTGACAAGCAGAAGTTTCAATCTGCTGGCCAAAAAGGTTTTCTGCAGCTGGGACTCTGAATTAGCAGACTGAGTCCCAGCTTTTCAAACAGTTTCAGCACCTTGGCTATCATGCCCAAAGGTGCTACAATTGGGGTACATCCAGGAGCACATTTACAAATTAATCTAGAATTGCACCAAATAGAGTATACTCTATCTTAAATATCACCAGCCGAGAACCAGAAACCAGAACAGCATTTAGATGCTTCCTCTTTGATAAAGACCATTATAAATCTGCAGTGTCCATGGCTGACTTACATCGGATGGCCTCTCACTAGGGATGAGCTGTTCGGTTCGGATGGTTCGGAGTTCGGACCGAACTTAGTCTGTTCGGTCTGCTCGCGAACACCGAACATTTCCGGGTGTTCGCCGCATGTTCGACCACAATGGACCAGAATGCACTTTCCCACTGGCCTGAACCTCGTAATTGGCTACAGCCTTGCACCTGACCACAGGTCTGGTGCAAGACAGGTTCAACACTATGCCAATCACGGCTCAGAGTCCTGATTGGGCAAATTTTGCCCAATCATGGGATCACAGAGCTAAGTCCCGCAGCACACTATACAAGGTTTCCATGCAGCGCTTCTGCACGCATTTGAGAGGAGATTTCATAGGAGATCGTTGTTGTGTGTTCTTACTGCCGGTCTGCCACGCTACTGGGGGGTCTCATTTTTACCAAATATCTGGGATTTGAGGTGATGTGTGTCTTGTCACTGCTAGCAAGTATTTTGGGGTCACAAATTTCTACAAAACATTTGGCAATTGAGGTGATCTGTGTCTTGTCACACAGCCAGTGCCATGCAGTATTTTGGGGGGTCACTAATTTTTACTAAATATCTGGGAATTGAGGTGATCTGTCTCTTGTCACTGCCAGCAAGTATTTTGGGGGTCACTAATTTCTACAAAATATTTGGGAATTGTTATAATCCGTGTGTTCTCACTGGCTGCCACCCATCAGGGGGTCTCACTTATTTATAGGAGGCTTCTGAGACTTGTAATCTGTGGCCTCTCACTGCCACCCATCAGGGGGTCCCACATACTTCTAGCAGATTTATGCGAATTGTAATCTGAGGCTTCTCACTGCCACCCATCAGGGGGTCACACTGATTTATAGGAGGTTTCTGAGACTTGTAATCTGTGGCTTCTCACTGCCACCCATCAGGGGGTCACACTGATTTATAGGAGGTTTCTGAGATTTGTAATCTGTGGCTTCTCACTGCCAGCCATCAGGGGGTCCCACATACTTCTATCAGATTTATGCGAATTGTAATTTGTGGCTTCTCACTGCCACCCATCAGGGGGTCCCACATACTACTAGAAGATTTATGCGAATTGTAATCTGTGTCTTCTCACTGCCACCCATCAGGGGGTCACACTGATTTATAGGAGGGAATTGTAATCTGTGTCTTGTCACTGGCTGCCAGCTATCAGGGTGTCTCACTGAGTTATACCAGAGTTATGTAAATCTTTAATCTTTATACCAGAGTTGAATCAGAGTTCTGTATAGATTTAATCTATATATCACTCACCATGTCTGAAAGAACAAAAAGGACAGGAAGACGCTCCCAGACACAGATAAGAGGGCAAGCAGCCCCTGTGTCGGGAGGCTGTGCCTCTGGTCGTGGTGGACGTGGTGCATCCTCTGCAGGGGCACGCTTGTCCTTCTAACTGGTGCTGGCCGTCTTAAGCAGCAGCAACATACAGAGGATTTGGTGGATTGGCTAACCAGGCCATCCTCAGAGTCCTCTGCCAGCCAGGCTTGTAGTGCTTTACAGTCCACCTCAGCTGCCAAAGCATCTAATGCAGCCTCCATGTCCACAGCTACTCCTGCCGTAGCCTCGCTATCACACACGGAGGAGTCAGCTGAATTGTTTGAATACAATGACAGTGACATGCTGCTTGAGGATGCGCAGCAAGTACAGTGCTCTGATTCAATCTCTGAGGTTGAGGAAGGGAGTAAAATCAACCTAAAGGAAGGGGGTGCCAGTGATGACACACAAATAACTGGCACTCATGTTGCCCCACCAGCTGCAGCATACTGCCAAGTTGGCTCCAGTGATGAGGAGATAGGGGGTGAAGATGACATTGATGATGAGGTCACTGACTCCACCTGGGTGCCAGATCGAACAGAGGAATCAAGTGAGGAGGAGGAGGCACAGCAAACACAAAGCACAACATCCTCTATGACCAACCGTAGCAATAGCCAGTCCAAGGCATCAGATGTCAGAGCTGCTCCGGTGCAGAGCACTGTTGTCTCAAAGCACATACGCAGTAACTCTGCTGTCTGCTGGGAGTTCTTTAAGAAATGTGCAGCAGACCCCACCGTTGCTATTTGTAATCTATGTCAGATGAGGCTTAAGCGTGGGAAAGACACCGGACACTTGGGTACTATGTGCTTGAGGCAACATATGACCTCCTGCCACACATCCCATTGGCGCAAAACTTTGCGTAGGTCCTCCTCCTCCTCCTCCTCCTCATCTGTCTCTACCCCCACTGTATGTCCTACCATGTCATTGCCTACTACATCCACTGACAGGGATGATGCTACAGTAATGGATGTACCAGGTCCTTCCTCACAATATGACAGCATCCCATCAGCTGAAGATTTACGCAGTCAGATTACGTTGCAGCAGCTGATGCAGCGTAAGAAAAAATATAGTCCCAACCATCCCCAAGCACAGCGTCTAAATGCCAGCTTAGCAAAATTACTCGCATTGCAGCTGCTGCCTTTCCAGCTGGTGGACTCTGCTTCCTTCTGTGAATTTGCTAAATGTGCTGTACCACAGTGGCAGGTTCCAAAACACCATTACTTTTAACGAAAGGCCATTCCAGCACTATACCAGCACGTGGAAGACAATGTTATTGAGTCATTGGGAAAGGCAGTCAGCAGCAAGGTGCATGTGACTTTAGACATGTGGTCCAGCAAGCATGGACAGGGTTGTTACATTTCCTTCACGGCACACTGGGTAACTCTGATTGCAGCTGGGAGGGATCCAAGATGGGCTCTGTGCTAGAGCTTGTTCATCCACCACGCCTCCAGAAAGCTGCTTGTATGTGTAACGTTGGGGGCTTCCAGCCTTTCCAGTGTGCTTGAAGGCAACATGTCTGATGCTGCTCGCTCACCAACGCCCGGTTTAAATTGAAACAGGCAGGGAGGTGGCTGCATGAGGTGCGGCTTGAGAGGGGGGCATGGTATGGTGAAGGTCTTTTAAAAGCCAACAGTTCCTTCTAAGCAGTGCCAGATCGTGGTTATCCATACTTGAGCTCCTTGTACCTGAATTTTCTCGTGATTTAACCTGTTATTGACCTCTGCTTGTTTTCTGACTATTCTGCCTTCCGTTGCCCTAGACTATTTCCTTGTACTACGCTTCTGCACTGATATCGACCCGGCTATTCCATTTGACTATTCTATACTCCTTATACATGATTCTGGCTCGTCTGACTACCCCCGTGTTGCTGACCTGGTTTTGTATTACGACATTGTCTTTGATTAACTCTTTCTGTCTAGCTAGTATACCTCGCCAATTCTAAGGACCAGACAGTTAGGGATTCTTCTACGGCTACCCTGTTGGTATCTTTTGGGCTCTGTGGAGTGTTGGGCTTTAAGGACTGCGTGGTGGGATCCAGGAACTGTGACAGTATGAGGTCTGTCTGCTCCACCACCAACAGCTCTCCCTCTTCCTCCTCCTCCTTCTCTGTCTCTGGCAAAGTGGCAGTTAAACCGACGCCTGACAGGGGCTACGCAATGGCTCAAGCAAAAAGAAGCCATACTGTGCTTGAGCTGGTTTGTTTAGGGGACGGGAGCCACACTGGCCAGAAATTCTGTCAGCTCTGCAGGGCCAGGTGCAGAGATGGTTAACACCACGTCAGCTTCAGCTGGGAATGATCGTCTGTGATAATGGCAGCAACCTTCTCTCCGCCCTACACGAGGGTAAATTGACGCATGTACCATGCCTAGCACACGTCCTAAATCTAGTGGTACAGCATTTCCTAACCAAGTACCCAGGGCTGCCAGAGCTTCTCAGCCAGGCCAGAAAAGTCTGCAGCCACTTCAGATGGTCATTACCAGCAAACGTTCGCCTGGCAGAAATTCAAAGAGAATTCCACCTTCCCACAAACCGTCTGATCTGTGACATGCCCACCAGGTGGAACTCGACATTAGCAATGCTGCAGCGTCTGCACAAGCAGCAGAGGGCCATCAATGAGTATCTGTGTGCGTATGGCACAAGGACAAGTTCAGGTCAACTTGTTCCCCCCCCTGCAGTGGCTGATGATCAAGGATGCATGCACTGTACTGTCACCATTTGAGGAGGAAACGAGGATGGTGAGCAGGGACAGTGCATGCATCAGTGACACAATTCCTTTAGTGTTCCTGCTGGAGCACACTCTGCGGGGAATTATAGATGTGGCTCTAGAGGCAGAGCAGCGGGAGGAAGAGGAGGCCTTCCCTAGCTCTGAAGGCCCCAGTCTTTCCACAGACAGCATTCCAGCAGGTCCTACTCAGATCAGACAGGAGGAGGATGAGGAAGAGGAATATTTAAGTAGGGGGCATTGAAGGTGGGGATTCCTCAAGGGAGGGTTTTGTGTGCCCAGAAACACAAGGGCTAGTGCGTGGCTGGGAGGAGGAAGTGCACGATGGGGTCATCCTCATTGACCAGGAAGACTCGGAAGCTAATGTCACCTCCAACCTATGCTGCATGGGCTCCCTTATAATGCAAAGCCTGCTAAAGGACCCCAGGATTCGTGCTATCAATGAGAGGGATCATTACTGGTTGGCAACCCTTCTTGATTCACGATACAAGGGTAAAGTTGCAGAGCTCATCCTGCCCGCACAGAGGGAGCACAGGATGAAAAAACTTGCGGACGCTCTAAAGCGACACTTGTGTAACACCGGTAGGCACTGGTAGGTTACGGATGATCAGAGGAATAGTGGTGAAGGCCAGGGCCACTTGACTGATGCATTTTTAAATTTTTTTAGTCCACGACGCCCAGGGACATCAAATGTAGGCACCCATTGCCAGCGTCTTCACCATATGGTGCAGGACTACCTAGGGGCAAGGGCAGACCTGGATACCTTTCCAGCAGATGACCCACTGGCTTACTGGGTGTTAAGATTGGATCACTGGCCAGAACTTAGCCAATATGCTATGCAGCTACTAGGTTGCCCTTCATCTAGCGTGCTTTCTGAAAGGACGTTCAGTGCCGCTGGAGGTTTTGTCAGAGACAAAAGAGTGCGTCTGTCCACCGACTCTGTAGACCGGCTGACATTTATAAAAATGAATCAGTCCTGGATCAGCAGCTATCAATCCCCTGATGCTGAAGTAACGGAATAGATCGGGGATGTCTTCTGCATTCACAAAACCTCCAGCACTGAACTCTTCCACAATACCACAAAAGGGTTACGGTGTGAAGGCACTTTCTGGCATGAAAGGCGCAATATTTGGCTGCAATGACGCCTGTGCAACATATCATTTTAATTTTTTGAACCGCAGGGTCCAACCCTGCACTCTTCCACAATACTACAGAGGGGTTACTGTATGATAGTACATGCTGGCCTGGCATTCTGGCACCAAAAGCACAATATCTGGGTGCACTGACGCCCATTACCAGATTCATATCTTTTTAATATAGGACCACATGGTCCACCCCTGCATTCTTCCACAATACTACAGAGGGGTTACTGTATGACAGTACTTGCTGGCCTGGCACCAAAAGCACAATATTTGGGTGCACTGCCACTGACGCCTGTATCCAATTCATATCCTAAGAGGGGTTACGGTGTGACAGCACTGTTGCCGACGCTAAAGGACCAATTTTAAAGCACCTATTGTTACTTTCATCCAAAGCCTGCATAAGTTTCACAATAATTTAGCCCAAAAAATCACTAAACTTTTTCTACGTGTCCGAAAATGTCTCCTCTTTTCATACAGACTGCCGCCCCAAGCAGTTATTTATGGATAGATTAAAGGAAAAGCATTTACCGTCATTTGAAGCGTAAGTGTTTTGTTTTTAAGTGTCTCTATACATCCTAGAAATCCGCCACTTCACGGGCAGGTTATGGGGACCTCCTAGGCACGATATTTGAAGGAATTTTTCATTTTTATTTTTAACCCTTATTTCATGGAAAACTCCCTGTCCCTTTAAAAACGTTTTGTTTAAAACTTTTTGTCCTTGTTTCCTGTCCCCCAGGGCACTACCCGGACTCCTATACACCTTTTATGGCAAATATCTAGCATATATGCCCTCTTGAAGGGCACTCTAAAAACCAAATTTTCAGCCCCATTGACTTGTATTGAGTTCGAGTTCGGGTTCAGGATCGAACATTTGGAAAGTTGGGGTTCGAATACGAACTGAACTCGGGGGTGTTCAGCTCATCCCTACCTCTCACTACCTAAAGATTAACATGTCCAAGACTGAGATCCTACTGATTCCTCCCTCTAATGCCTCCTCACCTCCTGACTTTTCCATCATGGTTGAAAGTATCACTATCTCACCATCAAACCAGGCTCGCTGTCTCAGAGTTACATTTGACTCGGCTCTTTCCTTCATCTCCCACATTCAGTCTCTTTCCTCCTCATGTCGCTACAAACTACGTAATATTTTCAGAATTCGGCCATTTCTTACCGCTGACACCACAAAGCAACTCAGTCGTGCCCTTCTAATCTCCCGACCTGACTACTGTAATATTCTTCTTGCTTGCCTACCTTGCGCCCCTACAAGCCATTCTGAATGTCTCTGCCAGGCTCATCCACCTCACCCACCGCTCGGTCTCTGCTGCTCCTCTTGGCGAGTCCCTTCACTGGCTCCTCATCTACTGCAGAATTCTATTTAACCCCTTCACTGCTGAGGCATTTCACCACTGTGTGCTGAGCTCATTTTTACCGCTTTCGCTCATCATGTTTAAACGCGATTTTAAAGCCACATTTTAATAAATGACCCAGACATATTATATATCGTTCTTTCCGGCAGACTACGCAGATTCATAATATATCATTTTTATATGTATACATCATTTCCTGCCTGTATATTATAACAAAAAATACAATAAAAATTGGATTTTTAATCATCTGCAGTGTGTAAAGTGTTTTTTTCACATTTTATCACATGAGCGTTTGCGGTTATGTTTTCTATGGGGTGCGCTTGTACAAAAAATTTGAAATGGGGACTTGTTACTTTTTTTGGGGGGAATTACGTGATTTTTAGCAAACGCACCCCATAGAAAAAAATCATTAGTGCAGCATCATTGTTCACATTATAATTGAAATGTGAACAATATTGCTGCATTAATAAAAACAACACACAAAAAAAAAACATGTTTTTTTTAATTTATTTATTTTTTTAAATTTATTTATTATTTTAATTTTTTTTTATTTTTATTTATGTTTTTACTTTTTACCTAGTCATGTTGGGTATCATTCGAAAGGCCATGCTCAGGCCTTTCAAATGACACCCTCCATGACCCCCTAGCTACCACGGTTCTGGAGATATCGGGGTTCACAAGAACCCCCTATCTCCACCAGGGGATTTCCTTGGGAAATCCCCGGCAGCTAGGGGTTCCCCGGCTATCTGACGTCATCACGCTATGCGTGATGACGTCAGACAGCGAGGGGAGTCCCGGGGGTGGAGCCGCCATCCAAGATGTCGGCCCCCACCGGAGATAGGCTGCACTTCGGCGCCGCAAGGCGCTGAAGTGCAACCCAGCACTTGAGGGGTTAAAGTCAGGCACCGCTTAAAAGGGGAGACTCTCCCCTTTTAAGCGGTGCCTGGCTTTTAGCGCTGCTCCTTCCCGATCGGGAGGGAGAGGGATCCGAACGGATCCCCCCCCTCCCTTCCAGGCTATCTCCCGGCATTGCCGGGGGGTCGCCTGGAAATGACGTGATCGCGCATGGCGCGATGACGTCATTTACGCCGGGAGGAGCATGACTTCAGCGTCTGAGGACGCTGAAGTCAGAACGCCGTGGGACCCCGGACAGAGAGGTGAGTATCTCCGCCGGGGGTCCCACACAGCTGATGACGTGTGGGGCACGTCCTCAGCATGCAACGTGCATCAATGAGGTCTTCAGCAGTGAAAGGGTTAAAATCCTTACCCTGACCTACAAAGCTCTCACTAACTCAGCTCCCCACGACCTGTCCTCACTAATCACCAAATACACCTCAGCCCGCTCCCTAAGATCAAACAGTGACCTGCGCCTAGCTTCTCCCCGCATCCTCTCTTCCCATGATAGCCTGCATGATTGCTCACGTGCAGCACCCATCCTCTGGAACGCTCTCCCTTGTACTGTCCGGCTTTCCCCTAAAGACATTCCTATTTAGGGAAGCCTACCACCTGACTCATTGATACACGTCACTGCCCCAACCAATCCATCACTCTCACCTTGCAGTCCTCTCCTCCTGTTTCCACCCCCAAATCTTCTAGATTGTAAATTCCCACGGGAATAGGGCCTTCGTTTCCTCCTGTACTGGTTTGTCAAATGTTGTTCATTGTATTGTAACCCTGTCGATAGTGTGCCCATTCTATAGCGCTGTGGAATATGATGGCACTTTATAAATAAAGAATAATAAATAATAATCGGAAACAAATGTGAAAACACTGCTTCAAGTGTTTTTTTAGATTCAGATTTTGGCATAGATATTTCCACAAGCACCCTCAACAATTCCAAGGCTGGAGCCCATCTGCCCTACTGACACCCTTTCAGACTCGGTACATTTTGCCCTTTTCGTGGAACAAGTGTTATTGCTACCATCAGAAATGACTCCATGAAAAGAGATGGCCAACAAAAGTAATAAAGCTTTAGAATTCTTTCCCTGTAGAATTTCCTAGAAGATTTTTGGATGAGGTCTTGGATTTTTGAGCTACAACCTGAAATCTAGTCTTTGGTACTTCTAGATCAGGGAATTCCTGACATTGGAGTCCAGCTCTGATTCAGGACCTGTTTACGTTCCACACTACCTCCTCATATAAACATTTATCTGGGTCATGGCTTTCAACTGGAAAACAGTAGGGCAAATTGAAGCCATTTGACATTGCTAGCAATGCATCGCTAAATGTAAACGCCATGGTGCATAGTTTATTTGAAAACCCATCGATTCTATATCATTAGTAACCAATATACATGGTACAAAATACTGACCGATTTAGCAATACAACCAAGAAGATGACCAACAAGCCTCTTTTTTATTATTATTATTATTTATTTATAAAGCGCCAGCATATTACGCAGCACTGTACAATAGGCACAGTATAGACAGGGTTACAATACAATACAATGAACAACATTTGACAAACAGTACAGGAGGAGATGAGGGCCCTATTCCCGTAGGAACTCACAATCTAGGAGGGTTGGGGTTGGAAACAGGAGGAGAGGGCTGCAAGGTGAGAGTGGTTGATGGTTGCATCAGTGAGTTGGGTGGTAGGCTTCCCTAAATAGGAACGTTTTAAGGGAGCGTTTGAAGGAAGAGAAATTAGGGGAAAGTCTGACAGTACGAGGGAGAGCGTTCCAGAGAGTGGGGGCTGCGCGTGAGAAATCCTGCAGTCTATCATGGGAAGAGGTGATGCGGGGAGAAGCTAGGCGCAGATCGCTGTTTGACCTTAGGGAGCGGGCTGGGGTGTATTTGGTGATTAGTGAGGACAGGTAGTGGGGAGCTGAGTTAGTGAGGGTTTTGTAGGTAAGGATTTTGAACTTAATTCAGCAGTGGATGGGGAGCCAGTGAAGGGACTCGCAGAGGGGAGCGGCAGAGACAGAGCGGCGGGGGAGGTGGATTAGCCTGGCGGAGGCGTTCAGGATGGATTGTAGGGGGGAGAGGTGGGACAGAGGGGGGCCAGATAAGAGATTATTGCAATAGTCAAGTCGGGAGACTACCAGGGCGTGTATGAGTTGTTTTGTGGTGACAGCGGTAAGAAATGGCCGAATTCTGGAAATATTACGCGGTTGGTATCGGCAGGAGAAGGAAAGAGACTTGATGTGGGGGATGAAGGAAAGAGCAGAGTCAAGTGTAACTCCAAGATAGCGAACTTGGTTTGATGGGGAGATGGTGATACCTTCCACCGTGATAGAGAAGTCAGGAGGTGGGGAGGCATTGGAGGGAGGAATAAGTAGGATCTCAGTCTTTGACATGTTGATCTTTAGGTGGTGGGAGGCCATCCAGGAGGAGATGCCAGATAAGGAGTCACTGACTTTGGAAATTACTTTGGTAATTAAAGCCAAAGCTGTTGATGATTTTGCCCAGGGAGGAGGTGTAGATGGAAAAGAGCAGAGGACCAAGGACAGAGCCTTGAGGTGCACCAACAGATAGAGGCAATGAAGAGGAGGAGTTACCAGCAAAGGACACACAGAAGGACCTGTTGGATAAATAGGAGTCAACCCAAGCGAGTGCAGTGTCACCAAGACCCAGAGAGTTGAGGGTCTGTAGAAGGAGGGGGTGGTCAACAGTGTCAAAAGCAACCTAGAGGTCAAGCAGGATGAGAATAGAATAGTGGCCATGTTTTTTAGCAGTTAGGACGTCGTTGGTGACTTTGGTGAGGGCAGTTTCAGTTGAGTGTAGGGGACGGAAGCCAGATTGCAGGGGGCCAAGTAGGGAATTGGAGGACAGGAAGAGGGAGAGGTGGTTGAAGACTAGTTTTTCTAAGAGCTTTGATGTGAAGAAGCAGGGATACAGGGCGGTAGTTGGATGGAGAGTTGGGATCGAGGGATGGTTTCTTTAGTAAAGGGGTAACTAGCGCGTGTTTGAAGGCGGATGGAAAGGAGCCAGTGGAGAGAGATAGGTTGAAGATGTGTGTGAGAGCAGGGGTGAGGGAGGAGGAGATGGGAGGAATTAGATGTGAGGGAATGGGGTCGAGCGGGCACGTGGTGAGATATGAGGAGGACAATAAGGAATTGACTTCCTCCTCAGTGGCTGGGAGGAAGCAGCAGAGGTTGGCAGAGGGGACCTCTGGGAGTGGAGGTGGCAGATAACTATCTTGTGTTGGGATGTTGCTTCTGATAGTTAGAGGTTTACTGAGGAAGTAGTCTGCCAGGTCTTGAGCGCTGAAGGCAGCTGAGGCGAGAGGTGCAGGTGGGTAGAGGAGGGTGTTGAAGGTGGACCAGAGCCATTTAGGGTTGGAGGACAGTGTAGATATAAGAGATGAGAAGGATTGTTTGGCCAAGTGGAGGGCAGAGGTGTATGACCGGAGAATAAACTTGAAGTGAACAAAATCAGCTTCAGAGCGGGATTTCCTCCAGGCACGCTCTGCAGTGCAGGAGCATCTTTGCAGGTAGCGTGTCTGGAGGGTGTGCCAGGGCTGAAGCTGGCGGCGTGGGGCCTTACAGAGTCGAAGAGGAGCAAGAGTGTCTAGAGCAGAGATAAGAGTAGTGTTGTAGTGATTAGTGGCAGCATCAGGGCAGGTGAAGGATGAGGTGTGAGGGAGGTGGTGAAGTAGATTCGAGAATTGATGGGGTCCACGGCATGTAGATTTCTGCGAGTGTGTGTGTGCGGGGTGGGGGAGCAGGGTGTGCGGGGTGGGGGAGCAGTTCGTGCGGGGTGGTGGAGCAGGGTGTTTAGGAAGTCCAGATAGGTTGAAAGAGAGAAGGTGGTGGTCAGAGATGGGGAAAGGGTGACAGTTGAACTCAGTTCATTCACTGATCCCACCGAACACATTTTGACAATCATATATTTCCTGTCACTACCCCTGCAAGATGCCACCTAGGAATTGCAGACAGACCCGTGCCCATACCAGACATGGTGGCAGCTTTCCTGTTATTGCCCTACTTTGATTGCTCCGCTGTCCAGTGTTCCTGCTCTGCAGCCCACCCTGTTCTTGCTCCGCTTTATGTGCTCTGTGTGGTCTTTGACCAGCCACTTTCCTGTCCTGCCTTTTAACCCCGCATCCATAGTCAGCCCTATTCTGGCCTTGCCCCTCACTAGTGCTCTCCTGTTTTAGTTACCACATCTACGCCTCCCGTGTCACTGCACCCTTGGGCTCAAACCCTTGGTTTACCTGAGCTGTGACATAATGCAGGTGTCGGTAAACATGGAGCCTGGGGTGACACAGGCAGTTGTGGAGTTAATCCAGAAAACCTTCCTGGAAGTCCTCAATCACCTGCCTGATGTCCTAAGTAACCTGCTGCAGAGGCTTTGAAACCCATCTACTAAGGTGTGCGCTCCTGCAGCAAAGAAAAGCCAGAGTGCGTTGTCTGCTGAAGTGCATGCCTGGAGGTAAGCTGCTGACCTCTGTCCGTACTGTGGGCAACTGGGACTTTGGATTCCCCTTTGCCCAGTGAGCCCCCCCCCAAATAGCCTGCTCCCATACTTAAGCCTGCTCCCCTGCATCATGATTGTGACAGAATGTCAAGGCCTACCTATAGAGCAGTCTGTCCTGCATTCGACCTTGGTGTTTCTCCAGGAGATGCTGAGAAGCTTTGCTGCACAACCTAGAGGGAACCTGCTTCCTGCTGCCTTTGTGACCTCAAACTTGGTTTCTACCTGCACCATGAACGTGACCATTCCCTATACTGCCTATTACCTGATGGTTCATTGTTGGAAAAGTGTCCAGTCAGGAATGCAGCAATTGCTGATATCAGACTGTCTATAGCTGTAAAAAATAATGCTGAATGCTAGGCGGTACGTCCTGACATGATGTCACAGCAGGGTATTTCTTTGTATGGAAATATTGATCAGAAAGAAACCAAGAAGAGCCTAAAATGATGAACAGACACTGTAATGTCCATTACTAATGCACAGATGTGGATGGGATTAAAGAAGCATTGGGACATTTTGGTATACTAACAAAGACTTGGGTACAGAGAGCAATGTGGCCAACATTCCAGCCAGGGTGAGGTGTATAAGGAGATCAGCACGGTCAAGGAACTGACCAGTGTCCAAACTGCCAAGTAAACCTGTTTAACTCCTAATGGGATGGAAATGAATACACTTGTGGACTAAAAATAATTCTCATGACTTGGAAGAGGACTTAAGGCCCACAGGGAGATGAGCAACTCAGACATAGCAATGCAAACACTGAAACCAGACAGGAGGACCAGTTGCCTAAGGGACTGCTTCAATGGACCAGATACTAATCCACCCATCCATTATCTACTTAACATGGGAAGCAGTTCACACAAAACTACCTGCAGCAACATCTATATCACAATATCTCTACCCTGGTTTTAGTCAAGTTTACAAACTCTATTAGCTCATGGGATATTTGTATGGAACAGGTCATTGTGACACTCCATTCATTGTTAAAATGACACCCCTCTTGCTTGCCAGGACATTTAGGGCATTCATGTTTCCAGTATGTGCTATAAAATAAGGAAACACCATAAGATATAATAATTATATCTTAATTAACAGTCTTAATTATTAAGCAATAGGATGTGAGAAGGTTGTCTGAATGTTTTGGGTAATGAGGAAACAGGGAGTCAATGTTCCTGGCGCATCTCTAGTCATTAGAGGTTATTCAAAGGGAGCTGAATATGCCACTGAATTGCACCGAACGGCGAACTTCCCTGTACAGTGCAATTTCGGCTATTGAAAAAGCTGTCAATTCACCAAATATTGGCGAATTGACAGCAAAATATGGTGCAATTCAGCAATGGTGAAATTACCCATAGAGAAGTAATGGTTAATCTATTCAGAGAAGGTCAAACAGCCCCAAAAAGTTGTCGAAATGTCCAGATTTTCGGCGCTTTCATTTGACAGGTTTAAACAGTCGAAACCTTTTAGGTTTCAATGTAAAAAAAAATCCCCTTTTTTTTCCAACCGGTTATTCTTTTCATTTGCAGCAAAAAGTCTTTTTATTAATTGGGCATTTTTCTGGATTTTTTATATTTTTTATTCTTACACCCCTGTTCGGCGGCTGGTCAGCATTTTTGTTTCGGCTGCTGATCGTAGGCATTCGGCGGTCTGTTGGGTGGATTGGAGGCTGCGTTCAGTGGTTTATCGGCAGTGTTTGGCAGATCCTTTCGGCGCTCTTTGGGGACCCTGCAGTAACTGCTGAATTAACCGCAGGGACAGCAAATTGAACTTGCTGAAGTGCACCGAATGAAAGAGCACCGATTATTTCAGTGAAAATTCAGTGCTCTTTGAATAACCCCAATTGTGTAATCATTGGGTTGCGGATGCTACAGTCTGCTTTTCTGGGAAGCTACCACCCTACCTGAATAGGCTGTTTCTCCCAGCAGTTCCCTCGTCCTATAACCTCCGATCCAGAACTTGCACCTTACTTGCAATACCACAATACAAAAAGAAAGTGGCTCGGTCCTGATTTTCCTACAGAGCACCACAATTATGGAATAACCTCCCAGACGCCATCAAATCGTCCCCCAGTCTAAAGTCACTCAAGAGATCTCTATTAAAATACCTCAATACAGAATGCACCTGGAAACATGTAACATAGTGACTATATACAGAATGTACCTGTAAACATGTAACATAGTGACTATATTTCCTACATATTTATTTTCTGTAAATCTGTATATTTGTGTCTTTGTTTTTTTTTATCTTGCATTTATTACTTTGTATTTCTGTAACGACTGTAAAATTTCAATGTTCTTGAACCCAGGACATACTTGAAAACGAAAGAAATCTCAATGTAACCTTCCTGGTAAAATACTTTATAAATAAATCCACTGAAGAAATATTGACCATCTCACATCCAAGAAAAGGAAGTGAGGATAGAAAATGAAGCTGGGGACAGGCTTTGCTTAGGCTAGGGACAGATGAGCGCATTTTCTGCGGCCACCGTCAAAATGTACGTCGATGCGTGCGCACGCATTTTTTCACGGAATACGCTTAAGTGGTCAGACGACCACAGTCGCACAGTCGCAGGTACTCACCAACGCAATTCTAGGGAAATCCGGCTGTTTGAACGTTATGTTGGCCGCACACTAGCAGCGTCTGACGTCTCCTAATCACGCACACACGCTGCCATGCGGCCGCAGCGCACTCTGTACGTCTGTAGCAGCGGTTTCACGTTCTGATAAAAATGCGTTCATTTGCCGGTTGCGTGGTGTCGGCGCACTTTTGTACGCACGTACTGCGTATATTGGCCGTTATGTGCTGCTACTGCCGCCGTGATTTAGTGCGTCTGCACGCGCGTTCCGACTGCCCCACTCTGACCCTAGCCTTAATTAACAAGATATTTCAGGAGGGATAAATGATCAAAGGTTATTTAGCAAAGGGTTTGAACAGCATTTGTGTTAATGGACACATTTGATTCAACACCGTTTCATAAATTCATCCTTTTCTTCTATGCTACTGTTCAATTAAAGACGAGTTCCTAATTCCCCTGCCCGCAAGATTCAGATTAAAACATAATTTTTGTGTTCTGTGAGATAATTACTGTGCAACCGTACAAGTGCTTCTCCTGCTGGACATCCATGAGAACGACAAGCTGAACCTGTCATTCACTGCTGCTTTATCTGCATTTTATTCATGGTATTAATGGTTAGAAACTGGTCCCTTTCAGGGGGTGGTGGATATCTAAAGGAATTTCAACATTTGGCAAAATCTTGGTTCACTACCATATTTCCTCTTTGGCTTATTTTAGTGAAATGTGGAATTTGCTGCTCTCAGAATATCTAGTTCTCGGGTTTCTTACACAACTACTCTAATCCCTCCATGACAATTTTTTGAGAGCGCTATGGTCTTTTGAGTCCTTACATCTGGTTTGATTTCACACATTCATATTATCATGGAATCTCAAAATGACAGTGGCCTGCCAGCTCTATGGATGTTCTCTGTTCCTAATGTTTGTAGACCTTTATCAGATGCCCTCAGAGTTAACCCTTTCGCTGCTGAGCCTTTTCACACCTCTGTGCTGAGCTCATTTTTACCGGTTTCGCTCATCATGTTTAAATGCGATTTGAAGTCACATTTTATTACACAACTCAGACATATTATATATCGTTCTTTCCGGGAGACTCTGCAGATTCATAATATATCATTATTATATGTTTAAATTATGTCTTGTCTGTATATTATAACAAAAAAGGCTATAAAATTAGAATTTTCAATAATTTACAACGTGTAAAGTGTTTTTTTTTCACATTTTAACATGCGAGCATTTGCGGTTATATTTTCTATGGGTTGCGCTTGTTAAAAAAATTAGAAATGGGGAACCGTTACTTTTTTGTTTTGGGAAAATTACGTGTTTTTTAGCAAACGCTAAATAGAAAAAATCGTTAGTGCAGCATTATTGTTCACATTATAATTGAAATGGGAACAATATTGCTGCACTAATAAAACAAAAAATAACAAGTTTTTTAAATGTTTTTTTAATTTTTTTAATTAAAATTTAAATTTTTATTTTTAATTTCTTTTTTTTTTTACATTGTACATGGTCATGTTTGGTTTCATTGGAAAGGCCACACTCTGGCCGTTCCAGTAATATCAAACATTAACATAGTGCAGGAGGGGTGGGGTCGCACCTATTCCCCGAAGGGTTGGCTGCAACCACCAAATGCATCCAGCCCAACAACATGTGTAGAACATAACAAAGAAAAAAATGTCATCTGCGCTTACTCCAATTATACCGTGTGAAACTAAACACAATTAGAGGTTTGGTTTCTTATCAATGGCCATTATAAGACTAGCTCGCCCGCCAACGTCAAGGCACCTCTATAAGGGCGAGTCCTAACCAAAATGAAACCACAGGCTGCTACATAGCAAACCATACCTGCTTATGCTGCTTGTCAAACATGAGGTAGACTGGTGGGCCTTTATTTATGCTTTCACCAGAAACAAAATCCACTTTGGGATCAAAACAAAGACACGGAGCGGAGTCTTGCTGCAGGGATGACCTGACTGGAAGTACATTGAAACCTACATAGTGCAGGAGGGGTGGGGTCGCGCCTATTCCCCGAAGGGGAATATTAACCCCTAGCTGTCATGGATCGGATAATAGGGGGTTCCAATGAACCCCCTATCTCCATCATAGGTGGCAGCAAGGGGTTAATTGTGAAACTGGCGCCATCGCTCTATGCGTGATGACGCCAGTCGTTAGGGGGATATCCCGGAAGCTTGGCCGACATCCAAGATGTCGGCCAGCTCCAGGAGGGGACCGCGATACGACGCATGTTAGTGCCATATCGCGATCCAGCCCCCAAGGGGTTAAAGACAGCCGCCGCTTGGAAGGGCAGGCTGTGCCCTTCCAAGCGGTACCTGTCTTTAGTCGATGGCCCGCACGGATGGGGAGGGGGAGAGGTCCGACGTCTATTTCAGGCACCCCCCGCAATGGCGGGGGGTGCCTGAAATAGACGTCATCGCGGAGGCGCGATGACGTCTATCATGCTCGCTGGGGTCCCGGAGGCTGGGCCGATCCTGGAATCCCTGGAATCCCGGCCAATCGCTGCTGCAAAGGGAGGACGCGCTGAGCGCGTCCTCCGCAGCGAAGTAGCCATGCGGCAGGACGCGCTGAGCGCGTCCTCCGCATGGAAAGGGTTAAAGAATCTTGGTGGAAACAAGGGGGTGGGCTGTATCTTAAGCCTAACCTTTTAACAACTGTTTCTTGATTTGGACCTTTTCTTTTCTAGGTTGCAGAGACAGGTTCACCTGCGTCCATACCTACGGTCTGTGCTACACCATTTTATCTTTTTGGTGCATTGTGTGTCCATTGGGAGGTTCGCGAAACCAAACTCCATATAGATAGGACTCCAGATTTTAAAGTATGGAATACCTCTGAATTAGGTACCGGCAACGGTTTGGCTGAGCCTTGGCCTTTATCAAAACTCAAACCCAAACTCGAGCCTTAAAATCCTCATACCACTGGAAATTATTTGGAAGACATTGGCTAGTTTTACATAGGGGCACAGCAAAGATTGGATATTTGTGTTCATTTTTATGGGTGTCATCTCGTCTTCACAACTAACTCTGCTCCCCCACTACCTGTCCTCACTAATCACCAAATACACCCCAGCCCGCTCCCTGAGATCAAACAGTGACCTGCGCCTAGCTTCTCCCCCATCACCTCTTCCCATGATAGACTGCAGGATTTCTCTCATGCAGCCCCCATCCTCTGGAACGCTCTCCCTCGTACTGTCAGACTTTCCCTAGTTTCTCTTCCTTCAAACGCTCTATTAAGGCTTTCCTATTTAGGGAAGCCTACCACCTGACTCACTGACGCAACCATTCCATCACTCCCACCTGGCAACCCATCACTCCCGCCTTGCAATCCATCACTCCCGCCTTGCAATCCATCACTCCCACCTTGCTCCTCCTGTTTCCACCCCCAACCCTTCTAGATTGTGAGTTCCCACGGGAATAGAGCCTTCGTTACCTCCTGTACTGGTTTGTCAAATGTTGTTCAATGTATTGTAACCTTGACTGTATTGTGTCCATTGTACAGCGCTGCGGAATATGCTGGCGCTTTACAATAAAGAATAATAATACAAGCTTTTACGTGAACCATGGATCATGAGTCTTTGTGTTTTATGTTTTAGTAGTTGGTATTTTTTGCTCCCGGTAATATCTGTTTTCTTGCTCTCCATTATCACATAAACTAAAACAACACCAATGATGGAAAAAGGTATGGGTGATCACCTGTAACCCAAAAAGGGTGGTACTTCCCCAGAAAGGATTGAATCTATAATAAATTGACAAACAAACAAACCGAGGTACAGGATGGGCTAAAGCCATGTAGAGGGGAAGATCAGGGATATTGGACCGATAGTGGAAAGCAACGCTGCAGAGGAAACCAAATTTAATACATCGACGTGCTGGGCAGTACTTAAGTCAGGGAAGCTGTACAATACTAGTGAAAATATTGAAGTGCAAATCATTGGATATGTATCACAGGCTTGGATGTGTGTGTGTGTGTGTGTGTCAGCACAGAGAGGTGTGTGTGTGTCAGCACAGAGAGGTGTGTGTGTGTCAGCACAGAGAGGTGTGTGTGTGTGTCAGCACAGAGAGGTGTGTGTGTGTGTGTCAGCACAGAGAGGTGTATATGTGTCAGCACAGAGAGGTGTGCGTGTGTGTGTGTGTCAGCATAGAGAGGTGTGTGTGTGTGTCAGCACAGAGAGGTGTGTGTGTGTGTCAGCACAGAGAGGTGTGTGTGTGTGTGTCAGCACAGAGAGGTGTATATGTGTCAGCATAGAGAGGTGTGTGTGTGTCAGCACAGAGAGGTGTGTGTGTGTGTCAGCACAGAGAGGTGTGTGTGTGTGTCAGCACAGAGAGGTGTGTGTGTGTTCACATTACCACACTCTGCAGGGCTGCTCCCGAAGTCTCCTGGCCCTGGGTGCCATTCAGACAGCCTTGCCTGTGGATGTCTGCCCCTCTGATTGAAGCAACCCTAGGCAGTCATCTGACCTGCACCGGCTCTGCACATGACTGACTAGGACAGTCACATGACTGACTAGGACAGTCACATGACTGTCCTGCGTCAATCAAAACATGGGGAGGTCTGCCTCCCATGGTGGGCGTTTTTTTTTCTTCTTTTTAAATAGCTTGAGCCAATGGAGGTTTCCCATTGGCCCAAGCTTTCATTTCCTGTCACTGCCTCTGGAGGCACTGACAAGCTTGCCACCAGCTTGAGCTTCACAATTAGCGTAGCGTTTAGCTAAGCAAATTGCGCAGCCAAGGTTGGCTCATTGCTGCCCCTGTCTGTGTGATGAATCACACAGACAGCAGCCGGCAAACTGAAAGAAGAAAAAAAAGCGGACAGAGAAGGACGGGGAGGGAGCATGGAGCAGGTGAGTATGAGAACTTTTTTCAATATTTTGTTTTATTTTACAGATAAATAGACACATTACACAGCACATTAATTTACTGGAATGGCACCCCTGACTGCATGTCCCTGGTTACATCTCACCACGGTTTTAGGCCCCCTGTGCTGGCAGGTTCATGCCTATATAATGTCAGGTCTTGTATTATAATATAAGTCGTGAGTTGAAGTCAGGATTTTTAATTGGCATCCAAGCCTGTGATACATATCCAATGATTTGCACTAGTATTGTACAGCTTCCCTGACTTAAGTACTGCCCAGTAGGGATGAGCCGAACACTCCCCGAGTTCGGTTCGAAGCCGAACCCGAACTTTCCAAATGGTCGGATCCGAACCCGAACCCCATAAAAGTCAATGGGGCTGAAAATTCGGATTTTAGAGTGCCCTCCAAGAGGGCATATATGCTAGATATTTGCCATAAAAAGGTGTATGGGGGTCTGGGTAGTGCCCTGGTGGACAGGAAACAAGGACAAAAAGTAAAAAAATACGTTTTTAAAGGGACAGTGAGTTTTCCATGAAATAAGGGTTAAAAATAAAAACGAAAAATTCCTTTGAATATCGTGCCTAGGAGGTCCCCATAACCTGCCCGTGAAGTGGCGGATTTCTAGGATGTATAGAAATATGTAAAAACCAAAAAATGACATTTCAAATGACGGTAAATGCTTTTCCTTTAATCTATCCATAAACAACTGCTTGGGGCGGCAGTCTGTATGAAAAGAGGAGACATTTTCGGACACGCAGAAAAAGTTTACTGATTTTTTTTGGCGGTGAAAAGCAGGAGAATGACTGGAGAATGGAAAATTCTAGACCAAATAGCCGATTTGGAAAGTGAGAAAAATGGGAGAATTTTTCTGGTTTGGCTATTTTGACCTAGAATTTTCTCTTCAGTCATTCTCCTGAGTTTCACCTTTCTCTGAATAACCCTGTGAGGGTTATTCAGAGAGCGGTGTAGAGCAGGAGAATGACTGGAGAATGGAAAATTCTAGGTCAAAATAGCCAAACCAGAAAAATTCTCCCATTTAGGCTAGGGTCAGACTAGCGAATTTTTAACATGCGTTTAGGCGCACTTAATCACGGCCGCACTAGCAGCAAATGACGGGCAATGACAGCCAATATACGAAGTACGGTCGCACGAAAGTCCGGCTGCGCAACGCAAGTGGAAAATGAACGCATTTTTTCGAGAACGCAGAACCGCTAGTACGGATGTACAGAGTGCGCTGCGTCCACTAGCGGCGTGTGTGCGTGATTTGGAGACGTCAGACCCTGCTCATGTCTGGCCAACATAACGTCCAGACACCCAAAGTTTCCTGGTTTGGATCCGTAAAAAATCACGCACAAAAATGCGCATCGTATGACCGTTTTCGCGCATTCCGTGAAAAAATAAGGCAATGCGTTCGGACGCACTTTTTGACGGTCACTGTGAAACATGCATTAGTCTGACCCTAGCCTTATCTCACTTTCCAAATCGGCTATTTGGTCCAGATTGTTCTCTTTTCCTGCCATTCTCCTGGTTTTCACCTTTCTCTTAACAACCCTGAGAGAGAGGTGAAAGCCAGGAGAACTGGCAGGAGAAGAGAACAATCTAGACCAAATAGCCAATTTGGAAAGTGAGTTAAATGGGAGAATTTTTCTGGTTTGGCTATTTTGACCTAGAATTTTCACTTCTCCAGTTATTCTCCTGCTTTTCACCGCTCTCTGAATAACCCTATGAATGTTTAATCCCGAGGTGAAAAATAACATTGCTTAAGGCTGGGGTCAGACGAGCGCAGTTATCACGTCCGTGTTGCCGCACATTTGTACGTCCGTGGCAGCATAGCATTCAGACCAATGGAGCCCCACACACGAAGTACGTCCGCACGGAAGTGCGGATGCATGGCGGACGCAGCAAACGGACGCAGGTTAGGCAAGAACGTAATACTGCTAGAACGGATGTGCGGAGTGCGCCACGTCCGCAACGTCCTTGTAGCTTTGCATGTGAGTGATGAAACGAGGTCAGATGGACTGCATTTATATGTCCAGCATTTTTGACGGACAGAATGTTTTTTCATTTTAATTTATTTTCCCTGCTACATCAGTCAAAAAATACGTCAGTGGAAAAAACCGACTGTTTGGCCACTACCTTGTTGTCAGTCAGTAAGTACGTCCGTACTGCACGGACGCACAGTCCGTACACAATGCGCTCATCTGACCCTAGCCTTAGATGTTATTTTGAATTTTTTTCAAACACCAGTTAACCACTTGGCTGCTATGGACGCGCTGAGCGCCTCCAGCTAAGTGGTTCTCCTCCGCTATGGACGCGCTGAGCGCGTCCATGCACAGGAGGCAGCATTCCTCCGGATTCCGGCGGATTGCTGCGCCCCCCGGTGCGGGCTGACATCCAAGATGTCAGCCCAGCACTCCGGGACCCCGGCGGAGCAATTAGATGTCATTGCGGCGGCGCGATGACATCTAATTCAGGCGCCCCCCCGCATATGCTTCACTTCAATGTACTTGAACCCAGGACATACTTGAAAACGAGAGAAATCTCAATGTATCCTTCCTGTAAAATCCTTTATAAATAAATAAATAAATAAATAATAAATATGCGGAGGAAGCGCCTGAAGGAGGGGGGAGGTCCTTCGGACCTCTCTCCCTCCCGATCGCCAGGGGGCAGAGGGTTAATCCAGGCACCGTTTGGAAGGGCACAGCCTGCCCTTCCAAACGGTGGCTGTGATTAACCCCTGGGGTGCCGGATCACAAATCGGCGCTGAAAAGCGCGGGATCGTGATCCTCTCCTGGAGCTGGCCGGACATCTTGGATGTCGGCCAAGCCTCCAGGAACTCCCCCTGAGGACTGGCGTCATCGTGCATAGCACGATGATGCCAGTCCTGGAGTTAACCCCTAGCTGCCACCAATGGTGGAGATAGGGGGTTCATTGGAACCCCCTATCTCCCGATCCGTGGCAGCTAGTGGTTAATGTTTGATATCATTGGATCGGCCAGAGCATGGCCTTTCCAAGGATACCAAACATGAGCATGAAAAATGTTTTAAAAAAATATATATATTTTAAAAAAAATTATAAAAAAAAATAAGTTTTTTTTTTGTTTTGTTAATGCAGCAATATTGTTCCCATTTCAATTATAATGTGAACAATAATGCTGCACTAACGATTTTTGTATGTGGTGCGTTTGTTAAAAAAAGCGACATTTTCCCCAAAAAAAATGTAACGAATGTAACATTTCTAATCTTTTTAACAAGCGCACCCCATACAAAATATAACCGCAAATGATCGCATGTTAAAATGTGAAAAAAAACACTGTACACATAATAAATTATTGAAAATTCTAATTTTATTGCATTTTTGTTATAATATACAGACCTGACATAACGTAGACATATAATAATGACATATTATGAATCTGCCAAGTCTGCCGGAAAGAACAATATATAATATGTCTCGGTCATATATCAAAATATGGCTACAAAACGCGGTTAAACATGATGAGCGAAAGCGGTAAAAATGACCTCAGCACAGAGATGTGAAAAGCCTCAGCAGCGAAAGGGTTAAATGCAGCATATTAGGATGTTTTAGGGAAATTAATTCTCAAATCTCAATCAGAAGCAGACACCACCCCACCCTCAGTATGGTGTACAATGTATCAAATTGATTACTAGACTAAAAACACCTGGTGTTATGCCCGTTTGTGAACAGAGGTCATTTAGAGTTGATAATCTTTCCACGTACACATTAGTTTTTAATTCAATATCTAATAAACCATTGCTTATAATATTCTGCAGTAAAGAGTCTCTTTATTTCTAGATTTTTTAGTATTTTTTTAAGCATTTTCTATACTTTTTTCATAATTTCTTTTTTCGAACTCGAACCGAACACACCCAAAAAGTTCGAAATTCGCGAACTTTCGAACTGCCAAAGTTCGGGTCGAACTCCAAACCGTCCGAACCCGAACAGCTCATCCCTACTGCCCAGCACATCGATGTTTTAAATTTGGTTTCCTCTGCAGCGTTGCTTTCCACTATCGGTCCAATATCCCATTTCTTCCCCTCTGTGTACTACATGGCTTTAGGCCAACCTATAACTCTGTTTAGCTCTCCATTATTCCTAATGACCACTCTTCCCATGTCCTACTCTCCAGAGTTTCTGGTCGTTTGTCACCAATGTTCTTCGATTACCATTTTATATTTGGAATAAATTATATTTTGCTCATTATCACAAAAAAAACTGTTGCAGTTCCCATCAGTATTTTATTAATGTGAAAAGTAATTGATATGTTTTTTTTTTATGTATTGAACCTTGACTAAACAATAACCGATATTTTCTAAATGCAGAACCTAGAGCTTCATCTGTGCGTATGGGCGGTTCGCAAACAGAACTTACACTATGTATAAGAAAGGACAAAACAAAAAAAAATACAAGCAAGTGAATTGTCAGATATCATAAAGTAAACCCAATAGATTTAAAATAACTAAATACCTTTTAAAGCAAACTGTACCTAGCCAGACTACCCAACACAGCTTGCCTTGAGATGCATAAATCTGGGAGTTACATTAAAAGGTACAACTTGGGATCGTTAACTTTACAGAAACTGGTACATGCGAGAGAGAAAAAATTGGTTAACAATGCAAAACATAAAATCACAATTTTTTGACGAAGAGTTAAATACTTAAAAAATCATCATTGTCTATGAATTCAAGGTGATTTCACACAGCTTCAACTAAATTGTTTTTTTCATTGACTGGCTTCTAAGTTGACTTGTCTAGTATTTTGGAAGTTCCATCAGTGGTTGTACACTCTTTCGTAGCTCTTCATTGCCTTATGACAATTAATTTTGGTCCAAAAGATTTACCCGCAGGTACAGAGAAATAATGCAAAATGTCTTTCTTAGTCGGCACCATCAATCCATCTACATTAGTATAGATTCTCCTCACGCTACGTCAACTTGGCCTCAATGACTCCGCTCTCTCCTGGTACTCTTCCTACCTTTCTCTTCGCTCCTTCAGTGTCTTCTTCACTGGTGTTTCCTCCACTTTACCCAGCATCACCAGCAGCCTGAAGTTAACAGGGTTATCCAAAGAGATCCGAATTGCTTGAGAAAGGTAACCGAACGCTGAAAATCAGCGTTCGGTTGCCTTTCCTGACCATTCGGCTATCCAGAGAGCAGGCAATTCGCCAAATCCTGGCAAATTGCCTGAACATACGGTGCCTGTTCGGTGCCTGTTCGAGGGCAGTGAAATCCCCATGAAAATGCACTGCTTCGGCTATTCAGAGAACAAAAACCAGCAGTGAAAGGTTCCCCTAATGCCCTGCCATTCGGTGGTTTAATTCGGCAAGTTTATTCAGGAGAATCCCATAGGCTTCAATGTTAAAAATATTCCCGTTTTAATTCAATATCTAATAAACCGTTCATTATAAAATTCTGCAGCAAAAAGTCTCTTTATTTATAGATTTTTTAGGATACTTTAAGCATTTTTCTGTTTTTTTTTTGGTTTTTTAAAAGTCCGATTTTTTGTTGGGATTTTTTTTCAGTTTACTTATTTTTTTTGTAACAGCCCTCTTTATTATCATTCCCTGGACCTCCTGTGAAAATTTAAGACATTTTCGCTCAGTAGTTTCTTTGCAAACAGCGTTTCATTTTCCCAGATTCATACAAATGGTTTTGCTAATTTATTCACTGCCTCCTCTACGTCACAGCTGCTTCGGCTCTGTGTGATTCGGCTCCTGTTCGGCTCCTGTTCGGCTTTTTCGAAGGTTAATCCAGATGTTTTTGCTTGTTTTCAGCGTGCATTCGGTTAGTTTTCGTCAGGTTTGCGGCAGCTTTTCCCTGCAATTCGGGGACCCTGTGCTGTTTGCTGAATACACCGCAGGGTCACCGAAATGCAATCGGCAAAAGGAACCGAATTGAAGAGAACGAAAAGTCACCGAACGTGCGGTGACTTTTCGAATCTCTTTGGATAAGCCTGTTAGAATTTTCCAGCTGCCGGCCGCCAGTGACGCCAGCATGCAGAGAGTTCGTTGACGTCAATCAAACTCAGAAAGGCAGAGACACTAGCAAAGACACTGAAACACATGCAGACAATGGTAAAGACATAGAGGCTTAAAGACACATTTGATGGACACCGAGATACCAAGCACACTGATGGACACAGACGCTGACATCCCCTCACACACACACTGACTCCCCCTCACACATCCCACACAAACACTGAACTCCCGTACATACATTAACCACCCCAACAGATTCTGCCTCTCCTTCAATGCCCCTTCCATACGCAAACCCTACCCTGCCCCCTGACACCCCATACAGATGTGAACCGTCTGAATCCCACCGGTGCTGCTATTCCATGGTGAAGAGGAGCACTGGTGCTTGATACTAACAACTTCCTCATCTTGCCATAAATGGAAAAGCCCAGTGAACAAATGGTTTGGACTCCTTTTACCATTGTTTGGGCTTGCAAGTATCATTCGTAGGTCTGGCCTCGTCGCTGCTGCCTTGCAACTCCTTGCACCATTTTTGGTGCAGGCCCTATCGGTGTCTCATGTGAATTTGCTGCTGCATTCTGTTTGGCGCTGGCTGCTCCTTGCAGCCATGGTTTGCCTGTTGCACGTCATTCTGAGCATTGCTTTCTCAACTCGACATGACGTTTATTTCTGATACCAGACACCTTGCTATATAATCCTGACCTAAAGCCATTTCTCGTCATCCCTTCATATACCTCGTTCTGTGTGACTGTGCTCTCTATTTACTCTGATTTGTGTACCACATCCATGTAAATAGTAGGGATGAGCTGTTCGGTTCAAACGGTTCAGAGTTCGATTCGAACATCGCCTGTTAGCATGTTCGCGAACTACGAACATTTCCGCGTGTTCGCCGCATGTTCGCCCACAATGGACCACAATGCACTTTTCCACTGGCCTGAAGCTTGTAATTGGCTACAGCCTTGCACCTGACCACAGTTTAGGTACAAGACAGGTGCAAGACTATGCCAATCACCGCTCAGAGTCCTGATTGGGCAAATTTTGCCCAATCATGGGCTCACAGAGCTAAGTCCCGCAGCACACTATATAAGGCTTGAACCCAGCCCAGCCAGCACGTGGTTTCTGCAGGAGTGAGAGGAGATTGTTCCCAGCTGGGAAATGGTGGAAAGTGTGTCTTTTCAGTCAGTGACCGCTATTTGGGGGGGTCTCACTTGTTGCAGATATCTGGGAATTGGTGGAAAGTGTGTCTTCTCACTGCCAGTGACAGCTATTGGGGGGGGCTCTCACTTGTTGCAAATATCTGGGAATTGGTGGAAAGTGTGTCTTCTCACTGCCAGTGACAGCTATTGGGGGGGGCTCTCACTTGTTGCAAATATCTGGGAATTGGTGGAAAGTGTGTCTTCTCAGTCAGTGACAGCAGCAATTTGAGGGGCTCACTTGTTGCAGATTTCTGGGAATTGGTGGTGGAAAGTGTGTCTTCTCAGTCACTGACAGTCAGCTATCAGGGAGTGTCACATACTTCCATAACATTTCTGTGAATTGTAATCCGTGTCTTCTCAGTCACTGACAGTCAGCTATCAGGGGGTGTCACATACTTCTAGCAGATTTCTGCGAATTGTAATCTCTGTCTTGTCATACTGCCACCCATCGGGGGGGCTCACTGATTTATAGGAGGTTCCTGGGAATTGTAATTTGTGTCTTGTCACTGCCTCCCATCAGGGGGTCTCACTGATTTATAGGAGGCTCCTTGGAATTGCAATCTGTGTCTTGTCACTGCCACCCATCAGGGGGTCTCACAGATTTATAGGAGATTTCTGGGAATTTTAATCTGTGCCTTGTCACTGGCTGCCAGCTATCAGGGTGTCTCACTGAGTTATACCAGAGTTCTGGAAATCTTTAATCTTTATACCAGAGTTGAATCAGAGTTCTGTATATATTTAATCTATATATCACTCACCATAGCAGAAAGACCAAAAAGGAAAGGCAGACGCTCCCAGGCACAGATAAGAGGGCAAGCAGCCTCTGTGTCGGGAGGCTGTGCCTGTGGACGTGGTGCATCCTCTGCAGGGGCACGCTTGTCCTTTCTAACTGGTGCTGGCCGTCTTAAGCAGCAGCAACATGCAGAGGATTTGGTGGATTGGCTAACCAGGCCATCCTCATCCTCCGAGTCCTCTGCCAGCCAGGCTTGTAGTGCTTTACAGTACACCTCAGATGCCAAAGCATCTAATGCAGCCTCCATGTCCACAGCTACTCCTGCCGTAGCCTCACTATCACACACGGAGGAGTCAGCTGAATTGTTTGACTACAATGACAGTGACATGCTGCTTGAGGATGCACAGCAACTACAGTGCTCTGATTCAATCTCTGAGGTTGAGGAAGGGAGTATAACCAACCTAGAGGAAGGGGGTGCCAGTGACACACAAATAACTGGCACTCATGTTGCCCCAGCAGCTGCAGCATACTGCCAGGTTGGCTCCAGTGACGAGGAGATAGGGGGGATGACAATGATGATGAGGTCACTAACTCCAACTGGGTGCCTGATTGAACAGAGAGTCAAGTGAGGAGGAGGAGGCACAACAAACATGAGGCACAACATCCTCTATGACCAACCGTAGCACTAGCCAGTCCAAGGCATCAGATGTCAGAGCTGCTCAGGTGCAGAGCGCTGTTGTCTCAAAACACACATCCAGGAAAACTGCTGTCTGGGAGTTCTTTAAGAAATGTGCAGCAGACCGCACCGTTGCTATTTGTAATCTATGTCAGATGAGGCTCAAGCATGGGAAAGACACCGGACGCTTGGGTACCACGTGCTTGAGGCGACATATGACCACCTGCCACGCATCCTGCTGGTGCAAAACTTTGCGTAGGTCCTCCTCACCTGTCTCTACCCCCACTATATGTCCTGCCATGTCATTGACTCCAACCTCCACTGACAGGGATGATGCTATAGTAATGGATGTACCAGGTCCTTCCTCACAATGTGACAGCATCCCATCAGCTGAAGATTTACGCAGTCAGATTACGTTGCCCCAGCTTCTGCAGTGTAAGAAAAAATATAGTCCCAACCATCCCCAAGCACAGCGTCTAAATGCCAGCTTAGAAAAATTACTCGCATTACAGCTGCTGCCTTTCCAGCTGGTGGACTCTGCTTCCTTCCGTGAATTTGCTTAATGTGCTGTACCACAGTGGCAGGTTCCAAAACGCCATTACTTTTCACTGAAGGCCATTCCAGCATGTAGAAGACCATGTAATGAAGTCATTGGGAAAGGCAGTAAGCAGCAAGGTGCATGTGACTTTAAACACGTGGTCCAGCAAGCATGGACATGGCCGTTACATTTCCTTCACGGCACACTGGGTAACTCTGATTGCAGCTGGGAGGGATCCAAGACGGGGCTCTGTGCTGAAGCTTGTTCATCCACCACGCCTCCAGAAAGCTGCTTGTATGAGGTCTGTCTGCTCCACCACCACTTCTCCATCTTCCTCCTCCTCCTTCTCTGTCTCTGGTGAAGTGGCAGTTAAACCGACGCCTGACAGGGGCTACTCAATGGCTCAAGCAAAAAGAAGCCATACTGTGCTTGAGCTGGTTTGTTTAAGGCACAGGAGCCACACCGGGCCAGAAATTCTGTCATCTCTGCAGGGCCAGGTGCAGAGATGGTTAACACCATGTCAGCTTCAGCTGGGAATGATCGTCTGTGATAATGGCAGCAACCTTCTCTCCGCCCTACACGAGGGTAAATTGACGCATGTACAGTTGTGTTCAAAATTATTCAACCCCCAATGCTGTAAAGGGTTTTAGGGAATTTTGTGTACTTTTGTAATTGTATTCAGTATGAAATCCTACAAGGACTTTTTAAAAAACCATATGCAACTAAAATGACATCAATTGGTTTTGTAATACAGTAGTAAATGTTTCTTTTGTGAATTCTTCATTGACACAATTATTCAACCCCTTAAAGACTACCACTCTGAAGAACAGAGGTTCATTCAAGTGTTTTCAATCAGGTATTGAAAACACCTGTGGATGTCACGGAGCAGCAATAAAGCATAATAAGCACCAATTAGGCAGCTTTAAAATGACTGTGATACTCAGCTCCTTCTAGACATTTACTGGTGTGGTTACAAACATGGTGAAGTCAAGAGAATGGTCCAGGAAGACAAGAGACGAGGTGATAACTCTTCACAGGAAGGGCAATGGCTATAAGAAGATTGCAAAGATGTTAAACATACCAAGAGAGACCATAGGAAGCATCATTCGCAAATTCGAGGCAAAGGGCACTGTTGAAACGCTACCTGGTCGTGGCAGAAAGAAGATGCTGACTTCGACTGCTGTGCGCTACCTGAAGCGTAGAGTGGAGAAAAGTCCCCGTGTGACTGCTGAGGAACTGAGAAAAGATTTGTCAGATGTGGGTACTGAAGTTTCAGCTCAGACAATACGGCGCACACTGCGTAATGAAGGCCTCCATGCCAGAACTCCCAGGCGCACCTCTTGCTGTCTCCAAAGAATAAGAAGAGTCGACTGCAGTATGCCAAAAGTCATGTGGACAAACCACAGAAGTTTTGGGATTGTGTTCTGTGGACTGATGAAACAAAATTAGAACTGTTTGGGCCCATGGATCAACGCTATGTTTGGAGGAGGAAGAACAAGGCCTATGAAGAAAAGAACATCTTGCCTACTGTGAAGCATGGCGGGGGGTCAATCATGCTTTGGGGCTGTTTTGCTTCTGCAGGTACAGGGAAGCTTCAGCGTGTGCAAGGTACCATGAATTCTCTTCAGTACCAGGAGATATTGGATGACAATGTGATGCAGTCCGTCACAAACCTGAGGCTTGGGAGACGTTGGACCTTTCAACAGGACAATGATCCCAAGCATACCTCTAAGTCCACTAGAGCATGGTTGCAGATTAAAGGCTGGAACATTTTGGAGTGGCCATCGCAGTCACCTGACTTAAATCCGATTGAGAACCTCTGTTGGGACTTAAAGAAAGCAGTTGCAGTGCGCAAGCCTAAAAATGTGACTGAACTGGAGGCTTTTGCCCATGACGAATGGGCGAAGATACCCGTAGATCGCTGCAAGACACTTGTGTCAAGCTATGCTTCACGTTTAAAAGCTAAGTACTAAGATTGAATGTCACTTGGGGGTTGAATAAAACTGATAATGATGTGAGCACAGAAAAGACATTTGTGGTTATTTCATTATAAATGTTATGTTATATTTGTCTGACCTACACGTGCCTCTTTGATTTAATTGTAAGCAAGATGACTGAATGATCAAAATCAATGTCAAACTGCCAAAACACTCAATTTCAGTGGGGGTTGAATAATTTTGAACACAACTGTACCATGCCTAGCACACGTCCTAAATCTAGTGGTACAGCGTTTCCTAACCAAGTACCCAGGGCTGCCAGAGCTTCTCAACCAGGCCAGAAAAGTCTGCAGCCACTTCAGATGGTCATTCCCAGCAAGCGTTCGCCTGGCAGAAATTCAAAGAGAATTCCACCTTCCCACAAACCGTCTGATCTGTAACATGCCCACCAGGTGGAACTCGACATTAGCAATGCTGCAGCGTCTGCACAAGCAGCAGAGGGCCATCAACGAGTATCTGTGTGAGTATGGCACAAGGACAAGTTCAGGTCAACTTGTTTCCCCCCACCCCGCAGTGACTGATGATCAAGGATGCATGCACTGTACTGTCACCATTTGAGGAGGCAACGAGGATGGTGAGCAGGGACAGTGCATGCATCAGTGACACAATTCCTTTTAGTGTTCCTGCTGGAGCACACTCTGCGGGGAATTATAGATGTGGCTCTAGAGGCAGAGCAGCAGGAGGAAGAGGAGGCTTTCCCTAGCTCTCAAGGCCCCAGTCTTTCCGCAGACAGCATTCCAGCGGGTCCTCCTCAGATCAGACAGGAGGAGGATGAGGCGGAGGAGGAATATTTAAGTAGTGGGAGCATTGAAGGTGGGGATTCCTCAAGGGAGGGTTTTGTGTGCCCACAAACACAAGGACTAGTACGTGGCTGGGAGGAGGAAGTGCACAATGGGGTTATCCTCATTAACCAGGAAGACTCGGAAGCTAATGCCACTTCCAACCTACGCTGCATGGGCTCCCTTATCCTGAAAAGCCTGGTAAAGGACTCCAGGATTCGTGCTATCAAGGAGAGGGATCATTACTGGTTGGCAAGCCTTCTTGATCCACGATACAAGGGTAAAGTTGCAGAGCTCATCCTGCCCGCACAGAGGGAGGACAGGATGAAAAAACTTGAGGATGCTCTAATGCGAGACTTGTGTAACACCTTTCCAGGCACTGGTAGGTTACCAAGTGATGACAAAGGTTCTTCTGAGGCTGCGAATGATCAGCGGAATAGAGGTGAAGGCCGCTTGACTGATGCCTTTTTAAATTTTTTTAGTACGCAGCACACAGGGACGTCAAATGTAGGCAACCATTGCCAGCGTCTTCACCGTATGGTGCTGGACTACCTAGGGGCAAGGGCAGACCTGGATACCTTTCCAGCAGATGATCCACTGGCTTACTGGATGTTGAGATTGGAACACTGGCCAGAACTTAGCCAATATGCTATGCAGCTACTAGGTTGCCCTTCATCCAGCGTGCTTTCTGAAAGGACGTTCAGTGCCGGTGGTGGTTTTGTCATAGACAAAAGAGTGCGTCTGTCCACCGACTCTGTAGACCGGCTGACATTTATAAAAATGAATCAGTCCTGGATCAACAGCTATCAATGCCCTGATGCTGACGTAACAGAATAGATCGGGGATGTCTTCTGCATTCACAAAACCTCCAGCACTGAACTCTTCCACAATACCACAAAGGGGTTACGGTGTGAAGGCACTTGCTGCCATGAAAGGCACAATATTTGGGTGCACTGACGCCTGTACCAGATTTATATCTTTTACATTTTTTGGACTGGAGGGTCAAACCCTGCACTCTTCCACAATACCACAGAGAGGTTACGGTGTGACAGCACTGTTGCCGAAACTAAAGGCCCAATTTTAAAGCTCCTATTGTTACTTTCATCCAAAGCCTGCATAAGGTTCACCATAATTTAGCCAAAAAATAACTAAACTTGTTCTGCGTGTCCTAAAAGGTCTCCTCTTTTAATACAGACTGCCGCCCCAAGCAGTTGTTTATGAATACATTAAAGGAAAACCGTTTACCGTCATTTGAAACGTCATTGTTTTGTTTTTAAATGTTTCTATACATCGTTCAAATCCGCCACTTCACGTCCAGGTTATGGGGACCTCCTAGGCACGATATTTGAAGGAATTTTTGTTTTTTATTTTTAACCCTTATTTCATGGAAAACTCACTGTCCCTTTTAAAAACGTTTTTTTTTTACTTTTTGTCCTTGTTTCCTGTCCCCCAGGGCACTACCCGGACCCCCATACACCTTTTATGGCAAATATCTTGCATATATGCCCTCTTGGAGGGCACTCTAAAAATTTAACTTTCGAGTCCCATTGACTTACATTGAGTTCGGTTCGTGTTTGCCTTCGAACTCGAACTTTTGAAATTGTTCGAGTTCGAATGCGAACCGAACACGGGGGTGTTTGGCTCATCCCTAGCAGACAGAGGACAGGTGGAGGCCGCCCGCTGACCGGAGTTTGCATGTATGTGATCTTGCGGCCGGGTTTGCACTTTATAGCTGTTAAGATGAAGCTGGGAACCTTGACTGCAGAAACTCAGGAGAACTTTTGGAGATTTGAAAATTCTAGGTCAATTAGCCAAACCAGAAAAATTCTCCCATTTATCTCACTTTCCAAAACAGCTATTTTGATCTACTGTAGAATTTTCACTTCTCCAAAGGTTCTCCAGAGTGTATTCCAGTCCTTGTTATAGCTGGGCTAATGCCAGGGAAAGAAACTTTAAAGTAAAACCAAGACGTAGCCAGGTTCAGTATTACGGAGATACGGGCACACGATAACACAGACTGGGACAACAGAGTGTAACAAGGTCAGAAACGTGAAACCACACTTGCGTTTTGCAGTGGGACACAAATAGGAGCTGTGAATCCAGAAGTGGTGGGGTGTATCGGCAAGAGTGGACGACTCGGAGCCATCGGACTTTATCTGATGACGTCAATAAGATGCGATGGAAGCCGATTCAGTTTTGCCACGATTGGATTGAACGGAAGACTTTCACGGGAGACATCCCAGTTTATGGGAATATAAACTTCCTGAATGACGTAAGAACAATTTTACCCCCTTTTCGATTGCCACTGCAGCCTGATTAAGGCGAAACGCATCTGGCCCCATGTTCTTTTTATGGAGTTCCTTTATAGCAATTTTTTCTGTGTGATCTTCCATGTAAGAGTATATTTTATTTTACTAATAAACGTCCATGTGGATTTTTATTTGTCTGAGGTTACAGTTCTTTGGCCCTACATACAAGGTTGGAGCTACTATCCAGTGGAGAGTCTTTTTCAAGGTTGTGCCCGGCACAAAAGTGTTGAGCGAGAATGCCAGGGCCAGGTGTTTGACCCAGGAGAGGGTGAATAGTATCTAACTACTGACTTTCATACTGTTGGATCTACTATATTGCACCATAGTCACTTCTTTTTTTTCCCCTTGAGGTCCACAGACTCCAGAATCGGGAAGGTGTAGGTGTTTAGGTATGCCAAATTATTGCCCAGAAGCACTACCATCAGAGCTGAGGGCTCCAGCCTCTTTGAATGCGACTTCACATTACGGCATCCACCTCTTCTCTTGGAGGTTGTAAGTAAGTATGAGGTGTTAGACCAGGCATCTTTCTTTGGTGTTAGACAAGGCATCCACTGGTGTTGATTTTCTGTTCTCTCGAAGTTATTTAGTATCCTTATAATCCTGTGATTTCAACTCCATCGTGCCAGGGATCTCTTTAATTTCTAGGTTGCTCTTTCATCACCTCTCCATCGGTCTCCGTTGTCATATGTCCACAATCCCTGCTTTAATGAACAGAACCTTATGTCGTTTTATCGCTTTGCATCTTCCTCCGAACTGCATTGTTTGGAATCGACAATGGGAATGAATGAAGTGTACCATACAAGCCAAGTTGGAAGAAACCGAAGACAATTTATTTCAGATGTAGGATTCTGGCCCAAAATGTGTAATTCCCTTATCCGTTCGCCACAATTCACATCATACTGAATAAAAAAATGCTTTGTTTCAGTTCAGTTTGTTTCTTATGATTAACTTAAGTAACAGGGTTATTCAAGAGAGGGGTGAAAAGCGGGAGAATGAATGAAGAATGGAAAATTCTAGGTCAAAATAGCCAAACCAGAAAAATTCTCCCATTTATCTCCCTTTCCAAATCGGCAATTTGGACCTAGAATTTTCCATTCTCCAGTCATTCTCCTGCTTTTTACCACTCTCTGAATAAACCTGTAAATTTATGATGCAATAGAACAGTTGTTTACATCAATAGGAGGATAGACTGTGCTGGGTTAACAAACCAGGCAATGTGTCCAGAGAGGACACAAGGGGGACTTCTTTCTTCTTTTTTTTCATTTAACAAAGGTTTTTCACGGATCGCTTTGTGGGAACCGCAACGTTACAGAAAGAAATTACATCAAATTACCTACTGGAAGTGGATGCAGAGCGGTGGCTGTTATAATAAGAGGAATCAGTAATAATCATAAAAGCCCGTTGTTCTTAAAGTTGAAGGAATCCCAGAAATGCAATTTTGCGGTTTAATAGTAGGCATGATGCGGTCTCTCTAGAAGACCCAATTGTTCAGTACCTGCTATCGAATGTTAGACTTATAATACTGTGGGTATACTGTAATTGGAAGCGTTTTTATTGCAGCCTCGTACAGAGAAGATCTTGGCAATTGATTTCAAAAGTTCCTATTGCTGTATAAATAACTCTGATCATTAACGTGAGTTTGTGCGTCGCGCACTCAATGCTCAACAACAATATACACATTGATAGACGTGACGGACCGACCCTGGGTCTGCCTGGAAGGTCCGACACATTTCCAGTAAAAACAAGAGATGACGTAGCCTCTTAGAATGGCATGGCATGCTGTAGTTTACATGTCCTGGACCATTGAATAAATTGTGACTAAATACATTATCAACATATAAGCAAAATGTGCAGCGAGGGTTCATGAACATATAATTCAGCTGTCACTGGCACATTTATCACATATTCAGTATCCATTTGGTTGCTTATATTCACTTGAGCGTCATCATTCACTTTTTTTATATTTAAAAGGTCACTCTAGACCCTGTGACCATTCAACCTTCCACTGTGGGTCCCAGAGGGCTGATTCAACCCTCCATGGGAAATGGGGGATAAGTCCTACTCAGATCAGCAAGTGCTCATCTGACTTCCTGGAAAAAGGTCAAGAAGAATGAACATTAGTTCATTTTTGCCTCCAGCCTATGACTTTCAAAGTACTCGCATTGCGAGCCTTGAAATCGGCTGGTCGCAAGCTCTAACATCAAGTCCCACCACTCCACTTGGTCCTGACAAATGCAACTTTAGTGGAAGCCATGGCATGTCATATCCACATGAGCACTAAGGAAGCCCACCGAGGGGAAACTCTAGGATAGGGCTCAAAATTTCAAGTCCCGAGCTACTAGCCAGGCCTTAAGAGTTACTCACCACCAGCGGCACCACCTAACCCCAACCCTGTCCGTAACTCTGCCCCTAAACACATCTTCTTTAAATTATCTTATGAAATGACACTGTTAAATATCTTATTCAGAATAAAGTCATAAAAATATCATCAGAGGGGGCAATCTTGGATTTTCCAGCCGCACAAAATAATTTCTCATGCTGCCTTCGTGTGCATTTCCACTTGCCTTCACTTAATTTCCTCTCGCCAAATGCGAGCAGGCGAGTGGAAATTTTAAGCTCTGCTCTAGGAGGTTATTCAATAACAGCTAGTGTTTGCCATTATATAAATTTGGAAAATGCCGGCATTTCACAAAATATAAAACACCCACAGGTGAAGCTTCACTTCCCTTCACTGGATTCTATTTGTGAAGCAAATCCCTACAACAATGATTTTTATCAGTGTTTGAAACTTAGGCAAAAAACAGTTCTTTGTTGAATAACCCTTCTAGTATCAATGCTGACCTGCTAGGAACAGTGCATTGCGCAACTATGGAGAATTCTAGAGAACCAATCCTGATGAGGACAGGGCTCTTGTTAGAAGTATAAATGTCAAGTCCCTTACCCCCATTTATACCATAAAGATTAAAAACTCCCTTTGACACCACACCGTCAGTGAACCGAAAGATCGTTGGAGCTTTCAATCGATCCGAAGCTCCATAATGCAAATGCATCGAGAGGTACTGGCTGGGCATCACTACATAGAGCCGTACTTTGCCAACCAAAACTCAAGAAAGCTGTTCAGCACAAGCTAATTGAAAGCCTTCTAGTTGAAGGAAAACCCCTCCACATTGGAGGCTTTCCCAACCACTGGGACTCCCAATGGGAGAGGTTTCGGCTACCTTTTGACCAAGGCTAGGGTCTCCCTATAACCACTCTCACGGATCTCAAACTCTGTCCCTCATGTTCATTGGCTACGATTCAAGGAATTCTTTAAATGCAATATATAGGCAGAGGATCGTGGGAGGTGTAGTTCCGAAAGATCTGGGAGGGCGGAATTTGAGATCCCTGGTTTAAGGTTTTATACACCGACTCCGAAGTGGCTGCTGATTGGTGGATCAACCTCCTGGTCATGGTGATATTCAGCATGTGTTAAAGGCTGTTCTTTCAAACTGAATGCAAACCTTTTAACGCAAATATTATTTTTTTTAACCTTTTTTTGCATATCTTTTAAGACAACTCTGATATACAGCCGGTCATTTCTATGTCGGAGGTTCCCTTTAAGAAGAAAATCTAGTCTTGTAACCTTGTAAATAATGCTTTGGATGTCAGGTCTGACTCTGGAAGGGTGAATTAAAAACTCTTGGATAGTCAGTACTGTTTATGTGAATTCTGTTTACATTAAGGAAAAGGCAATTCTTCTAACCCCCTCTTGCATTTTCTTTCCAACATGTGTTGTTTTGGAGTTTCGGTGCCTGACAGATGGGATGTGTCAAGTTAGGGAGGGTAACGCAAGTTTTAAACTTTCTCAATGAAATTGGGGACTCTTCCACACCCCTGCAATGCTCTGGGAGAGAAACCCCCCCCCCAGAAATGTAAAAAAAAAATAATAGATTAAAACCTACAGAGCATTTCCCCCGTTCATTAACTTCCTTTATATAAGAGGTCTAGTAATTGGCCTTTTCTTAACTCAAACCAGCTGCTAATAAGCTCCAGCAGACGAGTTCTGCGGAATTATGTTTTATAGGGTGTAGCAGCAGTCAGATTTAATTAAATTACTTTTCTAGGCCCTGGGCTTTCGTGTTATGCTCAAGCATCCGGCAATGAATAGGTTAATGGGATGATGCTCTGTGTTAGCATGAAGGATTTAGCATGTAAGGATCAGTAGCTTGTTTATCGTGGATCGGGCCAGTGGAGCTATGAAGGTCTACTCTAGGCAAAACGTTTAAAATATGTATCGAGGGGAAAAAAACCGCATGTCGAACAATAACATGGTGGGCGTTCATTTATTGAAACTCTGTAGATACTTAAAAGGCACCACTACCACCAAAAAAATGAAATGTCCTTGTGTTTATTTTATGTTTCTGATGTCTTACTTTGTTTTTCTCTCGTTTAATTAAGAAAATATTTTAAAACTATGTGTGTAACCGGGTGCATCCATTGTGTGATCTTTTGAGTTGTCGTCTGCCCCACAGTATGTTTCCATCACTTGCGCCTCACTGTAAATAGGTTGATCACAGACCCATTGTATTGTGTGGGATGTATTCAAAGGACATCAACGGGGGTAGATTAGAAATCTTTTAAACTCTGTGTCTTGTCTCATTCTGCTGCAATCTCTGAAGTACAATACCCTTTTGCCAATTTAGCTAAACATTCCCTCCTCCACCTCATTAACTGTTAAATAATGTAGATTAAACAAACAAGTGCCACAAAGCAAAGCTTTTAGTAAATGTTGCTGTATGGTAAAAAATAGACCAAAGGAAAACAGGAGAACAAAACCTAATTTTATTTTTCCTTTTTCTACGCAATCACTTCAAATAAAGGAAATAAGACAGCAGCATGTGTTTTTATAAAGTGGTTTTATTTGTAATGCACAAGTAATCTAGTTGCAGCTTATGTACGCGGTGGTGACCCTTTGCTGGAATACTAGTTGTCATTCCACCAATCCAGAAGTGCCTGGTTCCCATTTATACGAATATTGGACTACTTCCAGGGGCCGGTTTCCCCGGATCCATTGAGCACCTGAGTGTTGTATTGTATGCCCTTTCTTTTCTTTCGTATTCACTCTTTAGCCTATTCTTCTCCCCATACTCCATGTGTCTCCCCATTTATATTTTGACTGGTCTCCAGTTGTTTCTCAGTCTGATTAACTCACTCCCTTCCTTATTTCCTCAAAACTCTTTCTGGGTCCCATACTATGATGTCCCCTCAATTTCCTTTCTCTGAAGTCTGCTACCAAAACTGCCCGCTCCACTTAATCTTCCTAAGGCTGACCGTATTTGTGCGATGGTGTGATCATCCAATATCGTCTGAAGTCGTCCGACTGATCCTACAACATGCAGGTGAATCGGCCCTCTTCCACTGCATCCGACCACTATCGGACGATTTCAGACGATTTTATGCGATTACGACAGATTAGCGATCCTTTCAATTTTCATGGGATTTGGTCAGATGAAATCGGACGATCTGGTTCAATTTGTGAAATGGTGGCGGGGTCAGAATCCTTCTCTCTCCCACCTGCACCTACCAGCATCTCCCTCCACCCCCATCACTCTCCTTCTCCTCCTTCGAGACACACTGCATCCGCCTGTTCTCTCCTCTGGCTCTCAGGGTGGCTGTCATCTACCGCCCACCGGGACCAACCTCCCAGTTCTTTGACCACTTTGCTACCTGACTTTCTCACTTCCTGTCTAGTTCTCGGGGACTTCAACATTCCCATTGATGATCCTTCTGCCCCTGCTGCCTCCAAACTTCTTTCACTCACGTCCTCCCTTGGACTCACACAATCCTCCCTCCTCCCTACCCACCGCGATGGTCACGCTATTGACCTTGTCTTTTCCAACCTCTGCTCCATTTCTGAGTTCAACTGTCGCCCTTTCCCCATCTCTGACCACCACCTTCTTTCTTTCAACCTATCTGGACTTCCTAAACACCCTGCTCCCCCACCCCGCACACACACTCGCAGAAATCTACATGCTGTGGACCCCCATCAATTCTCCAATCTACTTCACCACCTCCCTCACACCTCATCCTTCACCTGCCCTGATGCTGCCACTAATCACTACAACACTACGCTTATCTCTGCTCTAGACACTCTTACTCCTCTTCGACTCTGTAAGGCCCCACGCCGCCAGCTTCAGCCCTGGCACACCCTCCAGACTCGCTACCTGCAAAGATGCTCCCGCACTGCAGAGCGTGCCTGGAGGAAATCCCGCTCTGAAGCTGATTTTGTTCACTTCAAGTTTATTCTCTGGTCATACACCTCTGCCCTCCACTTGGCCAAACAATCCTTCTTCTCATCTCTTATATCTACACTGTCCTCCAACCCTAAACGGCTCTGGTCCACCTTCAACACCCTCCTCTACCCACCTGCACCTCCCCCCTCAGCTGCCTTCAGTGCTCAAGACCTGGCAGACTACTTCCTCAATAAAATTCTAACTATCAGAAGCAACATCGCAACACAAGATAGTTATCTGCCACCTCCACTCCCAGAGGTCCCCTCTGCCAACCTCTTCCGCTTCCTCCCAGCCACTGAGGAGGAAGTCAATTCCTTATTGTCCTCACATCTCACCACGTGCCCGCTCGACCCCATTCCCTCACATCTAATTCCTCCCCTCTCCTCCTCCCTAACCCCTGCGCTCACACACATCTTCAACCTATCTCTCTCCACTGGCTCCTTCCCATCCGCCTTCAAACACGCGCTAGTTACCCCTTTACTAAAGAAACCATCCCTCGATCCCAACTCTCCATCCAACTACCGCCCTGTATCCCTTCTCCCCTTCACATCAAAGCTCTTAGAAAAACTAGTCTTCAACCGCCTCTCCCTCTTCCTGTCCTCCAATTCCCTACTTGACCCCCTGCAATCTGGCTTCCGTCCCCTACACTCAACTGAAACTGCCCTCACCAAAGTCACCAACGACCTCCTAACTGCTAAAAAACATGGCCACTATTCTATTCTCATCCTGCTTGACCTCTCGGCTGCTTTTGACACTGTTGACCACCCCCTCCTTCTACAGACCCTCAACTCTCTGGGTCTTGGTGACACTGCACTCGCTTGGGTTGACTCCTATTTATCCAACAGGTCCTTCTGTGTGTCCTTTGCTGGTAACTCCTCCTCTTCATTGCCTCTATCTGTTGGTGTACCTCAAGGCTCTGTCCTTGGTCCTCTGCTCTTTTCCATCTACACCTCCTCCCTGGGCAAAATCATCAACAGCTTTGGCTTTAATTACCACCTCTACGCTGATGACACTCAGATCTACCTCTCTACCCCTGATCTCTCTCCCCCTGTCCTTTCAAAAGTCAGTGACTGTTTATCTGGCATCTCCTCCTGGATGGCCTCCCACCACCTAAAGATCAACATGTCAAAGACTGAGCTCCTACTTATTCCTCCCTCCAATGCCTCCCCACCTCCTGACTTCTCTATCACGGTGGAGGGTATCACCATCTCTCCATCAAACCAAGTTCGCTGTCTTGGAGTTACACTTGACTCTGCTCTTTCCTTCATCCCCCACATCCAGTCTCTTTCCTCCTCCTGCCGATGCCAACTGCGTAATATTTCCAGAATTCGTCCATTTCTTACCGCTGTCACCACAAAACAACTCATACACGCCCTGGTAATCTCTCGACCTGACTATTGCAATAATCTCTTATCTGGCCTCCCTCTGTCCCGCCTCTCCCCCCTACAATCCATCCTGAACGCCTCCGCCAGGCTAATCCACCTCACCCGCCGCTCTGTCTCTGCCGCTCCCCTCTGCGAGTCCCTTCACTGGCTCCCCATCCACTGCTGAATTAAGTTCAAAATCCTTATCCTTACCTACAAAACCCTCACTAACTCAGCTCCCCACTACCTGTCCTCACTAATCACCAAATACACCCCAGCCCGCTCCCTAAGGTCAAACAGCAACCTGCGCCTAGCTTCTCCCCGCATCACCTCTTCCCATGATAGACTGCAGGATTTCTCACGCGCAGCCCCCACTCTCTGGAACGCTCTCCCTCGTACTGTCAGACTTTCCCCTAACTTCTCTTCCTTCAAACGCTCCCTTAAAACGTTCCTATTTAGTGGAGCCTACCACCCAACTCACTGACGCAACCATCAATCACTCTCACCTTGCAGTCCTCTCCTCCTGTTTCCAACCCCAACCCTCCCAGATTGTGAGTTCCTACGGGAATAGGGCCCTCATCTCCTCCTGTACTGTTTGTCAAATGTTGTTCAATGTATTGTAACCCTGTCTATACTGTGCCTATTGTACAGCGCTGCGGAATATGCTGGCGCTTTATAAATAAAGAATAATAATAATTTACATGAAAAAGATGAACTGTATAGTTAAACTGCCGTGCGCAGCAGGGAAATTGCCCCATAGAACAGTGATTCTGTGCGAAGCCCATAGGATTCAATGTAAAAAATTTTATTCAACCATTTAATTTTTTAATCTGAAGCAAAAAGCCTTTTTATTGAATATATATATATATATATATATATACATATATAATTTTTTTTAGATATTTTTCAGCTTTATGTTTTTTTAGGCAAATTTCTGGGTTCTCTAATTTTTTTCTTAAGACGTGGCTTCTTTTCTCTCAAACGCGTCTTATTTTTTATTTTTTTTTCTCAGCAAGTTTGCCGCATTCAGAGTTGCTGTCCCTGCTGCTGGAACCTATTTCAGCACCAGGTCAGCGGGTGAATTGCAGCCTTTGGCAAGTATTATCTTTATTTATTCCCCCCGCCCCCTACTTCAACTGCGCTCAAAGGGGCTGTTCTTGGTGTAGAAACTCGGTTTTGGCACCAGACAGTCCTTATTTTTTTATTATTAATTATTTATTTTTTTCTAGCCGCAGCGCGGTTTTTAGTTTGACAGGCCGGCCAACGAAAAAAACAAATCAACCAATCTGGTTGTCCAGACGCTTCCAGTGAACGACCCTGATGGGCCGATGACGTTGTCCGTAGTCGGGTGACCGGTCACCCAACTATGATGCCAGTGGGTGGCCAGCCTTGATCGACACCAACACCTCTCAGATCCCCAAGTCCTGCCATCAAAAATGCCACTTCCTTAGGTCATTTCCCAAATATTCGCATTGATATGGATTCTCTATGGCTTTTGGTAAACAACAGAGGCCTGGGTGGACAAATCGGGAGTTTTCAAATGTTGCCATATTCATTCATTATTCATATTATATCGAACGGGTTCTAATCTTTATTACATCAAACAAAAAGACCATCTGTAATGATGAATAGCATAATGTGGCATTAAGTAGATTTCACTCAAAAGGAGAGAATCATAAATGTCGTCATTCTGGTGGTCGAACGTATTGCTATAAAAAAAATCCACTCTGCAGACGTACCGTCCCAGTATGATATATATTGTAATCTACCCATTCACAGATTAGTATACATTTGTACACATAAATTGATGTACGCTTGATACATCTGCCTTGCTGAGATTATTAAACAGATGGACACATTGTTCTGTGTGGAACCTACACCTGTGATGGCTGACCTTTTGACCGTTTGGTTGGCTGTACATTTCGCTAACCACCGTTTCCAGCAGCTGGGGTGCTGAAGAGTAAATGTCTTTTACATTGAGAATAATACTTCTCTTACCATCTTTAAATCCACCCATTCGATCGTTTAGAGCAGTGGTTCCCAACCGTGGTCTTCAGGTACCCCTAACAGACCAGGTTTTAAGGGTTACCTTGGGGAAATGCAGACTGAATCCTTTAATCGATGAGCAACCAATCATATCAACTGTGCTGTGCTACAGATCTCTGCAAACCTGGCCTGTTAGGGAGACTTTAGGATCAGGGGTGGGAACCACTGATTTAGAACATTACACATACGTCCGATATGTATCCGTTCTATCAAATGTTTATATCTTTTCGTGAAGGCTACCAACCAATGAGTTTTCATGTTCTACTACAGAAGGTAGAGATCCAAAGAGCATATATCCAGCCATCCATCCTCTCCAGAGCAGTCCTCTTCAAACAGATTGACCGAACCTGTAGAAAACATGACCTTTAATATCTTCCAAGGGTTCTTTGCGATTTGAGACTTGAAGGACATTTCTTCATCAAGCACGTTCTTTCAAGATGCCTTTTTGAAACCTTTCTAAACAAGAATCCTGAAGAGACCCCTATTAACACATTTCCATGTCGACTATTTGGAAGGTGACGAAAACGAGCCTTTCTTAATGAGTTTCTTACGAAGATTTGGAGACGCGGTGTCCGTTAGAAGTCACATGTTACAGATCCAGCCCGCGTTTGTAGTTTACCTGGCTTTTCCTATCAGACCTGCAGAATGGTTCACTCTTAACGAGTTCCATATCGGATATCCACAGCCCATAACTACGTTCACCCCTCCCGCAGCAGTGCAGAATGTTGCCCCCCTAACCTTTCCACCCTTCTCCCCCTCTGTTAGTAAGGCAGACAAAGCACAGAGCTCACAGCTGCCTCGGAGAATAAAGCACCCCACCAAACTCCCCCCATATCGCTGCGAGGGGGCCTTCAGACTGGGGCGTTCAGTCTATGGGCTTTCCGAAGGGTTTGAGGTTTGCTTTTTGGAAGTGATCCAAACTAGGGGTCAGTTCAGGATAGGAAGCGCGGGGGGCGGAGAGGGATAGGGGGGTCTGCTGGGGGGGCCTAGGCTACAGCGAGTGGCTTTCAGCCAAAAGTCAAGGCGCCCCCTCCCCTCCGAGCCATAACTTCTTCTTTAATAGAAAGCAGCACTGCTTTAGTTACAATGGGATATAAGGTCTTTTTGGCTTTGTCTACCCCCTTGTCCCCTCATAAACCCCTTCTTAAATCCCAGGGACCGTGTGCCCTCCTTCAACTCGAACTTAACCTCTTTCCTTCCACAGAGGTCTGAGCTGTGCTCCGGAGGTCTCCAGTTTCTGTATACATTTAAAATACCATTTCACTGACTTCAGACTGAAAAATCGCTAGTAGTAACAAGAGGAGCTATTTCTTTGTTAGCCGCGTACGGCGTATTATTTTTTTTTTCTTTCCCTCGCTGTTTCTCTCGTTGGTTGAGACTTTTTTTTAAAAAAAAATAATAATAATAATAAATTGCCAACTAATCACTGCAAATGAATGCATGATGACGGAACCGCAATGTATAAATCTTGCGTTAATGTATTTAGAAGTCAGAAGCATTACCCGCACAGTAGCTCGGTTAAATAATACCAGAAGCGCGCCTTTTTTTTTTCTTCTCTTTTAAGCATGAATTTATTTGCATTTAGACCGCAACACAGCATGAAAAGGTACAGGACACTCACAATGCAAATGAAAGCTTTGTATAACATTATGGCTATTTCCCACCCCCCTTTTATCCTCATTCATGGAAAAGCAATGGGTTATAAAAAATATATATTGCTTCTCACAATAGCCACCTTTCACTGTGCTTTTTCACTGGCGCCTTTTTTTTTATTTTTTATTAGTCTCAGGAGTCCTGATCTGATGCCCTCATATGAACCCACTCAACTGATTCAATTTTAATGCAAAATACATATATATATATATATATGTGTCTTGGCCACCTGTATTTAATTCAATATGACGTCCGACTTCATTCCAGTTGGGGTAACATTATCTAACTGTAAAAAACAATTCCAGCGATACAATTCTGCTACAGATCTAAAGGAGCGCAGGCCCTCGCCGTTCACAGTAGATGGCGTTTTGCCATTTAATTTTTATAGAGGTTACAGCTAGAGGGGTAAAAAGTGGATTTTAAAATGTGAAGAATGGAATATCTTTCTATAAAATCTTGCATGGTAGATTTCTTTAATGTCCACAATTAAGCCATGTTCTGTTTCTTGGATATTTTTGCTCGTTCTGCCTGGGAATGAGGTGCGGTAGGGAAGTGTCCTGGTCTTGCAGCACGTGGTCTTAGTTGTTGCAGTAGCTCTCGAGGGTAAGCAGGGTGCAGGTGGTCTCGCAGCACTGCTCCACGATGCCTCTCTTCTGGAACTCCTGCACCTCGTCCACATTGTTGTCGAAGAGTCCGTTCACTGCAGAAAGAAGCATTGGAAGGGTTTTATATTAATGCAAAAGCCCTGACCAACTGTTTATGACAGGGCTCAAAATTTCCACTCGCCTACTCGCACTTGGCGAGTAGAAATTAAGTGAGGGCGAGTGGAAATGCACACGCAGGCAGCACAATAAATTACTTTGTTCTGTATATTCCAGCAGTGTCACCGTGCAGCCCCCCAATCCCCAGGCTGCACGGTGTCAGGAAACGGCTGCCTAACCTGTCCCAGCTCATCTCTGTCACTGGCGAGGGGGTGGAGATGAGCTTCCTTCCCTGTCTCCTTGCTCTGCTCACACTGGCCTCTGACTGGGTATTCATGTATCTGGGGTCTGATGTCTGGGTATTAATGTTATTTTTGTAGCTTTATTTTAAATAAAACCTTTAACAGTGTAATTTCATAAGATAATTTAAGGGGAAATGTTTAGGGGCAGAGTTAAGGGCTGGGGAGGGGTTAGGTGGAGCAACTGGTGGCGAGTAACTCTTATGACCTGGTTAGTTGCTTGGGACTTGAACATTTTCAGCCCTGGTTTATGATACCGTTTATAAAGAGCGTGACGACATCATGTGTCACCGGCAGAGGGGAAATTCTAAATTCCGGCTGCCTGGTGATGTAAAATGGTCAGGGTGTGCAGAGTGTCCCCTTTTAATGGCTGGGTCGGATTAGGTCCTAAACTAACTTGATGGTGTCGGCAGAACTGCTCGTGGGGCAGTCAAGATAGAAGACAAAAATGAAGGAAAACTTGACGCGTTTATCAGATTAGTCAAGTTTCATGCATCACTATCGAGATAGATCTATATGGCAGTAGAGAGCCAGCACTCTTGGGTCTTTTTAAAAAATAAAATAAAATATTTCAACATAATAAAAAGTGACCAAGTCAACGTTTCAGCTCCAAGGAGCTTTCATCAGACCCTGATGAAAGCTCCTTGTAGGAGCTGAAATATCGACTTGGTCCCTTTCTTATTATGTTTCAATTTTTTTTATATATATATTTTTTTTTTAAAGACCCAAGAGTGTAGGCTCTGTATTACCTTTATATCTCTCATAAACTTAAACGGCAGGCACTTTACAATTGTGTCAGCCCAGGAGTGTTTGGAGATATATATATATATATATAACACCAGGAAAGAGCACTCCATTACAATCACCACCTTCATCCACCATTTTCTGTAACAAAAAAACAACACACATTTCAAAAGTTCTAAAAAGCTGACTGAGGTAAAATGATGGGGATTCAGTTTACAAAATATGATCATAGTTTGCTTAAGCCGGTCACAGTCGCCAAGCTAACTTGACCGTATCTGCACTTACAGGATCAACTCACCCTGGAGCTCCCCAGCAGGCACTGGCCTTTATAGGCTGTCACGGTGGGACACACTCGTGAGCAGGGAGGGGTGCATACCCAGGAGAGTAGTCAGCTCTCCATATGTATAAAACAAACCACAGGGGGGTTGCACTCAACCTAAACTTGCAACACAAGCGGGTGCATCTAAGACATTAAATACAAAACACCAGGAAAGAGCACTCCATATCTATGACCGCGTTCATCCACCATTTTCTGCAACAAACAAAAACACATTTCAAAAGTTCTAAAAACCTGACTGAGGTAAAATGATGGGGACTCAGTTTACAAAGTGTCATCATAGTGACAGAAGCCTGTCACAGTCGCCAATGTACCCCACCGTTGACAGGTCCTATCTACATTGGCGACTGTGACAGGCTTTAGCAAACTATGATCATACTTTGTTAGCCTATTTCTAGTCCGCAAGTACATGGGGTACTATTGCCACGTCCTGTGGGAATCAGCTGTTTCATTTCTCCAATTGTGTGGGTTTTTTTGCACGGTTATATTATTATTATTGGCTGCAATAAAGGATTTGTATACTACATGCCAATACATATATAATTTTTACTTTACGGTTCTCTGCTGTACCTTGTGCACCTGTTGGTTTGTCGTTATACTGTTGGGGTTAAGCCCTGGTTAGAAGACCGTCTTGCCCCCATTTTCGTGTGTTCATTTGTGCAAATCGCACAAATCCTTATCATTTAAACAAGTTTTATTGTATTGGCAACATAGACGTTAAATGATAATCTATTATGTGATGAAAACCGAAAGATGCAGGTTGGCTTAAGCGTTATTTTGAACCAAGAGAAAGGGTTCCGGGCTCAACCTAGTGGTTATGTACTAAAACAGCATATGTATGTATATATATATATAAACGATTTGCAAGAAAAAATTTTATATATACTGAATAATTCGCACATAGGATGGAAGTGCTGTAAGATTGGAATACTTATATTTTGTTGATTTCTTCTCTTTTCCTTGGTTCCAGCGATGTAATCCAGATTCCAAGTTGGGAAGGACAAATAAGTGGGCTCAGGAAAAAGGAGCACACTTATTCGTCCTTCCCACCCTGGAATCTGGATTACATTGCTGGAACCTATGCAGGAATTATTCAGTATATTTACATTTTTTCTTGCAAATAGCTCTTATTATATATATATCTATATATATATATATATATATATTACTGTTTTAATACATAACCACTAGGGTGCGCACGGAACCCTTTCTATTGCTTTCTTATTGTGTCTTTTGAGGTGTGTAGACAGTTTATATTCTAGTGGCAGCACCCACCCTAATACTTTATCCTGACATGCAAGATAAAACACATACATAAGCTCTGTCTCCACATGTCCATTCCCTTAAGCGTTATTTTGAGTAAATTTTCAAGGTAATAATGGGCAAAATCAAGTCTTTATTACATATTCATAAATTTTCTATGCGATCATTGGATTACTTTGCAGGCTCCTATTTTTAAGGAGTCGGGATCAAATGCTATATTAAAGCACAACTGTCATACTTAAACACAGGAAGCTGCGATGAGGGATTGGCAGTGCAATCTGAGGGCCAATCAGAGCTGCCGATGTTTAACTCTCAGGGGAGATCAGAAGAGTTGGCCTATGGGAGACTGGTAATGGCGGCGCCCATCAGCATCAAGCATGATGTGTGCAATTTAAATTTCTCTTAAAGGGACCCTTTCTGGGAATATCTACATAAGAACGAATTTGCATGGTAAGAAATTTAAAAAGTGTAAGTTTTATGTTACAGAGCGCATACGCTCGCTACGTCCTTTCTGTTTCTCCGAAAGACGTGTGATGGGTGAGATTGACAGAGTATTATTGCTTCAACGCAAGAGGTTTAGTCAAAATAACTAAACCTCAGAGGGAATAGTAATATAATCCGACCAATTCCTGATGTCTGAGGTTTGGTGCTGCCAAAGTTTTTCATTTAATTACGATCGGATGCTGAGATATTTGTAGTCTCAGTAGGACGGATCGGGGCTATCCCTCTGTAGGCCTACAGTTTGCACGTGGACCACAAGAACGCAAATGCTGCAGTCTTACAGACTTTATAATTGCACGTTATTGTATAGCTTGAAACCAAACCGCTCAAGAGACTTCATAGTAAAAGTTTGGCATCGACACCTCAGAAAATACTATGTATCTATTAAAGTAGGCTTGTGTGATTGTGCCTCTTTCCACGCATTCCACAACAAAAATGACTTTTCCTTCCTCACCCAAGGGTTGTTCAAGGTCACGTCGGGCCTTAGGAAAATAGAAGAAGCCTTTCTGTCCGCACACGAAGTAGAGGGCGTCCACCAGGTGAGACCCGCACAAGTGCTGGGCGGAATATGCATCGGTGTTTGGTACGAGGAGGCTGAGGAGAATTGCCAGGGGGAGACACTGAATCCACAAGGCCATGATGAGAGTGTAAAGATGAGCTATGAATAGAGACACAAAGAATGCAAAGTAAGAGCAATGTGAGATAAAATAAAACCATGTTACACAAACAGAATAATACTGAATGGAAGAAATCACACTACTTTCTTACAAAAGAAACTGAAGAATATAACATATCCGTTTATTAAAATGTACAATAAGGAACCATGGTATTTTTTTTCTTTGGGGGGGATAATCACATATACCATATGCAATTATTTATTTTTTTAATGTTTAAGTCATAATCATCCATGTGGTTTGGATTGAATGCCAGGTGCTTCTCATGTAACAGTCACCCTGTTAGAGAAGTAAGAAAAAGGGAGGGGGTCTGCTATGATTTTAAACGGGTGCAGGGGGTCATTAAACAGATTTTTTTTTTCTGCAGCTACTTTTTAACCTCCCTGGCGGTCTAAATTTTGTGAAAAACCGTGTCTAAAAGCGGTCTATTTTTTGTTTTTGCCCCCCTAGCGGCATCCCAAGTGTGGCTCGGGATTAAAATTCCTATTTGGAAGCAATAACCCCGAGCAACACTCGGGATGCCGCTGGATACATCACCTCTCCCTGCGCTCCCTCGATGTCCCCAGCTGTCTCCTCTGGCGATCGCGACCTTATACTTCCTGGTTTCCTCCTCGTGAGAAGGAATCCAGGAAGTAAAACGCCGCGATCGCCGGAGGAGACTGCAGAGATGAACGAGGGAGCGCAGGGAGAGGTAATGTATACAGCCCGAGTGTGTCTCTGGGTTACCGTCAGGGAGGTTAATGTAACCCCTTCACTGCAATGTGACTCTCCCCCCCCTAAAACCACTGACAGGACCCAGTGATTTTAAGGAAACTCACTTTCCATTATCCGCGCAGTAAAAATATACAGCAACCTCGTATATATATATATATATATTCTCTGTAGGAAAGCCATATTAGACAAGCAGAGTGCTCCCTCTGATGGCCAAAATGCACTACTGCATGTACTTTACAGCTAGAGCTTCATGTTTCCTTGAAGGAGAAACAGATCTCAAGGGTTTTCAAACCATTTCAACACATTAGCTGTCACGTTTGATGTGTTGAAACTTTAGGGGCATCTTATGGAGCCTGTTTGCAATAAACTAAGTTCCTTTGCATTGTTCCAGAATAAGACCAGATCAAGTATGGCTCGATCTTGGTTCACCTACAGGTGATTTAAAGTTGGAGTATAATCAATCCCGGTAGTGCAAGGGATAAAGCTCATGTCAATATCCCAAATATCAATTATGTGACATGTACTTTTCCCTGATAGCTTGATGACCTTTATACTGCCTGTGCATTTTACTCATCAGGCGGCAAAAAGCTACAATTAATCCAACTGTTAGAAATGATGGACGGAACTAACCGATCATAGTGGAGGATGCAACACCATGAAAGACGTTACACCGGAGAAGAAAACCGTAAGTCTTATTGCTCACCAATACATATGTAAAATCTGCATGATGTACTAATGTTATGAGTCTGACCATTTTTAAGATATTTTGAGATCTTGTTTCCTTCTATCAGCATCAAGAACATTTTTACCTTATACTTCCTGGTTTCCTCATCGTGAGAAGGAATCCAGGAAGTAAAACTCAGCGATCGCCGGAGGAGACTGCAGAGATCATCGAGGGAGCGCAGGGAGAGGTGATGTATACAGCCCGACTGTGTCTCGGGGTTACCGCTCTCAGCGGTGAAATTTAACCCCGAGACACACTGGGGATAACCGTCAGGGAGGATAAGAACACATTTTTATTATCCATAACATCAATATGCCTTTCAATAACCATGACATCAGTATCCCTTTTTAATTAACTCACAGAACTATCGGTTTTTGAACTTAAGCCGTGATTTATATAAATATTTCTCAATCTTTAATTTAGAAATGTGTACTTTGATGACTTTTGTAAAAAAAAATATATATATATATTACAAACAATCCTAATAATACATGTTTGATGCTGGTAATTTGGGGAATTAAACGGTTTCCCGTCCCATCTTAGAAATACCCCAAGAGATACTAGTGCTACAGGTGGATAATCTGTGATTTAAATCGGTGGTTCCCAACCCTGGTCCTCCAGTCCCCCTAACAGGCCAGGTTTGCCAGGTACCCGAAGCGCAGCACAGGTGATATGATTTGCTGTTCAGTGATTGCAATATTCAATCTGCATTTCCCCGGTCTAGCCTGATGGATCTCCCGGAGGACCTGGGTTGGGAAACACTGACTTAGATCATAAAATACATATACCACAGTTTGCTGTATAATCACCCTAGTCCCCGCAGAGTAACCGTGATGTGAACGTACCTGGATGAGATCAGAAAGAGGGATGTGGTGCCCAAGAGGGATGAGAGAGAGCAAAGTGGCCCTGATGTCCGAATGACTGCATTTTATACTTCCAGAGGATCACCAGAACACCTTACCTAAGCACCTTGCAGGAATTCTGCTGCCTCATTTAATCAGCCCTCTCCCCAAAGCATGGCTGGTTACATTTAGCAGGTGCAGATGTCTCCGTTCCTGTATTGATTATTCCTAAATGAATTATCCACCTTACTGAATACCTCTTGTTTACCAAAGCTCCACGCCATGATCTCGTAGAGGTCTCTGGCAACTGAGCACACAAAGCAGTCATTCCCTGGTCATTAATTATTCTCTACCTTGTTACAGTTAATGTGGTTATTTGAAGCGTATCATATTGGGGGGGGGGGACATGTAGAAAGCTTAATGTTCCATGAGCGATACGTATATTTTTAAGGAACTCTCTGGAAAACAATTCTTTATTTAGCAAAATGTGACAAAAAAAGGCAAGTATGGTAGAATTTGAGGTAAGAAGCATTATGGGAAATGTGTCATTTCACTTTATAACTTAGGTTGTAATTAAGAAACATAATAGACGTTAGGCCCTTTTACAAACATGGCGCACATGGGGAAGACCTGCGCCTGCAGGTTTCACCATATCGTCCCCCAATATAGCGCCACGTTACAAGGCAGATGCTGATTCAGCAGCCTGTCCCGTGACGTAGCGCTGACCTCCTGGATACTCGTGGCAGCCTTAACGTACTGCCGCGGGTATCACCACCTGGAGTCCATAGGACTCCATGGAGGGTTGCGCTGCTGGCTACGAACCACACGTGATCTCGCTCTCGCAAGCTCATGCAGGGTCACGGAGTGATCAGCGGAGGGAGACTGCGGACTATTTGTCCCCAATCTCACTCTGCTCCCGGCAGCCAGAAGCGGAGGTTCGTGCCTCAATTCGCGCCACGGGATGAGAGGTGAGTATTTGATTATTGGGGGTTTTCAGCTGATTCTACAGAAGTGGAATCTGTTAGCAGCAGCTTCAAGCTGTGGTTAACTTTTTAGTTATCAAATCAGTGCCTAATTAGGATTACAAACGCTAATTACTGGTTGCGCTCCCCATGCTGGGTATAGGGAGCGCAATGTATGGTATGCTTTTTAAAACTAGCGCAATCACCGATGCGCTAACAGTTTTTTTGAAACCCTTTTAGCACTAGGGTTGTAATATGGGCGCATGCGTTAAAGTCACTTAACCTAGCGTTAACGCTTACATATCTGAGCGCTAACGCAGCATTAGGCCCCTTTCACACTGCGATTTATCGCGCTGATTTTGCCGCGACGTCGAAGCAAAATCCGCACGCTATCGCGCTGTGTAGCTTCTCCAATGCATTTCAATGGAGCTGTTCACAACTTGCCACGTGACGTCGCATGTCGCGGTAACATGTCGCTGGTACATGACCCTTTTTTTTTTGCGATTTGCTATCTGCGATTTTGCAGTTCGTATTGGTGGTGCTTTGCAAAAATCGCACAGTGTGAACAGGGCCTAAAGTTTGTAATAGGGCCCATTATGTGTAGCCAGACAGGTTTTTTTCCTTCAAGGATATATACATACATTCTATTTCTTTATGTATGTATCACACATCTTTTGGGACGGAAATGTAATGTAACAAATCGAAGTTTGCCTTTAAAACCCAGCCACATGCAATCCACTCATCTCATTAAACTAACACTTCCAGGAGGATGAGATAGCTGATTTTCATGATGAGTCTTTTCAGAGATAACAGCGCTATTAAACTCTTAACGAGCGTGTTTCTCTCACTTCCAAAGCTGGCCGACAGCTGGAGAGACGCAAAAGCAAATACATCTGTGAGTGATCATTTTCCGCATCCAATCATCTTGCCGAGCTGGCAAACGTTATAGGGGAAGCTGAGTCAAGACGCGCGGGGTGTGATGTGGCGGTAAATGGCCCTAGTGCAGACCAATCTAGGCATAGATTGGTGCTAAGTTAATAATAAAAAAGCACACCCGGCAAAAAAAATTAAAAAGAAAAACTTGTATGCAATATTGCAGCTCAAAATGGCCAGGTCGGAAGAAATGTTCCCTTTCGGTTGGTTTGGCCTTAATTATGTATTTTTTTTATTTTAATTTTATTATCATTTTATTTTATTTTTTTTCCCCATTTTCAAATTGTCACCACACCATGATACTGTATATAGAACGTAAACTTTCCCATATTGTATCTTAATGGTAGAGATTTCATAAAAAAGCTGTAATTGCAACTTCTAAAATTTTACAACATTGAGCATGGTTTGAGATATTCTATAATATTATATATATATATATATATATATATATATAATAATATTATAGAATATCTCAAACCATGCTCAATGTTGTAAAATTTTACAACTTTTATGCATCCTGGATCTGTTATTACACAGAACCCTAAAATCAATGCTATGCCACACTGTGACTTTGTAGCAAAGATAAGGTTTATGCAACTGATCAAAACCACTCCTAGGACATTTTATTATATATATATATATATATATATAATAAAATGTCCTAGGAGTGGTTTTATTATATATATATATATATATATATAATAAAATGTCCTAGGAGTGGTTTTGATCAGTTGCATAAACCTTATCTTTGCTACAAAGTCACAGTGTGGCATAGCATTGATTTTAGGGTTCTGTGTAATAACAGATCCAGGATGCATAAAAGTGAGACAGAGGTCATTTGCATATCCTACCCAGAATTCCTTGCTGCATATGGGGAATGTGGCACAGGAGCTCTGTGATGCAATTCTTTGAATTGCTATGATGTGCAGGTGGCTTCTGCAATATTAAACACACTAATATATATATATATATATATATATATAAAATATATTTTTTTGGGGGGGGCTTTTAGTTTAAGGGATCATTTGGGTATTGTACTGAAGGATCCAAAAATAAATATTTGATTCATTAGTTGCTTTACCATATGTATCTTCTAGAGAGCCTGACGCAATTTCACTTTTCCAGAGTCATTGCCGCTTAATTAAAAAAGCATTCTAATGTTTTCTTAAAGATTACGTAATAAATCCGGTCTGGTAAAAGAAGCATTGAAGAAATGTAATTTATTTACTGTGCGCAAGGAGTTAATCCTATTATTTTTGAGAGACACCTACGCAGACATGGACCAAGATGCATTGAAACATGCATGCATGCATACATACAGACAGATAAATGCATGATTGCCAAGACACAGATACGTGCATATAGTAACACTCGCATATGCACAAACAGACACAAGTATAGACACACGCACGCCCCTTCCTTGGTGATCTTTCTTAGGCAGTGGGTGCTGCCCCAATCAAACCAAAGGGTTCTGTAAAGGCAGGCTGAGCTGTGCGGTTTTGCCTTCCTGCCAGCAGTTACAGTAGCATATTGCTATCCCCCCTTAGCGGCTCCCTAGGCAGCAGCCTAATTGTGCTAATGGGAATGTCAGACCTGTCTGTATCCCTAGGACCTCCCCTTAACCTTTCAGAACTGCTTCAGTGCAGCCATATTCTTGGCTCTCTTGCGGTCATTCCACAGCATCTCCTATGGGGTTAAGGTCTGGGCTCTGGCAGGGCCGCTCTGAAAGCCAGATTTTATTTTCCTTAAGCTATTCTGAAGTGGATTTACTTTAATGTTTAGGATAATTGTCCTGCAGCATCATCTAACCTCTACTGCGCTTCAGCTGGTGCACTGCCACCCTGATATTATCCTGTAGGATATCTTGATAAACTTAGGAATTCATTTTCTCCTCAATAGGTCAAAGGGTCCAGGCCCAAAGCAGCCCTGACTCATGTTTCCTCCACTGTACGTAATCATTGGGAGGACGTGCTCGTGTTTGTACAAGAAAAAAATCATACGTGCTCAACCCTGTGTAATGGCTACAATATGACATTTTTGGTTTACTTAAATTGGCCATTCCAGCGTAAGCCCACCTGGTGGGGGCTGGCGATGGAGTTGCATAGCTCATTCTGATGGGAATGGGAGTTGAGCACGTAACATTATATCTTGTTGTTGTCGTGCGCATGTTTGTATGCTATGCCTTTTTTATACCATACATGGTGCCGCATGTTCTTCCAAGCAACACGAGTTTCATCGGTCCACAAAACACGTTCCCAGAAGCATTCTTGAGTGTCAAGGTGATGATTGGTAACATTCAGGCACACACTGAAATGTTTTTATTTTTTTAAGTCGTGTCTTTCTTTGTGATGTCCTTAAATGGACACCATACCTGTTAAATGTTTCCCTATAGTAGACTCATGAACAGGGATGTTAGACAGTTCCAATGATTTCTTCAAGTCTTGAGCTGCCACTCATGGGTTCTTTTTTTTTTTTTTTTTTATCCTCCTTGTGTGGTGCGCTCTTTGAGTCATTGTGGATTGTCGGCCACTTCTAGGAAGAGAATCCACAGTACTAAATCCTCCTCTTTTTATAGACCACTTGTCAAACATTGGACAGATGACCATCTAAGCTCTTTGTGATCACTTACCCTTTCCAGATTTATGCAACACAACATTTCTTGATGGCACATCTTCTGTGAGAGCCCCCCCCAGGCATGGTTCACATCAACAGATGCTTTGTGTGGATAGCAAACTCAATATGTTCGAGAGCTTTTTATAAGTCAACATACCTGTAATTCACACCTCCAATCTTGTGTCATTAATTGGACACCGGGTTTTGTAATTTCCAACTCTTGCCACCAACTTCCAACGGTTTTGTGGAAGTCCATAGCCTAAGGTTTCACGGTTTCCAGTCTATACTGTTAATATTTGAATGATGTATACAACATATTAAAGAGCAATACAATATTTTTGTGTTATTAGTCAAAACAGATTGTGTTTGTTGCTTAGGCCCTTCAATCTCCTGTTTAGTTTAGAGAAACGGCGCCTTAGAGGGGATCTGATAACTTTATATAAATATATAAGGGGCCATTATAAACCATTGTCTGGAAACCTATTCATTAATAGGACTATACACAGGACACAAGATCACCCATTTAGACTAGTACTGGAGACCGTACCTCCAGAAGGATATAGACATCTTAGAGAGAGTTCAGAGAAGGGCTACTAAAATGGTGTACGGCTTGAAGGAGAAAAGTTACCACGAAAGGCTTAATGATCTTAACATGTACAGCTTGGAAAAAAGACGAGACAGAGGAGATATGATAGAAACATTTAAATACGTAAAGGGAATCCACAAGGTAGAGGAAGGGAGTATATTTAAAAGGAAACAAAGTAGCAAAACAAGAGGACATAGTCTTAGATTAGAGGGGCAAAGGTTTAAAAGTAACATCGGGAAGCATTATTTTACTGAAAGGGTGGTGGATACATGGAACAGCCTTCCAGTTGAAGTGGTAGAGGCCAAAACAGTGATTTGAATTTAAGCAGGCATGGGATAGGCATAAGGCTATCCTAAACAAAAGATAAATCCAGGTAAAGTATCCATGTAATTGGGCAGACTAGATGGGCCGAAAGGTTCTTATCTGCCGACATTTTCTATGTTTCTAGACATAAGGAAATTCAGCCTAAAGCATAGGAAGTGTTATTTTACAGTGAGAACAATAAAGCTGTGGAATTGTCTGCCTGTTGAGGTGGTTGGGTCAGAGACTGTACAGACTTTTAAACAACGACTGAATGACTTCCTGCAGACACAGAATATTAAGGGTTCTAATATTTAATGTGTGGGTAAAAGCATCTTGATCCAAGAAATCTGACGCCATCTGGGTGGGGTCAAGAAGGAATTTTTTTCCCATTTATGCTGCATACTCGACGAGTGCTTCAGACTGGGTTTTTTGCCTTCTTGTGGATCAACAGCAGAAAAGCTGAACGATGTAATATCCCAGGCTTCTGGTAGAGGACCTAAAAATTAGGAAAAAATACCAACAAGAGGGGTGAGGCTATTGACTTATTATTTTATATACAGCTATATAATTATTTGACACCATATCGATTTATGAACGGACTTTAAAGAATGGATTTGTTACCTATTTAATGGCTAAAATGCACACATTGTATTAGTTCATTTTCAAGCTTTATTATTCCATGGAGAAAAGGCAGATATCCTGTTTAGTTTAAACTTCAATTTTTATTTTATGTATCTGCATATTATCCTGAACTAAGGAACCGACCGACCAAACCTTTGAGGGACGGACTCGAACCCCAAATCGTATGAGCACATTCAAAGCGAGTGAGTTGTGAACACGGAGGACCTTCACACATGGGGTTTAATCGAGAATAAGTTGTTTTTCTTCTCCCATGAAGCAGGAGCAATGCACGTCTATTAGTAAAATAAAGAGTAATATCCTGTTGGGAAATCGTAAATCCTATTGGGACAGGACGAGGGGGGGGGGTTTAGGTGGTATGTCATCTAGATTGGCTCATGCAAGAAATGGTGTTTTAACCACAAAAGGGAAATAGTCTCCCAGGGCTGCCACTATTCTGTTTCTTTGAATACGGGCTGAGTAGTAGAGGATTTCATATTAAATTAGGTAAAACCTAGAAATAGTCTAGAAAAAAGTATTAACATAAAACTTGAAAAGGCCTGAAAATATCTCCGACAAATGAAAAAGAGAAGCGAGAGAAACATCGCACAACAGCTATATATACTGGTTACTTAACCTGGCCTTTGCTATAAAAAAGGCCATTCATTATGGCATTGGCCAAGGAGGGTTCTGTGTTACTACAGAGTCTAGATGCAAAAAAGGTGAGAAGTTGGGGTCTTTATTTGCATATCCTACCCAGAGTTCATTGCTGCATAAAAGCTCTGCAAGCTGTTCTCTAAATTTCTGGGATGTGTAAATGTCCTCTGCAACTATAAACTTTATAATATATATATATATATATATTATAGTGTTTATTATTGCAGAAGTCACTTGCACATCACAGCAATTTGATGAATTGCATCCCAGAACTCCTGTGCCACATTCCCCATATGCAGCAAGGAATTCTGGGTAGGATATGCAAATGACGTCCGTCTCACTTTTCTGCATCCTGGGTCTGTTATTACACAGAGCCCTAAAATCAATGCTATGCCACACGGTGACTTTGACCAGTTGCATAAACCTCATCTCTGCTAGAAAGCCACAGTGTGGCATAGCATTGATTTTAGGGTTCTGTGTAATAACAGACCCAGGATGCATAAAAGTGAGACAGATGTCATTTGCATATCCTACCCAGAATTACTTGTAGCATATGGGGAATGTGGCACAGGAGCTCTGGGATGCAATTCATTGAATTGCTGTGATGTACGGGTGGCTTCTGCAATAATAAACACACTTATTATAGTGTGGAGGCTTTTTATCTCACTTTTTGTCCTCCACCACAACCCTTGTAGATATATATATATATATATATATATATATGTATCTAACACTTGTAATGAAACATGAATGGGCAGTAAGTGCAGCTATGGAGAGTATAACCGGTGTACATTCCTCAGTTTGTGCAAAGCTTAATGCGTAAAACTGATTTCCATGTGGAAAGCCGTGTGAAGAACAAGGAATACGTACAGTATGTCCCTGTATAATACTGACTAGAGGGATAATGTTCCCCTTTCACATTCTTTTCCCTGTCTCAGAGAGCACACTCGATGCCGTTTCGATCTCTCATCAGAAATGGAGCATAGATAGATAAGAGATGTATAGGTAGACAAGGTCGATTATGTAGATAAAGTGTGTCTATGTCTATCTACCTACTATTATCTAAGGTACCAATCCGATGAAACGAGAGGTACTGTTTGTTTGTTTTTCCTTATGGATTATCTAGATCGATAGCCTGAGAATGGCATGTAGAGAAGATAATCAGATGGCTAGACAGAGGTAGATGGATATAGATGTAGAGGTAATTAGACAGCTGGGTAGATATTGATGTATAGATACATAGGTAGATACTGGTAGACAGAGGTAGGTGCCGTAGATAATTAACGATGGAAGGGTAGAGTTAGCTAGATACAGATCAATGTATAGCTGTAGCTAGACGCAGGCAGACAAAGGTAAATAGAAATATTCAGATCTATATATAGTAGGTCTTGTGTGTATATATATATACATATATATATATATGACATACTTGAAAACGAGAGAAATCTCAATGTATCCTTCCTGGTAAAATCCTTTCTCAAAAAAATGATGAAGCCACTGTTTTATGCGGCGAAACGCGTTCTGGAGCATGTTTTTATTTTGTTTTAAATAAATTTTTATTCTCCATCTTTGTTCCTGTTAGTGTTGTGCTATCCTTTGGATCGTTGAAGGTTTTCCTTTGAGTTTCCTCAACCAAAAAACTCATGAGCGTGTATCCTAGAGTTAAAATGTGAGTACAAAATCTCTAGCATACCATATTAAGAATCCTGTAGACCTGCACAAGGAGTGTGTTTTCTTTTTTGTTACATGATCTTGGACAGCACATCCTTGATAAGGTGGGGGCCACCTAAGAAATTTGAAGACAATATACCCACAGGCCTGGACCCACTCAGAGCCAGTGATTGCGCTCTACTTTTGTGAGTGGGATAATATCGGAATCATTTAATATTTCTAAATACTCACTGTATTGCACAATTATTGTTTTTTTAATTTCTTCCACATATATGTGAGATTCCAGGACCCCAGAGAGCATTATTTGCGCCGATTCAGGTTATATATTTATAGGAAGACCTACACAGGTGATTACAGATAGAACTCTTATAGGAAGGCAGTTCAAGAGGCTTTTGGATAGACATGGCTATATAGAGGTGATTGGGATAGAGATGGCTATATAGAGGTGATGGGATAGAGATGGCTATATAGAGGTGATGGGATAGATATGCTATATAGAGGTGATGGGATAGAGATGGCTATATAGAGGTGATGGGATAGAGATGGCTATATAGAGGTGATTGGATAGAGATGGCTATATAGAGGTGATTGGATAGAGATGGTTATATAGAGGTGATTGGATAGAGATGGCTATATAGAGGTGATTGGATAGAGATAGCTATATAGAGGTGATTCGGATAGAGATGCTATATAGAGGTGATTGGATAGAGATGGCTATAAAGAGGTGATGGGAATGGATAGAGATAGCTATATAGAGGTGATGGGATAGAGATGGCTATATAGAGGTGATTGGATAGAGGTGGCTATATAGAGGTGATTGGATAGAGATGGCTATATAGAGGGGAATGGATAGAGATGGCTATATAGAGGTGATTCGGATAGAGATGGCTATATAGAGGTGATTCGGATAGAGATGCTATATAGAGGTGATTGGATAGAGATAGCTATATAGAGGTGATTGGATAGAGATGGCTATGTAGAGGTGATTCGGATAGAGATGGCTATATAGAGGTGATTGGATAGAGATAGCTATATAGAGGAGATTCGGATAGAGATAGCTATATAGAGGTGATTCGGATAGAGATAGCTATATAGAGGTGATTCGGATAGAGATAGCTATATAGAGGTGATTCGGATAGAGATAGCTATATAGAGGTGATTGGATAGAGATAGCTATATAGAGGTGATTCGGATAGAGATACTGTAGCTATATAGAGGTGATTGGATAGAGATAGCTATATAGAGGTGATTCGGATAGAGATAGCTATATAGAGGTAGATAGATATATAGCAGTTGTGATGAAACCACTGAAGTATTGGCAGAACACGAGGAGCTTGACAAGAACAGACTTTACTCAGCAGCATCCATCTTACAGTGACAGCTACTCCCCACCCCCTGATCACATGACTGTTAACTGTTTCCTAACATGCAGAATGAACTAGGCATAACTATAATACACTTAATACTAGGGTTGCACCGATACCGATACTAGTATCGGTATCGGGGCGGCCGATACTGGGTACTGCAGGAGTACTTGGTACTCGTGTAGTACCCCCCGATATTTTTCCCGATACCGGAAGCCAGCATTGAGCCGGCTTGCCGGCATCCGAGGGGCTGCGGCGGCTGTCCGAATGCTCTATCGGCATTCGAACAGCCGCCCCTGGAGCTCTGTGCGGCATACCTACCTTCCTGAGCGACGCCGGGAATGTCTCCGCGCGTGCGCTCGTTGGAAGGACCCCAGCCGCGACCACGTGGGACCATGTGATCGCGGCTGGGGTCCTTCCAACGAGCGAGCGCGCGGAAACTTTCCTGGCGTCGCTCAGGAAGGTAAGTATAAACAAAGTGAGTAGCTGCAGGGCCTGTCCGAATGCCGAGAGAGCATTCGGACAGGCCCTGCAGCTGCTCTCCGCGACGATACTTACCTTCCTAAGTGACGCCGGGAAAGTTTCCGCGCGCGTGCTCGTTGGAAGGACCCCAGCCGCGATCACATGGTCCCACGTGGTCGCGGCTGGGGTCCTTCCAACGAGCGCACGCGCGGAGACATTCCCGGCGTCGCTCAGGAAGGTAAGTATTGTCGCGGAGGGGGGGGGGACATGAGCTGTGGGGGCATACCCATGTGTGAGCTGGGGCATATCCATGAGCTGGGGGCAATACCCATGTGTGAGCTGGGGGCAAATCCATGAGTGAGCTGGGGCATATCCATGAGTGAGCTGGGGCATATCCATTAGCTGGTGGCAATACCCATGTGTGAGCTGGGGCATATCCATGAGCTGGGGGGCATATCCATGTGTGAGCTGGGGCAAATCCATGAGTGAGCTGGGGCATATCCATGAGCTGGGGGGCATATCCATGTGTGAGCTGGATGCAAATCCATGAGTGAGCTGGGGCATATCCATTAGCTGGGGGCAATACCCATGTGTGAGCTTGGGCATATCCATTAGCTGGGGGCAATACCCATGTGTGAGCTGGGGCATATCCATGAGCTGGGGGGCATATCCATGTGTGAGCTGGGGCAAATCCATGAGCTGGGGCAAATCCATGTGTGAGCTGGGGCAAATCCATGAGTGAGCTGGGGCATATCCATTAGCTGGGGGCAATACCCATGTGTGAGCTGGGGCATATCCATGAGCTGGGGGGCATATCCATGTGTGAGCTGGGGAAAATCCATGTGTGAGCTGGGGCATATCCATGTGTGAGCTGGGGCATATCCATTAGCTGGGGGCAATACCCATGTGTGAGCTGGGGCATATCCATGAGCTGGGGGCATATCCATGTGTGAGCTGGGGCAAATCCATGAGCTGGGGCATATCCATGTGTGAGCTGGGGCAAATCCATGAGCTGGGGCAAATCCATGTGTGAGCTGGGGCATATCTATGAGTGAGCTGGGGCATATCCATGTGTGAGCTGGGGCATATCCATGTGTGAGTTGGGGGCATTTTTATATGGTCTGTTCTTATTGGAAAGCGTCACATGACATTAAAGAAAAGTATCGGTACTCGGTATCGGTGAGTACTTTTAAAAACTATCGGTACTCGTACTCGGTCTTAAAAAAGTGGTATCGGTGCATCCCTACTTAATACATAACATGAAGCATACACATCATTACATCTTCCCCTTCAAGTATAAACGTTTAATATGGTACAAAGTCTTTCCATAGTTTTGGTTTAAGAGCTCGACCATAGCGGGAGAAAGTAACCGCTGGCTCACTATCAGTAGAATCTATGTCCAATTGAGAGTCACCTCCAGCATTATCACAAGATGATACACTTATGCTGTCCTCAACGTCCTCAGTAGACATTATATCCGTGTCCAGGAATTCAGTACTGTCTTCATTTTGCTCCTTATTTTCATTGTCGTTTGGTTGCCCCAGTGGAGTATCCGAGGCAGTGTCTGGGCGAAGATGACGCCTGTTTGAGATCCACGCTCAGTTTCAATCACATACGATCTCGGAGAATCGGCTTCACTGATAATGCGAGCAGGTTCCCATGTATCTCCAGTGACTCTGTGCCTCACAGCTTGCCCAGCCCTGAGAGGATGAAGCGACTTGGTATTTTTGTCAAAATACAGTTTTTGTTTTTTCACGTTAATGTTCCTCTGACCTGCTACCTGCTCCTGTGGGATAGAGTGAGGCTGCAACTTATGTGGTGCAATAGGTACTGTGGTCCTCAGCGCTCTACCCATTAGCAACTGTGCGGGTAAACATAAACCATCCATGGGTGTTGCACGATAGTTTAACAGGCCGAGGTACACATCCTGACCTGATGATTGAGCTTTCCGTATAATAGATTTGGCTATGCCAACATACTTCTCAGCTAACCCATTGGCCTGTGGGTGTTATGGACTGATGGGTATGTGCCGGACACCCCAGTCACGCAAAAAACACTGAAATTCAGAACACGAAAATTGTGGGCCATTATCGGACACAAGTTCTTTGCACACTCCATGTCTTGAAAGTATTGCTTTGAGAGCCCATATGACTGTTGATGCTTTTAGATTTTTCAGCTGCACCAGCTCAAAGTATTTGCTGTAATAATCTACTACTATCAGGTAGTGATTGTCCTCGAAATGGAAAATAGCTGTGGCCAGTCTCTGCCATGCCCTTGATGGAGAATTCCACAGTGTGAGAGGTTCCTTTGCATTGTTCTTTTGAAATGTTTGGCAGGTTTCACAATTCTTCACAAGTGACTTAATATCAAGGTCCAAATTAGGCCAGTAAATCACCTCCCGTGCTCTGCGCTTACACAGGGTGATGCCCAAATGTCCCTTGTGAATTTGGTCCAGTCCTTGTGCCTGCTGTACCTTAGGGATAAGAATACGGTCTCCCATGAATATGATATCCATATGAATGGATAGTTCATTTCTCACAGGCCAGAATCCCTGCAGCTCAGGACAAAGCTTCTTTCGTTTTCTGGCCAGCCATTGCACATGACACGTATGAGTTTTTCTAGTACTTTATCCTGCTTGGTATCTTGTCTTATCATCTCCAGTCGTACATCAGATATTGGAATATTCACTAGTACCGTATGTACCTGTTCTTCCAAGCCAGGTTCATCTCTGGCTTCATGACCATCTGGAAACACCCTAGACAATGTGTCAGCCATTGGAATTTCCTTTCCAGGCTTATATTTCACCGTGAGATCGTATCGCTGTAATTTCATAACCATCCTCTGCAAGCGTGGAGGTACAGAAAAGAGTGGCTTCTGCAAGATGTATTCCAATGGCTTGTGGTCTGTTTCCACAACCACAGGTCGCCCATATATGTACTGGTGAAATTTCTCGCATCCATTCACAATGGCCAACATCTCCTTCTCAATCTGAACATAGTTGGCTTGTGTTGTAGTCAGCGCACGTGAAGCATATGCCACAGGATGTCCTTGTTGAATCAGTACAGCACCTAACCCAAACTGAGATGCATCCACCTGAAGCGTAGTGTCAGTTTACGTCAAAATATTTTAGTATTGGCCCTGGATGTTTAGTGATCACTTTTTTCACTTTGTCAAAAGTCTTCTCCATGTTTGCATCCCAAGACCACATAGGATCCTTCTGTAGCAAAGCATGTAATGGTGCTGTCTGCTGAGCAAGACCTTGGGAGAATTTGGATAGATAGTTGAAAATGCCCAAAGACGTCTCCAGTTCCTTCCTGGAAGTTGGGGCCTTCATATTAATAACTGCTGTTATCTTCTTTGGATCAGGCTTCAAACCCTTTTTGGTTAGAATGTGTCCAAAATATGTAACTTCGTCTACTCCAATTTGCATTTTGTTTGGATTGAGTTTCAGATTTTTCTCACGACATCGTTGGAGTAAAGCAGTGAGGTTTTTATCATGTTCTATACGATCCTTTCCATAGACCAACAAATCATCAATTATTACTTCCACGCCATGTAGACCATCAATCAATTCATGTGATTTCTTTTGAAATATCTCCTGTGCAGACGCTATGCTGAAAGGTACCCTTGTGAATCGCCATCGCCCAAAAGGAGAGTTGAAAGTGGTCAGATAACTGCTGGCTTCATCAAGACGCAATTGCCAGTAACCAGACTGAGCATCCAGTACACTAAACACTGTTGCCCCTACAAGCTTTGTGGGCTATGTTTTCAATGGTGGGGAGATTGTAGTGTTCTCTCATTATTAGTTTGTTCAAATCACGTGGGTCAATGCAAATACGGATTGCACCTGTGTTTTTCTTTTCCACCACGACCATAGAACTGACCCATTCTGACGGTTCTGTGACCCTTTTAACTACTCCCAGCTTCTCCATCCTAGTTAGTTCTTTTTGCACTTTATTCTCCAGAGTTAGAGGTATTTTCCTTGGTGCGTGAATGACAGGCTGTGCAACCTTTTGTATACGTATACGGCTGATCCCTGGGAGGCACCCTAGGCCCTGGAATAGATCACAGTACTCACGCTTAATGTCATCCTTTGACAAACCGCTGTGCCCACCATCCACAATCTCTTTACTTGTTTTTAGACCTAATACTGCTGGGGCTTGTGTGTCGATCACAAATAGTTGTAAAAGTTGTTCAGATCCCTTGTGAGAACATATGACATTACAGCGACCCATTACTTTAAGCTTTTCGCCACCATATCCCATCAGTTTCGGTAGGTCCTGAGTTTCCAGAGGGCATTCATTCCTGAGGTATTCCAGGTATACGTGGCTTGGCACACAATTCACTTGTGCTCCTGTGTCTATTTTAAATTTGAGGTAACACAGGAAGGTATCTGTAAAATAAATTACAAAACCATGGTGCAGATAGCAGATACAAAAAATGATTTAGAACACAATGAAGAATCCCCGCTAGAATCACACTCACAAGATGTGAAACCAAGATGGACACATAACGAGTACTTGATTACCCCTCCTGAACAGAATGGAAGCTGTTGCGTCTTTCTGGGAGCTTTCAGCAAGAGGGATCTTCGTGACCTCCTTTCTTCAAGACCTCCGCCAGCAAATACGTTTTTTTTAAAAAAAATAATAAAGCAGGAATTCAACTTGAAATTGGATTTAATAAATCTTCATAAAAGTAAACATAAAATTGGAGTACATTCCAACGCGTTTCGTCTCTCGAACAAAATGAGACTTCATGAGGGAAAAAATATATATAAATAAATATATATATATTTTTTTTTTTAAAAAAACGGTATTTGCTGGCGGAGGTCTTGAAGAAAGGAGGTCACGAAGATCCCTCTTGCTGAAAGCTCCCAGAAAGACGCAACAGCTTCCATTCCGTTCAGGAGGGGTAATCAAGTACTCGTTATGTGTCCATCTTGGTTTCACATCTTGTGAGTGTGATTCTAGCGGGGATTCTTCATTGTGTTCTAAATCATTTTTTGTATCTGCTATCTGCAACATGGTTTTGTAATTTATTTTACAGATACCTTCCTGTGTTACCTCATATCTTTTTAGCACCAGGGGGACAGTGCTTTGCCAGACGCAGATACGTATATTTATTATTATTATCTACATGTGGTGGCCACGTTTTTTCTTCTATTTTAAATTTGACTAGAGTTTTGTCAGCCCCTAGCTTTAAGGTTACATTAGCTTCATCTGCAAACTGATGTGATTTCTGTACTGCTGCAAGGTATATCGATGTGCAATCGGAGTCTGACCCTGCATTGTCATCATTATTCTCTATGGCATGTACAGCCCGCATTTGTGTCTTTGTAGTGTGTGAAAACCCATTACATACCCTGGCAAAATGTCCCTTTTTCTTGCATTTATTGCATGTCTGCCACCTTGCAGGACACACAGCCTCTTTATTGTGCATGTTTCCACAATAGTCACAGGTTGCTGGTGTGTTATTTTTCCCAGTGACTTACTTGCTTTTGATCTCTTTGTGTCTTCTTTCTTGCCAGTATCTGCTGCTTTGATTTTCTATAGCATTGATCTGGTGCTGTGTTCCTCCCAGGACCTGCATGTCTTTTCTTGACATTTCATAAGCTCTAGCAATCCTTATGGCTTTCTCTAGATTTAAATCTTCTTCCTGCAGCAGCTTTTCCTGAACTTCTTTAAATTTACTGCCCCTCACAATACGGTCTTTAATCATATCACCAGCATCATTAAAAGCACAGTCTTTAGCGAGCAAGCGCAGCTGTGTCACCCATTCATCCACAGATTCACCTGTACACTGATTCCTCTCATAGAACACTTTCCTTTGCACTGTGGAGTTTTTTCTGGGGTTGCAATATGCTTCAAACTTTGCAAACAGTACCTCTGTTTTTCTCTTGTCCTCTGCAGTGATATCCCCACTTGCTTGCCACGCTCTGCACACATCACGTCCTTTTTGTCCCACACATATCAGGAAATGAGCTGCTTTTTGTTGATCAGTCCATTTGTCTGCATCTGGGCCTGCAAACACAAGTTCTATCAGCTCCCTCCATTTTGACCAATTTTCTGATATGTTCCCTGATTCCAAATCCAGGGAAGGAATGCTCTTTGTGTTGCTGTTTGCTGCCATGTCTCTCTGACCCCACTTCTGGTACCATGTGATGAATCCACTGAACTATTGGCAGACAACAAGGAGCTTGACAAGAACAGACTTTACTCAGCAGCATCCATCTTACAATGACTGCTACATCCCGCCCCCTGATCACATGACTGTTAACTGTTTCCTAACATGCAGAATTAACTAGGCATAACTATAATACACTTAATACATAACATGAAGCATACACATCATTACAGCAGTAGACAAAGAAGGGAGGTAGACAGATGGTAAGTAGGTGTAGGTAGAGGTAAACAAAGTGTAATTAGTGAAAATATACGTAATAATAATTTTAAATAACTGGTATGTTAACCATTTCCCAGTAATTTAGATTATGCTGAATTTCCTGGGCAAAAAACCTCGAAATAAAAATTGAAGATAATCCTCGTGACTATGATCAGAATGCTGGAAAGTAAAATCCATTTTCTGGTGTTTTCAAAATGATTTTCATTAAATAAAGGGGGTCTGATGCCCAAACCCTGATTTTGTAACAATCTACTGCCCTAAACCCAGACCCATATGGCCAATATAAGAATACACCCTCTGATTAATATCATATTCTTAAAATATTTTCCCCTGCTCGGCAGAAGGCTTGGAATGAGGCCATGCTTCGGAGTTCTGAGAGGGAACACCTAAAAAAAAAAGACTGATTATCTATAGATTCCCTTTATCCTAAGCCTTTGGGGAAAATACAGATTCCCTCGAAGCTCAGAGAAGGTTAAATCTGAGCTACATTTCATCAGTGAACCCTCCATCACCCCCATTCCTCGATTTTACACGGACAAACGTTTTTCTTTTTTCTGAACCTCTTGTCACTGTGAACAGGAGAGAAAGAGTTGGCGTTTTTTTGGTCATCTCAATTTTTTTTCCCCAGTGACCCGTCCAGTCTTATACTGCTTAGAATTTCAGTGAATCAGAGGTTTATTGGTATTGAATACTCTGTCACACTTGTCCCCGAGATGGCCAGTGTCAACACTTGGTGGGTTAATGGCAGTGGCCTTCTCCTTTTGCACCTTGGATTTTAGGTGAAATGCCGGTGTTTGGCAGCACCGCAACACTAGAGCTTGGCAAATAACCCCTATACGAAGACGACAGCCCTAGATGCAATCCTACGGGTCTACAGAAGTGTTTCCCAAACCTGTCCTCAGGACCCTCAACCAGGCCAGGTTTTGCAGATCACCTTGGGGAAATGCAGACTGAATCCTGCAATCACTGAGCAGTAAATCCTATCACCTGTGCTGTGCTTCAGATATCCTGCAAACCTGACCTGTCAGTTGGTCCTGAGGACAGGATTGGGAACCACTGCTCTAAAAAGAGTCCCAAAGCGAACCTCAATGTATTTTCCTAAAGATACCATTGGGCAGGGCAATATTCTACAGTTGTTAAAATGAAAAATAATTAGGTTTGACACATAGGTCCTCTTTTACTATTGGGCACATCTCAAGTGAGCTTACAATCTTACATTGCGGTGCAGTTCTCCACAATTCGGCGGTCTCCAGCGGCAGCAAAATTGTACCATAGAGAAGTAATGGTTAATCTATTCAGAGAATGCCGAACTGCATCAAAGTGTACGTGAAATGATCTGTTTGAGTGGTTCAGTTCAACAGATTTAAACAGGCGAATCCCATAGGAATTAATGTAAAACTATATTAGTGTTTTTGTCTTTATTCAACCATTTATTCTTCTCATTTTCAGCAAATGGTATTTTTATTTATTTTTTTGGAACACCTCTACGTAAACCTCTACACAAAATTTTTGATACCCAATTTTCTTTAAAAGGTGTTTTTTTTTATTTTTTTCTTCTGTAACAGCCTTTTTATTATATATATATATTTTTTTAAAAAAGACCTTTTTGATTATTTCAACACATTTTAATGCATTTTTATTGTTTTATCAGCGGTCTTCGGCGGCTCCATGTTCGCACATCGAAGTGCGCTGGACCAAAAAACACAGCAATCAGGGTTATCCAAAGAGATTCGAAAAGTCACCGCACGTTCGGTGACTTTTCGTTCTCTTCAATTCGGTTCCTTTTGCCGATTGCATTTCGGTGACCCTGCGGTGTATTCAGCAAGCACCACAGGGTCCCCGAATTGCAGGGAGAAGCTACCGCAAACCTGACGAAAACTAACCGAATGCACGCTGAAAACAAGCAAAAACATCTGGATTAACCTTTGAAGAAGCCGAACAGGAGCCGAATCACACAGAGCCGAAGCAGCTGTGACGTAGAGGAGGCAGTGAATAAATTAGAAAAACCATTTGTATGAATCTGGGAAAAAGAAACGCTGTTTGCAAAGAAACTACTGAGCGAAAATGTCTGAAATTTTCACAGGAGGTCCAGGGAATGATAATAAAAAGGGCTGGTACAGAAAAAAATAAGTAAACTGAAAAAAAAAAAAAAAAAAAATCGGACTTTTAAAAAAAAAAAAAAAAAAAAATCTGAAAAATGCTTAAAGTATCCTAAAAAATCTATAAATAAAGAGACTCTTTGCTGCAGAATTTTATAATGAACGGTTTATTAGATATTGAATTAAAACAGGAATATTTTTAACATTGAAGCCTATGGGATTCTCCTGAATAAATTTGCCGAATTAAACCACCGAATGGCAGGGCATTAGGGGAACCTTTCACTGCTGGTTTGTGTTCTCTGAATAGCCGAAGCAGTGCTTCTCTATGGGGATTTCACTGCCCTCGAACAGGCACCGAACAGGCACCGTATGTTCAGGCAATTCGCCAGGATTTGGCGAATTGCCTGCTCTCTGGATAGCCGAATGGCCAGGAAAGGTAACCGAACGCTGATTTTCAGCGTTCGGTTACCTTTCTCAAGCAATTCGGATCTCTTTGGATAACCCTGATTGTCAGTACTTTCTGAATAACCCCTTGAGGAAATCGTAGAGCATTACTTTTACTGCCTACATGGCATTGGGGCATCTGACAACCTTTTACCTACACCTTCTGTGTACTTCATGAAAGAAAGTAATTAACCCCTACAAGACAGGTGGGCCTCGCCTGTCAGGAAGGGATTAACGCTGGTACGCCAAGCTGACAGGGGCCGTCACGAGCCTCTAATTTGGTCTGCCCATGCAGCCGACGCACATCATTGGTTGCAGGGGGACGGCCTAAGGCGCGTACCGGCTGCAGGGAGGGGATGAGGCGGCCCATTGAAGTCAGCAGGGAGTACGCCCCGTGTCTTCAAGGACCACTCGCCGCAGGGACGACATAGCACATCCTGAGGCAGGAAAGGGTTAAAATGACTTTTTGGGCTGACACGCAATTTGTTTTTAAAGTTCCATGGGCACCTGCTTACGTATGGAGAAGCATTCCGGTTCCGCTTTCCTTCTAGATTCCAAGGCTTCTCTTCCGATTCTAGTCATTGATCTATACTAACAGGGTTATTCAGAGAAAGGTGAAAACCAGGAGAACTGGCAGGGAAGAAGATGACAATCTAGACCAAATAGCCGATTTGTAAAGTGAGGTAAATGGGAGAATTTTTCTGGTTTGGCCATTTTGACCTAGAATTTCCACTTCTCCAAAAGTTCTCCTGTTTTTTTTTTTACCTTTTCTTTAATAGACCTGTAAATCGTTTTGAACAAATCTGTGTATTACACAAGCGTCTTATCCATCCCACGCTCATTGAGTTGTGTTTATTGGATTTAGGGCGGTCATCCGAAATGTCATGGCCCCTTGCTGGACCACTGATCAGATGCCCCTTCCTCAGCTGCCCAATTCCTCAAAGTAATTAAATCTAAACCATCTTTTCTTGTCTTCTGCTTACCTTAAAATACAGGGAGTGGGAAAACCCTCATGGTCCAGCAAGGGGATAAAAGTGTACCCGAAAGAGACAACGCTCGCTCTGTCCCTCTACCTGTTGCAGACCATACTAATTGCTCCCTCAGTGATGAGTCCGTGTGGTGTGACCAGCCCCAGATGCCAAGGCCCACCAGGAAATGTATTGGCATTTTGGTGGACCAGTCCTGGGTGGCATGGAGGGACCCTTACATCTGTGGCGCTTTTCAAACCCTTGTGCAGCTTGTCGAAGATCGGAGCCCCTGCACACATCATGGGCTGTCACTCCACCGATGTCCGCATGGATTAGAGGTCTAGGAAATGGGTACAGATAAACCTGTACAGCTCGCAGAACGTACCTTCGTATGTAAAACAGGCTTCTGGTAATCTTACCATGTATGTTAAAAGTATCTCAGTGCTTGAGTTTCTAAAATGAAATCTATTAATCTCATGGAGCAGGAGGCTGAAGTCATAAGTGCCAGACAGGGTCTGCAATGCACCAATGCAGCGTATCTTGTGTCCTCCAGCAACGTGTTATGGAGCTTCGCAAAGGAGTATGTGATATTTTCTGATTTTTTTTTTTTTTTTGACTGGCTGCCAATTTACATATGCAAAAAACAATCCGTCAACGCAAGACCCTGCTGAGACCAAGGACGGTCACATTCACCTGTGAATCCTAAAAATACTATATAAACTTATAACGTTATATCGCAGATGTATTTGGGTGTTTTTTTGGAGGTGTTCTAGAATGCTCTGTATTAATCGGGTCAGTGACGGGGTTTGGTTTTCTTCTTCAAACGATCAAATTGGTAAATTCTCAGGTATATAAGGGGTTAATTGAAAGTTCAAATTCAAAATTCAGACCGCCTGGTGATACGGATGTGTTATCTGTAGCACCTGCGCAGAACGATGGATTGATGGACCAATCCATCGACTCCTGTGTCCCAGGATGCTCTCTGGTTCGAGCTGTCGGAGACAGGATGGATCGGTTGGAGGGGGGGGCATTACACACGGTCTGACCACTTGAAGGGGACACTACCACGGAGTGCGTCCGTGTGACTGCTCTTCCCTACTTCTGTCGCAGCTTTGTGACGGCTCGATGGGGAGGGCCACACTGTGTAGCTTGCGCACGCTACCACCGGACGTGATTTCAGCTTCCCTGTCAAAAAGCTACGACAAACATAGGACAGGGCCTCCATAGGAGGATCGAGCTTTGTAGGGCTGAGTGCACGAACTGCGCTCAGCGAGGTGGCCACTCTCACGTATGTTCCTTCTGCTCTCAAGAACGCTAGTGTGACCGCAGCCTTAAGCTGTAACTAGATTACTTGTGCATTACAAATAAGCCCATACTATAAAACACATGCTGCTGTTTTGTGGGTCCCCCCCCCTATATTTTCATCGCTTGTCTCCTATGATGAAACATTTACCAAAAGCTTTGCTTTGTGGCTTATGCTTATTTAATCTACAGTATTTAACTGTTAATGAGATGGAGGAGGAGATGTTTAGATAAGGCTGCAGGACGGTATTGTTCTTGAGGTTACCCAAGATCAGAGATGGCAGCTGCATGAGATAAAACAGGGAGCTTAAGACGTCTAATCTACCCCCTGGTAATGTCCTTTGAATATATCCCACACATTTCATTTTTTGCTGGTACTGGCCCGTTGGACACCATGACCACATTAGATTTTCCGAGTGTCCCTTTAATCTTCTGCAAACCTGTTATCCAGTAATGGGACAGATTCTTGTTCTGTTTGTTACAGGATTGAAGTCGTTCAAACTTTAACACTGTGCGAGATACACAATGAATCATCCCATTAAATATATTTCTTCGTATATACGCACACTATAGGCCCGAGTCTTGTGAGCAAATATCGCTGTTTGTGATGGGTAACAACACCAAGAACATTGCAGGGTCTGATCGGAGGTTATCATTTATTTATAAAGCGACAGCGTGTCCTGCAGGGTAATACAATGGATAATAGACAACGTCTTCAAATTTTAAAAAAAAGCAAACGAAGCTTGGTGAGAATGAGAAACAGTGAGCATCGACCAAGACTAGAGGACATGTTTAGTAGAATGTGGTTGAGGACATGGACACGGCCTTTATTATTCCAAGAATTGCAACTGTTGTTGGCTGTCACTTTTAGATTTTACTCTCTTGCCAAGGTATGCTTAAAATCTACATTTAATGGTATATGTTAGCTATACAGCATCTGGCATTTTGGAGTGCGTCCCCAGATCGGGTGGGATGCTGAGCTGATGTGTGCGTGGCTAGAATAGGCAATGTGTTTTGGGATACTGTGTATAACCCGTTTTACAGTGAAAACCTACAGGGTTATTCAAAGAGAATCAAAGTCAGCGCACGTTCGGTGACTTTTGTTCTCTTCAATTCGGCTTGATTTGGCGATCCCATTTCGGCGACCCTGCAGTGTATTCAGCAAGCACCACGGGGCCATCGTAGTGCAGGGAAAAGCCGCCGCAAAACTCGGTGAATGCACACCAAAACCCACAAAAACATCTTGATTAACCCTGCCGAACATGCCGGAGAAACCCGAGCAGGAGCCGATCACAGTGCAGAGCAGCCACCGGAAAAAGCCGACACCGCAGACGAATGGAGTGAGGGAAAAAAAAAAAAACAGTACGCTTGAATGTTTGAAAAGTGAAACGCTGTTTGCAAAGAAACTACTGAGCGAAAATGTCTGAAATTTACATATGATCCAATGAATGATAATAAAGAGTGCGGTTACAGAAAAAAGAAAAACGATTTTTAAAAAAAAAACATAAAAAAAGTTTGCTAAAAGACCCTAAAAAAAAAATCTATATATAAAGAGTTTTTACTGCAGAATATTATAATCAATGGTTTATTAGATATTGAATTAAAAGGCTTCAATGTTAAAAATATTCTCCTATGGGATTCGCCCGAATAAAGCCACCGAATGGCAGGGCATTTCGGCAACTTCTCAGCTGTTTTTTGTTCTCTGAATAGACGAAGCATTGCTTCTCTATGGGGAATTCACTGCCCTCGAACAGGCACCGTATGTGCAGGCAATTCACCAAGATTTGGCGAACTGCCTGCTCTCTGGATAGCCGAATGGCCGGGAAAGGTAACTGTATGCTGAATTTCACTGTACGGTTACCTTTCGCCAGCAATTCGGTTCTCTTTGAATAACCCTGTCAGTATTAATGATGGGTCCTGTGCTCAGTTTAATTTTGAAATCCAGAGAGGAGACCTGTGTTACAGAGCGTGTAGAATGCAAACGACATTACTGGGATACCATAGATTCGATCGAAGCAAAAGAAACAAAGCGTTTTAAGCTGTGGATCTTATGAGACGGGTTAGGAAAGTATTCTCAGGGCATTGGTGAGGGTTTGTAACTCATCCCTTAGCTGGTCTAGAGAATTTTGAATCCGTCCGGGTGAATCCAGGACCTCGATGCTGACAGTGTACGGGTCATATCGCACAGCAAACGGACGTTTAATCCGCGCAGCATAATTCCTGCATGAAAGGATAAAAAAAGTTATTAGATCCATCTACCAGATAGCTGAACCATACTGAGAAAAATGCGACACATAGATCGGCGTCGGCAACCTTGGCCTTGCAGATGTTTGGAACTACATTTCCCATGAGGCTAAGCCAACCTAGGGGGGGGGGCCCAGAGCTTCATGGAAGATGTAGTTCCAAAACATCTATAGAGCTAAGGTTGTAGACCCCTGCCCTAAATATATAGGGCTCTATTACATTCTTTGCGCAAAAAAGCTTGCTCAGCGCGTTAACGTTTAACGCTGGTATTACCATCCTCGTGCATTTTTCCATCTGTCGAAAAATTGCGCGCGTAAAACAGACGCACAGAAATCAGTGTGCGCAATGTTTTTTTCACATGATTCAGCCCCGTTCACACTGTGCAATTTATCGCGCAAATTTTGCCGCGATGTTACAGCAAAATCCGCGCGACGTTGCGCTATGTAGCTTCTCAAATGCACTTCAATGGAGCGGTTCACATCTTGCTACCGCGACATGCAACATGGCGCGGCATGTCGCTGGTACATGACCCTTTTTATACAATTTGCATTGGTGGTGCTTTGCAAAATTGCGCAAAACCAAGACATTGCGCGACAATAATAAAAACACGCACAACTTTTTATTGTTTGGGTATGTGTAGAATGTGTAACTATACTGTGCTGTATTGTTTTTCGGGCTGCTGTATTTGGTTTCGGCCAGGACGTTCAGATTTGCCATTAACACGAGCTTTTAAAAGACGTTAAAATTATGCGCGCAAACGCTGTCCATTAAATTTTGCGCATAGATTGTAATAACATCCGCGTACCAGCGCACAGACGCATTTGCGCTCACAATGTTAAGTATAGGACGCGCAAAGTACATTACGCTCGTAAAGGGTTCGTGCAGGTTCACCCGCGGTAGACGTTAACGCGCATTTTTGGCGCGGACGTTGTAATACGACGTTCTGCGCTAAGGGTTTTGCCCCTCGCGTTAATGCCCTTTTACGCACGCGTTAACGTTTGCACACAGAACGTAGAGCCCGTAGAATGGTGAATTTCAACCACAACGGTGTGCCGCAGGAATTGGCTGGATGAGGTGGGCGAGTAACAGGACAGTAGCAGAATAGGGTTGTAGTGAAGCAATGACATAACTGGGAGAAGCTTAACATTTTAATATTCCTTTTTTTAAAATGATTAAGTTAAACTGCTGGTGCGCCTCGACAATTGTTTGCTCCCTATCAGTGTACCACGAGATAAAAAGGTTGAGACGGAGACAGACATTGCGCCATTTTCATCATACCTTAATTTCTCTTTGGCGTCAGTAAAGCTTTCTGACACAAAGTAGACTGACTGGTAGTTCTGGTCTTGATACGGCTGGATAGCGGCATCATCTGGATCGAAGGGTCGGACCTCCGGTTCGTCAGACAGGGAGTGCTGATAAATGATAGGAAATGTTTGTTTGTGTCAAAATTAATTGCTTATAAATATATACAGGTAGAGCATACCCCTTATCCAGAATTTGAAAATTCGGAAGATTAAAACCTATTTTCGGAGCAAATCCGGCTTTCAGTGATTCTGGATTAGGGGAGCGCGGTACGGTCACCGCAGGTGCTTAGGAACTTGGCAGACTGCGGCGCACAGTCGGGAGCCTCTAGGCATGCCCAGCGTGTGCCACGCAACCTGGATTCACGCTGGGTCTCTGCAACGTGTCTGCGAAGAAACGGTGCAGGGTGATCCCGGCATGTGTACGAAGGTGATCGCGGCACTTCCGCCACCATCTCCTTCCTCTAAAACATTGGATTCCCACAGATGCTGAAATCTGGAAGAACAAGAGATCCGGAATGGTTGGGGGGGGGGTTCATAAGCATTCTGGATAACAGGTGTTCGACCCACAAGAAATGGATCAATCATACAGACTATGGAATTGTGGGGGAGACCTTAACAGACCTCCCCAAAAGTTATTGTGCTGTAATTTGCCATTCATCGCCGTGAGATCGCCGCTGCTGATCAGTACATGGAACGAGGAGCGCACTTCCTGCATAGGTTTCTGGGCAACAGTGCACGGACGAGGTGCAAAACTATTGCTCTTGCAGGTCGTTCCACCCAGCATCCTCCATATGAAATAGAGGGAGAATGAGCAGTCCTGTGTTTAGGCAGCAGACGGGACAACCGGCCTCGCGTTTAAAGATTTTGCTGCAACCAGCGGGTACGTGACTTTATATGGGTAAATGGGCATGCATAAAAAATGCAAAAAAGGTGTATGGAGACTTAAATGAAGTTGGGGTTAAAGGACTGATAGGGACTGACATTAAGTGTGACATGGGTGCTGAAGGTTGACTGGGGACTGTTATGGGGTCCGACATTTTTATTTTTTTTGGAGAAAGGATTTTACCAGGAAGGATACATTGAGATTTCTCTCGTTTTCAAGTATGTCTTGGGTGGCGAGTATGTACCGTTAGGTGTCTTGCCCAAGGACACTTACTGGAGAGGTGCTCTTGCCGGGATCAAACCTGTGTCTCCACGGTTATAGAGCGGTGATGTTACCTCTACTCCACCCAGCCGGTACAACATTCAGACTGAAGCAAGCGTGTTATACAGTATAATCAAGGTGTACTTTAAGTAAATATTCACATGAATTGCAAATGCGGATAGATAAACATACCAGCAGTTCCCCATATGATGACAGCAGACCAGCTCCATAGGCTTTCACTTCCCCATCCTGCTTACAGAGGCCAAATTCCACTGTGAACCAGTACAACTGCAGCAAAAAGCATGGAACACAACATATTATAAAGCACAATAGGAGCATGGGGAACAAGGCCGTCAATCCAAGTGTGAGGGGGCATTGCACAGCTGTATTGTAGAGCCGTGATTGTGAACCTTGCCATCCTCGATGTTTCTGAACTCCATGTCCCATGATGCTCTGCCAGCCTTAGGTGTGAATAAGCATCATGGGACATGCAGTTCCGAAACGTCTGGGGTGCCAAAGTTCACCATCACCGTTATGACCCATTCCGTGAATGTGTTCTTGCACATGATAATATAAGCAGGCATCTCGTTTGGTTGGGCTGAATTTATGGAGCTGCTACATAGGAAATCCTGCTTGAGGAGTTTTGTTTTTGAGGCTCGTCCCGATTACCGGCCCAATTAAACGTCTGCTGCTTTAATAGAAGCCCGTCTCGAAAATGTTCAAGGCAAAAAGACAAATTCACGTGCCAGGGGTCTCCTGGACTTAACATCTCAATCTGAAATGTTAACTGCTGCAACAATATACCCAAGTATTATCAGGATTATCGGGATGCTACAATGTATTCCTGTGACGTTTATTTGGATTAGTCTCCCTCATGCGCAAACACTCGCCTGTTAATATGTCTCACCGTACAGCTCTACGTATATGTCTCACCTTACCCGCACAGTAATATGGCAGAAAAATCGCAGGGTTATTCAGAGAGTGGTGAAAAGCAGGAGAATGACTGGAGAATTGAAAATTCTAGGTTAAAATAGCCGATTTGGAAAGTGAGATAAATGGGAGAATTCTTCTGGTTTGGCCATTTTGACCTAGAATTTTCACTTCTCCAGTGATTCTCCTGCTTTTCACCGCTCTCTGAATAACCCTGCAAGTGTAAATACTCGCCCATTTGAAACTTCCGCGTCCATATACATGTGCACTCCAAGCACGTAACGGCATAAATCCACAAAACACATGAGTTTTAAAGTTCCACAAACACATCGACGCGCAATGTTCCTCCTTGTCACATCATCGCCAAACACTCAAACTCCAAATGCTATGTCTATTCCTCCTCCTTATGTCTTCTGCTGTCACGTTTTAAACTCAGTGGTTACGTGTCGATCATTTGTATGTGTCTTATCCCCCGACACCAGTTTGCATGTGTTTTCTGCGTGCGTATCTCCATGACACTTCCATATCTCTATTTCTCATTTCCGAGTCTCCTCGCTTTGCTTATGTCGTACGTCTTCTATCAGCAAATCTTTGGTGTAATGTGGATTTCTATTCTATCTTTAATGCTCATGCCCTGTGCTTTGAGCGACATTCGTAATAGAAACCTCTTGCTGTATACTTGTGGTGCCTTTTTCTACAATGTCTCCTGGATGTCATTGCACCTCTATCAGGGTTATTCAAAGTGAATCGAAAAGTCACCGCACGTTCGGTGACTTTTCGTTCTCTTCAATTCGGCGATCCCATTTCGGTGACCCTGCGGTGTATTCAGCAAGCACCACAGGGCCGTTGAAGTGCAGGGAAAAGTCGTCGCAAACCTGCACAAACTCACTGGAAAACCCAGGCGAATGCACACCCTCATAAACATCTGTATTAACCCCGCCGGAGAAACCCGAGCAGGAGCCAATCAGAGTACAGAGCAGCCGCCGGAAAAAGCAAAAAACAAATTGCAAAAAAATCCCAAAAAATGCTCAAAACAAATTCGGGAAATAAAGAGACTTTTTACTGCAGAATATAATAAACGGTTTATTAGATAGAGTTAAAATGGGAATATTTTTAACATTGAAGCCTATGGGATTCGCCTGAATAAATCTGTCGAATGAAGCAACCGAATGGCAGGGCAATTCGGCAACTTTTCACTGCTGGTTTGTGTTCTCTGAATAGACGAAGCATTGCTTCTCTATGGGGATTTCACTACCCTCGAACAGGCACCGAACAGCCGCCGTATGTGCAGGCAATTCGCCAACATTTGGCAAATTGCCTGCTCTCTGAATAGCCGAATGGCCAGGTACGGTAATCGAACGTGGATTTTCAGCGTTCGGTTACCTTTCGGCAGCCATTCGGAGCTCTTTGCATAACCTCTTATGTCTCCTCATGCTCTTTGCCAGTGGTTCCCAACTGCAGTCCTCAAGTCACTCTAACAGGCCAGGTTTTAAGGATCCCCTTGGGGAAATGCAGACTGAATCCTGCAATCACTGAGCAGCAAATCATATCATCTGTGCTGTGCTTCACATATCTGCAAACCCGACCTGTTAGGGGTACTTGAGGACCACAGGTCTATGCTCTTTGCTAGCCACTTGGTTAAAAACATGGAACGCAAGAAACACAGCAACAGGTCTCTGGGTTAAGTCTTTTTAGGATCGTCTATTGGATCAATGCCACAATATTTCGGCTCAACCGCTGGAGCTGTTCTCGGCTTGAAAGCGGATCGCAGCCTGAAGAATTGTAGCATTGGTTCAATAAACGCTCCTAAAAAGATTAACCCAGAGCACCCAGTTGCTCTGTGTTTCAGATAACAGGGTAATGAGCCACGTCAGGCTGTGTGGCACCTTCCTTTTTTCTCTGTATATACGGCAGCTAGTTACAGGTATTTATAAAGCGCTAACAAGTTCTGTAGCGCTGTACAATGGGTAAGACAGAATAACAATATACATACAAGCTAGACACACAGTAGGAGAGAGGACCCTGCTCGAGAGCTTACAATGGCAGACAAAGACCATTAAGAACATCTCCATCTACTATACACCATGGCAAACTCATGTTGATTCCTCAGCCGCAGTGTAATGATATCCGCGATATGTCTGAAACAGTGCTAGAATGTAGCGGGGTACATTGTTACACCCATAAATCTGAATCTACGAAAAAGCATATAAATAATTTTTAATGTAACAATGACCTGATCGTAAGAGAAAGACTTTCTATCAATGCTAACGAACATTTGTTGCTCTGAACCACTTCACCAGATCACCACCTTGATCGAGCGGACTTTATCTTCAAAAACTCTTGCAGGAGCCCAAGATCACGTAGACTTGATGAGGTCTTATTCTGGGGCAAAGCAAAGGAGTCCTGTTTATTGCAATAGGAATTCATTTGTAAATCGTCTCCAGAGTGAGCAGCGACAGTCTCAGCACCTGGGACATGTTATCCAAGGTGCTGAAACTGAAGAGCTGGGACATCTGCCCATGAAACACACATGCAGTAGCCCTATTTGGCCAGCAGGTGGTAACCTCTGCCTGTCAACTAGGGCTTACTTACAGTAAAAAGGCATCGTACATACGTTAAAATGATATTTTTTAACTGTGTTTAATGTAACGTGGTTTTCCAAAGAACACTGGTCCTGACAGTGTACTTTTTGTAAAACCAGTTGGTAGTTAAGGGGCACACACACACACACACACACACACCTTGTTTCTTACCGTTGACAATTTCTCGATTTCTTCATCTGTAGCTCCCAGCGATGCCAAACCAATGTCCTGGAAAGAACAAACACACAGTGTTCGGATACCACCACTCTACTTCGAGTGTAACTGGTATTTGTTTGGCCGAACAAGAGTTCCTGTACTGTATTCCTGAATGAAGAATAGGTTATACAGTAGCCGCCATTGTGAACCTTGGCACTTCTGATGTTTCTAAACTACATGTCCCATGATGCTTGGTCACACATAAGACTGCATGAGTATTCGAAGACCTTCAGAAACAACTGGGGTGTCAAGGTTCGTCATCACTGGATTATAAGTACCCTTGGTTTCTGAATATTATCCACTTAATTCCTATATTACATTATGGAGAAAATGTGAACCATTGTGATGCATCAGTGCGTCGTGTACATTTCCACATACACATTGCTGTCCAGGGCTACATAAAAAACAGGTACTTTTTTAGCACGTCGCTATGCATTCAATCTTGTATGAAATGGCGGTGAAAGCGTACACGGCGATAGTCATTACTAATATTTCAAATGGGATTCATTTAGGCTAGAGTCTGACATTTTTCTCTCTATAGTATGTGCGTGCGTGTACACAAAGAAAAACACCTGCTAAGGCTCGTGTCAGATGAGAGCAGTGTGAACGTCCGTTTTTGCGCACATGATAACGTCCGTCGCAGCACAGAATAATCGCCAATGGAGCCCCCACACGAAGTGCGTCCGCACCGCGGGCGCACGAAGTGCGTCCGCACCGCGGGCGCACAACGCACGCGGACGCAAGTTAGGCAAGAACGTAAAACCGCTAGAACTGACGTGCGGAGTGCGCTGCGTCCGCAACGTCCGCATAGCTTTGTGTGTGAGTGATGAACGAGGTCAGACGGACTGCATTTATACGTCCAGCATTTTTGACGGACAAAATGGTTTTCAGATTTAATTTATTTTCCCTGCTACATCCGTCAAAAATAACGTCAGTTAAGAAAACAGCCTGTGTGGCCACTATTGCGTCTTCCGTCAGAAAGTGCGTCCGTACTGCACAGGCGCACAGTCTGTACAAAATGCGCTCGTCTGACACCAGCCTAAGGCTAGGGTCAGACGAGCATGATTTCTACGGACCGTACGTCCGTGCACACGGACGTACGTCAGTACAGAAGACACAGTAGTGGCCACACAGTCCGTTTATTCACTGACGTATATTTTGACGGATGTGGGAGGGAAAATAAAATAAAAAGCAAAACCATTTTGTCCGTGAAAAATGCTGGACGTATAAATGCAGTCCGTCTGACCACGTTCCATCACTCACACACAAACCTATGCGGACGTTGCGGACGCAGCGCACTTTGTGCGGCCGTTCTAGTGGTTGTACGTTCTTTCCTGCCTTGCGTCCGTTTGCCGCGGCGGTGGTGCGTCCGCAGTTCAGTGCGGACGTACTTTGTGTAACAGGCTCCAATGGACTTTCTTTCATGCTATCACGGACGTACTTTTAGGTGCAATCACGGACGTGAACACTACGCTCGTCTGACCCCAGCCTAAAAGCCACCATGAAGAAAAAACAAAATGATGCCCCGGTGCACAGTCCAGTAAGTATATAGAACAAAAGGGAGATGGACACACTCAGGGACTTTAAGTCCCTGAGTGACACACACACCTCTATATATCTTGCGCTATCCAGCTCCCGTTCCCACCAGCTTCCTAGCACAAAAGAAAACATTGCTTTGGCACAATATTACACAAGTAGTCTCTGAAATCTCTAGCCCCCCCCCCTGTTGTGTAATATATTGATGTAGTGTGGTGCTGGGAATGATATGCAGTTACTAGGAAGAAGAGTCAACTACTCTTAATTGCACATCATTTGCATGTCAAACGTAAACCCGTCACCAGTCAGAACCATTGTTTGTGGAATTTTTATTCATTTGCACTGTAAGAAAACTTATAAATATTCAACGTATTCCTTACTGGAGCAACTTGATTGACAAGATGTTGCCATCTATTGGACAAAAGGAATTACTGCAGTTATGACACCTGTGCAGGATCAGCTGGACAAAAGTCCCAGAGACATTCCCCAGCTGTTTTTAAAATGTGTTGGCACCCCCAGGCATCATGCCCACAGTGCTAAAAGTTTGCATTTGGGCTCCAGAATGTGCCTCCAAACGGACTTCATCTGCAACAAATGAATTTCAGTGGAAATGATTCAGCATAGCCCTAGATCGGGTTGACTTATTCTTGAGCTGCCATGTCTGATATTGTTGATCGTGTACACGATACCAAGGAAGGAACCGGGTTAAAGAAGACTCTGTGATCTCTTATGCTACTGGAATGACTCCTGGTTTCTATCACCGTGCCTAAAATTACTGGCTACAGAAAAAAAAAAAAAACGACACCTACACAATGTCGCACCTAGAAAAATGTTGACCAATGATGCAAGCTAAACTAAACAGGTTTTGCTGCATGAATTAAGCCTAGGGTAAGGTATTGGGGTTTAAATGACATTTTACAAAAAACAGTATACATAGTCCTTTTTTTTTTTAACATTTTTCAGTATGGGGACATGGCCCAGGTGTCTCTTTTTTTTACCGTGCCCCAATTTGCACATACCATTTTAACAAGGTACAACACTTTTCCTCATCTATTTTTTATCATTCGAGCCTCTGCTGTCACCCCAGCACAATGCGCCGTTTATTATGTGAAGTCTAAAGTCATACATTCAGTTTGAGGTCAGGGAACAGAAGAAGGAATGCGTTGGAAACGTATGGCGCGTTACCACAGAGAGGTGTAAGAGGTTTCTTTGCGGCTTGGCTGCGGTGCTTAACAAGTGTATGTGATAAACATCAGCCTGCCGGCGACCGCCAAATACATTAAATAATATCACATAATGCAAACACTTGAACAAACCACAAGCTCTCCTCTTGCACGGGTTTCTGTTCGTTTACATACATCAGGGGGTGTAAGTCGTCTCCTCTAACACCCCTAGAACTAAATCCCTCCTTATGTTAACATACCGTAACCTGGTTGTCCAAATCCTCAAAACCTTGCAGGCAACCCGTATCTTCCCCATCCCCTTAAAATGTACCCCTTATGCTAACACAGCTTCTAATAGTCAGCGTCGAAGACCTACACTGTGACACAGTGGTTCTCAACCCTGATTCTCAGGTCCCCCCTAACAGGCCAGGTTTGCAGGATATCTGAAGCTCAGCACAGGTGATATGATTTGCTGCTCAGTGAGTGCAGGATTCAGTCTGCATTTCCCCAAAATAATACTTAAAAACCTGGCCTGTTAGGAATCCCTGCTTTAAAGCATAGTATATTTATTAAAAAAATAAAAAAAATGTATATACAGGTTGTGTACCCCCTTGTCTTGACTCCAGGAAACTGGAATTTTGAAATTTTTGTAGCCATCTAGCTTTTCCTAATTCCGGACCAAAGCTCGCAAACACTGCAGCGGACTGTGGCACTTGCTGGGAGAACCGAAGCAGCCCCAGCATGTGACACTGCTTGGATTCCCACTGACTCAAGGCATTGTGTCCGCGATGAAATGCTGCAGAGCGCTCCTAGGTTGTGTACAACTAGTAGGCAGGAAGGGGATCGCAGATCTCCTACCACGATAATCTTTCAATAAAACATAAGAAAAAAGATGTCATCTGCAATCGTTTCTATACAATTCCAAGTGCAACAAAACACTATCCGAGGTTTTCGTTTGCTCGAATGGCTATTGAAGCGTAAGCTCACTTGCCCCATCAAGGCATCTCTGAGTCCTAACCAATGTACCAAAAGCTGCTCCTCTGACGAGCTACATGCCCTCCTGCTGCTTTTCAGCTAAGGAGAGGCAGAAAAATGGTGGGTTTTATTTATACACGCACCAAGCACTTCCCATTTGGGGTTGAAAACAAAAACATGGAAAAAGGAACAGCAGCAAAAATGACTGACTGGTGTTACAGCATAATATACATAAATACCGAAAAAACGGTGTCGTGCCTGTACTCGGAGCGGCTGCAACAGCCAGGAGGTACTCAGAGGAGCAGCTTTTGGTACATTGCAGAGTGACTCCTAACCAAATAGGTGCCTCGATGGGGTGAGTGAGCTTACGCTTCAATGGCCATTCAAGCAAATTAAAAACGGGTAGTGTTTTGTTGCACATGGAATTGTATAGAAACGAACGCAGATGACATCTATTAATTTTTTTCCTTGTTATGTTTTATACATGAACTGGGCTGTTACTCCTGGCAGTTGCAGCCGCTCTGAGGACGGGCACAACGCCATTATTTCTATTTTCCCCCCACATTTCATCCGACAATCAATTCCATTAAATTACATCTATTATTTGCTAGATCTGCTCTTATGTAGAAATGCTGTACACATGATAATTTATGCATGAAAGTCCGTCTCCCACCATGTCTCACATCCTTATTCCGCAATCCCTTTACCCACCTTCTCTCATTACACAAGTAAAAAAACTTTGAATACCGAAAAAATATTTTGTTTGCTTTTTAACATATAGGTATGTAAGTATTCAATATATTAAAATAATTATTTTTCGTTACCTGAGAGAACTGAGCGAATGTTTTATCAGCCAACATTGGGACGTGTCCAAGAAGCTCGTGACAGCAGTCCCTGATGAAGACAGAGGAACATCAATCTTGGTGTCATTTGAGTGGACAAACAAAAAGCAACTGGGTCAAATTCTAAACCAAGGATCTCAAACTCTGGCCCCCCGAGATGATGCCGAACTACACTTCTCATGATTCTCTGATCTATTTCATTCAAAGTATTTTGGGAATTGTAGGCCAGCAACATTTGGCTCCGGGTACAGTTTAAACAGAATTTAATGCATTATCGCCAGCTCTATAAATAGGTAAATTAGCCGGTTGCCTAAGACCTCATTCAAACAGGGGCCTCGCATGCCAGGCTTTATGCAGAATGTTCGTTTGTAAACTCATCGTGCATAGGATTTTCCACATAAACCTGCTCTTACATTCATACGCTGCCATCTACAGAAGGTACAGGGAACCTTAATTAACAAAAATATATATATTTCTGTATTAGCATAACAAGTGGGGTCTCACATTTGAATATTGCATGTGGCCTTGCAAACGTTCGGGCAGAGTTTGGCAACCTTGGCCATCCAGCTGTTTTGGAACCACATTTGCCTTGTGGCTCTGCAAATTAATGAGTAGTTGAGTATGATGGAAGATGCAGTTCAAAAACATCGAGGTGGGGGAAAAGTTGCTGACCCTTGCTCTAGGGCAGGGATGTCCAAACTCCGGCCCCCCCAGATATCCATGAACTACAACTCCCTTGCCTCTCCATCCATCTAATACAGTTAGAGATTTCTGGGAGTTGTAGTTCAGGAACATTTGGGGGACCGGAGTTTGAACATCCCCACTCTAGGGCCACCTCTGATAGTCATGTTTTCAGTACAATTAAGCTGTTATGTTTCTTGTAGAACAATTTATGTGGTTTCTTACAGGAATGAAAACTGAAAGGCTACGAAATTAATGGAAGAGTGACACAGTATGTACGCACAATACATCGTCCAATGAACTCACATTTTGTATGTTTGTAACCGGTTTTCTGTACAATATTTACCGAACTGACCTGCTAAGCACAAAGACGTGTACTTCTTCCTTTAGATGAAGAGACTCGGATTCCTAATCTATCAAAGTCTGATTCATTTGGTGAACGGAAAACTCCTGATTGACCCTCGCAGTTTGAGCTGTCGAATGAAAACCCAAATATGCAAAATCCTGATACTCACTACAATATTTATGGTACGATTCTTTTCCTCAAATAAAAGCTGAGCGCCTCATTATTAAGTGGGCTGGTGGGGGGGGGCATGGGGACTCCGTGTCCCACCATGTACATCTACTCGTCAGCTCTGACACGTGATTCAGGTCAAGTAAAGATGGAGAGTGGACAAACACTGGCTCTGTGTGTGTCCATTACCTTTTACCTCCCTAGACATAAGGTGAAGAATCAGCAAGGTTATTCATTGTGAGAACGGAAGATCCTATTTTGTAGGTTTTATAAAACATGAGGGTCCCCATTTGGCTAACCCTCCAATTTACACAGGCTGAAAAAAGATGTGTGTCCTTTGAGTTCAGCCTTTCACACATCACCTACTGCGGTTGATCCATAAAAAGTAAAAAAAAAAACAAAAAAAACAGTCTGAAGCGCTCGCCAATATGTAACATACTGGGAAAAGATTCCTTCTTGACCCCAGAATGGTGTCAGATTTCTCCTTGGATCAAGAAGCTTTTACCCACACATTAAATATTATAACCCTCAATATTCTGTGTCTGCAGGACGTCATCCAGTCGTTGTTTAAAAGTCTGTACAGTCTCTGACCCAACCACCTCAACAGGCAGAGAATTCCACAGCTTTAGTGTTCTCTCACTTTAAAACAAAACCCTTCCTGTGCTTTAGGCTGAATTTCCTTTCGTCCAGTCTAAATGGGTGACCTCGTGTTCTGTGTATAGTCCTGTTAATGAATAGGTTTCCAGACAATGGTTTATAATGGCCCCCATATACAGGTGAAACTCGAAAAATTTGAATATTGTGCAAAAGTTAATTTATTTCAGTAATGCAACTTAAAAGGTGAAACGAATATATGAGATAAAATCACAGCTTGAACTATCTCATATATTAGTTTCACCTTTTAAGTTGCATTACTGAAATAAATGAACTTTTGCCCGATATTCAAATTTTTCGAGTTTCACCTGTATATTTATATAAAGTTATCGGATCCCCTCTAAGGCGCCGTTTCTCTAAACTAAACAGGTTTAAGATTGTTAGTCTTTCCTCATAACTTAAATCTTCCATTCCCCTTATTAATTTAGTCGCCCGTCTCTGCACTTTTTCTAGGGCTATAATATCCTTTCGTAAAACAGGTGCTCAAAATTGCACGGCATATTCAAGGTGGTGCGTCTTACCGCTGATTTATAAAAGAGGCAAAATTATATTTTTGTCCCGAGGCTGAATTCCCCTTCAAGGCTAGGGTCAAACGAACGCATTATTCGCAGCGACAGTCAAAAAGTGCATCCGAACGCATTGACGTATTTGTTCACGAAAAGCGCAAAAACGGTCAGACGACGTGCATTTTCGTGCGTGATTTTTTTACGGATCGTCAATAAAACACTTTGGGCGTCTGGACGTTATGTAGGCGTAATGTCCAATTAGCAGCGTCTGACATCTCCTAATCACGCACACACGCCGCTAGTGGACGCAGCGCACTCTGTACGTCAGTACTAGCGGTTCTGCGTTCGAAAAAATGCGTTCATTTTCCACTTGCGTTGCGCGGCCGGACTTTCGTGCGACCGTACTTCGTATATTGGCCGTCATTGCCCGTCATTTGCTGCTACTGCGGCCGTGATTAAGTACGCCTAAACGCATGTTAAAAATGCGTTCGTCTGACCCCAGCCTTAATGCCAATACCTTGCTGGCCTTGTATTTGAGATTTATAACACTACATATATCTAGTGATAGTTTAATTTAGGTCAGGGACAGCAGCCTTGACACTCCAGGTGTATTGGAACTACATTTCCTATGAGACTGAATCAGTCTATGGCTGGCCGTCCACTGGCACCGTAGTCGGGTGACCAACTTGGTCACCTGACTACAGACATAGCCATCGGCCGACCAGGGTTGCCAACTGGCAGCGTCTGGACGATCCAGGTCGGCCAATAGACAGGTTGCCAAAAGAAAAAAATAATAAAGTGTTTCGGCAACATGGACAGCCCCCATCCAGTGCAAACTGAGCAGGGCAAAAAAAAATTCCTTGCTGAAGACTGCAGGGAGGTGATTAGCCCCATGTCCCTGGTGTTGAAAAAGGTTTCAGCACCAGGGACAGCAATGCTGAATGCAGCCATCTCAAAGAGAAAAAAAAAAAGAAAAAAAAGACCAGTTTGGCAAGAGACAAAAAGCGTGGTCTGTTTTTTTAAAAAAATTACATGCAAAATCGAAACCCAAAATTTCACCTAAAAAAACAAAAAATAAGGCTTTTTGCTGCAGATTAAAAAAATAAACTGTTGATTAAAAAATAAAAACAAAAATATTTTTTTACATTGAATCCTATGGGCTTCATGCTGAATCACTCTATGGGGCACTTTCCCTGCTGCGGCATGACGGTTTAACTATATAGTTCATCTTTTTCATGTAAATTGTACCAGATCATCCTGGCGTCGTCCGATAAATCCTATTGAAACGGGAAAGATCCCTAGTCTGTTGTAGATGCAAAAAAATTTCCATGATGATCAAATGCAGTGGAAGAGGGCGGATTTACCTGCATGTTGTAGGATCGGCAGGATGACTTCAGACAATATCAGATCATCACACAAATACAGTGCCAGTGGACGGCGAGCCTAATGAGTGGCTGAGCATCAAGTTGGAGCAGTTCCAAAACACCTGGAGGGTCAAGGTTGCTGACCCCTGCTACAGGTTTTTGTTTGCATGACCACGTCTTACTTACGGCTCCGGGGAGTGCATAGGCGAGGATGCATGTCGGATATACTGAGTACACTGGAAAACACGGAAAGCCAAACTGGCGAGGAAATCGCGTGCAGATAGAAGTCCGGCAACAGGGCGCAACTGAAACCCAGTTCTCTCTGTAATATAAAATGAACAATAAAATTACATTCTAATGCATCAATGTGCTTAAAATGATCATTTCTTTACAATTCTCCAGTTTATCCCCCTATATATCCCCCTATATATTGGGGGAAAACAATGCATTGTTTCACAATCTGTTTCTGAACAGGAAATAAGTTTTGTGGAATGTATGAAATCATTTCATATTCCTTATTGCCGCGTGTTGGACTGTGTGATCGAGGTCATATTGCCAGTAATAGTTAGTTGTTGGCGCCATCTAGTGGTAATTTCCCCAGGGTGGCATTTTTAATTTCCAGTCATCACTCCGCACTGGGTCACTCCTGGAAGCATAGTGTAGTCTCCCTCATAAAATGTTTCGAATTGACCACTGCTGGAGACAAACTCTATCAAGGAGTCAAGAATTAAAATACAATTAATAATTTACTTTAGAATGCAATAGGCCTGGTTGGTGTGCGCTTAGGTTTAAGGAAGGGCTTTACTAATACAGGAGCCAGGTTGCCATATTTTATGCAAAAGTATAAATAAATCATTCCTGGGCTCCTAAGTTTGATATAAGTTTGCGAAGGCCTGGTTTAAGTATTAGAAGGTTTCAAAGCATCAATATGTGCAAACCTGGCTTAGAACCAGAAAGTTGCAATGTTTAAAAATGTATTCTATAAGCCCAAAACCTTCAATAAGATGTGCTCTCTCTCACCGCATTAAACACTTTGGGCCTGAGGTAAAGATACCAGCTACTACTGTTCGCTTAATGCAAGGTTTCCCAAACCTGTCCTTAGGACCCGCTGACAGGCCAGGTTTGCTAGATATCTGAAGCACAGCACAGGTGATATGATTTGCTGCTCAGTGATTGCAGGATTCAGTCTGCATTTTCCCAAGGAGATCTGCAAAATCTGGCCTGGCTGAGGGCCCCGAGGGCAGGTTTGGGAAACCCTGGCTTAAAGGTTTAACTGCCATTGCAACGGAATCACTAGCTTTGTTTGTGACTCAGTTGTTGCAACAGGTTACTGTACACTAACAGCAGGGGTGGATCCAGACACAGGTTTCGGGGGGGGGGAATCTACCAGTTTTGGTTAAGAGCTGGTGTTGGGTTTGCAGTGACAGGCAGAGACGCACCTAATCGCAAGCTGTGCTCGTTACACTCACTCTCCCCAGAACATTGCACAGGGTCTGTTCACATGTGGCTCATGAGCCCTGCGAACCCTTTCCATACGAGGGGCACAGGGTACCCCCCAGCTCACATGGATATATTGTCCCCAGCTCACATGAATATATTTGCCCCCAGCTCAAATGGATATATATTTGCCCCCTAGCTCACATGGATATATTTGCCCCCCCCGCTCTCACCTCTGCCAGGCTCAGAGTACCCACCGGCCGCTTTTCTTCCTTCGTGCGGCCACCAGCAGCCACTCGTAGGGAGAAAAATGTCCGGCGGCAGGTCAGTATCTCGGGGGTGCAATTGCCCAGGTGCCCACCCTGGATCCGCCCCTGACTAACAGCTCCTATACGTTGTATATATTGTATATGAGCCATTCTAATAACGGCTCAGCATGAGGCTAGCGGGCCATTCCTGGGTGGCACTCTGGTTTCATGAGAATTTAAACAAAAACTAAATGTATATAACGAATTTGATTCGTTATACTTTTTCACAAGAGAACCAGTGATTAAATGATTCCTGCGTAGGATTTGTTTTATTGGGGTTTTTATTTAGTTGTCCAAAATTTCGAATCGATCCCAACTTACATTACATACAAGTACTAAAGCAAACAACTTAACAAAACTAATCAGAATTGTTTGACTGTTTGGCCTGTGGTGCTAAATCTGTTGTCAGCGCCACAAGCCAATGTACAGCTCAATATTTAACCCTAGCTTGCCTTTTAAACAGCAGAATTTGATTCATTGGGCTTTAGTGATCTGAAATTCAAATCAATATCGAATCGATCCCAACTTACAATGGGGTTTTTAGTAGTCCAATATACCAAACGAAACGACATTACAAAACAAAATTATCTTAACCCCTTAGTGACCGCGGACGTACCATGTACGTCATGGCCGCGGGTCTCTTTTAGACCCACTGACGTATATGGTACGTCCTGCGGTCTTTTGAGCGCTGGAAGCGATCGGATCGCTTCCAGCAGCTCAAACGCCATTGCAGGCTGCCTGGGAGTCCAAGCATCCATGCAATGGCGGTTAGAAGTGCCGGGGCACCTTGTGATTACTCCCCGGGAGCGATCAACATCCGGTTTCACCGGAGAGGTGCCCAGCACTTCTAGAGAGCGCTGGAAGCGATCGGATCGCTTCCAGCAGCTCCAGGGCCATTGCACGCTGCCTGGGAGTCCAGGCATCCGTGCAATGGCGGACAGGAGTGCCGGGGCCCCTTGTGATCGCTCCCCGGGAGCGATCAACATCCGGTTTCGCCGGACAGGTGCCCCGCACTTCTACAGAGCGCTGGAAGCGATCGGTATCACTTCCAGCTGCTCTGAGTATATTGCAGGGATGCCTCGACATCGAGGCATCCTTGCAATATGGTTACCTGCCGCCGGTCCGTCTGTGATCGCTCCCCCCGAGCGATCACTTCCGGTAGCGGCAGGAAGTACTGAGTGCCACGAGGTATCGTGGCACTCAGTACAAAAATGATCACATAAGTGATCAGGTGCTCTGCTGGGTGCCTCGAGGGATCAAGGCACCCAGCAGACTAAAAAAAGTGTAAAAAAAGAAGAAAAAAGTAAAATAAATAAATAAAAATGAATAAAATAAAATAAAAGTGACAGCCAAGATGGCGCTGCCCTTCTAAGGGCAGGGTCATCTTGGGGCTGTGTGGGATGTTCCTAGCCTGCCTCATCAGAGAGGCAGGCTAGCAACATCCAATCAGAAGTAAGAAAAAATCAAAATAACATTTCTAATTTGTCAGGTCAGGTCAATATTTTGTAAATATTGGCTCTGACCTCTGTGATTCTCCCTCCCTCTCCTCACTTGTGTTTTGGTGAGCGAGAGAGAGAGATCAGATTTGACAGGTTAGAGATTTTAGGTAGATTTAGTGAGATTAGAAAAATTGAGGCAGATTTAGAGAGATTTTAGGGAGATTTAGAAGAATTGAGGCAGGTTTAGAGGGATTTAGAGAGATTTAGGTGTTTATTTGTATTTTCTTGTGAAACCCAATGGTTCTTCTAAGAACCAACAATCCGCTTATATATATAATAATTATAAAATTTTATAATCTATTATATATAATGTCTGAGAGGGTGTACAGCGCCGAGGAGGCATATGCCATCCTGGCGTCAGAGTCTGAGGCATCTGCGTCAGACTCAGACCCTGATTTTGACCCCGCTAACTGCTCAGAGACGTCGCTAGATACATTATCTACGCTGGCTGATGTATCTAGTGATGTTTCTGATGCAGATCCTGGGCCACCACCTGCCAGCAGGAGACGCACAGCTCCAGCTGAGGAGTGGGTAGTGCCTCATCGCCAGAGGCCAGATATCCCTCCTTTCACGGCAAATCCTGGCACCAATATTGATGTTGCAGGATTTACCGCCACACAGTTTTTACAGGTGTTTATGGGGGATGATTTGTTGGGCCACATTGTTGCCCAATCAAATTTGTATGCCCATCAGCATTGTGCTGCGAAGCCAGACTCCTACTTGGCAAGGCAGCAATGGACCCCGCTAGATGTGCCAGAATTTCTGAAATTCTGGGCACTTACTATGCTGATGGGCATCATAAAGAAGCCCTCAATTCGCTCCTACTGGAGCAGTAGCCCCATCTGCAATACCCCCATTTACCCCCAATCAATGTCACGTAGAAGGTATGAAAACATTTTGCGTTTCATGCACTTCAGTGACAACAGCCTGTGCCCTCCTAGAGAGCATCCCCAGTTTGACAGGCTGTATAAAATCCGCCCCCTGATTACCCACTTCGCCGCCAGGTTTGCAGAGGCTTATACACCTTATATATCTGCGTGGATGAATCCCTAATGAAATACAAGGGAAGGCTGGGATTCAAGCAGTATATTCCTTCCAAACGCTCCAGGTATGGAGTGAAGGTGTATAAGCTCTGTGACAGCGAGAGTGGGTATACTCAGGCCTTCCGGGTGTACGAGGGAAAGGATAGTAGCCTTGACCCTCCAGGTTGCCCAGAACACATGGGAACCAGTGGCAAGATTGTGTGGGACCTACTTTTTCCCCTGATGAACAAAGGGTACCACTTGTATGTTGATAATTTTTATACGAGTGTCCCTTTGTTCAAGCTGCTGTATTGTTTTGATACAGCAGCATGCGGTACTGTTCGCAAGAACCGCGTAGGTTTCCCAGCACAGCTTGTCCGCACCCGGTTAAAAAGGGGGGAGACCTCAGCTCTGCGCCAAGAGGAGCTGTTGGCGGTCAAGTACAGAGACAAGAAGGATGTATACCTTCTATCCCCATCCACACTGAGAAGTCTGTGGAGGTCTCTGTACGTGGCAGAGCTGAGCGCATCAGGGAGCCAGTGTGCATCAAAGCCTATAACTGGCATATGGGTGGGGTTGATCTGGCAGATCAGCTGCTCCAGCCCTACCAGATTATGCGGAAGTCAAGGGACTGGTACAAAAAGGTTGCAATTTACCTGATGCAAATTGCAACCCACAATCGTTTTTTGCTCTGCAAAAAGGCAAACCCCGGAGTGACGCTGTCCTTTTTACAGTTTCAGCTCCAGGTCATTTCGGGGTTTTTGTACCAGGATGCACATGCTCCCCGGGCGGTGATGGGGGACAGAGTTGGGGCTACACATTTTATTTTTAAAATCCCCTACTGAGGGCAAACAGAAACCCCAAAAAAGATGCAGGGTGTGTTTCAAGAGGGGGCAGAGGAGAGACACAATCTTTTACTGCCCAGAATGCCCTGGACAACCTGGTCTGTGTCTTGGGGACTGTTTCAAGCTATATCACACTGTGCGTGATCCGTGATTTTTTTTTCCCTTTCTATTTTTTTCTTACACACTAGTTAGTTAGTTCAGTTTAGTTTATTTTTCTTTTACTGCACCAGACTTTTACATTTTATTCCTACATTTTTATGTTCTACAATTGGTGCTGTATTTTGCCAAAATCTTGGCAAACCTATGCATGGGGGGCATGGGTGTACTCAGGAGACCTTGCAGAAAACAACCTGGAGAGTTTTCATGCAGTAACAAACAACAGTGTCTCCTAAATCACAGTCCAAATCTAATGTGGGCGTAAAAATCTGAAAATTGAAAAATTACCGCCACACACCTTCTCAAATGTTTTGGGCTAAAACCGTTGCATCCATGGCATCAAAGCACTCCATATGCAATACCTTGGGGTGTCAACATAACAAATATAAACAATTTTCTGGCAATAATTCAAACTGGGGTATGCGGTAGACCCAAAACCAAAGATAGGCCTAGCTGAAGAAATAATCTCAATTTCAACTCCAATGACAAAGTCATAAAAATTGTATTTGAACCTTCCCAAAATCCTGGCAAACCTATGCATGGGGGGCATGGGTGTACTCAGGAGACCTTGCAGAAAACAACCTGGAGAGTTTTCATGCAGTAACAAACAACAGTGTCTCCTAAATCACAGTCCAAAATTGATCTGGGTGTGAAAATGAAAAATGACCACCAAACTGTATCCAATTTGTTTGGAGCAAACGGTTGCATCCATGGCATAAAAACACTCCATTTACAATACTTTGGGGTGTTAGCTTACCAAATATATGCACGTTCATAAAATTGGGGTATGTAAAACGGCCCCTAAAAAGAAGATAAGCAAAGAAGATACTGTATGTCAAATTAGAAAATTGACAAGCACATGTCAAAGATTGGCGTAGCACCCCAAAAACAACAGAACAAATCTATATATGGGTGGTATCACTTTACTCAGAAGATGTTGAACATATTTTGGCGAGTTTTTTGGCAGTAACCCATAACTGCATTTGACAATTCATGCCTAAAGTACAATGTGTGTGAGAAAATAACACAAAAAGTGACTACCTGAAAGTTTGACATAGAGCTAGTGCATGGAAAGTGTTAAAATACAACTCTTTGAAGTACCCTAGGGTGTGCCCTTTCTAAAAATATATGGTTTGATGGGGGTAAATTACTTTGGCCGGCTTCAAAAATGTCCCAAATAGGACATGGGTGCATGATGACGAAATGTGAAAATTCCAAGTTGGAAAACTGAAATGCGCACCCCCCAAATAAGGCCTATTAGCCCCCAAATGACCCGACATACCTATACATGGGTGGTGGTATCAATTTACTCAGAAGATGTTGCTGAACATATTTTGGGGTGTTTTTTGGCAGTAAACCTTAAAGTTCACAGTACATGTATTCTTAAATTGCGTTAAAAAAAAATCAAAAAAAAAAAATCACCAAAACTTTTTTTTTTCTCAAACTTTGGCATAGATTTGTGGTAAAATGGTTTGCATGGAAAGAGTCAAAATACCCCAAGTTTAATACCTTGATTTGTGTACTTTAAAAAAATATGTATATGTGGAGGGTTATTCAGGAATTAGTGACAGATATCAGTGTTACAATGTCACTATCACTAGTTTTGAAAATAAACTCTTTGGAAATGGCAAAGTGCTACTTGCACTTATTGTTGCATAAAATAAGAAAAAAAGCGAGGAATATGTAAACATTGGGTATTGCTAAACTCAGAACTAAATTTAGAAACTACTAAGGAATTAATTTTTTTGACGGTTGTTGATACATAAGAAATTTTGGGGGTCAAAGTTCAAAAAAGTGGTGTTTTTTCAATTTTTTGTAATATTTCACAATATTTTTTATAGTAAATTATATGAAATGATGAAAAAAATGGTATCTTTATAAAGTCCATTTAATGACGAGAAAAAAAGTGTAAAATATGTGTGGGTTACATAAACGAGTAAGAGGAAAATTTGACGTAAACACTAACAGCGCAGAAACGTAAAAACAGCAGCAGTCACTAAAGGACGGATGTGTAAAACCGCCCAGTCACTAAGGGGTTAAAACTGAACAAATTTTTCCAGTCGCGCACACATCTATTCTGTACCACCTTATCTATTCTATACCATCCCCTGTAATTGGTGTCATTCCCTCTAAGGCTAGGGTCAGACGAGCGTGATTTCTACGGACTGTACGTCGTTGCACACGGACGTACGTCAGTACGGAAGACGCAGTAGTGGCCACACAGTCCGTTTATTCACTGATGTATATTTTGACGGATGTAGGAGGGAAAATAAATTAAAAAGCAAAACCATTTTGTCCGTGAAAAATGCTGGACGTATAAATGCAGTCCGTCTGACCACGTTCCATCACTCACACACAAAGCTATGCAGACGTTGCGGACGCAGCGCACTTTGTGCGGCCGTTCTAGCGGTTGTACGTTCTTGCCTGCCTTGCGTCCGTGGGCCGCGGCCGTTGTGCGTCCGCAGTTCAGTGCGGACGTACTTCGTGTGTCGGGCTCCGATGGGCTTCCTGTCATGCTATCACGGACGTACTTTTAGGCGCAATCACGGACGTGAACACTACGCTCGTCTGACAGCAGCCTAAAAGAACTAAAGGAAATTCTTATTTGCTGGATGTGTAACTAACTATATAAAAATGGGGCAAAGGGGTTCCTCCAGGTCAGTCACTCAACTACAAGAAATGACCAATATCTTCATGATTTATTAGAATCCAACATAAAATTAAAAGCTTTAACCTGTTACTGTCTCAACCGTCACCCAGCCATGATGCGAATTATTGGAATATGTAGCAAAACAAGAGGACATAGTGTTAGATTAGAGGGGCAAAGGTTTAAAAGTAACACCAGGAAGTAGGAGAGGTAGAGGCCAAAACAGTGATTGTGTTTAAGCAGGCATGTGTCACGGTTCCCAGATCCCACCACGCAGTACTTAACGCCCAACACTCCACAGAGCCCAAAAGCCACCAACAGAGTAGCCGTGAAGAATCCAACTGTCTGGTCCTTAGAATTGGCCAGGTAAACTAGCTAGACAGAAAAGGGTTAAGCAAAAGACAATGTTGTAACAAAACCAGGTTAGCAACACGGGGGTAGTCAGACGAGCCAGAATCAGGAATACAGAGTATAGAATAGTCAAATGGAATAGCCGGGTCGATATCAGTGCAGTAGCGTAGTACAAGAAAATAGTCTAGGGCAACGGAAGGCAGAATAGACATAAAACAAGCAGAGGTCAATAACAGGTTAAATCACAATAGCCTTCAGGTTCAAGGCGCTCAGGTATGGATAACCACAATCTGGCACTGCTGGGAATTAACTGAGGGTTTTTAAAGACCTTCACCAGACCGCGCCCCCCCCCACTCAGGCCGCACCTCATGCAGCCACCTCCCTGCCTGTCTCCATTTAAACCGGGTGTTGGTCAGCGAGCAGCATCAGACATGCTGCCCTCAAGCACACAGGTAGGGCTGGAAGCCCCCAACGTTACAGCATGGGATAGGCATAAGGCCTAAATAAGATAAATCCAGAGAATTTATCCATAGAATTGGGCAGACTAGATAAAATATGTCAGCAGATAAGAACCTATCAGGGTTATTCAGAGAAAGGTAAAAACCAGGAGAATGGCGGGAGAACAGAACAATCTAGACCAAATAGCCGATTCAGAAAGTGAGATAAAAGGGAGAATGTTTCTGGTTTGGCTATTTTTGACCTAGAATTTTCACTTCTCCAGTCATTCTCCTGGTTTTCACCTCTCTCTGAGTAACCCTGTCAGGGTTATTCAAAGAGATTCGAATTGTGGCCGAAAGGTAACTGAACAGTGAAATTCAGCGCAGGGTTACCTTTCCTGGCCATTCGGCTATCCAGAGAGCAGGCAATTCGCCAAAATGTTGGCGAATTGCCTGCACATACGGTGCCTGTTCGAAAGCAGTGAAATCCCCATGAAAAAGCAATGCTTCGGCTATTCAGAGAACACAAACCAGCAGTGAAAAGTTGCCGAAATGTCCTGCTGTTTGGTGGTTTCATGCGGCAGATTTATTTCAGGCGAATCCCATAGGCTTCAATGTTAAAAATATTCCCGTTTTAATTCAATATCTAATAAACCGTTGATTATAATATTCTGCAGTAAAAGGTCCCTTTAATTTTAGATATTTTAGGATATTTTAGAATAACTTTTTTTCCGTTTTTTTAAAAAAATGTAAATCGTTTTTTCTTTTTTCTGTAACAGCCCTTTTTATTATCATTCATTGGATTTTATATGTAAATTTCAGACATTTTCGTTCAGTAGTTTCTTTGCAAACAGCGTTTTACTTTTCAAACATTAATAAGCATACTGTTTTTGTTTTTATTCACTCCATTCGTCTGTGGTGTCGATTTTTTCCGGCGGCTGCTCAGGTTTCACCGGCGGGGTTAATCCAGATGTTTTTGCGGGTTTCGGTGTGCGTTCGCCGTGTTTGCGGCGGCTTTTCCCTGCACTACGACAGCCCTGTGGTGCTTGCTGAATACACTGCAGGGTCGCCGAAATGGAATCGCCAAATCGCACCGAATTGAAGAGAACAAAAAGTCACTGAATGTGCGGTGACTTTTCGATTCTCATTGAATAACCCGATGTGTTTTTATGACAAGAAATGTTGAATAAACTACTGTATTTATATTACACTGCAGTGTTAACTAAACTCATGCAAGCAATACAAATTTTTTTGCCCATAGATGCATTCTGCAAAAAACTGTATATATAAAAAAAAAGACACAAACACCCCTTACTAAAATATGTTCTAAATAAAAACCTGAAAAAAGGGACTTTTCACAGAAAAAATAAAAAGCCTCTGCCCAGGTTAATCTTTCAGCGTAGATTTAATCATTTTATTAAATACATGGTTTTAAGTTGAGGATATATTTGGGTTTATATTTTGGATTCAAAATGCTCCAGGACTTCAACGCTGATTAAATCTACAGGTTTATATGTGTGTAGTTTCATCTTCCACCACTAGGTGGTAATAGTGCTCACGGCAGTGTATATTAGTGAGTTCACACGGCACTTGCTCACAGTATTAAAGGGACACTACCATTTACAGAAGCTGTAACTAGATCACTTGTGCATTACAAATAAAACCCTGTTATAAAACACATGCTGCCATTTTATTTTGTTTGAAGTAATTGCATGGAAAAAGGAAAAACAAAGGAAGGTTTTGATCTCTCGTTTCCATTTTGTGTAATTTTCCCATGATGCAACATACCGAAAACGTTGCTTTGTGGCACCTGTTTGTTTAATCCACATTATTTAACCGTTCATGAGGTGGAAGAGGGAAGCTTTAAATAAGGTGGCAGGAGGGTATTGTTCTCCTGGTTGAGATAAGAGATGGCAGCTGGAGTGACAGCTATAGAGTAAAATATCTTCTTAACAAACCAGAGGAAAACAAAGCACTTGTAAAATATCAGCAACATAAAAAACACAATAAGGACATTGTTCATTTCTTTTGGTGGTAGTTGCCTGTTACTATAACCATATTCCAAGGTTTAGCAAATGGGTAGCTGAGGTGAGCCTGGCAGTATCTGGCATTTAATCCCATTCTTAAATGAGAACTTGTACTTTTTGCACATTTAGTGACCCCAGCCCACAATGTCCCCTACCCATACGGTTACCTTTCAGGAAGGTTGACACGTCCTGCAGTTGTGGGATGTTGTTCTCACTGTAGCCACAGTAGGTTTCCAGGAGCTGGAAGGCCTGTAGGTGTTCTTTACATGCATGCGTTGGATAAAGACTCTTGAGTGTAGAGTAAACCTCCCGCCTTTAAAATGAATCACATAAGGGTATTGAGAATGAGTAATTATTACTCCAGCAAACAAATATATATTATTTATGAGATGGTAAATAAATAAACATGAGTTCGGTAAGAATAGTTATGGTATAGAGACTGCTATAAACACTAGAGTAAAAGCAGCTACCAACACAATGCGGGCTGTCCCCTCTGCACTGCCGATGGAGTGGCTGTGGAGCTCTGTGATACGCTTCTACACACTACTGTGAATTATATTACTGTGAATCTCTTTGATACAGCAATACTGTATATGGTGTGTATGAGTGTGAGTTTTATTACTGTGGAGCTCTGTGATATGCTCATACACACCGCACATTACTGTGAATTGTATTACTGTGGAGCTCTGTGATGCGCTTGTAGCGATGTGTTAAAGTTTACTGTGGCAGTACCCATTTTTAGCCACAAGATGGAGACAATCACGATTAAAGACTCTGGACACTCGAACTACATGTCCCGGCATGCTTTGCGAAGAAACAGGAAGTGGGTGGGTTTGTGGAGACGCTGTACATCCTGCACCTCGTGGAGAACAGGCAGAGCGCGCCAGGGAGCAAAGGAGAGCGGATGCACCACACAGAGAAGGAGAGACCAAAAGATAGGCCGGAGCGCAGACAGAGTGGATCGGCTTTAGGATTGGGTCACCCAGCCTTGCGGGAGACAGACATCACCATCTACATTATCCGAGTGCAGTGCTGAGGAGAGAAGACCCCTCGAGTAAGGAGTACCGCGGTCGATGGAAGCGGGGAGCAGGCGGTAAACTGGCTGAGTCGCGGCTGACAGACAGAAGGCCAGACAACAGATCCGGTGGTCGGCGTCCCCAGTTAAAATCGAGCGGAGAGACGTCCTGGCAGCGGAATCTCGAGCTTGCGCTGGATGGGTGAGAGGCCCCCAAGGCCGTATGTGAATAAGAGCGTACGCTGCTGTTTTCTTTCTAAAACCCACAGGGCCCCAACTGACTAGTCGAAGACATCGATAAAGTAAACTCACTGGCCAGTTGAAAAGTACCCGGTACCCTACACACACAAACACATACCACTTCACGTTCTGGGACTTAACCTGTGCAGGACTCAGTTTCCTTTTTTCCTATCCATACAAGGGGGCAAAGTTAAAGTTACATTCTGAACAATTTTCCTTTTTTGTTCCGCTGCGCGTTTACCGTGATACGAGAACTGTGTATTTTATTGTGTCCCGCTACGCGTTTTTTCCTCGAATTTCGTATCTTTTAATTTTCTGCTCGGTCGGGGTTTTTCCGAAAATACGAAGCCCTCGTGTTTTCGTTTCTTTTACCGCTACGCGTTTATCGTGTTACGAAAGTACTGTAAATCTTCCTGCATATACCGTGTCTCAAGAACTGCAAACCTTTTAGTAAACCTTTTAACTTGTAAAACTTACAGCGTGTTGGAGTATATTTATTCCCTAGTGCGGGGAGACTGACCCGTGGTTCATTTTCAGCGGCTCCTCCGGGAGTGAGCGCTACACGTGGGGGCTCGTTTCCGGGATTCAGTCTCTGGAAAAACCGCATCTAAAGGGTTAAATATGGATCCAGACACTGCTGCCGAATGGTGTGGGGAGCACAGTAGTCAGTTAGCATGTTGCATAGTCATGGATATTCCCGCAGACACTTGGGCCGAAGATCAGATTCGCCAGGCGTGGCCACGCTAGCACCAGATCATCGGGGGTTAATTCTGGACATTAAGAAAAACCCAGATACCTCTCACACGCATGTTCTTCTCGAATGGAGAAAAGGTATTCCAGCATGTTTTCGGGGCGCGAGCGTGGAGCTGAAGATGAGGTGGAAGTCCAACTAATTCAGCCAAGTGCGCCACGTGGTGAATCCGAAAGTGTTCCCGCGCCCAGTCCGTTGGCCATGATCGGGCCTGAATTTATCGTGGCTATTGGAGATTTGCTGGCCAAATGTCAGAAAACAAGCCCTCCTCACACTAATTTCGGTTATCGACGGTTAAGGAACTTTACAGGAAATGTACCAACTCCGGCGGGAGAAGAAACCTTTGAGGAATGGGTGGAACAGGCGATGCAGGCACTGGATGAGTGGGACGTCCCTGAGGCCCAGAAAAAGCAAAGGATCACCGAGAGTTTAAAGGGACCTGCGTCAGAAGCGGTGAGAAACCTAAAATTGAGTAGAAAAGATTGTACTGCTTTGGATTATTTGAACGTTCTTGAAGAAGTGTTTGGGCGAACAGAAAAGGCAGCGGAACTAGTATATCAGTACGAACACACCTATCAGAAGAGAGGTGAGAGAATGATTGATTACATGAGGCGCCTGGATAAGATTCTGCACCAAATACTCCTCAAGAAAGGGGCCAAACCGGCTGACGTAGATAAGATACGAATAAAGCAGATCCTGAGGGGCTCTCAACCGTTAGATCCGGTGATGATGCAGCTGAGAAGCAGAGCAGTTAATCAAGAGTTGAAGTACCTGGAACTGATCCGAGTTGTGAGGAAGGAGGCTCTGCTGGAAGAGAAATCCTTCAGGCGGGGAGAAAGGGCTTATGCACAACCTGCAAGATATAACGACGGTCTGCAGCCTGAAAACGACTCGTTAGACACCTATGGATCTGACCTGGATGAACAGGAGCAGTTAGTCGGTTTTAAATTCATCGAAAAGGCTGCCAAAGAATCGAACTCTTCCGAACGAAGCGAGTTGTTCAAGACTGTAAAGAAGGTACAGGAAGCTCAAACTGAACTGCAGCAAGCGCACGCTGAACTGTGCAGGGTGTTGATGAAGGTGACCGAGATGCAGGGGGAAATGCAAAAGTTCCTAACAGGTATGCAGACGACTGAAGTTGCCGTGGCGTCTGGTTCAAATCTCTTATTAGAACCTCAACAAGCAACTGTGTCTCCACTTTCGAGGAAGAGATGTTTCGGTTGTGGAGAAATGGGCCATTTCCGTGCGCAATGTAAAGGCCGGAAGCCTGAGAGGGATAAAGTTGAGTGGCTGCTGAAAGCCCTAGAGGGACTGTTATCTACTCCACCAGCGGGAAGCCAGAGGGCACCAGTAAAGGAGCAACCTAGGTGCCCAGAAGTTGAACCTCGCTCCAAGAACCAATTTAAAACTAAGAGGGCAAGAGGGCCCAAAGTCAAGCCAACTGCTGAGCCTGCCAGAATGGAAAGAGTCACTCCCTTAGCGTCCGGGTCTACGTCATGGGGAGGCAATGCACACCCAAAACCTGCACGGGCCAAGAAAAAGGCCAGGGTCCAGCAAACTGGGTCTAAGCGTCCGGATACCTCCACCAAGTTTCCTGACCAGCTGATAGGTCCTTCTCCGATTGTGCCAATCCAAGTGGAGGGAGTCTACACCAAAGCCCTGTTAGATTCAGGGGCTCAAGTGACTTTGATTTATAAAGACTTCTACGAGAAACACTTAAAGCACATTCCTCTGCAAGAATTGAAGGATTTGGAAATCTGGGGGATCGGCACTGAGAAACTCCCTTATGACGGGTACTGCAAGTAAGGTTGGAGATCGGATCTGAAGTCATCGGACAGTCCGGAGGCTGTGACGCCTTGGCCATTGTGTGTCCCCGACCCTCGGGTGCGAACAGAAGCTCTCTGATAGTGGGGACGAATACGGACCTAGTGCGGCGTCTCCTGACCCCCATCGTAGTGGAAGAAGGGTCAACTCAAGGAGTGCACCCCATGTTACGACCGGTCTATCAGAGGATGGTTGAAGAACGGAAAGCACCTGCTGAGGTGGGAAGACTGTGGAGACTGGGTGGGACAGAGAAGGTTCTGCAAGCAGGAGAAGTAGCGAGCTTCCGGGTTTCAGTCAAGTTGAACGGATCGCAACCAGGTCCCTATGTGGTGCTGGGAATGATGTCAGTCATGGGAGTGAAACCGGAGTCGAAGTAATTCCTGAAATAATCTCCACCAAAGCCCTGAAGAGAACACGAGGAAGAGTCTCGGTCAGTGTGTGCAATGTGACAGATTCTCCAGTAGTCCTTAAAGCACGAATGCCTATCGGGCAAGTAGAGTCTGCTACACCCCTCTCCACCGATTTAGGAGGGGGAGTGGATAAAGAGATTCCAGATGAAAGATTCTACCCTAAAGACGCCCCCATTTCACCTGAGTGGAAGAAACGTCTTCAGTCTCAAGTTCTAAAGTGGAAAGAATTATTCTCGAAAGATGAGTTCGATGTGGGCCTGGCTAAGAGTACGGAACACCGCATTCGGTTGCAAGAAGACAAGCCGTTTCGTGAAAGGTCAAGGCGAGTTCCGCTGGAGACTTGGATGATCTGCGAGAACAGCTAAATGAGTTGCAGAGAACCAATGTGATTCAAGAGTCCAGGAGCCCATATGCATCTCCAATAGTGCTGGTCAGGAAGAAGAATGGTTCTGTCCGCTTGTGCATAGACTATCGCACCCTGAACCGAAGAACCATCCCCGACCAATACGCCACTCCTCGGATTGAAGATGCCTTACAGTGTTTGTCTGGAGCAAAGTGGTTCAGTGTATTAGACCTGCGAAGCGGATATCATCAGATACCGATGCACCCTGAAGACAAAGAGAAAACTGCGTTCATTTGTCCACTGGGGTTCTTTGAGTTCAATAGAATGCCTCAAGGTCTGACGGGAGCTCCAGCCACGTTCCAACGGTTGATGGAGAAGACAGTCGGGGATATGAATCTAATCGAAGTGTTAGTGTACCTGGATGACATAATTGTGTTCGGGAAGACTCTGGAGGAGCATGAGCAACGTTTGGAGAAAGTCTTGAAGAGGCTCCATGAAGAGGGGTTGAAATTGTCTCTGGAGAAATGCCAGTTCTGTTTACCGTCAGTCACATATCTGGGACACGTGGTCTCGGCAGAAGGTGTTTCGACAGATCCTCGAAAGTTGGAGGCCGTAGCTTCTTGGCCTAGACCTCGAAACGTCACTGAACTTAGATCTTTCTTGGGATTCTGCTCATACTATCGAAGATTTGTGGGAGGATTCGCAAAGATAGCTCAGCCGCTGAACAAACTCCTACAGAAAGAAACCACCGAAGAAGGCTGTAAGGTCTCTGACCGAAACCCCTCCGCTCCAGGACCAAGGAAAGCTAAAGAGTCCATACAAGGTGAATGGACTAGTCAATGTGAAGGTGCGTTTGTGAAGCTGAAAGAGAATCTAACCCGAGCTCCTGTTCTGGCCTACGCGGACCCTCACAAGCCGTATGAACTACATGTGGATGCCAGCCGAGAAGGTCTGGGAGGAGTCCTATATCAGGAGTATGATGGATTGCTGAGGCCTGTGGCGTACGTGAGCCGGAGCCTTGCGCCTTCTGAGAAGAACTATCCTACTCACAAACTGGAGTTCCTAGCCTTGAAGTGGGCAGTGGTGGACAAGTTGAAAGACTATCTGTATGGAGCTGAGTTCGTGATCAAGACGGATAATAATCCTCTCACCTATATCCTTACTACTGCAAAACTGGACGCAACGGGACATCGGTGGTTGGCCGCTCTGTCAGGGTTTCGGTTCAGCCTGAAGTATCGCCCTGGGGTGAACAATCGAGATGCTGATGCTTTATCAAGAAGACCCTACACTACAGAATGGACTCAGGTGACTCCAGACGGGGTGCAAGCTTTGTGTCAAGGAACAGAACGCCGGGTCAAGGGAGGAGTTGAAGCGGAGGCCATAGGAGTCATGGCCGCGGCTGTTCCTGAGTTCTACTGTAACCCTTCGCAATTGAGGGATGAAAATCTACCTACCTTTTCCAAGCAGGACCTGAAAGCGGATCAAGCTAGAGACCCTTTGATTGCATTGACCATAAAGGCCCTGACTGCAAACCAGCGAGAGATTCTGTTAACCAATTCCCCGGATGGGGCCAGATTGGTTTACAAAGAGTGGGAGCGGTTGAAGATGTTGGATGGGGTGGTCTACCGAAGGGGCCCCTCGACCAATTCCGAAGAGATTCAACAGTTATTTCTCCCCACTAAACACAGGGAGAGAGTGTGTTGCGATCATTACATGATGAGCATGGACATTTGGGTGCTGAGAGAACTTTTAAGTTGGTGCGAGATAGGTTTTATTGGCCTTGCATGAGGGCTGAAGTTGAGAGTTATTGCCATTCCTGTCTGAGGTGCATTCAGAGGAAAACTCTACCAACCCGAGCTGCTCCAATGAGCCATCTACAGAGTCAGGGACCCATGGATTTGGTGTGCATTGACTTCCTGTGCTTAGAGCCGGATGCTAGTGGGCAAGGGAACATTCTGATAGTGACTGATCATTTCACCGTTATGCCCAAGCTTTTTCTACAAAAGACCAACGCGCTCCGACAGTGGCGAAGGTGCTGATGGAAAAGTTCTTTGTTCATTACGGCCTGCCAAGAAGAATACACTCTGATCAGGGAAGAGACTTTGAAAGTAGATTGGTCGGGCAATTGCTGGAGTTGTTGGGAATTCAAAAGACTCGAACTACGCCATACCACCCTCAGGTGATGCTCAGCCTGAAAGGTTTAATCGCACGCTGCTAAACATGCTGGGGACCTTGTCTAATGTAGAGAAGCAGAGTTGGAGTCGTCATATAGCTACTCTGGTGCATGCATATAACAGTACGGAGAGTGATGCAACAGGATATTCACCGTACCGTCTTATGTTCGGAAGAGAAGCTCGACTGCCGGTTGATTTGGCATTTGGGTTATCTCTAGACCAGACGTCGGTAGCTTCTCATAGAAACTACGTGGATAGACTTCGGAAGAATCTGGCTTCTGCGTTTGAACAGGCCCGTTTGACTTCAGGTAACAGGGAGCAAAGGAACAAGAAGAACTATGATTTGAAGGTTCGAATACAGGATCTACAACCCGGTGATAGGGTTCTGTTGAAGAATTTGGGTGCTGCTGCGAGACACAAGCTGGCGGATAGATGGAGTTCTCAGGTTTACATTGTTTGCAAACAACTGCCAGGTCTGCCGGTGTATCAGATTCGCCCTGATGGAAAGGCTGGTCCCCTCAAGAATTGGCACCGAAATCACTTGTTACCTTTGAGAGAGGCTGTGAGGATACCAGTGGAAAACGAACTTCCTCCGGCGAATCCGCATGCTCCACGTGTCCTCCTGTCACTCGTCTCAACAGACTCGGGTTGTTGGAGAGAGCGAAAGAGACAGCGACGAAGAGAGTTTCTGTTTAGATTGGATACGCTCACCAGAACCTGAAGAGGTCGTCCCAGTTCCTTGTCAGTGGGAAAGTAACTTGAGGGCTGAAGCTCCTGAATTTCAGTGGGAATTCCCCGAAAATATGGAACTCCCTGAAACCCTTGAACTTCCGTTGAGGGTCCCGGATACTGTTGGAGACCCTGTAGCTCCTGAAGACGAGCCTTACGATTATAGTTCTATGCCTTCCCTGGAGGGATCGTACTCGGAGGAAGTGTCTGCTCCAGTGGCCGACATAAGGACTGAGCCTATACCTATAGTACTTCCACCCGAAGAGGAACGGAAGGAGCCTGAACAGAAACGCTCTATTCGACCGCCCCAGCGACTTACCTATGACTCACCAGGACATAGCACTGAAGAGGCCATCACCACTGTGCAGAGATTGCCCGAAGTGTCTGCTATGTTAGCTGAGGTAGCCCAGAACATGAGTCAGCTTGAGAAAGTGTTTCTAACCCACTGCATGTATGCTGCTGAACCTGTATATGCTGTATAAACTGTGTGCATATTGTAAAAGGATAATGTAACTGTTGTACCTCCTTGGAGAGACCCAAGAGTTCTAGGAGGGGGAGAGTGTAGCGATGTGTTAAAGTTTACTGTGGCAGTACCCATTTTTAGCCACAAGATGGAGACAATCACGATTAAAGACTCTGGACACTCGAACTACATGTCCCGGCATGCTTTGCGAAGAAACAGGAAGTGGGTGGGTTTGTGGAGACGCTGTACATCCTGCACCTCGTGGAGAACAGGCAGAGCGCGCCAGGGAGCAGAGGAGAGCGGATGCACACACACACAGAGAAGGAGAGACCAAAAGAGGCCGGAGCGCAGACAGAGTGGATCGGCTTTAGGATTGGGTCACCCAGCCTTGCGGGAGACAGACATCACCATCTACATTATCCGAGTGCAGTGCTGAGGAGAGAAGACCCCTCGAGTAAGGAGTACCGCGGTCGATGGAAGCGGGGAGCAGGCGGTAAACTGGCTGAGTCGCGGCTGACAGACAGAAGGCCAGACAACAGATCCGGTGGTCGGCGTCCCCAGTTAAAATCGAGCGGAGAGACGTCCTGGGTCAGCGGAATCTCGAGCTTGCGCTGGATGGGTGAGAGGCCCCCAAGGCCGTATGTGAATAAGAGCGTACGCTGCTGTTTTCTTTCTAAAACCCACAGGGCCCCAACTGACTAGTCGAAGACATCGATAAAGTAAACTCACTGGCCAGTTGAAAAGTACCCGGGTACCCTACACACACAAACACATACCACTTCACGTTCTGGGACTTAACCTGTGCAGGACTCAGTTTCCTTTTTTTCCTATCCATACAAGGGGGCAAAGTTAAAGTTACATTCTGAACAATTTTCCTTTTTGTTCCCTGCGCGTTTACCGTGATACGAGAACTGTGTATTTTATTGTGTCCCGCTACGCGGTTTTTCCTCGAATTTCGTATCTTTTAATTTTCTGCTCGGTCGGGGTTTTTCCGAAAATACGAAGCCCTCGTGTTTTCGTTTCTTTTACCGCTACGCATTTATCGTGTTACGAAAGTACTGTAAATCTTCCTGCATATACCGTGTCTCAAGAACTGCAAACCTTTTAGTAAACCTTTTAACTTGTAAAACTTACAGCGTGTTGGAGTATATTTATTCCCTAGTGCGGGGAGACTGACCCGTGGTTCATTTTCAGCGGCTCCTCCGGGAGTGAGCGCTACACGCTCATACACACCGCACATTACTGTGAATTGTATTACTGTGGAGCTCTGTGATGCGCTCATACACACCGCACATTACTGTGAATTGTATTACTGTGGAGCTCTGTGATGCGCTCATACACACCGCACATTACTGTGAATTGTATTACTGTGGAGCTCTGTGATGCGCTCATACACACCGCACATTACTGTGAATTGTATTACTGTGGAGCTCTGTGATGCGCTCATACACCGCATATTACTGAGAGTTTTATTGCTGGTGGCCTGGCTAGTAGCTTGGGACTTGAAATTATGATTCCTGGCTTAGACAGCACAATCCAAAACAGCTCAGATACAGGGATAATATCGTACTTCAGCGTTTCCCAATCTTGTCCTAAAGTCCCACTAACAGGACAGGTGATAGGATTTGCTGCTCAGTGATTGCAGGATTCAGTCTGCATTTCCCCACAGTGTTCCTTGGCCTGTTAAGGGGACAAGAGGACCAGGGTTGGGAACCACTGCTGTACTTAGACCGGATCGAATTGATGCATCATCATCTTACCAGGTGGCGATCTCGTCTGACATGTATTCCACCTGAGGTATCGGATCACCACTGCAAGAAAAGAATGAACTATGATTTAAAAAGCTTTCAGCACATAACCCATTACAACCTTAATATACAGTATCTTAAACCTAAAGGACACCCAAGACATAGCAGATGGAATGGTCAATGAACATGTCCTAAATCTGATAGCAACACCTTGACATACCTTATTGTGCATAAAAAAAAAACCAACACATAAATATGTATAAAAGTTTTACGGATTAATGTTGTTTGCGTTTTATCTATTTATAAACAAATGTATCCAACCAGACAATGTACCAGCCTTAACATGGGAAAGAAAAAGTTAAAGACACATATTGTGGGGGTAAAAACAGTGTAGACATTATGAAAGAGCAAAAGGCTCGGGAACTCATCAATGCTTTAATATGGGGCACAAGATTTCTGAAAACAGGTGAAATTGCATCATATGAAAAAAACATTGTCTGAAATGGTAAATTGCTAGTGCTTTCCTTTCATTAACACAGGCCTGAAGATTCTCTCCTTGCTTCCTGGACTTACTGTCTGTAGCAGAAGGCAATGTCTGCTATCAGCTTCCTCCTCTTACGATACTCCAGGTCAGAAAATCCCTACGAAGAGAATAACGTACAGTTAGGAGGAGCTGGAGTGTTTGAAATGGCAGATTTGGGGCATTACTCAGATAAAAACAAACATTCCAGTGTATAGTGGCGTCACTGTGTGTCCACCCATCCCTTTCACCAAAGTTATCCCTTTAACCCCTTCTCTACCAAGGTATTTCCCAAACAGTCAGGAACCAGTGTTTTTTTTTTTGTTTACACAGAAATATTTTTAATTATACAGTGAAAAATATTTGGGAATATTCCCAATCCCTTACTGTAATAACCTATTCGGTAGGCAGATGTCGCCATCGGCTGGCCAAAATGAGTTACCGCACTTGAGGTTTCTGTGCAGGATCAATTGGGAAATGTCATATATGCACATTTCCAGCTGGTTTTAGAAAAATTGTAAGACCTTGTGCATCATGCCCACAGTGATATAACTTTAGCGGCATGTTCTGGAGCCCAAATGCAAGTTAAGTTCAAAAACAAAATTCCTTTGCATCGCTCCTGTGGAACACCCTAGAGACCATACTAAATATTTGCGTTCGCTAGGAGGTGCTATGCAGACCGAGTATAGTCTATCTTGGCAGTGAAGGGGTTAATAATGCATTTAGAGTTTTTCTTTTTTTTAAAAAGTAACCTATTGACTGATCTGTACAAAATCTCTGGTTTTGACGCAAATTGTGTAAGAAAAAAGGACCCCTTTAAGAAGGCAGAGGCGTATACATTGGGAGCAGAGACCTTACTATACAATGTTCTGAAGCATTTATCTAGTTTGAGAAAGAATTCGACTTACCGGATGATCCAAATCGAGGTCCGGATCAAACTTGGTAACCAAGTGGTGGCATCTGTCCAGTTCAGAAATTTTCGAAGGAAACCAGTGAACTGAAATGCCAGAAGAGATGTAGGTTACCGCATTAATATATGGCAGTGTGATATGGCAAATCAGTGGTGTGATGACCAACAGAGAACCTCTGGGTTTAGTTAGACTTCCAAAATGGCACCTGTTCTTGGCAAAAGAAATGTCAAGGCACCCATGGGATAATTACCAGTTGTCCTGGCACTAGTACTGATATTAGCAGGCTTAAAGAGTTGTACTTTCCCCAAGCAGTGAGAAACAGATACAATGGGAAAGGGACCTTTATTGTGACGGATGTAAAGGTATCATGACCGGGGCAAGAATCACTGATAAAGGAAGAACGTGAACACTTCCATTGGGGACGAGAAGATGTTTTATGATGTAGTAATAATAAAGGGAACTGTTGTGCTGGGACTGAATATGACTAACACGCAGGGGCGTACCTAGGGGGGCCGGGCCGCACCGGGTGACACCATCCCCTAGGGTGACACCCTAAAAAAAAAATATATATACATATATTTTTTTTTTGCAAAGTATTTTACCATGAGGGATACATTGAGATTTCACATATTTTCAAGTATGTCCTTGGTAGGCAAGGCCTAGGCTGGCACTTTCCAGGGGGTGGCAAAAAACCCACCACTAAAGGGGTTACTCACAGAGCACCGAAATGGCGCCAACATTTTGGTGTTCTGTTGATCCCTGCACTTCGGGGAATCAAATTTCCCCACCCTGCAGTGAATTCACCATGCACCGCAAGGTCCCCGAAGTGCAGGGAGTCGGCCTACTTAACGAAAATGTCCAGAATTTACATATAAGGTCCTATGATTAATAAGAAAAAAGAACAACCACTATAGGATGGATATGTTGTGAGTTTGCAAAATAACAATTATCCAAAAAGAATTTACACTCGCCCCTTATTGCACAGCACAGAGGACGCATGAATGATCCACCATCGGCAGATTCATAATATATCATTATTATATGTATACGTCATATCCTGCCAGAATCCTATAACTAAAAATATTTTTTAAAACATTAAAAAAAGTGAGTGTGATTTATTATTATTTTTTTTTACATTTTAAAGTTGGGGGGTGCCAAATATAGGATCTGCCCCGGGTGCCAAATGTTCTAGATACGCCCCTACTAACACGCAGGATGGAGAAAATGTGATGGAAGTGCACAGAAGAGCTAAAGAAAATATGCTTGTATAAAAAGTGGAGAACAAAAGCATGAATGTATGACAGCACGAAGAATGGACAGCATCATGAGAAGATTGCCCTTTTGACGTGTCCCCTTCAGGTCTCAAAGTTTTAGCTCGATGGTGCCATTACAGAGAAGCCCAACCCATATGCAAATCAGACAGATATCACCCAGAAGAAGCGGCCAGTACTGGAATGCCAAGGAAGACTCCTCTGCAAGAAAGATACAGCAGCCCCAGACGATGGTTTCAGCCTTATAGGTCTTATTTGGGAGGGTATAGCTGAATCCTCTATAGGCATCTCAAGCGAGGGGTTCACGACTCAGCCTCCCAAGATGTTTCTGAACTACAACTCCCATGATTCTCTAGTTATCTATTCCATTCAATGGCTTCTGGGAATTGCACTCCATCGATACCTGGGCAACCAGAGTTTGACATCCCCGGTTTAAAACGTGCATGTGTGTGCGTTTTTCTATCCACGGTGATGAAAGCGTGTTTTTGCTTTCCATTATCTCCATACCTTTATCCTCTCGGGTGCTCCTTACATCCTCAGACACCCTCCTGATGGAGCTCATAAGCGTGCTGAGATCTGAGCGATGGACTTCACATCGCACAAAGTATTCCAGGTCCGCAGTACTGCCTGATACTTTCTTCGCGGGGCGTGTTTCAAGGTGCTGGATCTTGGCTTCAAACGTCTACGGCGATTAAAAAGAGCTGGTCATTTGTTGGTAGCCAGGGTGTCCGCACCAATCCCAGGGAGTCACGCGTCTACCAACATTTGCATGAGGACTTTAACCCCTTCATTACGAAGCATTTTTAATTTTATTTGCTAAACTGGTGCAGGCTTAAATCATTATTTTATTAGTATCACATTTGAAACAGGTGATGCGCTGAGGACATTTCCATGTAAAGTAAAACAACATCGGAGTTATATTGACATTTATGCAAATTGAGGTGTTGTCTTATTTTTGTATTTGTTTTTTATTCCCTCAGCTGTTACAAAAATATAGTGAGGATGAAAGATTTCACTTTATTGCAGCCAAGTTTCCAGTAATACGTGTAAACGTGTCACGAAATGTAAAGCCAGACCCTTGATTTAGCAACTCAGATTGACCCTTTCACTACCAAGATCAACTTTACTCGATCTGCAAAACACTTGCTCATGCTCCGACATCAAGTAGACTCAATTTGATGTAATTCTAGAGCAATGCAAAATAATTTCCTTTGTTTGCAGTTGGGCTCCAGAACGTGCTCCTAAAGTATTAGCACATCGGGCATGACAGCCGAGGTGCTAGAACAGATTGAACTGCTGGGACTCTGCGTCTAAAACACGGATCTCGGCTGATACAGCACAGAGCCTTGTTGCAGTAGCGATTTTTGGCCAGCAGATGGCGCTGGCTGCCTGTCAAATAGGTCTACTACAGTAAGAAATACATTGTGAGTATTCTCAATGATCGATGCGCAAGTTATTTTTACTAGATCCGTCAAAAATGACGACCACTACCTTGTCTTCCGTCAGAACGTACGTCTGTTGTGCGCAGTCCGCACAAAATGACGGACTCACGTTAAAAATTACATTGCGCTCACTGATTTCTGCGCGCAACAGTACTTTGCACGCATTTTTGCGCGTTGGTTGTACGAGCGCAATTTCCAGACGGATGAAAAAATGCGTGAGCAATGTAATTCCAGTGGTGATTTTCGTGCGTTAACGTTTAACGCTTTGCGCAAAAAACACGCGTTTAGCGTGCGTTTTTTCATTAAGAATGTAATAGGGCCCCTAATGATCAGCCGAGCATCATGGGAAATTTAGTTTCAAAACATCTGGAGGGCCATAATTGCCCACCCCTGGTCTAGATTGTTCATTCTCCTGGCAATTCAAGGTTTTCACCTCTCTCTGAATAGCCCTGTATGTATTTTTTCACAATATGTCCACCATACTGAATTCTCACACTTAACATTTCATTTAACTGTCCAATTCTTCTTCATTATAGCCTAAACTGTCTACTATAATGGCATAATAAACGAGGCGCTCTCCAAGCTCAGATTGACCCTTTAACTACCAAGATCAACTTTACTCGATCTGCAAAACACTTGCTCATGCTCCGATATCAAGTAGACTCAATTTGATGTAATTCTAGAGCAATGCAAAATAATTTCCTTTGTTTGCAGTTGGGCTCCAGAACGTGCTCCTAAAGTATTAGCACATCGGGCATGACAGCCGAGGTGCTAGAACAGATTGAACTGCTGGGACTCTGCGTCTAAAACACGGATCTCGGCTGGTACAGCACAGAGCCTCAGCCGTAGTAGCGATTTTTGGCCAGCAGATGGCGCTGGCTGCCTGTCAAATAGGTCTACTACAGTAAGAAATACATTGTGAGTATTCTCAATGATTCTTACTGTATAACCAATGAAAAGTAATTTCCAAAAATAATCACAGGTTCCTGACCGGGGTATTATGGGGAAAACCACTTGATAGTGACGGGGTTAATATATATTAAATTACAGTGGAGATCTTTTGGTGCACTTGCTGCAGATCCCATCTGGTAACTGTACAAACATCAAATAATACGCTGGAATTATACATTAAAATGGGCTGACTTGCCCTTATTACCGATAATAAGATAAATGTAAAAAATGAGATATTCTTGAAATGCACTTTCCGTTTGCTTTCTTGAGATCAGTGTTTCCCAACCCTGGTCCTCAGGTTCCTCTAACAGGAAGGTTTTAGGCTGCGGTCAGACGAGCGTTTTGCAGAGCGGAAGGAACGTCCGTGAGACTGGATGTTCATTCCACTCTGACGCCCGTCTGGCCACCTCGCTGAGTGCAGTTAGTGCACTCAGCACTGCAAGGCTCGATGCTTCTATGGATCGCACTTTGCAGCCCTGTCGAACGCGTGTCGTAGCGCTTCGACGGGGAGGCTTTCAGAACGTTCGCTGTGGCGCGAGCAATTCGTGCACGTGCTACAGCGTGTGGTCAGCCCTGACAAAGCGTCACAACGCTGCGACGGACACCGGGAGGCACGTCAGTACGGGTGCACTGGTCTGACCCCGGCCTGAAGGATCACCTTGGGGAAATACAGACTGAATCCTGCAATCACTGAGCAGCAAATCATATCACCTGTGCTGGGCTTCACATATCTGCAAACCTGGCCTGTTAGGGGTACTTGAGGATCAGTGTTGGGAACCACTGTTTTAGATTATGTGCCCACTACAGAAACTAACAAGAGGTGACTATAGATGAAATAACCCTGAAGGTTAGGGTAAGTAGGCAGAGAGAGGTGAAAACCTTGAGAATGATTGGAGAATTGAAAATTCTAGGTCAAAATAGTCAAACCAGAAAAATTCCCCCATCTACCTCTAGATTGTTCATTCTCCTGCCAATTCAAGGTTTTCACCTCTCTCTGAATAGCCCTGTATGTATTTTTTCACAATTTGTCCACATACTGAATTCTCACACTTACCATTTCATTTAACTGTCCAATTCTTCTTCATGATAGCCTAAACGGTCTCCTATAATGGCATAATAAACGAGGCGCTCTCCAAGCTGACATTTCACTGTTATTTTGGTTACAATTCTACAATTACCTCTATTTTTGCCTATGCAAAGATGTAGATCCTTGAACAACGTACATAACACATTGAATCGATGCAACACAAATCTTATTTACACGGCTAAATGGAAGGCAATGGTTCACACACGCAAAGAAGTGAGGGATTTGAGGGTTAATTCAGCGGATTTTAGTTTGGCGCTTCAGGCGGTCCCATGCTGCCCCTCCTGTCCTGCTTGTATGGCAGGTATCTGAGCATCAATATATTATCACTAATGTGACAGTGCTGATCGCATTACCAGGCAGGAGAGAGCTGGCACATACACAGGCAAATTATATTACAGCTGTCTGTCTCCTCATCCGCGCCAGAGGGCAAAACAAAGAGCGTTTCACCGGCAATAAACCGCGTCGCGGTCAAGCAATGTGTATTCAAGTGTTCCACTAAAATATGGGGGAAGCGTCGCTTTCATTATCACCCACATCATGCGCAGCATCAAGAAAAAAGGCAGATTGCAATCAGGAATGTTCTGCGACACGTTGCATGCAGTATTATCAGTGTATCATGTATAGGGATGAGCTGTTCGGGTTCGGAGTTCGACCCGAACTTTGGCAGTTCGAAAGTTCGCGAATTTCAAACTTTTTGGGCGTGTCCGGTTCGAGTTCGAAAAAAAAAAGAAATTTTGAAAAGAGTATAGAAAATGCTTAAAAAAATACTAAATAAAAATCTAGAAATAAAGAGACTCTTTACTGCAGAATATTATAAGCAACGGTTTATTAGATATTGAATTAAAAACTAATGTGTACGTGGAAAGATTATCAACTCTAAATGACCTCTGTTCACAAACGGGCATAACACCAGGTGTTTTTAGTCTGGTAATCAATTTGATACATTGTACAATATAGTGAGGGGGTGGGGTGGTGTCTGCTTCTGATTGAGATTTGAGAATTTATTTCCCTAAAATATCCTAATATGCTGCATTTAACCCTTTCGCTACTGAGGCTTTTCACACCTCTGTGCTGAGGTAATTTTTACCGCTTTCGCTCATCATGTTTAACCGCGTTTTGTAGCCATATTTTGATATATGACCCAGACATATTATATATTGTTCTTTCCGGCAGACTTGGCAGACTCATAATATGTCATTATTATATGTATACGTTATGTCATGTCTGTATATTATAACAAAAAATGCAATAAAATTAGAATTTTCAATAATTTATTATGTGTAAAGTGTTTTTTTTTGCATTTTAACATGCGATCGTTTGCGGTTATATTTTGTATGGGGTGCGCTTGTTAAAAAAATTTGAAATGGGGTCTCGTTACATTTTTTTTGGGAAAATTTTGCTTTTTTAAACAAACGCACCGCATACAAAAATCGTTAGTGCAGCATTATTGTTCACATTATAATTGAAATGGGAACAATATTGCTGCATTAACAAAACAAAAACAAACATAAAAACTTATTTTTTTTTTTAGAATTTTATTAAATATTTTTATTTTATTTATTTTTTATTTTTTTTTAAAAAAACATTTTCCATGCTCAAGTTTAGTATCCTTCGAAAGGCCATGCTCTGGCCAATCCAACGATATCAAACATTAACCCCTAGCTGCCACGGATCAGGAGATAGGGGTTCATTGGAACCCCCTATCTCCACCATTGGTGGCAGCTAGGGGTTAACTCCAGGACTGGCGTCATCATGCTATGCATGATGACGCCAGTCCTCAGGGGGAGTTCCTGGAGGCTTGGCCGACATCCAAGATGTCGGCCAGCTCCAGGAGAGGATCACGATCCGCGCTTTTCAGTGCCGATTCGTGATCCGGCTCCCCAGGGGTTAATCACAGCCACCGTTTGGAAGGGCAGGCTGTGCCCTTCCAAACGGTGCCTGGATTAACCCTCTGCCCCCCGGCGATCGGGAGGGAGAGAGGTCCGAAAGACCTCCCCCCTCCCTTTCAGGCGCTTCCTCCGCACATGCGGGTGGGCGCCTGAATTAGAGGTCATCGCGCCGCCGCAATGACATCTAATTGCTCCGCCGGGGTCCCGGAGTGCTGGGCTGACATCCAAGATGTCAGCCCGCACCGGGGGGCGCAGCAATCCACCGGAATCTGGCGGATTGCTGCCTCCTGTGCATGGACGCGCTCAGCGCGTCCATAGCACAGGAGAGCCACTTGGCTGGACGCGCTGAGCGCGTCCATAGCAGCCAAGTGGTTAACTGGTGTTTTAAAAAAATCTAAAGCAATGTTATTTTTCACCTGGGGATTAAACATTCACAGGGTTATTCAGAGAGCAGTGAAAAGCAGGAGAATAACTGGAGAAGTGAAAATTCTAGGTCAAAATAGCCAAACCAGAAAAATTCTCCCATTTAACTCACTTTCCAAATTGGCTATTTGGTCTAGATTGTTCTCTTCTCCTGCCAGTTCTCCTGGCATTCACCTCTCTCGGGGTTGTTCAGAGAAAGGTGAAAACCAGGAGAATGGCAGGAAAAGAGAACAATCTGGACCAAATAGCCGATTTGGAAAGTGTTTTAAGGCTAGGGTCACACTAACGCATTTTTCCAAGCGACCGTCAAAAAGTGCGTCCGAACCCATTGCCGTATTTTTTCACGGATTGCGCGAAAACGGTCATACGATGCGCATTTTTGTGCGTGATTTTTTACGGATCCAAACCAGGAACCTTTGGGTGTCTGGACGTTATGTTGGCCGGACATGAGCAGGGTCTGATGTCTCCAAATCACGCACACACGCCGCTAGTGGACACAGCGCACTCTGTACGTCTGTACTAGCGGTTCTGCGTTCTCGAAAAGTTCATTTTCCACTTGCGTTGCGCAGCCGGACTTTCGTGCGACCGTACTTCGTATATTGGCCGTCATTGCCTGTCATTTGCTGCTAGTGCGGCCGTGATTAAGTGCGCCTAAACGCACGTTAAAAATTCGCTAGTCTGACCCTAGCCTAAATGGGAGATTTTTTCTGGTTTGGCTATTTTGACCTAGAATTTTCCATTCTCCAGTCATTCTCCTGCTCTACACCGCTCTCTGAATAACCCTGACAGGGTTATTCAGAGAAAGGTGAAACTCAGGAGAATGACTGGAGAGAAAATTCTAGGTCAAAATAGCCAAACCAGAATAATTCTCCCATTTATCTCACTTTCCAAATCGGCTATTTGGTCTAGAATTTTCCATTCTCCAGTCATTCTCCTGCTTTTCACCGCCAAAAAATCAGTAAACTTTTTCTGCGTGTCCGAAAATGTCTCCTCTTTTCATACAGGCTGCCGCCCCAAGCAGTTGTTTATGGATAGATTAAAGGAAAAGCATTTACCGTCATTTGAAATGTCATTTTTTGGTTTTTACATATTTCTATACATCCTAGAAATCCGCCACTTCACGGGCAGGTTATGGGGACCTCCTAGGCACGATATTTGAAGGAATTTTTGGTTTTTATTTTTAACCCTTATTTCATGGAAAACTCACTGTTTTTTTTACTTTTTGTCCTTGTTTCCTGTCCCCCAGGGCACTACCCGGACCCCCATACACCTTTTATGGCAAATATCTAGCATATATGCCCTCTTGGAGGGCACTCTAAACAACCGAATTTTCAGCCCCATTGACTTGCATGGGGGTTCGGGCTCGAACCGAACTCGGGGAGTGTTCGGCTCATCCCTAATCATGTATGGCATGAAAGCTCAGAGCAAATCCCGAACCTTTCATACGACACAGAAAATAAAAATGGTGTTCAAGTGCACCCGTCATGATCACTGATGGACGCCATCTCCTATAGCCCGACTCTTCTGATGTCACCTGACACGTAAACAGCGGCAGCCCTGATTGGGCTTCAGTGTATTGTGTTCAAGGCGTAAGCTACAAAACAAAACAAAACATAATATATATATATATATATAAAAAAGAAAAATAATAATAAAATTATATATATATAAAAAAAAAAATAGACCCCTCCTTTTTTCCCCCCTTAAATATTTGGGCAGATGTTACTGACAGATTCTGGCCAATTATTTTCTTTAATTTTAGGTGCAACTACCTTTTCTCTCTCAGCATGCGTTGCTCGTCCCCTTCAACTCAGGGCTTCCGCAAAGTGGAGGCACCTGCAGTTTTTTTTTTGTACAAAGTGTACTCACCTGCGCAACTTGTGTTATATACACTGCACAAATGGTGCATTGCTCAGAGCCTGTGCACTTTCGTATGCGAGTTCCGTAGCTCTTACACAGAACAATGGATCGGAGCGGCACGTACACGTGCCGAACCAATCCATTGACTGCCTTATCTCAGGATGCTCACTACGGTGCGCGGTCTGAGAAATGATGATGTCAGCATGCAGAGAGTGCTGACCTCATCGGTGACCAGTAGTCAGGAAGTTCCAAATCCTAGTGGTACCCTGGTGATGCATGTGTGGACAGAGGAAACCCCTCCACTTCACACTTCCAAACGATACTAGATGGAGGGTTGGGAAGGAGATGGGCACTACACGCAACCCGACCACTTTAAAAAGCTAAAATGGTCAGGGTTTGTAAAGAGTCACTTTTAAACTGTTGGGCTAATGCTATCACCAATTCTCCTCTGAATCCCTCCTGCATTGAAACAGGTGGGTAACACTCCACACAGTTACAACTCTGTATCCATGTGACTAGTACTGCCATTCAGGGGTGGACTGACCAGTAGGGCAACAGGACACTGCCCAAGGGCCCTGGCCTAAGAGGGGGACCCCATGAGGTGGTGAAAGGCCCTTCCTTTTGTACATAGCCATACTCCATTATTGAACCATTCAACCCGCCATAGATACGGGGGAAGGGAGCAATTAGATCGTCGGATTACAGTATTCTTAGTGTTCCTACGTCTGGGCCAATCGAGGTGATTAATGGAGGGAATCCTATACTATAAAAGAGTAAGGCTTGGCGTGTCCGTCGCCAAGCCTAGTCTGCGCATGCGCGCGCAACCAGCGGCAGTTGGCTGCGCGCGCAACCTGCTGCGGTTGGCTGCGCGCGCGCGCATGCAACCGCCGCGGCACGAGCTGGCTGTGCGCTCGCCGCGGCGGTTACAAGATGCACACGCAGCAGCCGGGTAGAGGTTGCGCGCGCATCCTGTAGAGCCGGATGCGCTCGCAGCCTCTACCCAGATGCCGCGCGCATCCAACCCATGAGCGGCAAAGGGAAAGTTCCCTCGCTTCCGCTCTTTGAAGGACCCAAGCTGCGGTCACATGGGAGTCCCACGTGACCGTTGCTTGGGTCCTTCAACAAGCGGAAGCGGGGAAACTTTCCCTTCGCCGCTCAGCAGGTAAGTATGCGGAGACGGAGCTCCAGGGGCGGCTGTCCGAATGCCGATAGAGCATTCGAACAGCCGCCCCATGTCTGGTCTGGGGTCTGAGCTGGGCCATATCCATGAGAGCTTGGGGGGCAGTATATCCACGAGCTGGGGCAATATCCACGAGCTGGGGCAATATATCCACGAGCTGGGGCAATATATCCACGAGCTGGGGCAATATATCCACGAGCTGGGGCAATATCCATGAGCTGGGGCAATATCCACGAGCTGGGGCAATATATCCACGAGCTGGGGCAATATCCATGAGCTGGGGCATATATCCATGAGCTGGGGCATATATCCATGAGCTGGGGCATATATCCATGAGCTGGGGCAGTATATCCATGAGCTGGGGCAGTATATCCATGAGCTGGGGCAGTATATCCATGAGCTGGGGCATATATCCACGAGCTGGGGCAGTATATCCACGTGCTGGGGCAGTATATCCATGAGCTGGGACATATATCCATGAGCTGGGGCAGTATATCCACAATAGACTGCCCTCTGGGCAGGCTTTCCACCTTGTATTCTATAAAATGACAGTAACAGAAATAATACACATGGCTTCAACAGGGTCTTCATCCGCACATGGCCGTTAGCCTGCGTACCTTACCTCAAACACCTTGAGCGTACGAGATAACATTGAAGGTTTGTTTCCCTTGAGGGAAAAGAGAAGGTTGATGATGGCTTTTCCGTCTTTCTCCTCAAACACCAGGGTGTCCGTGCATTCTGAAGCCTCTGCTGCCACCGCAGCCGCTTCCCTCTCTTTCCGAGCATCTTCTATCAAACTCTGCCTCCTACCCAGGAAGCGTGGAGACTGAGAAGGAGAAAAAATAATCAGATAAAGCCTGAAAGAAAAGGGATTTTAACATTGATGTAGGTTTCTATTTTCATTAAGTGTCCTCAGGGACCCCTAACAAGCCAGGTTTTAAGGATTACCTTGGGGGAATGCAGACTGAGGCTGGGGTGTGCCGTTCGGACGTGCCTCCCGGCACCCGTCACAGTGTTGTGACGCTTCGACAGGGCTGGCCACACGCTGTAGCATGCGCACAAATTGCATGCACAACAGCAGCCATGCTGAAAGCCTCCCCGTCGAAGCGCTACGATGCATATTCGACGGGGCTGCAAAGTGCAATCCTCCATAGGAGAATCAAGCCTTGCATCGCTGAGCACACTAACTGCGCTCAGCGAGGTGGCCAGACGGGTGTCAGACGGGCATCAAAGTGGAAGGAACGTCCACTCTCAGACATTCCTTCCGCTCTGAAAAAAGCTCCTCTGACCCCGGCCTGAATCCTGCAATCATGGAGCAGCAAATCATTTCACCTGTGCTGTGCTTCAGATATCTGCAAACCTGGCCTGTTAGGGGGACCTGAGGATCAGAGTTGGGAACCACTGTAATACTGAACAATAGAGATGCGCAATTCGTTTCGTTCCAAATTGAAATTCAGACGAAATTCACCATTTTTGTATTTCGGGAGCATTCCGAAAACGAAATATCGACCATCTGAAAAATTCAGATCAATCCGAAATTTCAAATCGATTCGATGATTCGGATCATTTCGTTGATTCGGATCAGTTGGTTTTTTGGGTTTTTTATTGCTTATTTAAGAATGGGAAGTAGATTACTACCAATAGAATGAAAGTTTTTTTTTACTTATTTATTCTTTTAGGATTGTTTAGGTGAAATTTTAGGTTTCCTAACTATTTTTTAAAGAAACAATGCTTTTTAACCCATAGGTTTCAATGCAGCATATGAATCCACACACTGCTGGGAAGCGCCTCCCTGCGGTATAATTAATGCAGCATATGAATCCACACACTGCTGGGAACAAACGCCTCTCTGCAGTATAATTAATGCAGCATATGAATCCACACACTGCTGGGAAGCGCCTCTCTGCGGTATAATTGTGGATTATTCCAGCCTTGGTGTTAGAATAATCTTAATTTTAATAAAGACAGGAGGCGAATATTTTGCATTCTCTTTTCTTTACTAAAACATCAGCAGCAAGGAAAGTTTACATAGCAACAGCAGTAACCAATCAACAACAAGAGTGTAGTAAGTCCTTAGCCACGCCCTCTTTTCTTGTATGCCGAACGAGCAGGAGAGACGTGACGTAGAAATTCCAGAAATCCAAGAAGTAGGAAGAACCCGTAAACTGAAGAGGTGAAAGCCAAGACTAGGTAGGAGTCAACGAGATGGTCAGTCGCAGAACTGGAAGCCAACGGGCGTCCGAAACGATGGGAGACCAACAGGGCCGCAGAAGCAAATCAAGCTACGGAGAAAGCAGAGGATACGTGAAAGTACCATGTGATGGAGGCTTGCCAATCAACAGTTAACTAACTGACCAGTCAAAGCAAAGAATTATCAATAGTTAAATCAATTATGAGACAGTAGCCGTAGGCTAGGCCAATGAGACATGCAAACCCTACTAAGGGGAATGAAAAATAGTTAGACAATAATGGACAAAGGTCGAAGAAGTGTAGATACGTAAATTACATCCTTTATTCAAAATTTATTTATTTTTTATTATTTTTTATTTATTTATTTAATTATATATTATTCTTATTTTTTATTTTTTTTTTTATTTTTTTTTAATCGAATATAGCAGTAAATCCGGTACAATGTGAGCAATCCCGGGTATGGGTGGGCGGGAAAAATATTCGCCTCCTGTCTTTATTAAAATTAAGATTATTCTAACACCAAGGCTGGAATAATCCACAATTTTATATCAAGTCAGGAGGCTTCATATTTTGCAGTTTTAAAGCTGCACCAGAGCCCCAGATGCATGAGAACGAGGGCGAAAATAAAAGGTACGAAAGGTGACCGCCCTAGAACAATCAGCAGCCGCTAGTATGTCGGACAGGGAGCCGCCGGCGACCGCAACAGAAGAAGCCACTGCACCCCGCACGGAGTGAGAGCCGAAGTGAGGAGCAACACCTGCTAGGGAGAGCAGCCAGGGGACCCCTCTAGAAAGTGTAGGCGAGGAAACAGGATTGTAAGTGGAAACATAGGAGACCAAGAGCTGGCCAACCGGAGGGGAGCGCAAAGAGCCTAAGTGGGAGAGGTAGTTCGTAACGCACCTAGCGACACATAGGGTAGAAAACCTTAGAAAAAAGGGGTTTTTGTACATCTAGTAAGCGTGAAAAACGACTCCCTTAGGAGAGAAAACCATAGCGTGCGCATCGAAGGCTCTAGCATCCAAAACACGTCTAAAGGACCCCAAACACAAAATGATGGTTAGAATACATCAAGAGCTGACGCAGGAACAGCGAGTAGTATCTGGCCAGTTACGCAGGAACTCCAAAACAAGCGCCACATCCCAAAAGTGAGTATATTATTTGGGGCCGGCGAGCGAGCGAGCCTAACGCCCTTGAGGAGACAACACACAGAAACGCCACCCAGGGGAGCGTGAGCCACCGAGATGGTCGAGCGGAACCAGGTGATGATAGGACTTGCCGGCCGTGGAAAGGCTCGCCAACAAATTAGAGGGGCTGTAGCAGGATCAGGCACACACCAACCACACCAAATTTCCCCAGGCGTAACATTTTTGCGTGCCAGAAGTCCAGGATTCCCATAATAGGGAGCGAGCCGCAGCTGATAAGCCTGGTAGCATGCAGGGTCCCCGGAAATTGTCCAAGCCACCAGTGGAAGATTGCCCTCCAATACCACTGGATTAGGGTTGCCTTGAGGGTCCAGAAGAATGGATGGAAAAGGACGGCAGCAGCAGGCAGGAGTAGACAAGGGAGTTGTAGCGTCAGTGGCAACCAGCTCTGTGCATCCCATAGATGCATGAGTAGAAGTCGAAACCATCCATCTGCGGACTTCTTGAAGCGTGCACGTGAGCATCGTGAACGGGGAAACAGTGTAGGCTCCTCGATGGGGCCATGGTGGGAGGAAAGCATCCACCGCTGCCGACTGCAGGTCCGTAAGCCAACTGAAGCCGGTCTGCATCTGGTGGGTCAAGCGGGAAGTAAACAGGTTGACCCAAAGGAGTAGAGGGCAGATGATGTGAAGCAACTGTTCCTCTGTCGTCCATGCCCCACCCGTGGATACAGGTCCGCAAGTCGCTCCCCAACCCGACTGGCTGGCGTCCGATTCCGATACGAAGTCCGGTAGAGAGCCAAAAATGGCCCACCCATTCCAGGCTTCCATGAGGCGCAGCCACCACAGGAGTTCCACTCGAGCCTCAGGAGTGATAGGGACCAGCTGGTCGTAGGAGGAATTGAGACTGAGGCACGTGGTTTTCTGACGTTGCATCGCCCGATAATGCAGTGGGCCAGGGAGAAGGGTGATGACTTGGGCTGGGCGACAAGCTGACTTGTCCATGTTGGTAATGAACCAGAGGTCTTACAGGAGAGTAAGCACTAGGGCCGTGTGATGGGAAAACAGGACCGGATCTTGAGCCAGTACGAAGATATTGTCCAGGTATATGAGAGACCTGATGCCCTGTGAATATATGGAGGCCATGGCCAGTAAGAGGAGCTTCATTGAAGCACCATGGTGCGGAGCTGAGGCCGAAAGGTAGGCAGGTGAACTGTCGGTGGTGCAGGATGGATAGGAGACCCCTGAGTAGATGTGTGCTCTCCATTGTGAAGTGTCGATAGGACAAGAAGGGATTGAAGACTATCCAGTTTAAGACCGGGCGAAGGTCCCCAGACTTCTTGTGTACCAGAACACATTGTATGGGGAAAACAGACTGGAAGGGAACCTGGGAAAAGTCTATCAAGAAACCAGATACGATTCGTAGGACCCAAGAGTCGGAAGGTTGGTATAGATGTTAACCTTATGATTCGATTCTTTTAAGAAGAGGTCCCCAAAAAAACAACCCCTTGGCCGCAGGACCCAATTCTTTGGAGCACATACTTGTTAAATTAGCGTCAAAGCGAAAAAGCGCCTCATTGCGGCGTGCAGAAGAGATGCTGACATTGGCGTTACCTAAAGACAGAGGGCACGCTGTGCCCATTCACGGACCATTGCAGGGCCGAGCAGGGTAGGCATAAGGCTATCCTAAACAAAAGGTAAATCCAGGTAAAGTATTCATGTAATTGGGCAGACTAGATGGGCCGAAAGGTTCTTATCTGCCGACAGTTTCTATGTTTCCAGAAGGTAGTGCTTCGTCCACCGTGACGAGCGGGCCTGAAACCTCCAGCATTTGTCCTGGGCGATGCGGAAGCCCTGTTCGACTTCGACAAGGATCCCTGCCAACCTTGCCCAGAAAGGAGACGATATCCACGTCAAACTCTGGCGTAAGAGATACCTTGTCAGGCAGCGTCGGGCAAGGGCATCCTGCCCACAGATGCGCCCTGGAAATTTTAACTAAGAGACCGCGTAGCCAGAAGAGCAGACACTCCGCTGTGTGGTCAGGCGGAGCCAGGCCGAAGACCTGGGGTGGGTGGTAGTGCATGGATCGAAAAAGGAGGGGGGAGCTCCTCTAGCGTCGAGGAGTGGCGCCGGGGTATCCGAGGACACCAAGGAGCGAGGCGGTGTTGGAGCGGTAGAGAAGGGCACGATCGCTAAGCTATCAGAACGGGGCTCACCCGTCGAGCTTGCAGTAGTCGGTGGATCACCAGTGGTATTGGCTCCATCCTCCTCGGGTAGTGAGCCTGGTAAATATCCATGTCATAATCATCGTCCCCTTCTTTGGGGACAGAAGTGCGGGAGGAGTTTGTAGCAGGGCCCCTACCCTAGCCAGCGGACTCAGATTAACCCTTCCAGAGTATTTACGAGATGGCACGGCAGCCTCAGAATGAACCGAATGGGAGCCCTCAGAAAGGGCCGGTGACTGGGCCCTAGAAAGGACCGGAGATTCTGGCTGGGGAAGCGGGGCTTGGCTGCCAAGCTATGGACAGTGTTTCTGAAATGGCAGTTAAAAGCCAGGCGAAAGCTCCTCTGGATTGGTGGGGAGCTGAGGAGGATCCATGGAAAACAGAATAACGGGACTCACCTGTTGAGGTAATATATATATATTAAAATTTATAGGGATATATATCAGGGCTCACCCGATGTTTAGTGTGGCCAAACAGAAAAATCCTGTACTAGCCGTCAGGAAGGTAATAATATATTCATTATAAATTAATGTGTTGTGGCTCACCCGATGCCTTTGTGGGACAGACAGATCCCGCCAGAATAATAATATACTTATATATATATATAAGCTTATCAGGGCTCACCCGATGTCTTCGTGGGACAGATATCCGTTAGATAAATAATATATTTGTTTTATAAATACATAAGCTTATCAGGGCTCACCTGATGCCTTCGTGGGACAGATATCCCGCCTGATAAATAATATATTGTTTATATATATAAGTTTAGCAGGGCTCACCCGATGCCTTCATGGGACAGATATCCCGCCTGATAAATAATATATTTGTTTATATATATAAGCTTAGCAGGGCTCACCCGATGCCGTCGTGGGACAGATATCCCGTCAGAAAATTTTATTTTTATATATATATATATATACATACTTACTTACTTACTTATCGGGGCTCACCCGATGCATTCGTGGGACAGATATCCTGTCAGAAAATTTTATTTTTATATATATATATATATATATACATACTTACTTACTTACTTATCGGGGCTCACCCGATGCATTCGTGGGACAGATATCCTGTCAGAAAATTTTATTTTTATATATATATATCTATATCTATCTATCGGGGCTCACCCGATGCCTTCATGGGACAGATCCCACCAGAAGAAATAATATTTATTTGTATATATATAGTATAAGCGTATCGGGGCTTACCCGATGTTTACGTTGGGCAGACAGAAATCCCACCAAAAATAATAATTTATTTATATAAATAGAACCTGAGGCCGTTTAACATGTAAGTGCTGACCTGCTAGTTTGCATCGGGACGCGAAGACGCAATGTCCCGAATGGCGGCAATTGCTGGTTAGAACTAAGATGGCCGCCGGAGTGCGCACGGACAAAAAGCCATACTATCCTGAGGAGAAAGTTTAGTCGCGCACTCGCGGGAAGGCGGCGGGCGCCGCGCAAAACACAAAGAAAGGGGGGAAAAAAAACCTTAAGGAGAAAACAGAGCTGTTAAAACAAAGTAAATTACGATGGGGCGCCGCAAGTCGCGCAACGCGAGCAAAGCGCACCTGCAGGCGGGAGAGTGCCCACACAGCAGGGAGGAAACCTAGGAAAAAAACAATCAGGTGCACAGTACATATAATAAATCTGAGTATAAAATTACATAATAAACCTAACAGTGACAAATTACACCTAAATTAAAGCCTGGCAACCAGGAGCTGTTTTGAAAACGTCTCACCTGGTCGCCAGCAGCAAGAAAAGAGGGCGTGGCTAAGGACTTACTACACTCTTGTTGTTGATTGGTTACTGCTGTTGCTATGTAAACTTTCCTTGCTGCTGATGTTTTAGTAAAGAAAAGAGAATGCAAAATATGAAGCCTCCTGACTTGATATAAAATTAATGCAGCATATGAATCCACACACTGCTGGGAAGTGCCTCTCTGCGGTATAATTAATGCAGCATATGAATCTGCACACTGAGGGGAAGCGCCTCTCTGCGGTATAATTAATGCAGCAAATGAATCCGCACACTTCTGGGAAGCGCCTCTCTGCGGTATAATTAATGCAGCATATGAATCCACACACTGCTGGGAAGTGCTTCTGCGGTATAACTAATGCAGCATATGAATCTGCACACTGCTAGGAATCGCCTCTCTGCAGTATAATTAATGTAGCATATGAATCTGCACACTACGGGGAAGTGCCTCTCTGCAGTATAATTAATGCAGCATATGAATCCACACACTTCTGGGAAGCGCCTCTCTGCGGTATAATTAATGCAGCATATGAATCCACACACTGCTGGGAAGCGCCTCTCTGCAGTATAATTAATGCAGCATATGAATCCACACACTTCTGGGAAGCACCTCTCTGCAGTATAATTAATGCAGCATATGAATCCACACACTTCTGGGAAGCGCCTCTCTGCAGTATAACTAATGCAGCATATGAATCCACATACTGCTGGGAAGCGCCTCTCTGCAGTATAATTAATGCAGCATATGAATCCACACACTGCTGGGAAGCGCCTCTCTGCAGTATAATTAATGCAGCATATGAATCCACACACTGCGGGGAAGCGCCTCTCTGCAGTATAATTAATGCAGCATATGAATCCGCACACTGCGGGGAAGCGCCTCTCTGCAGTATAATTAATGCAACATATGAATCCACACACTGCGGGGAAGCGCCTCTCTGCAGTATAATTAATGCAGCATATGAATCCACACACTGCTGGGAAGCGCCTCTCTGCAGTATAATTAATGCAGCATATGAATCCACACACTGCTGGGAAGTGCCTCTCTGCAGTATAATTAATGTAGCATATGACTCTGCACACTACGCATTCATATGCTGCATTAATTATACTGCAGAGGGGTGCTGCAGCATATGAATCCGCACACTGCCGGGAACTTCGCCGGTCGCAGGTCAACGTGTTCCGTGATTAGTTAATTAACCCCTTCCCTACCTTGATCGTGTATGCACAATACGTAGCAGCAGACACAGCAGCCATAGATCGTGTCAACGCGATCTGGGACTATGCTGAAACACTGGAAATTAAATTTAGTTTGCGTTTGGGCTCCAGAAGGTGCCCCCCAAAGTTTTATAACAGTGGGCACGACGCCCGAGGAGCTAACACTTTTAAAACCAGCTGGGAATGTCCTTAACTGATCTTACCCCAGCTGATCCTGCACTGAGCTACGAATTGTAGTAACTCCTTTTGGCCCCTAGATGGTGACACCTGCCTGCCAGATAGGTTATTACATTAACGAAAACATTAGGAATATTCCTAAATATTTCTAACTTTATAATTATTTTAAATATAATTTTCAAAAGAAAAAAATAAAATCACTGGTTCCTGACGGTTTGGAAAATCTCTTGGTAATGAAGGGGTTAATAACGGATATTCACATACTTGAAACCGCGAGAAATGTCAATGTGTCCCTCCTGGTAAAATACGTTATAAATATATGTAGCTGGTAAGTGTTTCAGGCATTTATGTACTGGTTAAAAAATCCTTATTATGATCTGGACTGGTGCGAGGATTTTGGGACACACAGCCTAAACTGCATTGTGTCATCACCTCCTCCAAATAATGAAGGGAATCCATTTGAGTGTGTGGGTAATTATGTGTGCTTGATGATGATAGGTGTGAAAGGCTGCCGAAATGCCATGCTATTCGGTGGTTTCATTCGACAGGTTTATTCAGGCGAATCCCATAGGCTTCAATGTTAAAAATATTCCCGTTTTAATCCAATATCTAATAAACCGTTTATTATAATATTCTGCAGTAAAAATTTTCTTTATTTTTAGATCTTTTAGGCATTTTTCGGGATTTTTTTTGCGTACCTTTTATTTCCGTTTTGTTTTTAATCGTTTTTTCTTTTTTCTGTAACAGCCCTTTTTATTATCATTCATTGGATCTTATATGTAAATTACAGACATTTTCGTTCTGTAGCTTTTTGGCAAACAGCGTTTCACTTTTCCAAATTTTTCTCTTTAATATCTTCATTCATTAATTTGTATGGTGCCAACATATTCAGCGGCGCAGTACAGGGGTTACAATAAGATTAGTGAAGAGATAGGTGGACATACAGAAGGAGAGCCCTGTTCCTGAGGATCTAACGATCTAAAAATAAACAACTAAAAGCAGTTTTTAATTAACGTGTTCAGAGAATTTGCCGCCTAATTAAACTTTTCCTGTTTTTATTAGACTTAACAGCCATTCATTAAAGAGCAATTAGGAAAGACGTGAAGCTCCAGGCAATTAATACAGCCTGAAAGAGCGGTCCAGGGTTGATTTGTCTCTTGTGGCATACCCTAACCAACACGTGAAGCCATATGGAACTTTGGTGCAAAAGAAAAAGCGAGAAATTGTGGACTTCATTTGCATGTCCTACCCAGAATTCACTGCACCTGGGGAGTGTAGCAAATGAGCTCTGTGGGCAAAACAACGGTAATTTGGTTGGACGTGCAGATGTTTTTCACAATGATTTTTATTATTTGTTGTAATTTTACATTATGGTGGTATTTAATCGCACTTTTTGTTCTTTGCCTTAAGTGTAATAACAGAGTCTCTTACTGGTGACAGCCCCTAGATACCCACACACCCCAATTATATGGAGGAGCCCCTAGATACCCACACACCCCAATTATATGGAGGAGCCCCTAGATACCCACACACCCCAACTATATGGAGGAGCCCCCAGATACCCACACACCCCAACTATATGGAGGAGCCCCCAGATACCCACACACCCCAAATATATGGAGGAGCCCCTAGATACCCACACACCCCAAATATATGGAGGAGCCCCTAGATACCCACACACCCCAAATATATGGAGGAGCCCCTAGATACCCACACCCCCCCAAATATATGGAGGAGCCCCTAGATACCCACACACCCCAAATATATGGAGGAGCCCCTAGATACCCACACCCCCCCCCAAATATATGGAGGAGCCCCTAGATACCCACACCCCACAAATATATGGAGGAGCCCCTAGATACCCACACACCTCAAATATATGGAGGAGCCCCTAGATACCCACACACCTCAAATATATATGGAGGAGCCCCTAGATACCCACACACCTCAAATATATATGGAGGAGCCCCTAGATACCCACACACCCCAAATATATGGAGGAGCCCCTAGATACCCACACACCCCAAATATATGGAGGAGCCCCTAGATACCCACACACCCCAAATATATGGAGGAGCCCCTAGATACCCACACACCCCAAATATATGGAGGAGCCCCTAGATACCCACACCCCCCCAAATATATGGAGGAGCCCCTAGATACCCACACCCCACAAATATATGGAGGAGCCCCTAGATACCACACACCCCAAATATATGGAGGAGCCCCTAGATACCCACACACCCCAAATATATGGAGGAGCCCCTAGATACCCACACCCCAAATATATGGAGGAGCCCCTAGATACCCACACCCCCCCCCAAATATATGGAGGAGCCCCTAGATACCCACACACCCCAAATATATGGAGGAGCCCCTAGATACCACACACCCCAAATATATGGAGGAGCCCCTAGATACCACACCCCCCCCCCAATATATGGAGGAGCCCCTAGATACCCACACCCCACAAATATATGGAGGAGCCCCTAGATACCCACACCCCACAAATATATGGAGGATCCCCTAGATACCCACACCCCCCCCCCAATATATGGAGGAGCCCCTAGATACCCACACCCCACAAATATATGGAGGAGCCCCTAGATACCCACACACCCCAAATATATGGAGGAGCCCCTAGATACCCACACACCCCAAATATATGGAGGAGCCCCTAGATACCCACACACCCCAAATATATGGAGGAGCCCTTAGATACCCACACACCCCAAATATATGGAGGAGCCCCTAGATACCCACACACCCCAAATATATGGAGGAGCCCCTAGATACCCACACACCCCAAATATATGGAGGAGCCCTCAAAAAAGATACCCGCACACCCCAAATATATAAAATAGCCCCTTGAAAGACAGCCGCTCATCCTAGATATATGGACCTCTAAAAGAAAAGACGTTAAGAAAAAACCATGCTGCCCTCAGCCCAGGCCTATACAGGATCACACCCTTGCCTTTCCCATGGTTGGCTAATGTGTCAGGCGAAAAATAATTTTAACTAATTGATACTATGTGACAAAATCTAAAAGGCTTTGAAGCGGCACAGCATTTATCAATGAAGATCACTTTAATAACCCTTTAACGTAAAGCTAATATATGAATGAAAAAAAATGGTGAAATAGGCATTTTAGCAATTTCAACTATTTATTTATCTGCCTTTTTCTTCAGGCGTTCCCTGACAACATCGTTACCTTCCAAGATCAGGGTATGGGGGAGATACTAAGCGTTTGCGACGTGTGCAGTGCTGACAAGGACTGTACGTGCGTTAAAGAAAACCGGCGTCCCACTCCACGCCCGCCCCCCCAGCGATGAAAAGCATGATCGCGCAGCCCCGTCGACGCGCATCCTAGCGAATCATCACCGTCGATGTGCTAGGATGCGCGTCGACGGGGCTGTGCGATTCTCCTCGCTCAACAAGTGCGCATGCGCAATGCATTTGACGGCCGATGTCCCGTCAATCCTAGCGCTACAGCCTCTGTGTTCTGTAGACGGACGTCTTCAGCGCACATTAGGCGTAGCACGCGTTATGCGGATCCCCCCTAATGATACGCAGCAACGCGCGTCAGTGCGCACACGTCCCGTGTGCACCCGGCCTTAAATGACTTGTTTTTTGACTATTCATTTATTTTAAATCCTAGGCATACATATTATCTCTTCTCCTGGTGCCTTATCCCCTGACCCTATAACACCTTATTACTGTATCCCAGCTCCTTATCCTCTGACCCTAACACCTTATTACTGTATCCCAGCTCCATATCCCCTGACCCTATAACACCTTATTACTGTATCCCAGCTCCTTATCCTCTGACCCTATAACACCTTATTACTGTATCCCAGCTCCTTATCCTCTGACCCTATAACACCTTATTACTGTATCCCAGCTCCTTATCCTCTGACCCTATAGCACCTTAATACTGTATCCCAGCTCCTGGTGCCTTATCCTCTGACCCTATAACACCTTATTACTGTATCCCAGCTCCTGATCCTCTGACCCTATAACACCTTATTACTGTATCCCAGCTCCTGGTGCCTTATCCTTTGACCCTATAACACCTTATTACTGTATCCCAGCTCCCGGTGCCTTATCCTCTGACCCTATAACACCTTATTACTGTATCCCAGCTCCTTATCCTCTGACCCTATAACACCTTATTACTGTATCCCAGCTCCTGATCCCCTGACCCTATAACACCTTATTACTCTATCCCAGCTCCTGATCCCCTGACACTATAACACCTGATTACTGTATCCCAGCTCCTGATCCTCTGACCCTATAACCACTAGTGTATCTTGGCCAAGGCCAACAAGGCCCAGGCCTAGGGCGGCACTTTCCAGGGGGAAACTATTTTACCAGGAAGGAAACATTGAGATGTCACTAATTTTCAAGTATGTCCTGGGTAGGCAAGGCCTAGGCTTTCACTTTCCAGGGGGCAACAAAAAACCTCACCACTAATTGGGTTACTCACAGAGCACCGAAATGACGCCAACATTTTGGTGTTCTGTAGTTCCCTGCACTTTGGGGAATAAAATTTCCCCACCCTGCAGTGAATTCACCATTCACTGCAGGGTCCCTAAAGTGCATGGAGTCGGCCGCTGTATGCTGCCACCGCAAACCCATGGCCTGCTGTTTTCAAAAGAACTACTGAACGAAAATGTCTGGAATTTACATATAAGATCCTATGATTGTTAATAAAAAGTTCTGTTACAGAAAAAGAACCGCTATTAAAAAAAGGGGGGGAATTTAGCCCAAAAAATTCTGAAAAATCACTAAAAGGTACAAAAAAAATCAATAAATAAATAAAGACTTTTTACTGCAGATTAAAATAATAAATGGTTTATTAGATATTGCATAAAAAACGGGAATATTTTTAACATTGAAACCTATGGGGTTCACCTGAATAAACCTGCTGATTGAAACCACCGAACATCAGGGCATTTCACTGACATTTCTCTGCTGTTTGGTGTTCTCTGAATAGATTAACCATTACTTCTCTATGGGGATTTGCACTGCCTTCAAACAGCACCGTACTTGCTGGCAGTTCGCCAAACTTGTGTGTGAGCATATCACCAGAGCAGTGGTGTACTTAGAGGAGTGGCGGAGGGCGGGCCGCCCCAGGTACCAGTGATTATTGGGGTGTCATTAGGGGGTACTAGGAGGTGCCACTGTCACTGTGTGTCAGCTTTGAGCTGTGTTCTCAAACAACGAGCAGCGGAGCATGGCGTTTGCATACGGAATAAAATCGAAAAGGATAAAAATCCCCCTCTCCTCCCTCCATAGCTCCTCCCCTGCCCCGCAGCAGCTCTAGGAGAGGGGAGGGGGATGTGATTTGTGTCCAGAGAGAGATGACAGTAAACGGCAGGTAAAGGGGGGTGGGGTTATCAGCAGAATATGAAGCCCTGTCTGCTTACTGCTGTTTAAAGTGGACCTTTCCTTAACCAGCACTGCAGTGATAGAAATTTGTCATTGAGCTGCCTGGCTCCTGGTGAGGCTGCTTGCGTGCAGGTCACACTCGGTCAGGCCAGTCAGGTGGTACTGAGTCTCAGTACCACCTGACTGGCTGAACCACGTGACACGCATGCACGCAGCTGCCGCCCTTTCGTTAACATGGACTGTCACTCTATTCTGGACAGAACACCCACCAGGAAGGGAATCAAAGCCCCGGTGCACCCTCTGGCAGTGGCTCCACGCACAGGCACAGCCGTGATCCTAACGTGGCCTGGAGGGACCTCCTGCTGAGTCTGTACACAGTCCCTGCTGACTCTGCACACAGCCCTACCGCGGACAGAGGCTGGTAAATGTAGAATAAATAATTGCTGTGTGCTCATATACACTCGGTTTGCTGGGAGTTTTATTGCAGTGGATTCTGATGCACTCATACACACCACACATTGCATTGCTGGGAGTTTTATTGCTGTGGATTCTGATACACTCATACACACTGCACATTGCGTTGCTGGAATTTTTATTGCTGTGGATTCTGATACGCTGACACACACCAAACATTGCATTGCTGGGAGTTTTATTGCTGTGGGTTCTGTGATACACACTGCATAGTACTGTGAGTTTTATTGCCCTGGAGCTCTGGGATACACTCATACACACTGCACATTACTGTGAGTTTTATTGCTGTACAGCTCTGTGATATGTTCATATGCAGTGCACGTTTCTGTGGATTTTATTGTTCAACCAATTAGAGAGGCTGTGTTCCAGTATACTTGACATGCGTGGCTGTTCTTTGTAAAAATGCTTGAATTTAAACATTTCATAATTTTATTTCTCAATAGATACATTTGAAATGGTATACAAAATATACAAGTAAGCACTTGGTATCCACTTTTAATATAAAGAGAGGAAAAGGTGGAGCTTAAAGAGAAAAGGTGGGGATTAACCAGGAAGAGGTGTGCCCTTGACAGGAGGGGGTGCCTCAAATTTAAATTAGGGGGTGCACGAGTTTAGTCAGGCCTAGGGCAGCACAAAACCTAAATACACCACTGCCTATAACACCTTATTACTGTATCCCAGCTCCCGGGTGCCTTATCCCCTGACCCTATAACACCTTATTACTGTATCCCAGCTCCTTATCCCCTGACCCTATAACACCTTATTACTGTATCCCAGCTCCTGGTGCCTTATCCTCTGACCCTATAACACCTTATTACTGTATCCCAGCTCCTTATCCTCTGACCCTATAACACCTTATTACTGTATCCCAGCTCCTGATCCTTTGACCCTATAACACCTTATTACTGTATCCCAGCTCCTGATCCTTTGACCCTATAACACCTTATTACTGTATCCCAGCTCCTGATCCTTTGACTCTATAACACCTTATTACTGTATCCCAGCTCCTGGTGCCTTATCCTCTGACCCTATAACACCTTATTACTCTATCCCAGCTCCTGATCCCCTGACACTATAACACCTTATTACTCTATCCCAGCTCCTGATCCCCTGACCCTATAACACCTTATTACTGTATCCCAGCTCCTTATCCCCTGACCCTATAACACCTTATTACTCTATCCCAGCTCCCGGTGCCTTATCCTCTTACCCTATAACAAATTATTACTGTATCCCAGCTCCCAATCCTCTGACCCTATAACACCTATACTCCTCTCTTAAGGACAATTGCGTTTTGCAGCCCTGTCAATGCGCGTTCTAGTGGATCGATGGGGAGGCTTGGATAACGGACGCTTGTTGCACGCAGGGCCCGCACCGGGTGACACACCCTAATTTATTTATTTTTATTTTTATTTTTTTACACAAATATTTTACCAGGAAGGATTCATTGAGAATTCTCTCGTTTTCAAGTATGTCTTGGGTAGGCAAGGCTTAGGCTGGCACTTTCCAGGCAAAAAAAACACCACAAAGAGGATATTTACAGAGCACCGAAATGATGCAGACATTTCAGTGTTCTGTTGTTCCCCGGTGAATTCACCACAGGGTCCCTGAAGTGCAGGGAATCAGCCACCAAATGCTACCGCAAACCTATCGCCTGCTGTTTTAAAAAGAACTACTGAACGAAAATGTCTGGAATTAACATATAAGATCCTATGAATGATAATAAAAAGGTCTGTTACAGAAAAATTGCTTTTAGAAGAATTTTTGTTTAATTTTTTTTAAAAATGCCTAAAAGATACTAAATAGATTTTTTAATATGGATTAAAGGAATAAACGGTTTATTAGATATTTGCTAAAAACAGGAATATTTTTAACATTGAAACCTATGGTGTTCGTTCGCCCTGAATAAACCTGCCAAATGAAAACACCGGACATCAGGACATTTCTTTGCTGTTCAGTGTCTCTGAACAGATTACCCATTACTTCTCTATCAGGGTTTCACTGCCTTCGAACAGGCACCGTACTTACTGTCTGTTTGCCCAAATTTTTGTGTGAGCATATCACAGAGCTCCACAGCAATAAACCTCACAGTAATGTGCGGTGTGTATGAGCGTATCACAGAGCTCCACAGCAATAAACCTCACAGTAATGTGCGCCGTGTATGAGCGTATCACAGAGCTCCACAGGAATAAACCTCACAGTAATGTGCGCCGTGAATGAGCGTATCACAGAGCTCCACAGCAATAAACCTCACAGTACTGTGCGCCGTGTATTATGAGCATTCAGTGTTATATGGGAGTACTGATTTATGAATGAAAGTACTTAAAAAAATCCTGTAAAACTCGGGGGGGGGGGTGACACCAGAAGTTACCGCACCGGGTGACACCAACCCTAATGACGCCACTAGTTGCAAGCGTATTTCGTGCACAAGCGTGCGACCGGCCCCGTTGCAGCGTCAACGCTGCGACGGACGCTGGTAAGCACATCAGTACGGGTGCACCTAGTGCGCTCGTCTGATGCAGGCCTTAATATTATGCTGTGTATCCAGAAACACATGAACTTTATGATGGATTTTGTTTTCTCGTGACAGTCCTACTTTTAATAATCACAACTAAAAATTGTCCTGTTCTAATCACAGTGACAAAAATAGATCTGATAGAGAAATCAAAGTACTACTTTCAAGCCACAAATGTATAGAAGTGGGGGCCGTGACAATAAAATACAATGTTTTAAGAAAAAAACAAACAATGTTGTTCCTCAAGGACTTAAATTCGTTTTTTTGGCTGGACTGACTAACTAACGCAATTTTAACGTGCGTTTAACACTTACAGGGTTATCCAAAGAGATTCGAAAAGTCACCGCACGTTCGGTGACTTTTCGTTCTCTTCAATTCGGTTCCTTTTGCCGATTGCATTTCGGTGACCCTGCGGTGTATTCAGCAAACAGCACAGGGTCCCCGAATTGCAGGGAAAAGCTGCCGCAAACCTGACGACAACTAACCGAATGCACGCTGAAAACAAGCAAAAACATCTGGATTAACCTTCGAAAAAGCCGAACAGGAGCCGAACAGGAGCCGAATCACACAGAGCCGAAGCAGCTGTGACGTAGAGGAGGCAGTGAATAAATTAGCAAAACCATTTGTATGAATCTAGGAAAAAGAAACGCTGTTTGCAAAGAAACTACTGAGCGAAAATGTCTGAAATTTTCACAGGAGGTCCAGGGAATGATAATAAAGAGGGCTGTTACAAAAAAATAAGTAAACTGAAAAAAAAAAAAAAATCGGACTTTTTTTAAAAAAAAAAAAAAATCTGAAAAATGCTTAAAGTATCCTAAAAAATCTATAAATAAAGAGACTTTTTGCTGCAGAATTTTATAATGAACGGTTTATTAGATATTGAATTAAAACGGGAATATTTTTAACATTGAAGCCTATGGGATTCTCCTGAATAAATTTGCCGAATTAAACCACCGAATGGCAGGACATTAGGGGAACCTTTCACTGCTGGTTTGTGTTCTCTGAATAGCCGAAGCAGTGCTTTTTCATGGGGATTTCACTGCCCTCGAACAGGCACCGAACAGGCACCGTATGTGCAGGCAATTCGCCAGGATTTGGCGAATTGCCTGCTCTCTGGATAGCCGAATGGCCAGGAAAGGTAACCGAACGCTGATTTTCAGCGTTCGGTTACCTTTCTCAAGCAATTCGGATCTCTTTGGATAACCCTGTTAATCACGGCCGCACTAGCAGCAAATGACGGGCAATGACGGCCAATATACGAAGTACGGTCACACGAAAATACGGCTGCGCAACGGAAGTGGCAAACGAACGCATTTTTTCGAGAACGCAAAACCGCTAGTACTGATGTACAGAGTGCGCTGCGCCCGCATAGCGGCGTGTGTGCGTGATTATGAGACGTCAGACGCTGCTAATGTCCAGCCTACATAACGTCCAGACTCCCAAAGTTTCCTGGTTTGGATCCGTAACAAATCACGCACGAAAATGCGCATCGTATGACCGTTTTCGCGCATTCCGTGAAAAAATATGTCAATGCGTTCGGACGCACTTTTTGACGGTTGCTGCGTATAATGCGTTCGTTTGACCCTAGCCTAAATCATAAGGTTTGCATTGCAGCATTCCAAATTCATTCATTTTAGGCTAGGGTCAGAGTGGGGCAGTCGGAACGCGCGTGCAGGCGCACTAAATCACGGCGGCAGTAGCAGCACATAACGGCCAATGACGGCCAATATACGCAGTACGTGCGTACGAAAGTGCGCCGACACCACGCAACCAGCAAATGAACGCATTTTTATCAGAACGTGAAACCGCTGCTACTGACGTACAGAGTGCGCTGCGGCCGCATAGCGGCGTGTGTGCGTGATTAGGAGATGTCAGACGCTGCTAGTGTGCGGCCTACATAACGTTCAAACAGCCGGATTTCCCTAGACTTCTTTTTACCCCACCGTCATGAAATACGTCCAGAATTGCGCATCGTCTGACCACTTAAGCGTATTCCGTGAAAAAATGCGTGCGCACGCATCGACGTACATTTTGACGGTGGCTGCAGAAAATGCGCTCATCTGTCCCTAGCCTTAGGTGCCCACCCACAATAGTCACGTGAATGCACATGGAAGACAGATTCTGGGGCTTTAATGCTTAGCCTTGTATTACATATCTCAGTTTCCAGTGCCTTATTACTCCATGCTGTCTCAGTATATAACACATTACGACAGTAACCCCGGCTTATTGCTGATCAGCAACCATGACTTGCCAGATGTTTGGAAACTACCACCCCCATGATGTCCAGGTACTGAATAAATTGGCTAAGCATCATGGGAAATGTAATTCCAAAACATCTGGAGGGCCAAGGTTGTTGACCACCGATCTAGATTAGTGATTGCGGACCACGGTGCCCCAGATGTTTCTGAACTACATTTCCCACGATGCTCTGCCAGGCTTATGTGTGTCTAAGCATCATGGGACTTGTGGTTCCAAAACATCTGGGGTGCCAAAGTTTGCCATCAATGATCTAGACCAGTGGTTCCCAACCCTGGTCCTCAGGTACCCCTAACAGGCCAGGTTTGCCAGATATCTGAATCACAGCACAGGTGATAGGATTTGCTGCTCAGTGATTGTAGGATGCAGTCTGCATTTCCCCCAAGACCATCTTTAAAACCTGACCTGTTGGGGGTACTTGAGGACAGGGTTGGGAACCGCTGATCTAGAGCAGTGATGGTGAACCTTGACACTCCAGACGTTTCTGAACTACATGTCCCATGATAATCAGCCAGACTTCTCTGTGACTAAGCATCATGGAACCTGTAGTTCCGAAACAAATCACTGATTTAGACCAAGCTTCCAAGTATTTTTTGTTACTCTGTCAGAGAGAGGTGAAAACCTTGAGAATTGCCAGGAGAATGAACAATCTAGACCGAATAGCCGATTTGGAAAGTGAGATAAATGGGAGAATTTTTCTGGTTTGACTATTTTGACCTAGAATTTTCAATTCTCCTGGTTTTCACCTCTTTCTGAATAGCTCTGCATGTCTCATCATTTAACAGCTCCCCGTTTAGCTGTAGCTCGGTCACTGCTTTTGTGGCATAATTATAAAAATATAGAAGTAAGTAACTCCACTTTTACTCTGATACCACTTTGAATGAATATATTTTATGTAATAATTCTGCACATCTCTGTTCTAGTTATCATCACCAAAGCTTGCTTGATCCAGAAGATATTTTGTAGAAGTCAGGCAGCGGTGATTTAATTCACTTATGGTGATACGGTTACTCTATAAATATATGTACAGTAACTGAATAATCTTTAAGTTATTTACAGCATATTTAAAAGCCTGCGTAACACTAGTGAATGATTAAATGTATCTTAAAAGACTAGAAAAACCTAATACTGTATACTATTATCTATATAAAAATATAAATATAAAAATATAGATTTTTTTAAAAAGTAAAATAAACTCTTCTGAAAATATACATAGTATTAAAAAAATGAGAATAAGAATATTTATTTATTTATAAAGTATTTTACCAGGAAGGAGACATTGAGATTTTTCAAGGATGTCCTGGGTACATAATATACTATATAGTCGGAAAAAAATCCAGTTAGAAAAGCTCTTACCTTTAGGCTAGGGTCAAACGAACGCATTATTCGCAGCGACCGTCAAAAAGTGCGTCCGAAAGCATTGATGTATTTTTTCACGGATTGTGTGAAAACTGTCAGACGACGCGCATTTTTGTGCGTGATTTTTTACGGATCGTCAATAAAACACTTTTTGCGTCTGGACATTATGTTGGCTGGACATTAGCAGTGTCTGACGTCTCCTAATCACGCACACACGCCGCTATGCCGCTGCAGCGCACTCTGTACATCAGTACTAGCGGTTCTACGTTCTCGAAAAATTGCGTTCATTTTCCACCTGCGTTGCGCGGCTGGACTTTCGTGCGGCCGTACTTCGTATATTGGCCGTCATTTTGCGTCATTTGCTGCTACTGCGGCCGTGATTAAGTGCTCCTAAACGCACGTTAAAAATGCGCTTGTCTGACCCCAGCCTTAGAAACTCTTTGTATTAAGTTACTGTCTGTTACTCTGTATACACAAACCAGTTATATATATATATATATATATATATTTTTCTATTTAGATATATAAATACATACATTTATCTTTATATAATGAACTGTTGTCTTAGCTTTATGTGTCACGATTTAGGATTGAATCCCTCCTCACTCCTTCAGTTCCTGATCCCCATTTCCTCTGAACGTACATGAATCCCAAAACTAAGCATGTATAGTTTTAATTAACTTTAACTTGTTTGTTATGTCTTTTTATATAAATATTCTTATTGTGCAGCGCTGCAGAATATGCCGGAGCTATCAGGGTTATTCAGAGAGAGGTGAAAACCAAGAGAATGAATGGAAAAGTGAAAATTCTAGGTGATAATAGCTGATTTGAAAAGTGAAATAATTGGGAGAATTTTTCTGGTTTGGCTATTTTGACCTAGAATTTTCACTTCTCCAGTCATTCGCCTGATTTTCACCTCTCTCTGAATAACCCTGTATATAAATAAGGATAACTGCAAGGACTAGCATGCTGAACCCAAGAACTTGCAGTCGATGCACCCCTCCCACTTACCAAGATGGCTTCGGCTTGTTTCGGGTCGAGCTCGGACACTGCCCTCCTGAAGCTCTTCAGCGGGGGCATAGAGGTGTTTGGGGTCGGCATCACTACACTTTGGGAAGTGTGTTGTGTGCACCTGCTCCTGGCTCTGCCTTTAATAGGGGAGCCTGACGTCATTGCATCCCCCCCACCCACCACCATCAGTCCAGCCTGAGGGAGGAGGCTGGGCATTGGTAGTCTATCACATCTCCCGTAGACCCTCATGCAACCTGCAGAGCATCGCTCTTCCACCGCGCGCTCCTACAGAGCAACCCGTCTTTTAAATAAATAAAAAAAACTCTTTCTTTTAACGAGATTAAACTTAAAGACCATCTTCCCTCAAGCAGTTATGCAGACCATCCCCCATGTTAGTCACACACCTATCGTACATTGTGACCCCAGGGGAAGCTCTTACTTTATTTCTTTTTTTTTAGATATCATGGTCAGGGTCTCTCAAGTCGTGTGTGCAACCATCATACCACAGATTAAATACTGCAAATCATTGTTTCCTAAGAGAATTATTCATTAAAATGAGAATTAATTAAAGGAAAAGCAAACAGCAGGCGAAAACATTTTTTTAAAAAATGCTCCAATAATTTATTTATTTATTTGCAAAGTATTTTACCAGGAAGGATACATTGAGATTTCTTTCGTTTTCAAGTATGTCCTGGGTTCAAGAACATTGAAATGTTAGTCGTTACAGCAATACAAAGTAATAAAATGCAAGATATTAAAAATAAAACACAAATATACAGATTAACACAGAAAGTAAATATGTAGGAAACAGTCATTGTTACATGTTTACACATGCATTCTGTATTGAGGTATGTTAATAGAGATCTCTTGAGTGACTTAATACTGGGGGAAGATTTGACGGCGTCTGGGAGGTTATTCCATAATTGCGGTGCTCTGTAGGAAAATGAGGATCGAGCCACTTTCTTTTTGTATTGTGGTATTGTAAGTAAGGTGCAGGTCCTGGATCGGAGGTTATAGGATGAGGGAACTGCTGGGGGAAGCAGCCTATTCAAGTAGGGTGGCAGCTTCCCAGAAAACATTTTAACCTCCCTAACGGTTATCCCGAGTGTGTCTCGTGGTTAAATTTCACCGCTGAGAGCGGTAACCTTGAGACACACTCGGGCTGTATACATCACCTCTCCCTGTGCTCCCTCGATGATCTCTGCAGTCTCCTCCGGTGATCGCGGCATTGTACTTCCTGGATTCCTTCTCGCGAGGAAGAAACCAGGAAGTATAAGGTCGCGGTCGCCGGAGGAGGCAGCTGGGGACATCGAGGGAGCGCAGGGAGAGGTGTCGTATCCAGCGGCATCCCGAGTGTTGCTCGGGGTTACCACTTCCAGCATAGGAATTTAACCCCGAACCACACTCGGAATTACCGCTGGGGAGGGAAATAGACAGCTTTTAGATGCATTTTTTCCCAAAAATTAGACCGCCAGGGAGGTTAAACACCAGGTTGGAAAGGTGAAGAGTGCATCTAGATTTCAGTGACGGCCAGTTTAGCTCCAGTTTAGAATGAGTTATACAATGTAGTAAGTTTATGAAGGCGTGTTTGCAGGGCAGCTGCATACACTACATCTCCATATTCAATAGCTGGAATAAGCAATTGTTGTACAATGTTTTGCATTTCCTTGAACAATCTCAGACACATCCTTGATTTACGTAATGTACTCTGAAGGATCATGTCTTTTCAATCACAGAATCCAACTGCTTAGCGTAATAAAATACCGAATAAGGCTGGGGTCAGACCAGCGCACTTTTAACGTGCGATCTGGCGCTCATAATTACGGCCGCACTAGCAGCAGATGACGGGCAATGACGGCCAATATACGATGTAGAGCCACACAAAAGTCCGGCCGTGCAACGCAAGTGGAATTTGAATGCATTTTTCTGAGAACGCTGAACCGCTAGTACTGACGTACTGAGTGCGCAGCTGCGGCATAGCGGCGTGTTTGCGTGATTAGGAGATGTCAGACACTGCTAATGTCCAGCCTACATAACGTCCAGACACAAAAAGAGTTTTATTGACGATCCGTACAAAATCACGCCCGAAAATGCGTGTCGTCTGACCGTTTTTGCGCATTCCGTGAAAAAATACGTCAATGCGTTCGGACGCACTTTTTCACGTTCGCGGGGAAAAATGCTTTCGTCTGACCCTAGCCTAAGTCGTTTCTCGGCTAAACCGCTGTATACACTTCGTACTTTGAATTCTCTGTTGCTCATAACTGTCCCTATTGCAAACCAAAATACTTTTTCTTATGTCATGTGACATTTTCTGAGGTGTTTGCTGATGCTGTAAAGATTTGAGTGGCTTAGGGGAGGGGTCCCTCGTGGTATTTTGGAACTGCATTTCCCATGAGGCTTTGCCACCCGATTGAGTAACTGAACATCGTGGGAGACATAGTTCCAAATCCTCTGGGGAGCCAAGGTTGCCGACCCCTAGCTTAGGGTTTGCACTGCTTTAACCCCTTAGTGGCCGAACTGCTTACCAATGTCTGTCCGAAAGTACCCACTGCTGTTTTTACGTTTTTGCGCTGGTTGTGTGTAGCTCTAATTCTCCTCTTACTCATTTACTGTACCTACACATATTATATAACGTTTTTCTCGCCATTAAATGGACTTTCTAAAGACACCCTTATTTTCATCCTATCTTATAATTTACTTTAAAAAAATAATTAAATATGATGATAAAAAATGGAAATAAAGCACACTTTTTTGAGCTTTGACCCCCAAAATCTCTTGAGCCTCTACAACTGCCAAAAAAACCCCTAGCTAAATAGTTTCTAAACTTTGTTCTGAGATTACAAATACCCAATGATTACATGTGTAGTGTTCACCCCCGGAGGAGCCGCTGAATAAACCTTGGGGAAAGTCTCACTGCACTAGGAATTAGTATACACCAGCACTGTTGTGGATTTTCTATTTTTATATACGTTACTGAAGCAATAAAGTGTCATATAATATACATGCGCGTTGAATAAATTTACAGGATGCGTCACGCGGGAAAAACACGCGGCGGAAAAGAAACGGTTAATACCTCGATTCGCGAGTTTAAGTCCCGTTCAAAAGAGCTCAAAAATTGTGTCTTAGGGTACCCGGGTACTATATTCAACTGGCCAGTGAATGAATGAAATTATCTTTGACTAGTCAACGTTGGGGCCCTGTGAATTGAAGCAATTAACCAAGTGCGCACTTCCGTTTCAGAAACTTGAGGCCTCTCACCCATCCGTCGAACGAAGTGTCCAGAACCATGGCCTCGACCAAAGGATCTCTTTCTGCTTTAGATTGGAACTCAGTGCCAACGAATCTGCTCTCCGCTTGCCGAATCTCCGCAACAAGAACACCGATCCGCCGTCTGCACTCCCAATTGATCGTCGCGGCCTCCTCACTCGGGGTCCTGCTGGAAATTGGTTTCTCTCCTAATCGCTCAGCAGAAGGTAGTAGGTGACAGCCAGATCTCCGTCCCCGATCTCCAGCACCAGATATGACAGTGTCCACACTCCGGCCTGGTTGCGACCCCTCACAGTGTCCTGCATGCGTCCTACTCCTTCCGTCGCTCTACTCGCTCTGCCCCTGTCTTGCACGAGGCTGCTGATGTCTTCCCTTGACGCCGCACGCCCACTTCCTGTCCTTCTTATAAAGGCTTCTGGGAGATGAAGTCCTTTAGTCCAGCATTGCTCATAACATCTCTAGGCTCTGTCCCCCTCTAGTGGTAGCAACAGTTGGTATACTGGCAGATCCGGCAGTTGTTTGCAGACAATGTAAATTTGAGAACTTCATCTGTTGGCCAGTTTTTGCCTTGCAGAAACACCCAAGTTCTTCAACAAGACTCTATCGCCGGGTTTTAAGTTCTGTATACGGACTCTCAAATCGTAGTTTCACTTATTCCTCTGTTCTCTGCCCTCTGAAGTCAAACGGCCTGTTCAAACGCAGAAGCCAAGTTTCTCCAGAGTCTGTCCACATAATTTTTGTGAGAGGCTACAGACGCCAGATCAAGAGATAGGCCAAGTGCTAAAATCGACAGGCAGCCGAGCTTCTCTTCCGAACACGAGACGATAAGGCGCGTATCCAGTAGAATCACTCTCAGTACTGTTATACGCGTGCACCAGCCTAGCTATGTGACGACTCCAATTCTGCTTCTCTTATTGCATATTCAGTAGAGTGCGATTAAATCTTTCCAATTGAGCATCACTTTGGGGGTGATGGAGTAGTTTGAGTCTTTTGAATTTCTAACACTTCTAGCAATTGCCCAACAAGTCGGCTCTCAAAGTCTCTGCCTTGATCTGAGTGGATTCTCTTTGGTAGGCCATAATGAACAAAAAACTTCTCCATTAGAACTTTTACCACTGTAGGAGCACGTTGGTCTTTTGTAGAAAAAGCTTGAGCGTAACGGGTGAAGTGATCAGTTACCACCAAAATATTTCCCTGCCCACTAGCACCTGGCTCTAAGCACAGGAAATCAATGCACACCAAGTTCATGGGTCCTTGACTTTGCAGGTGGCTCATTGGAGCGGTTCGAGTAGGTAAAGTCTTCCTCTGAATACACCTCAAACATGAATGGCAGTAACTTTAAACTTCAGACCTCATTCGAGGCCAATAGAATCTGTCTCGTACCAGTTTAAAAGTTCTTTCTGCACCCAAGTGTCTGTGATCATCATGCAATGCTCTTAACACACTTTCTATATGCTATCCAGGGAGGAACAATTGTTGCGTTTCTTTGGCATTGTTCGAGGCATTGCTCCTTCGGTAGACCACCCCGTCTAACATCTTCAGCCGCTCCCATTCTTTGCAGACCAATCGGGCTCCTTTGGGAGAATCAGTCAGCAGGAGTCCCCTTTGACACGCATTCATGGCTTTCATTGTCAATCCAATCAGAGGGTCTTTGGCTTGATCTGCTCTCAAATCCTGTTTCGTGAGAGTAGGTAGGCCCTCAATCCTCAACTAGGTGGGATTACAATAGAGTTCTGGAACACCCGCAGCCATAACTCCTATAGCTTCTGCCTCGACCACTCCCTTGATCCGGCGCTCTGCCCCCTGACATAAGGCTTGCACCCCATCTGGAGTCAACTGAGTCCATTCTGTAGTGTAGAGTCTTCTAGACAAAGCATCTGCATCCCGATTATTCACTCAGGGGAATACTTAAGGCTAAACCAAAACCCTGACCAGAGCGGCCAACCACCGATGTCCTGTTGCATCCAGTTTGCAGTAGTAAGGACGTATGTGAGAGGATTGTTGTCGGTCTTTATCACAAATTCAGCCCCATAAATATAATCTTTCAGCTTGTCTACTACCGCCCACTTTAAGGCCAGGAACTCCAACTTGTGGGTAGGATAGTTCTTCTCTGAAAGGGTAAGGATTCGGCTCACATACGCTACAAGCCTTCAGCAAGACCATCGATATTTTTCGGTTTAAACTCTCCTAAACCTTCTCTGCTGGCATCCACATGACCAATTCGTATGGTCACTTATGAGAATCCGCGTAAGCCAGGGCGGGAGGGCTTCGAGTTAAACTCTTTAGCTTCAAGAAGGCACTTTCACCACGGATATAGTCTACTCTTCTTGAATCGATTCTCGAGCCTTCAAGGCCCTGAGCAGACGAATTCGGTTAAGAGCCGTGGCGTCTTCCTAACTTCTTCTGTTCGCAGGAGTTTATTCAAAGTTGAGTTATCTTTTAGCGAATCCACACACGAAATACTTCGATAGTATGAGCAGAATCCCAGGAAGCGATCTAAATTCTGTTCGGTAACATTCAAAGGTGAGCTATCTTAGGCCAGGAAACTAAGGATCTAAGTTCCAACTTCTTCCAAGAGGATCTGTTGAAACGCCTTCCGCAGAGACGACATGCCCCAGATACGTAACTGACGGTAAGCAAAATTGACACTTCTCTAAGGACAGCTTCAACCTCTCTTCATGGAGTCGCTTCAAGACCTTCTCCAACCGTTGCTCTTGTTCTTCCAAAGTCGTCCCGAACACAATCAGATCATCCAGATACACCAACACCTCTATTAGGATCATATCTCCAACAGTGTTCTACATCAGCCATTGGAACGTGGTGGGAGCTCCCGTGGGCCTTGAGGCTATTGAATTCAAAGAACCCCAGTGGGCAGATGAATGCAGTCTTCTCCTTGTCTTCAGGATGCATTGGTATCTGATGATACCCACTTCGCAGGTCTAGTACACTAAACCACTTTGCTCCAAACACTGCAGGGCATCTTCTATTCAAGGAGTAGCATATTGATTAGGAATGGTCCTTTGTTTTAACGTGCGATAGTCTTTACATAAGCGGATAGAACCATTCTTCTTTCGACCCACCACTATGGGAGAAGCATAAGGACTCCTGGACTCTTGAATCACCTTCATTTTTTTTCTAGTTCAGCCAACTGTTCTCGTAGATCGTCCAAGTCTCCCAGCGGATTTTGTCTTGACCTTTCTCGAAACGGCTTGTCCTCCTGCAGTCGAATGCGATGCTCAGTACTTTTAGCACATCCCACGTCGAACTCATCTTTGGAGAACAAGTCCTTCCACTTTAGGATCTGGGACTGGAGGTGTTTCTTCCATTCAAGCGAGATAGGATAGAACTGTTCAGCTGGAATCTTTGTTCACTCCCCCCCCCCAAATCGGTAGGGGAGAGAGGCGTAACAGAAGCCACTTGTCCGATGGGCATTCGTGCTTTCAGGACCACTGGAGAATCATACACTTTACACACACTAACTGAAACTCTTCCTCGTGTCCGTTTCAAAGCTCTTGTAGAGATTATTTCAGGGATTACTTCTAATACGGCCTCACTCCCATGACTGAGATCAGTTTCCAGTACCACATAAGGACCCGGTTGTGATCCGTTCAACTTGACTGAAGCCTGGAAGCTCGCCACTTCTCCTGATTGGGAGGAACAGAGGCGGTACTACAATCTCCACAGATGTCCCACCTCGGCAGGTGCTCTCTGTTCTTCGACCATTCCTTGATAGACCGGACGTAACATTGGACGTACTTCTTTGTTAGAACCTTCTTCCATTACTATCGGAGTCAGAAGACGTCTCACCAGATCAGTATTCATCCCCACTATCATAGAACTTCGGCTGGCCCCCAAAGGGCGAGGACAGACAATGGCCAATGCGTCACAGCCACCAGACTGTCTGACCTCTGACCCGAACTCCAACTTCACCTGTATATATCCATCATAGGGAAGCTTCTCAGTTCAGATACCCCAGATTTCAAGGTCCTTTATCTTCTTCAGGGGTATGTGCTTCAAATGTTTCTCATAGAAATCTCAATAGACCAACGTCACTTGAGCGCCTGAATCTAGCAGAGCTTTAGTATAAACCCCCTCCACTTGGATCGGAATGATGGGTGAAGGACCTATCAGCTGGTCAGGAAACTTATTCGTCGCCGCAGGCGGTATCGACCCGGTTCGTTGCACTTTAACCTTTTGTCACGGTTCCCAGATCCCACCACGCAGTACTTAACACCCCACACTCCACAGAGCCCAGAAGTTACCAACAGAGTAGCCGTGAAAGATCTCTTAACTGTCTGGTCCTTAGAAATGGCCAGGTAAACTAGCTAGACAGAGGGTTAACAACACGGGGAGTAGTCAGCCGCGCCAGAATCAGGAATACAGAGTTCAGAATGGTCAAATGGAATATCCGGGTCGATATCAGAGCAGTGGCGTAGTACAAGAAAAAGGTCTAGGGCAACAGATGGCAGAATAGTCAGAAACAAGCAGAGGTCAATAACGGGTTAATTCAATATAGCAGTCAGGTACAAGGAGCTCAGGTATGGATAACCACGATCTGGCAACTGCTGAGAATACACTGAGGGTTTTTAAAGACCTTCACCAGACCACGCCCCCCAGTCAAGCCGCGCCTCATGCAACCACCTCCCTGCCTGTCTCCATTTAAACTGGGCATTGGTCAGCGAGCAGCATCAGACATGCTGCCCTCAAGCACACAGGTAGGGCTGGAAGCTCCCAACGTTACAGTACCCCCCTCTCCACGGGAGGCCACCGGACGACCAACAGGATGAGCGGCAGGACGACCACCAGGGCGATCGGGGTGTGAGGCATGGAACGCCCTGACCAACCTAGAGGCGGACATGTCGGAAGCTGGAATCCAGGACCGGTCTTCTGGACCATAACCCACCCAAAGTACTGCAGAGCGCCCCTGCACAGCCTAGAATCCAAAACCCTCCTAATCTCATACTCAGATTCACCATCAATCAACCTGAATAGGTGGAGGAGGAGGAACGACCCGCGTATACCTGTTACACAACAATGGCTTCAGTAGTGAGGTGTGGAAGACGTTGTGCATGCGAAGATGTTTAGGAAGGGCAAGAGCATAAGCCACAGGATTAATGCGGCGAATGATCTTCTATGGACCTATAAACCGAGGTGCCATTTTCATAGAAGGCACCTGCAACTTCACGTTCCTAGTGGACAACCAAACTCTATCCCCCACTTTATAGGAGGGAGCTTGTAACCTATGCCTGTCAGCCTTGCGTTTCTGGACAGCAACATTGCGCTCCATATTTTCTCGAATCTGTCTCCAACTCTCTTGCAGTTGAGTGAGATGGTCCTCAAGAGCCGGGATGGCCTGTTCAGTAAACTGAAGCGGTAGAGCTGGAGGGAAAAAACCATAGATGGCAGAAAAAGGAGAGTGGCCAGTGGTCTCGTTAACGGCGTTATTACGTGCATACTCAGCCCAGGGCAACAACTCAGACCAATTGTCTTGTTGTTGTGTGGAAAAGCAACGTATGTACTGCTCGAGACCCTGATTTGCCCTCTCTGCTGCCCCATTGGTTTGTGGATGATATGCTGAAGAGAAGGCCAATCGCACCCCCATCTCTGCACAGAAAACCCTCCAGAAACGAGAGACGAACTGGCTCCTCTGTCAGAGACTATTTCAGATGGAACCCCATGTATTCGTACAATCTCTCTAGCGAATAAACCGCCAGTTCTTTGGCTGTAGGAAGCTTAGGTAGAGGGACAAAATGAGCTATTTTGGAGAAGCGGTCTACAACTGTCAGAACCCACAGTATGACCCTTGGACTTCGGCAAGTCCACAATAAAATCCATAGATAGATGAGACCAAGGCCTCTTAGGCATGGGTAAAGGCTGCAATAGACCGACAGGCAAGGATTTACTGGTTTTTGCTTCTGGCACAGACTTAAAACATAGAAAAATGTCGGCAGATAAGAACCTTTCGGCCCATCTAGTCTGCCCAATTACATGGATTTATCTTTTGTTTAGGATAGCCTTATGCCTATCCCATGCTTGCTTTAAATTCAATTACTGTTTTGGCCTCTACCACTTCTACTGGAAGACTGTTCCATGTATCCACCACCCTCTCAGTAAAATAATGCTTCCTGATGTTACTTTTAAACCTTTGCCCCTCTAATCTAAGACTATGTCCTCGTTTTGCTATTTTGTTTCCTTTTAAATATACTCCCTTCCTCTACCTTGTGGATTCCCTTTACGTATTTAAATGTTTCTATCATATCTCCTGTCTCGTCTTTTTTCCAAGCTGTACATGTTAAGATCATTAAGCCTTTCCTGGTAACTTTTCCCTTCAAGCCGTACACCATTTTAGTAGCCCTTCTCTGAACTCTCTCTAAGATGTCTATATCCTTCTGGAGATACGGTCTCCAGTACTGCACACAGTACTCCAAGTGAGGTCTCACCAGTGCTCTGTACAGTGGCATGAGCACTTCCCTTTTCCTACTGCTAATACCTCTCCCTACACAACCAAGCATTCTGCTAGCATTTCCTGCTGCTCTATTACATTGACTACTTACCCTTAGATCCTCTGAAATAATAACCCCTAAATCTCAACCCTCAGATGTTGAGGTTAGGACTGTATCAAATATTCTATATTCAGCCCTTGGGTTTTTACGTCCCAGGTGCATTATCTTGCACTTATCCACATTAAAACTCAATTGCCACAACTCCGACCATTTTTTTAGTTTACCTAAATCATTTGTCATTTGGTTGATCCCTCCAGGAACGTCAACCCTGTTGCAAATCTTTGTGTCATCAGCAAAAAGACATACTTTTCCTTGACAAGCCAAAACAAACAGACGTACGTCCTGTCGCATGGTGGGCCACCAAAACTGTCTGGAGATACTGGTAAGAGTCTTAGTAATAAAAGGATGACCTGCTGGTTTAGAATCATGAAACATTGTGAGTAATTCTTGTCTTTCCTTTTCAGGTACAAACAACATATCTGGAGGCGGAGCTAACAGCCGAGGAGAGAGGACGTGTGCAGCCGGGCTCCGTTGAAGATTTTGCTTGTTTACCTGTAATCCCGACTGCCATCGACCTCATAGACGACCCCAAACCTGTATAAGGTCTGTTTGTGCACCCCTGAAGCGGTCTCACCGAGCAGCAGTGGTTTAAAAGGACCCAACCAATCACTTGCAACACTTGCGGCCTACTCCGGTCGGCCATTTTGCAACCGCGGAGTTTATTATTTCACTCGCCTGCCGCTTGCTGCACTACTCGAACTTAGCACCCGGTGCGCCCGTTGTTTGTGGGGACCCAGGTGCTTGGGAGATCCCGAGGAGTGAGACAGATTGGGGATCGCTTTGTGCGGCGACCTTTGTTAGTAATATACTCCGCTGTACTTTTATTCAGACTAAACAGTCAGTATACTGCTACTTTAATGGGGAGGAAGACCGGGAAGAAACCTCTGCTACCGGATGGTACCCAGCAGCGGGACATCCGTGATGCACTAGGTGAGGCCCGACGAAAGCGGCAGGGCGAACCCCACACATATTTGTCTCCCACAGAGAGTTCTGCGGAAGAGGAGGAACCGTTTTGGTCTGAGACCTCGGTGGCTGCCCGGCATTCTCCAGGATTGCTGGGGTAAAGAATCGACCGGGGTCGACCGCCGGAGATCCAAAGCCATCAGTGGCACGACGGCTGGAGACGCCATCTGACCACTTGGATTCTGTGGACTCCCTTCCTGCAGCCCCTGGGAGGCGGATGTGTACGGACCGCATGTCCTTCACGAGGGAGGATGTTCGGAGCTTATTGAGGGAAGCAATGGATGAGATAAAGGCGGTGTGGAGGGCGGATTCGCGGCCATGTCTGCAGACCTGACGCAGGTTAGAGACCGTTTGACGGCTGCGGAGGCTCGAGTTGACGAGGTCGAAGTGATCCAGACACTACTTACGCCGCAGGTGGAATCGTTACAGTCGCAGGTCGCGCTGCTTACGGGAGCGGTAGAAGCAGCTGAAATCCGACATCGACAGAAGAATATCCGTATCCGGGGGATCCCGGAGACGCTTGCTGATGCCGACCTTTTGCCATTTATTAACAAAAGCTACTTCTGCGATGCTCGAGTCCGCAACCAGTCCTGTTTTTCAGAAAGCCATCCGGCTTCGAAAGGCGGCCACGGCCCCGGTGGACTCCCTCGAGATGTGCTGGCAGTGGCGGGGTCGGTGGCTGATAAGCGCCAATTGATGTCGCTCCCTGTGGCCCGAGCACCAATTGTTTTTGAGAATGTATCCTTATCTTTATTTAATGATCTCCCATTTGTGACATTGATTGCTCGACGTCAATTCCGAGAGATCTCAGCGTTTTTGAGGAGCTGTGGGGTGAAATACAGGTGGGGGGTGGCGGGATCTCTGTACATATATCATGATAATTTGACACACCTGGTGACTTCGCCTGAGGCGGCGTGGTCCCAGCTACGTTCAATGGGTCTGTTTCCAACCCCAGAGATAAATAGTTCTGGACTGAACGGTCCCCCCGCTTCTACGAAGGATCCGGGTTAAGTATGGACCTGAAATCAGGCAGTGATATACCTGGACACTCTGGTCTATATTGCCTCTTAACGACCTTTTTCGGATTGTGTTTCCCCCATTAGTACTATTAATTTTCTTGGACTATTTCTGACTTTACATATTCCCACGCCGTGCGTTTTGATTTCCTGCAAAAAAAATTTTTCTCAGTTTCATTCAGATGACTTTTTAAGTATACGCGATACATTTCGCCGATTTCGTTTTTTCCGTTTATTGATGTTTTTATTCTCCTTCCCCCTTTTATATTATTTGGTATGATATGTGCTTGATCTGCTGAGGATGGTGTACCCACCCTCCCCCCCCCTTTTTTTTTTTTTTTTGGCATTTTTTCAGGTTGCCGGAGGCGTGCCACCATGGCTTTGAGTTATGTTTGGCCCTCGGGCTCCTAGGCCTCGTGACATTGCTCCTCCATGGCCTCCCTCGGGAGTGTGCCAGGAGAGTCACGGTTATGGTCTTTGCCATTCTCCTCCTACCCCCTATTGACCCCTCCCCCCCCCTTTTTTTTTTTTTTTTTTCTCTGCCCTGTGGGTCACCATCTTCTCAGCAGCGATATATATATATATGTACAGCACCATTCTCTCCCCATTTATTTTTTTCTTCTTATCCCCTCCCCTCTTTTCCTTGCGAGAAATTTCTGTCAAAATATGACTATATGGTTAACTCTATGTTCACATAAGTGATTTCTTATGGCCCTGCGAGGTCACTTTCGTTGGTTACTTTGATTTTATTTCTGTTCGCCAAATAAGGCCGCCTTTTCTTTTTTTTTGTTGTTTACCCTCGATGAGACCCCCCTCTTAGGGGATGTTTGTTAAATGTGATTTTCCTCAGATGACTGCATTGTTTTATACTGATGTGTTTCTCTGACATTTCATGGCCCTGCGAGGCCATTTTATGCTTTGTATGTTGTTAAGCTGACCTTTCAAAATAAAAACTTGAAAATAAAAAAACAAACAACATATCTGGAGGCTTGTCAGGTGGAGCCCCTACTTTGAACTGCCTGGAGGCGTTCCAGGAAAGGCGAGGAGACAGACAAGACTGTGGAAGCCACAAATACGTTCAGGAGGAACTATAGGATTTTGGTCTTTGTATTAGATTCATACGGGTCATATTGACGAGATAAGGCATCAGCCTTTACATTGCGGTCACCTGGTCTGTAAGTCAATACAAAATTAAACCGAGGACAGTAGCAATGACCACCTGGCCTGTCTCGCGTTCAAACGTTTAGCATCCCCGATGTACGTAAGGTTCTTATGATCAGTAATTATCAATAAAGGGTCAAGAGTACCTTCCAACAAATGTCTCCACTCTGATAGGGCAGACACAATAGCAAGCAATTCTCTGTTACCGATACATAATTGCGTTCTGCTGGTGATAATTTTCTTAAAGAACCCACAAGGATGTAGAGGTTTTCCTGGAGACTCTCTTTGAGACAGGACAGCCCCAATGCCTATCTCGGAAGCATCAACCTCAAAGAACAAACGGAATCCTGGGATCAGGATGCCGTAACACCGGGAGCGGAAGTGAAAGCTTGTTTGAGGGCTTCGAATGCTTGTTTGGATTGAGAAGACCAGATCTGGTTCTTCAGACCTTTTACGTGTCATATTAATGATAGGGGAGGCTACAGCGGAATAATTCTTGATAAATCTCCTATAATAGTTGGAAAACCCCAGAAACCTCTGTATGGCCTTGAGACCTTGAGGGAGAGGCCATTCTGAGATGGCCGTGAGTTTAGAAGGATCCATCTCAAAACCTTCTGGAGTGATAATATACCCAAGGAATTTCACAGTAGTAATGTCGAATAAACACTTCTCTAGTTTGCAATAAAGACCATTGTCCAGTAATTTTGCTAACACCTGTCTGACATGTGCATGGTGAGTTTTTAGATCGGGAGAGTAAATCAATATATCGTCTAGGTATACTATAACAAAGGTTTGTAAGAAATCTCTGAGTACATCATTAATAAAATCCTGGAATACCGCTGGAGCATTACAAAGACCGAAAGGCATGACCAAGTATTCATAATGCCCACTCCTGGTGTTAAATGCTGTTCTCCACTCATGCCCCTCTTTTATACGTATCAGGTTGTAAGCTCCTCTTAAATCAAGTTTTGTGTATACTGCTGACCCCCTTAACCTGTCGAACAGTTCTGATATGAGAGGGACAGGGTACACGTTCTTAATGGTGATCTTGTTAAGCCCCTATAATCGATACACGGGCGTAAATCTCCCTCTTTTTTGACACAAAAAAGAACCCAGCCCCTGCTGGAGAAGAGGAACGTCGGATAAAACCTCTCTCCAAATTCTCCTTTATGTACTCTTCCATAATTTGGTTCTCCTTTATGGAAAGAGGATATACTTTGCCTCGAGGAGGCATGGTACCAGGATGAATATCTATGGCACAATCATATGGTCTATGTGGAGGCAGTTTCTCTACCTCTCTTTTATCAAATACAGCCCTGAGGTCGGCATATTGGTCAGGAACTTTGTAGACAATGGAGGAGCTGGTGGTGTGTTCAGGCACCGACATGTTGAATGGGTATTAAACAAGTCCCAAAACAAGCAGGACTCCAAGACAGTATCTCTCCCTTAGCCCAATCAATAACAGGATTATGTTCCACCAACCAAGGGAACCAAGTACAACAGGATTGGAAGGTGAATGGATAACTTGAAATATGATTTCCTCTTTATGCAAGAGACCAGTGGTAAGAACCACTGTAACCGTATCGTGAGTAATCCTAGGGCAGGATAACGGTCTGCCGTCTATGGCTTCGACGGTTAAGGGTGTCTCTCTTTCAACCAGAGGTAGAGAAATGGAAGAAGCGTAGTTAACATCGATAAAGTTGCCAGCAGCCCCAGAATCCAAAAAAGCGGTAGTATATGTGGTTGGTCTCCCAAGCCAAGGATACTGGTAACATATGTTTAGTGTCTTTGACAGGAGACATGCACGTCACACCAAGGCCTGTCTCCTCAGCTGCCTTAGGTGCGGTAGTTTTCCGGCTTATCATGCATCTTAGGACGAGTAGGACATTGAAATCGTACATGTCCCCCAAACCACAATACAGGCACAATCCCTCACGAAAACGCCTTGTTCTCTCTTCCTCTGTAAGCCTAGTACGGCCTAGTTGCATAGGCTCAGAGGGAGGAGATAACTCTCTTGGTGGTGCCTGAAAGACAGGGGCCAACCTAGGTAACGGTCTCTTGGGCTTCTCTCTTGGAGTCCTTCTGTCCCTTATCTGATTATCCAGATCTACACAATAATCAATGAGTTCACACAATACCTCAGGTAGTTTACGTGGAGCCAATTCATGCATCAATGACTCTGATAACCCCTCCATAAAAGCCAGAACCAGTGTCTCATTTGTCCAGTTCACATCAGAGATCAAGGTTTTAGATTCTATGGCATAATCAGAAACAGTCCTGTTCCCTTGACGTATGCGGAACAAGGATTTGCCAGCTACCGTGGCCTTTCTGGTAGGATTAAATGTACGTTGTAACTCGGCTATGAATTCTCTATAATCCCGTATGATAGGCTTCTCTGCCTCCCATAACGGAGTCGCCCATGTCAATGCTCTGCCAGACAGATGATTAATAATGAACCCCACTTTGGCAATGTCAGAGAAAAACATCTGTGGATTTAATTTAAAATGAATATCCACATGGACCAAAAATCCCTGGCACTCTGAGGGAGTACCGTCAAACCTCATAGGAGCGGTCATGTGTACCTGGGATGTCTGAACGACAGAGGACACAGGTATATCAAGCGGGGGTGCAACCCCAGCTGGTTCCAGGTGAGCCGTACGAGTCAGGATAGTTTGTAAGGCAATAGCAAACTGATCCATCCTATGATCCTGCTCATCCTGTCTGGATACAAAGTTAGCCAAGTGTTGTATTAAGTCTGTGGGATCCATAGTGCCAGATCGTAATGTCACGGTTCCCAGATGCCACCACGCAGTACTTAACACCCCACACTCCACAGAGCCCAGAAGCTACTAACAGAGTAGCCGTGAAAGATTTCTAACTGTCTGGTCCTTAGAATTGGCCGGGTAAACTAGCTAGACAGAAAGGGTTAACAACACGGGGAGTAGTCAGCCGAGCCAGAATCAGGAATACAGGGTTCAGAATGGTCAAATGGAATAGCCGGGTCGATATCAGAGCAGTGGCGTAGTACAAGAAAAAAGTCTAGGGCAACAGGAGGCAGAATAGTCAGAAACAAGCAGAGGTCAATAATGGGTTAATTCAATATAGCAGTCAGGTACAAGGAGCTCAGGTATGGATAACCACGATCTGGCAACTGCTGAGAATACACTGAGGGTTTTTAAAGACCTTCACCAGACCACACCCCCCACTCAAGCCGCGCCTCATGCAACCACCTCCCTGCCTGTCTCCATTTAAACCGGGCATTGGTCAGCGAGCAGCATCAGACATGCTGCCCTCAAGTACACAGGTAGGGCTGGAAGCTCCCAATGTTACACCTTTTTCCTGACTCGTGAAGATTTTGGGTGTGCATTGTTTTCCCGTGACATAGGACCGGATACTAAGGGAGTAACTCTTTCAGTCCTGGCAGGCACAGCATTTGGCACGGATCGGGGCCCTCTCGGCCTTTCATTTCAGACTTGAAAATTGGAGCATTTTTCAATGGTCGGGCACCTAGTTTGCTCCCTCACCAGGGCCCTCTGGAGTTTCCCATCTGTGAGGTAGATAACAGTCCTTCTAAGGCCTTTAAGAACTCTTCAACTGTTTTCCATTCCAGCCTTCGGTTCGTGCACTGCGCTCTGAAATGACCCATTTCTCCACAGCTGAAGCATCTCTTCTTTGAAGATGGAGGTGCACTTTCTCTCGGTGATTCATTCGAAGGGCCCCAGTTAGAGGCCACAGCAACCCCTGTTGTTCACATATCCATCAGAAACTTTTGCATGTCAGTTTGTGTCTATGCCACCTACAAAATTGCCCGGCACAGATCCGTGTGCACCTGCTCCAATTCAGCTTGAGCTTCTTGCACTTTAACAGTCTTCTGCATTTCACCATAAGCCTAAATAGTTGATTCTTTTGCAGTACTCTCTGAAGGTATAGGCACTGCAAACTGCTCTTGTATGTCAACTTCGGACCCATAAGCATCCAACGAATCCTCTTCAGTCGGCGAACATTCGTTATGTCTCGCGGGTTGTGCGTAGGCTCTTTCCCCTCTTAGGAATTTCTCTTCTAGAAGAGCCTCTTCTTCTCTAACAGCTCGAATCAGTTCTAGGTATTTCAATTCTCTGTTACCTTCTCTGGTATTCAGCTGTAACATCACAAGTCTAGAGGTTGAGCACTCCTCAATATCTGACGCATTCTAATTTGGTCTATCATAGCAGGTTCGGCCCCTTTCTTGAGAAGTGTTGGTGCAGAATCTTATCCAGGCGCCTCATATAATCAGTCATTTTCTCACCTTTCCGCTTGTAGGTGTGTTCGTACTGGTACATGAGCTCAGCAGCCTTTTCTGTTCGTCCGAAGACTTCCTGTAATATATTTAGGTAATCTAAAGCAGTACAGTCTTGCTTATTCATCTTCAGGTTTCTGACAGCCTCTGATGCAGGTCCCTTCAAGCTCTCAGTAATTTTCTGTGCTTCAGGGACGTCCCACTCGTCTAGAGCCTGCATCGCCTGTTCCACCCATTCCTCAAAGGTTTCTTCTCCCGCCGGAGTTGGCGCGCTTCCTGAAAAATTTCTCAACATTCGGTAACCAAAATTAGTGTAAGGAGGGTTTGTTCTTTGGCATTTAGCTAGCAAGTCTCCGATAGCCACAATGAACTCTGGCCCGATCATGGCTAGCGGGCCGGGCACAGGAATGTTCGCGGAATCACCACGTGGCGTACTTGGCTGGACCAGTCAAACTTCTAAAATCAACTGCCAGCTTCACACTCGCGCCCTGAAAACACACTGGAACACCCTTTCTCCACTCGAAAAGAACATACGTGTGAGGTTTCTGGGTTTGCTTTAATGTCCATTATTAACCCCCAATGATCCGATGTCAGCACGGCCACGGGCCGGCGAATCTGATCTTCGGCCCAAGTGTCTGCGGCAATGTCCATGACTACACTTAACCCTAGCTGGCTATTCTGCTCCTTACACCATTCTGCAGCAGTGTCTGGATCCATGTTAACCCTTTAGTTGTGGTATACTCAGAGACTGAAATCCCACGAGCCCCCACGTTTAGTGCTCACCCCCGGAGGAGCCGCTGAATAAACCTCGGGATAGTCTCACCGCACTAGGAATTAGTATACACCAGCACTGTTGTGGATTTTCTATTTTTATATACTTTACTGAAGCAATAAAGTGTAATATAATATACATGTGCATTGAAAGAATTTACAGGATGCATCACGCGGGAAAAACACGCGGCAGAAAAGAAACGGTTAATAACTCGATTTGCGAGTTTAAGTCCCATTCAAAAGAGCTAAAAAATTGTGTCTTAGGGTACCCGTGTACTATATTCAACTGGCCAGTGAACGAATGAAATTATCTTTGACTAGTCAACGTTGATTAATTGCTTCAATCCACAGGGCCCCAAGTGCGCACTTCCATTTCGGAACTGAAGGCCCTGAGGCCTCTCACCCATCCGTCGAGCGAAGTGTCCAGAACCATGGCCTCGACCAAAGGATCTCTCTCCGCTTTAGATTGGAACTCGGTGCCAACAAATCTGCTCTCCTCTAATCTCCGCAACAAGAACACCGATCCGCCGCCTGCACTCCCAATTGATCGTCGCGGCCTCCTCACTCGGGGTCCTGTTGGAACTTTGTTTCTCTCCTAATCGCTCAGCGGAAGGTAGTAGATGACAGCCCGATCTCCATCACCAGATATGATTGACAGCGTCCACATTTCAGCCTGGTTGCGACCCCTCAGTGTCCTGCATGCGTCCTACTCCTTCCGTCGCTCTACTCGCTCTGCCCCTGTCTTGCATGAGGCTGCCGATATCTTCCCTTGACGCTGCACGCCCACTTCCTGTCCTTCTTACAAAGGGTTCTGGGAGATGAAGTCCTTTAGTCCAGCATTGCTCATAACATCTCTAGGCTCTGTCCCCCTCTAGTGGTAGCAACAGTTCAATACATCCACATAACTATCACAGCGCTACACATGTTTTTTGCAACTTAAATGACAATGAGCGCAATTAGCACTTGGCTGTTTCCAAAGCAGTTTTTGTCAAAATATATTAGGGATTAAGGAACGGGGGGACTTTTTTAATTTATTTACTTTATTTTTACATTCATTTTTTTTAATTATATGGCTGAGTGCCTCGACCCCCCCCCTCGAGGCATTCATTTAGCCCGAGAAACAACAGTTGCACAAAGGTGCAATAAGAGTGGCAACAAATGTAACTTTATTAGAAAAAGGCCACCAACCAATTGAATTAAAAAAGAGAATGGTCAATCACAAAAGAGGCCAGGTAATACCATAAAGAGATAAGTCACCAGAGAAAGGCATACATGTAAAGGAGTGGTAGTTACCTATACCTCGGTGGTTCAAGCCACCTACATAACCATAATGAAAGGCATACTAAGAAAAGACCCAGCAATAGCCAATAAGCAGACCATGGAAGGAAAGAAAAGAAATTAGTATCTGTTAAAATCAAAGAGCATAGCTCTATGCTCTTTGATTTTAACAGATACTAATTTCTTTTCTTTCCTTCCATGGTCTGCTTATTGGCTATTGCTGGGTCTTTTCTTAGTATGCCTTTCATTATGGTTATGTAGGTGGCTTGAACCACCGAGGTATAGGTAACTACCACTCCTTTACATGTATGCCTTTCTCTGGTGACTTATCTCTTTATGGTATTACCTGGCCTCTTTTGTGATTGACCATTCTCTTTTTTAATTCAATTGGTTGGTGGCCTTTTTCTAATAAAGTTACATTTGTTGCCACTCTTATTGCACCTTTGTGCAACTGTTGTTTTTCTGATCACTTGTTGGGTTATGCCCCTTGGAGTGGCTTATTGAGCCTCACTCTGCTTTGTGTGTGTTTTTTGTATTCATTTAGCCCGCCTGCCATTTCAACGGGTATACCGTCAGTGATTGCTCATGGGGAGCGATCACAAAGCGGTCCGGCAGGTAAAATTACTATTGCAGGATGTCAAGGCATCCCTGCAATAGTAAATGAGCAGCTGGAAGCACTCCTTTTTGCTGCTGGGCAGGTATCCGGTTAAACCAAGTGATCGCTCCCGGGGATTTATCACGTAGGGGGCCGGCAGCTGAATTCACTATTGCAGATTACCTCAATGCCGAGACATCCCTGCAATAGCAATGCAGCAGCTGGAAGCGATACTGATTTGCTTCCAGTGCTTTGTTTACTAAAGGACGTACCAGGGACGTCCTCAGTCTTTAAGCAACCTTTTTCGTAGGACCTATCTGTAACATCCTTGGAGCATTAAGGGGATAAGGAGGATCAGGATTAAGTTGGACATGATAGGTGCAATATAACTCTTAAATTGCGCTCATTGACCAGGGATCACTATATATAAACAAATATATAGAAAAAAAACGTAATTCTTCCATGTCAAAGTGTTGCTTTCACTTCTATTGAGTTCCAATAAAACCGTCCCCGCTCACTCTATCCAGTAGCTTGCAGGCTGGCACGCTGATAATGCAGCACATCAACGTCACTTTTGAGGGCCAAAAAAATAAGAAATTGCAGATGCCTTTTGCATGTCTTACCAAGAGTTCCTTGCTGCATATGAGGAATGTAGCACGAGAGCTCTGTGAAGCAGTTCTCTGAATTGTTGGGATGTGTAAATGACCTCTGCAAATATAAAACTTTATTATTTGCTGTGTGGAGGCTTTTAATCTCATTTTTTGCCCTCCAACACAATTTAAATGAATATATATATACACAAAACCATGGAGAGAGCACTCCAGTCAAACACATTCAAAAAACCTGCAACAACAACTCCATGCATGGGTACATAATACCAGCTTTTACCACATGTTGAAAAGCTTTATATATATATATATATTTGTTAACCTCACGTTACACTCTCTTTTGGCTGGTTTTACCCGGTTGTTTCTCTTTCTGATCATCTTCGATTTTCATGTGCTTTACACGTCGCTCCTCGCTCCCTCCTCCCCACTGTCTCTTCTAGTAATTAGAGTTTGTCAAACACAGTAATTAGCGCTGCTTTGCCTTGGTGGGTTTGTGTCCTCATGAGTCTGACTCTTTTCATCCACAAAAAAACAAAGACTTAATATCCTGTAACGAGCAACACTTTTCCAAAAAGACCCTGTGCTGTAGATTATTAGCTCTATAGCCAAGGAGTATTATTTAACTTTTATTTTTTATTTATTTTTCTCTTTTATGCTAGCCTTGTTTAACTTTGTGTCCCTCAGTGGATGATTAGTGGATAACTCCTCATCTGGCATGGAAAGGGAGCATAGCTTGTCAAAGTGACTTAGAGTGAGCAGATCATATAGGATTATACACAGGTGTATGACGAGAGAGAGAGAGAGAGAAGGAAAGAGAGAGAGTAGGAAAGAGAGAGAGAGAAGGAAAGAGAGAGAGAGAGAGAGAGAGAGAGAGAGAGAAGAAGGAAAGAGAGAGAGAGAGAAGGAAAGAGAGAGAGAGAGAGAGAGAAGGAAAGAGAGAAGAGAGAAGGAAAGAGAGAGAGAGAGAGAGAGAAGGAAAGAGAGAGAGAGAGAGGAAAGGAGAGAGAGAGAAGGAAAGAGAGAGAGAGAGAAGGAAAGAGAGAGAGAGAGAAGAAAGAAGAGAAAGAAGGAAAGAGAGAGAAAGAAGGAAAGAGAGAGAAAGAAGGAAAGAGAGAGAAAGAAGGATAGAGAGAGAAAGAAGGAAAGAGAGAGAAAGAAGGAAAGAGAGAGAAAGAAGGAAAGAGAAAGAGAAAGAAGGAAAGAGAAAGAAGGAAAGAGAAAGAGAGAGAAAGAAGGAAAGAGAGAAAGAAAGAAGGAAAGAAAGGGAGAGCGGAAGAAGGAAAGAGAAAGAAAAGGGGGAGGGGAGAGGGAGGGAGAAAGAAATCTAAAGAGAAAAAAAGAGAAAGAAATATGAAGGTTTGAAGCTCTTCGTATCTATGATGATATTGCTGGAGGTGGAAGGTTCTAAACTCAGCGGCCTACAGAGCTTTGTTATTATAGAATATACCATAAAAGGAGGAAAAACCATCTATTTTACTCTCTGCCGAAATGAATACTAGATACAGGATAAAACCTGGTGCGTTTTCTGGGCATAGATCTAGTGGTATTGAGGATTGTCATCTCCTCTACGTGGGACCTTATTGCCTCTATGCTCCCACCAGCTCCATAAGTGACAATGTATCTTCTACTTTGAGCCGAAACGACGTTCATTGTTTACAGGATTTTTGGTATGTTGATTTTAATAAAGCAACTTTTTTACTTTTTCTAAGACCTGAGGTCATGCTTCACATTGGTTCCTGTAGATACAGTTGCAAGAAAACGTATGTGAACCCTTTGGGATTAGGTGGAGTTTTGCATGAATTGGTCATAAAATGTGCTCTGATCTTCATCTAAGTCACAACAATTTGAAAAACACAATCTGCTTAAAATAATACAACACAAACATATGTTTTCATGTTTTTATTGAACAGAACATGTAAACATTCACAGTGCAGGGTGGAAAAAGTATGTGAACCTTTGGACTTAATAATTGGTTGACCCTCCTTTGGCAGCAATAACCTCAACCAAACATTTCCTGTAGTTGCAGATCTGGAGTAATTTTGGACCACTCCTCTTCACAAAACTGTTTCAGGGTAGCAATATTCTTGGGATGTCTGGTGTGAATCGCTCTTACGGTCATGCCACAGCATTTCAATCGGGTTGAGGTCAGGACTCTGACTGGGCCACTCCAGAAGGCGTATTTTGTTGAAGCCATTCTTTTGTTGAATTATTTGTATGCTTTGGGTCATTGTCCTGTTGCATCACCCATCCTCTGCGGAGCTTCAGTTGGCGGACAGATGGTCTTACGTTTTCCTGCAAAATGTCTTGATAAACTCTGGAATTCATTTTTCCATCAATGACAACAATCCGTCCAGGCCCTGAGGCAGCAAAGCAGCCCCAAACCATGATGCTCCCTCCGCCATGTTTTACAGTGGGGATGAGGTTTTGATGTTGGTGTGCTGTGCCTTTTTTTCTCCACACATAGTGTTGTGTGTTTTTTCCAAAGAACTCAATTTTGGTTTCATCTGTCCACAGAATATTTTGCCAGTAGTGCTGTGGAACATCCAGGTGCTCTTTTGCAAACTTCAAACGTGCTGCAATATTCTTTTTGGACAGCAATGGCTTTCTCCGGTGTCCTCCAATGTACTCCATTCTTGTTTAAGGTTTTCCTTATTGTAGATATGTCAACAAAAATGTTAGCATGTGCCAGAGATTTCTGTAAGTCTTTAGCTGACACTCTAGGATTCTTCTTTACCTCATTAAGCATTCTGCGCTGTGCTCTTGCAGTCATCTTTACAGGACGACCACGCCTAGGGAGAGTAGCAACAGTGCTGAACTTTCTCCATTTGTAGACAGTCTGTTTTACCGTGGACACATGAACATCAAAGCTTTGAGATACTTTTGTAACCCTTTCCAGCTTCATGCAAGTCAACAATTCTTGATCGCAGGTCTTCTGAGAGCTCTTTTCTGCGAGGCATGGTTAACATCAGGCAGTGCTTCTTGAAACCAGTAAACCCAAAACTGGTGTGTGTTTTTAAAGGGCAGGGCAGCTTTCAGCAACACATCCAATAATATAACACTGATTGGACTCAAGGTTGGCTCACTCCTGGCTCCAATTAGCTCTTGGAGAAGTCATTAGGCTAGGGGTTAACATACTTTTTCCACCCTGCACTGTGAATATTTACATGTTATGTTTTCATGTGTTTGTTGAACATATAATGTTTGTGTTGTATTATTTTAAGCAGACTGTGTTTTTCAAATTGTTGTGACTTAGATGAAGATCAGAGCACATTTTATGGCCAATTCATGCAAAACTCCACATAATCCCAAAAGGTTCACATACTTTTTCTTGCAACTGTAAGTAGATAGATTATAATCACACATATATTTTTAGTCAAATAGACTGTTAGATAGACAGATAAGTAGATGGATAAAGGACAGATAGATAGGAGATAGACAAGTAGATAATGATAGACAGATGACAGAAGGTGGATGATGATAGATTGATAGTGATAGAAAGATACATGAGGAAAGACTATAATGAATATAGATATATAAAAGAAAGACTGTTTGAGAAGTAATTATACAGACAAAATAATAACGTAAATACACAGAATGATGAGTTAACATACATACAGACAGACTCGTAGTTATCAGAATGCTTTACGTGGAATGGGTTTGTGCCAGACATACAGACGCGGAGGGGTCTGTGAAATATTGACCAGAGAATAAAGGGTACAATCAGTGTGACAGGAGCAATTCCAATATAATAACTTAGATCAATAAGTGCACTTACAGAGTACAAAAAGAGCGTAACTTTGTGCTTGAGTTGAGGACAGTTAAAATTGGGATTTAAATCACAATAACATGCTTTGTCAAATGGCCAATCTGGGAAAACAGGACAAATGACCAGAGTTTGGCAGGGGGTATCTTGATCTGTGTAGCACAATTTACCCATTTGCGGCACAGGCCAGGATTGCTTGGTTGTGTCCCTGTGCCTCTCTGTCTATGTACGTCTGGGCACAGACAGCTGCTAATTAGGCAAATTAGGCAGTCGCCTAAGACTTCATGGTCAGGGTGTCTTCACAGTCACCTAACTTGCCTGGAGCATCACAGTGCTGGGTATTGAAGCAAACTATGGCATCAAAACAACCAAAGTGCTCCTTCAGCTGGGATGGTTTCCTTTCACATGCAGGGGCCCATAAAGCTTTCTGTGCCACCCGTTTTCCCCTCTTTGCCTGTGAGCTGCAAGGAGACTGTTGCATGGCAGGGCAACAAAAATGGAAAGGGAGGTCGCGGCCCAAGAATGCTCCCCTTCCCACAAGCAGCAACAAGACACAAAAGGAATTACCGCAACGATACTCAAGGCCGTGTGTAGAGAGTTGAGAGAGCGGCAGAGCTCATCCTACAGCCCTGCCAAGATCCTAGGCTGGGACTACATGAGCAGCAGCATCCTGGCATCACACAACATCCCCACCTGGTGAGGCGAGGAGAAGCCTGGTGTAAGGAGCTTTGGGAACCATGGACTGCGCGTCCATAGGCAATGTGTGGATGTGGAGGAGGTGCTGGGCCTGAAGCAGTTCAAAGAAGAGTTTTGCCTAAGACCTCACAAAGTATAGAGCTGCCTCTGCTTCTGGGTTACCATGACACTTGGGATACCATCAGTACCTGCCAAAAGATTCTAATTTTTAACAATTGCAGGTCAAATATGAACTAGGAAACAGGCCCATGCTCTTTCACAATTCATGTGTTTGCACAGTGTATGTGTGTATATTACAACTCTCCGTAGAAATGCACTCCCATTCTTGAACACAGGGGTCTCAAACTCTGGCCCCGCCAGATATATCTGAACTTTAACTTCCATGATTCTTTGGCCAGCTATTGCATTCAAAGAATTTTTGGGATTGTAGGCAATTGACATCTGGAGGCCGGGGGTTGAGATCCCTGCTGTAGAAGAACACAACGAGGACCCGCTCAGACTGTCCAAGGTGTAGACGCTTAGCTTACCTAGCAATGTCTTCACCCACCTGGAGAAAACCACTGCATATCAGCTGCTGATCCAAAACCAGTCGTGGATCTACCTTTTGGACAGCTCTGTCCGACTGAGAAGGTTGGTCCATGTTTTTGCATGGCATATAGAAAAGTGACACAGGCACACACAAAATAATATATCACACCTATGCTACAGCACTCAGAATTTATTTATTCATTTATAAAGGATTTTACCAGGAAAGATACATGGAGATTTCTCTCATTTTCAAGTATGTCCTGGGTCCAAGAACATTGAAATTTTACAGTCATTACAGAAATACAAAGTAATACAATGCAAAATATTAAAAACAAAACACAAATATACAGATTAACACAGAAAATAAATATGTAAGTAATATAGTGTAACACTGTGTTACATGTTTACAGGTGCATTCCGTATTGAGGTATGTTAATAGGGATCTCTTAAGTGACTTTAGTCGGGGGAAGATTTGATGGCGTCTGGGAGGTTATTCCAGAATTGCGGTGCTCTGTAGGAAAATGAGGATCGAGCCACTTTCTTTTTGTATTGTGGTATTGCAAGTAAGGTGCTGGTCCTGGATCGGAGGTTATAGGATGAGGGAACTGCTGGGAGAAGCAACCTATTCAGGTAGGGTGGCAGCTTCCCAGAAAATCTCTTAAACACCAGATTGGAAAGGTGAAGAGTGCGTCTAGATTCCAGCGACGGCCAGTTTAGCTCTTTTAACATGTCACAATGGTGGGTCATGTAGTTACATTGTAGCACAAAGCGGCAGAATGAGTTATACAATGTAGTAAGTTTCTGGAGGTGTGCTTGCGGGGTCGCTGCATACACTACATCTCCGTATTCAATAGCCGGTATAAGCATTTGTTGTACAATCTGCTTTCTTACCGCGGGGCTCAGGCAGGATTTGTTTCTGTGAAGGGCATTTAGTATAGAGTAAAATTTAGATGAGAGTTTTTCTATGTGGGGGCCAAAGGATAGATTTGGGTCTAACCACATACCTAGATATTTGAGAGAAGTGACTGTGGTCAGCGTGCCATTTGATTTTGTCCTGACACATAGAATACACTGTGTCACTCTTGCGTTCTGTCGCTAATTTACTTCCAAATTTCCTGATCAGCGATAGACAGACCAAAGGTAGTCTGGTAAAACAGTGTCTGAAGCCCAGAATGATAAAAGCCAGTAGGCTGAAACGTTAATGGGATCTTCGAGTGGAAGACATCCAGTAAAAAGACAATTCAACAGAGCCCTAGTATCTGAAGCACAGTCTGCTGTAAACTCTCCCATACCTCTCTCATTCTTAAATGATGTATGGGGACCCCAGTGGTTCTTAGCCCTCCTATAATTACATCTACATCTGACACAGTCACAGGGAGGGCACCTTGCATACGCCAAGGTGAGGTACTGGTACAAAGGAAAGCCCCAATATGCAGAGGATACAGAGTAGACAGCATAGGCCAGAGACCCTGCACGGTATACAGCAGCCCTATTCTGAAAGACCGGTCTTTAGAATAGCCGGATCTGCTCTAAAGGAAATATCTGACAAATCATCAGTCAACGACGCCGTGCAGAGTCTAAGGACCTACAGATGAGACCAGAAATATATATCAATATATAAACGGTACAGACAAGGAGTATCCAGAAAGAGAAGTCAAGAGAAAGCAAGAAGTCATAAACCAGAATGTATACCTTATACAGAGCGAGGGGTCCAGAACCAGGAGATTAGTCAGCCAGGCAAATGGGTCAGAACCAGGGAATCAGTCAGACTTATAACCTAACCAGACAAAGGAGAAACACTCAAACTATTCATATAGAAATAACAGGACACGAACTAGAACCTGGACTAACTAAAGAAACAGCAGACAGATAAGGTAAACTAGAAAACACAAATTAGACCAGAATAACAGCAGGGAGCTCTCAGGAACAAACACTCAGCAGGAACCAGGAACTGAAGTGAACCAAAATGAAAGAGCAATGGGATATGGGCCCATTGCTTTATATAGGGAGGTGATCAGCCCACATCACCAGCAGGAGAGCTTAACGCGCAAGCCACTTAACCCTTGAGTTGCAATCCAGGCAAAGCAACTTGGGAAACAAATGGGAACCACAGACATAAAGAAATACACAGGGTAGGCGGACAGGGCTGGAACAGGGAAACGTGACAACATTACTCCCGACTACCTTTCCTTGCTAATCGCCCAATACACTCAAGCCCGATCTTTAAGATTGACCAGTGACCTGCGCCTTACTTCATCCGGTATCACCTCTTTTCACGTCAGACTCCAGGACCTCTCACGTGTTGCACCCAACCTGTGGAAAGCAATCCCTCACCTTTTCTCTGATCTGCCTTCCTTCAAATGCTCCCTAAAGACATTTCTGTCCAGAAAAGCCTACCACCACCTGCCTCACTAACTCACGCATTCCACCTACCCAACTATTGCCATCATCTCAAGCTATGATACCAGCAGTCTCGCCCTAGCAGTCCTCACCCCTCCATCCATCTAGATTGTAAATTCTCACGAGAATAAGACTCTCCATCTCTCCTGTATCTGTGTGTCTAATGTCCTGTCTTTCAGATATTGTACCTGTATTTTTTCTTATGTACATAGCTGCGAAATGCGTTGCAGTTGCATAACGTATAATAATAATTTTGCTCTATTTCAGAAGTTCTAAATTTATTGGATCCTTAAGATTAACTGACTGCCCATAATAAAAATGTATATTAGTTCATCTTTTTAACCCCTCCCCCCCCCACTGGTTACTATATTCTGCACTATAACCATGCATTTCATTATATTTTTATAATTTTGTATGTTTTATAGATGGTTCTGTCTCTTTATCGTAGATCATTATATTTTGGCACAATCACCTATCACTTAAGCTTTTAAACAATTGAGAACCTGTACATATGGTTTTGTTTTCTTGTATCTATTATATACTGTATTGTGGATAGATACAATCTGGTATAATTATAATGCACTTTATTCTTTTAAACTTATTTGCGATATACATTGATGTATTCTAAATAATTGATCTCTTCCAGCTAGAACTACTGTTCCTCTTTTAGAAGGTGGTTATTCTTTTTTTATTTTTTGCTTTTTTTATGTATACAGCTCTATGGGAATTAGATTACAAGTGACATTTATGTCGTACCTGTGAACATCATGTATATTTTTTTGATATTTACGATACGTGTGTTACTTTTTTTATATATATATGTCTGCATTTTATTTGCTTCAAGAAAAACAATGCATTTTGGTGTTCACTCGTGCAGCACATAGGGTTCATTGGAGAGATAATTGCTTCTTATTTAGAATTTTGTTTATTCCAAAGGATGTTGCTATCTAGTCTTTAAAGTGCAGTGGTTTTGTTAAGCTTGAAAGAGCTGAAACGTCGCTTTTAAAGATTTGGAGCGGCCATTCCTTGTTCAGGCTCCTGTCAGACGAGCGCAGCGTTCACGTCCGTGATGGCGCACAAAAGTACATCTGTGATAGCATGACATAAAGGCCAATGGAGTCCCACACACGAAGTACGTCCGCACTGAACTGCGGACGCACAACGGCCGCGGCAAATGGACACAGGTTAGGCAAGAACGTACAACCTCTAGAATGGCCGCACAAAGTGCGCTGCGTCTGCAACGTCCGCATAGCTTTGTGTGTGAGTGATGGAACGTGGTCAGACGGACTGCATTTATACGTCCAGCATTTTTCATGGACAAAATGGTTTTGCTTTTTATTTTATTTTCTCTCCTACATCCGTCAAAATATACGTCAGTGAAAAAAACGGACTGTGTGGCCACTACTGCGTCTTCCGTACTAACGTACGTCCGTAGCAATCACGTTCGCCTGACCCTAGCCTTAATCTGCACGGCAGCGACCCTGGTATCTCTGGTGATAATGCTAGGGTCAGACTAATGCATTTTTCGCGTTGTCCGTGAAAAAGTGCGTTCGAACGAATGGACGCATTTTTTCACGGAATACGCGATAGCGGTCATACGATGCGCATTTTCGTCCGTGATTTTGTACGGATCATCAATAAAACACTTTTTGTGTCTGGACGTTATGTTGGCCGGACATTAGCAGCTTCTGACGTCTCCTAATCACGCACACACGCCTCTAGTGGACGCAGCGCACGCTGTACGTCCGTACTAGCGGTTTGACGTTCTCGAAAAAATGCGTTCGTTTGCCACTTGCGTTGCGCAGCCGCACTTTTGTGCGGCCGTTCTTCGTATGTTGCCCGGCATTGGACGTCATTTGCTGCTAGCGCGGCCGTGATTTAGTGCGGATAAACGCACGTTGATACTGCGTTAGTCTGACCCTAGCCTTAATGTTCATATTATATATGCATAAAAAAACAAAACAGGTCGGCAAGTTATAAAACATTGTTATAAGAAAGAAAAAGCTACCAGAGTAGAAGAATTTGTAATGTGAGACGTAACATATCGAACATTTAAAGGGTTTATTCCGAGAGCACTGAATTTTCTCTCGTTCGCCGACCTTGCTGTGAATTCAGCATTCACCGTAGGGTCCCCATAGTGCGCGGGATCTGCGGATGCCGCACAGACCGTCGAATGCAGCTGACGATCCACCGAACACCCCCGAATGCCACTGATCAGCCACCGAATTGAGGGTAAAAAAAATGCCAATTTTTTTAAATGGCATTTAAAACAATAAAAATGCATGGAAATAATAAAAAGATGTCCTATAAAAATAAAAAGGTCTGTTACAGAATTTAAAAAAAAAAAAAAACGCTGTTTAAAAAAATGTGAATCAAAAATTTTGTCTAAAAAATTCGGAGACATGCCTAAAATAAATTCTAAAAAATAAATAAAAATACTTTTTGCTACAAATGAAAAGAATAAACGATTTAATAAAAAAATAATAAAAAGGGTAATTTTTTATTTTTTTTACTTTGAAACCTACATGATTTGCCTGTTTAAACCTGTCGAACTTGAAGCACCGAAAAATCGGGGCATTTCGCCAACTCTTCGTTGCAGTTCAGCATTCTCTGAATAGATTACTTCTCTATGGGACAATTTCGCTGCCGCCGATGGTTGCCGAATTGTGGTGATCTGAGGTGTCATGCACCATAATTTGCTGGCAATTCGCCAAATGTTGGCGAATTGCCAGCTTTCTGAATGGCTGAACTGCCACGAAATTGCACCGTACGGTGAAATTTGGTGGCAAGTTTGGCGCCTATTAATTAACCCTTTAAGTCACCCCGTTGAGAATGGAAGGTCCGATAATAATCAGAGAGATGGAGCAATAAACATTCTATGGAAAGAAGAGGGAAGGGGGACATAAAGCGAGAGCATAAGTACTAGCAAGGATATGAACGTGATGAGAGCAGAAATATGTAGTTGACATTTATGTGTCCAGAGCTCCCGCGTCTCTGATATTTGCTCAGGATTATCAGATGCTTCCCCACTCTCGCTTTCTCCTCCGCCACAGGGTTTAACGCTTAACCCCTCATTGGCCTCTACTTCCAAGACGGGCAACAGCGAGCACCAGTTTGCGATTTTAAAACAGTATCATTCAAAAACAAACCATTCATAAAACAGAGTTGACTGGACACCTGGGGCCGAAATGCACTCAATAACTAGATCAACAGAAGACGAGGCACTTCTTCCCGCACGAATACACGCCAAAGGTCATGTTGACGCTCTGGGTTATCACTGGAGCAATGTGGTACCTGTTAATTGTTTTAATATGTTAAAAGGTGTGATGTTTAGCAGCGATTGCACTCACCAAGCTGGATTAAAATCAGGCTACGTAAAGGTCAGTTTGAAGGATTCAAACCATATTCCCAGTTTCTGCTCGGTGGATGTCCCTTTCAAGCTTGGAAACAGAATGCAGGTTGGACAGGTAGGCTGGTGCTGATGCAATTATAGAGCAGCGATGGAGTGTCGGAAGCTGTGCCTGTATCCAGCACCCAACCAATTACTCCCACCGTGCATTCTGCTCTTCATTTAGGAACAAATGGAAACATTACCATGCACAGGGGACACAATATGTTTACAGCGGCAGCTCATGAACGAAGCGGCTATCGCATCGCTACTGAAGGTAAACTCAATGTGAGAAACCTCTCCACCTATCAAGTACCTGCCATGACTTTACAGGAATCCGTGACGATGTTTAGCACTAATCGGAATCTGATGCACAGTATCCCCCGACCCGTGAGACGTATCCAGTCAAATGCTTCCCATTCATTCTGGACATTACCTCCAAGACATGCAGGTCTATTCAAAGAAAGGTGAAACTCAGGAGAATGACTGGAGAAGTGAAAATTCTAGGTCAAAATAGCCAAACCAGGAAAATTCTCCCATATATCTCACTTTCCAAATCGGCTATTTGGTCTTGATTGTTCTCTTCTCCTGACAATTCTCCTGGTTTTCACCTTTCTTTGAATAGACCTGATACTTTTGGATGGATGGTATACACAAAGTCGCGTCCGTATCAGTTTTCTTCAGACAGACAGAACAAACATCGCCGGCCGCCTGTGATGACTGAGAAAGAGCTGATAAGAGCGTCTTCCCGGTGACGTAAGATTTTGTCCTGTTCGTACGCTGCGAATTCAAACAACGTCTCTGTCACGGGGCCCCGACAATTTGTAAAATCTTATAATCTAACTACAGACTTGTATCAGCCACTATTTGAGATAATCATGCCCAAAAACCATGGGGTTAGTCTAATCCAGGGGTAGGAAACCTCGGACATGTTTTTTCAAACTACATTTCCCACGAAGGGTCCGCCGTCCTACTCCTGATGAGTGGCTGAGCAGCTGGGGGATGTAGTTCGAAAACATCTGGAGGGCTAAGGCTGCTGACCCCCCCTCTCTTCAGTATTAACTTATTCATGGGACCCCATTTGAATGTGAAAACACCTCTGCTGAAGATTTCACCACCCTCGTTCAGATACCATCCAGTTACAATCCTGTTGAGAATGCCACATTCATTTAGTCCCACTTATATATCATAGCAGCGAGTGTCCTGAGATAACATTCTGCTAACCGAGTCTCATCCAGATGTGACATCACTGTTATAATACTCTTATGGTGACATCACAGTGTTGGTATAATCTCAGACGCCACTTCATTGCTGTACCAAGTCTATTTCCAGGGTGAAGTATATTTACTCACCGAGTCCTTTTTATGGTGTCACACAGGTCCGCACGGCCAATCTCCCGCATGTAACTCCAAAAAGCAAATGACCCGGGCACCGAAACACTGCAAGGTTTGAAGAGCGTTTAACGGGATGAAGACACGTTTCAGCTCCTACATGGACCAAACATACAAACTTCAGATGCCAGCAAAATTCCTTTACATGCCACGTGTGTATCAACAATAATGCGATTTCATAAAACGTACGTATTATAAAAATTGTATTATAGATAGTAAAATAGTTTATAAATAAATAAATGTACGAATTAAGAGTAAAAAAATGTTGTTTTTTTTTGAGAAAGGATTTTACCAGGAAGGATACATTGAGATTTCTCTCGCTTTCAAGTATGTCCTGGGTGGCGAGTATGTACCGTTACGTGCCTTGCCCAAGGACGCTTACTGGAGAGGTGCTCTTGCTGGGATCGAACCCATATCTCCACAGGCTCTCTCCACACACAGTAGTGATGTTACGTTTACTTCGCCCAGCCGGCACCATATTTTATCGCATTCTTTAAAGGGAAACTACCACTTACATAAACTGTAACTAGGTTACTTGTGCATTACAAACAAAACCGCTTTATAAAACACATGCTGCTGTTTTTTTTCTCGTATTGAAGTAATTTCATGTAAAAAGTAAAGCTAAAGTTAGTTGTTTTATCTCCTGTTTTCATTTTTGTTTAATTTTTCCCGTGATGCAACATTAACAAATATATGTGCAAAAGCCACTTTGTGGCTGTGCTTTATCCTATACAGTTAACGAGGTGGAGGAGGGAATGCTTAGATAAGGCTGCAAGAGGTCTATTGTTCCCCTTCTCTGAATGAGATATGAAAGGGATCTTAAAAGACTTCTAATCCACTCCATGAATACATCCCACACAATACAATGATGTGAGTCAAAGATCTACCCATAAACTCCCTTATATAACCACTGCCACACAGTGAGGAGCAATGGATGTAAAGATACGGAGAGGGGGGCAGTTTACAACACAAAAGATCACACAATGGATGCAGCCAGTGACACATATAGAGTGAAATATTTTCTTAACCTCCCTGGCGGTCCGATTCTGACATATTTTATATGTCAGAATGGGTCCAATTATTCTGGCCCCCTAGCGATATATGTGTGGCTCGGGGGTTAACTTTCAATACTGAAAGCGGTATCCCCAAGCCACACTCGGGCCGATACTTACATGTCCTGCGCTCCCTCGCTGTCCCCACAGTCACACTGCAGCCAATCGCGATGTCACACTTCCTGGTTTCACTCCTCACGAGAAGAGATCCAGGCAGTGTGACGTGGTGAGCGGCTGGAGGAGACTGCGGGATCAGCGAGGGAGCGCAGGACATGTAAGTATCCAGCCCGAGTGTGGCTCGGGGATACCGCTTTCGGTACAAAAAGTTAACCCCTGAGCCACACTCGGGAATACCGTCAGGGAAGTTAAATAAACATATGAGAGAAAAACAACGCACATGTAAGATATCAGCAACATAAAATAAACACAATAAGGACATTCCATTTTTTGGTAGTAGTGGCTCTTTAATTTTGTATTTCTCTCCAACTGGCTGGCCATTCTCTAGATTCCGTTATTTGTGTTTCTGTCAAACAATATATAAATGTATTCAGCACAGTATATATATTTTTATCTAAGGGTACATATCCCTGGGCTCCACAGAGCGCTCACACTCATAAAGGAGTCTGTATTCATTCATACCTGGTCATTTAATGCAACCAACAATCCGCGCATTAAACATCAACATGTTTTACATTCTATGACATCATTTTCCATTTAGCCTATCAGATATTGGTGTATTTAGCAAAATGTTAGTCACATACGATTCCATTTATTTTGCGATCAGTATAAGTTGTGCCACCTGCCATTTATACACTACCCAGTATAGAACATTATCCCTAAAAATGCCCTCTCCCCTCCACCCCTTTTGTGTTGCTTTCTTGTTTTGTGCATCTTTTAATTGCTCTTAGTCATCCGGCCTCTTAACAACAGCCGAGCAATCAGCAGCCAATTATCTTGTGTCACCAGCACTGTCATTACCTCCATCTGCCGGAGCGACTGTCATACCCTCCCTCCAGAAACAAACACAGAGCATCCTCTTCTGCATGGACGCGGCGACCTGTGCGTCTCACCTATTCCTGGGACTCTGACGTCAGTGACATCCAACATTATAAACCCCCTCAACACTATACATGTGTTATTTTTATATGAATCCACTTCTTAACCTATTAAAAAGCAGGAATGAGGAATTTTATTTACAACATTAGGACATTTTGATATTTTACCCAAAAATATCTCTGGTCTTTTTGTATGAAGGACAGATCGGAGGTGGAATGAGAAAAGTATTAAAACCAGACAGAGCGGGCTTGGTTTTAACTTAACCAGAGCTTTTGTAAACTTCCCAGAGCCATTTCAGGGCCCTATTACAATCTTAGTGCTAGCGTTAGTGCTCAGATACATGAGTGTTAATGCTGGGTTAACCCCTTCACTATCAAGTGATTTTACAAAAACACATTGTCAGAAACCTTTGTTTTTTGCCAAATCATTTTTAATAAATTTTACAGTAATAAATTGATATTACTGTAAACAACCTATCTGGCCAGTAGATGGTGCCATCTACTGCCAAATTGAATTACAGAGGTTTGAGCAGCAGATCTAATTATTTTTTTTCCCTGCATCGGCTGCTGAAAGCTCAATATTTCACAGCATTCAGCAGCTGATTTTACAGTTTTAGCTCTTTGGGCATTATGCCCACAGGGCTAAAACTTTGGGGGCACCTTATGCAGCCGAAACGCAAGCGAAATTAGTTTGCAGCAAAATAATTTCATTTGCTTTTGGGCTGCAGATCAAGATATCTCAATATGGTGCCTTTGATGCCCGAGATATCGTGATCTCGGTAGTGAAGGGGTTAAGTGGCCCTAGCGCAGGCCGCCCTTATTAGAAGCCGAACACCGAAAGGCTAAAAAACATGCATCGAGGATTGCGCTTGCTTCTGCGTGCTTACTGTACTTTGCGCTCCCTATGCTTAACATGGGGAGCACAAAGAGTAATTAGCGTTAGGATTACAAAGTCTGAAAAGTTACCCACAGCTAAAATCTGGTGTTAACGGATTCCACTTCTGCAAAATCAGTCAGCACCAGCTGAAATTACCCCCAAAGTCAGATACTCACCTCTTATCCCGCGGTTTGAACAATGGCCCGATCCACCACTTCTGGCCACCTGGAGCAGAGTGAGATTGGGGGAGAAAGTCTCCGGTCTACCTCCACAGACCTGCAGGATCTCGTGAGAGTGGGGTCCTTCAGGTCACGTGACCCAGCAGCGCAAGTCTCCATGGAATTCTATGGCCTCCTGGAGGGGAATCTCACTGCGGTGTGTTAGCGCTGCCGTGAGTATCCAATGGCTTAGCCCTGCACTACAGGGCAGATTGCTGAATCAGCACCTGCCCTGTAATATGGAGCTAAAATGGGGATGCTAAGGGGAAGTCTGCAGGCGCAGGTTGTCCACCTTAGCGTCCCCATTTTAGCGGCAGTAATACTGAATGATCATAGTCTATGGAGTTCTTAAGTTTACAACAGGTCTGGTTAAGTTTACGCCTAGGTTGGAATATAGCCCAGAAATTTTAATGTTGGCTTGACAAAACCTTGTCTGAGAGTCTAAAAGTTTTCAAGGGATGTTCTACTCATCCTGACCACTGTATAGTTTTAAAATGTTCAGGATGTGAGGAGTTCCACCCCCTCTATCTGGCAGAAATCGCTGGATGAAGTGGAGCAGTTTCCTGCACCCCACCCAGTGTCACCGGCAGATTTTTAATTTCCTGGCTGCCAGTCACCAAATGGGGCACTAGTGACATCAACACTCAGAGATCGCGCCGTCTACCTCTCTGAGACCAATCACTGTAGCGAGCCGTCTCAGAAAGGCAGCCGATAGTTCGACTCTGTGCATGCGCGCAGCTCTGACCCATCGTTCTGGGCAGACGCTAGTTAACATGTGTACATAAAGTGTATAAGTCCCATCCCGCAGCGGTGAGCAATTTGCGGTTCTTACGCTACGCAAGTTGCACTAGAGCGCAAATTTTGCAGAAAGACTTGAGGGTCTTCCTGGTACAGGAATCCCTGATCTGAAGAGGAGGAGCTGCTCGCGGCGACGGAGAAAAAGGTGAGAAAAGTCAACTGAAAAAGAAATTTTTTTAAATATTTGGGCAGAGGCTGTCAGTACCATCTGCTCAATAATTTAAGGGCAAAAGAAGAGAGCTCTATTTTTCAATAGTTTCCCTTTAAAAGCCTGTAGAGTCCAACAGTAATGTCTCTGCCTTTTGACCAAGAAGAAGCAAGTCAAATCCTGTGCAGCACATCCCTCCAACGCAACTGTGGAGAAGCAAGTCTCGACTTTACGAGAAGCAGATTCAACCTAACCAGCAAGTCACTGCTCTACAATCATGGAAAGCTAACTAGATCCAACTCAGAAGACGCCACCAGCGAGTGTCCTTGGGCAAAACACCTAACGGTGTGGATGCTCCTACCTCACAAAATACTTGTACTTCTCATATACATTGTAAATTCCCTTGGGACCAGGGTCCCGCTTAATCAGGCCGTATCATCCATGTGTGGTATTCTAATGTACTAACCCCTTGTACACTGATCTTGTAAAGAGTTGCAGAATTTGTGGCGCCATATAAATAAAGGATGATAATAATACTACCCCCCTCCTCCCCATATGCTTTTGCAATGCTAAAAAGTTATTTTGTCCTGCCAATAAAGCTTATTTTGATTTGATATCAAAGTCAGATGGACCAAATAACACTCAGACAGCCCATATTTCAGTAGTTTAGCTACTGTAATCAGAGCTCGATAGATAACATAGGAAGAATCCACCCCCACGAACACCACATGTTCTGGCCAAGATGCCTCTTAGTCAACGTATAATGTAATAAGAAGAGTGCCCTCAGAAGTGTTCCTTTCTCAATTCTTTAAAGGCCTTACTGATGGATCAATTTTTCAGTGCTTTGCGGGACTTTTGTCACAATACCCATGTACAAGAGGAATGTCATGTTCTCAGATACAGTATATTTCGAGGGCGGGTAACTTTGAGCCTCTGAAGTGTAGGTGATAGGTTCTGGAGCCCAGGTTAGTGTGAGAGGTGGTGCTACCTATGGAAGTCATGTAGTTCAAGGGGGAGGGGGTAGTAATTGAGAGACTAGGCCGTGACATTAAGTATAGAAACCAAAGCCTCTAATTGTGTTTTGCTTCACACGGTATAATGTGAATAAGCGCAGATGACATATTTTTTTCTTATGTTTTATACATGTTCCTGGGCTGGATACATCTGGTGGTTGCAGCCACCCCATCGGGGATTAGGCGCGACCCCACCCCTCCTGTACTATGTATGTTTTATTGTACCTCCAGTCAGGTCATTACTGCAGCATGTTCCGCTCCGTGTCTTTGTTTTTTGATCCCAAGGCGGATTTTGTTTCTGGGAGGGCGTAAATAAAAGCCCACCAGTCTACCTCATCACATGACTGAAAAGCAGCATGACCAGTGATGGTACGCTACACAGCAGCATGTGGCTTCATTTTTGGATAGGACTCGCCCTCACTAGAGGTGCCTTGACATTTGGCGGGTGAGCTTACTCTCTTAATGGCCATTAATAGAAACCAAAGCCTCTAATTGTGTTTTGTGTCACACGGTATAATGGGAATAAGTGCAGATGACATACATTTTTTCTTATGTTTCATACATGTTCCTGGGCTGGATACATCTGGTGATTGCAGCCGCCCCATTGGGGAATAGGCGCAACCCCACCCCTCCTGTACTATTCTGTCTTTACCCATGGCACCTTCACATGGCCTGACAGTTTTGCCTTTTGACTCAACGGAGAACGCTAAGCACCTGCGATACATGCAACGGTTTTGTCCTTGCATAATAAGCGTAGATTACTGAGGCTATGAGTGAGCAATGTGAAAGCCCTGAGAAAGGGCAACATCACAATGTTTGTGAGGATCCTAAAAAGCAGCTAGTGGCTTGCCCTACAGTGAGCCCCTGCTCAGGTCACACAAGGTTTTAGCAAAATAGTGCCATTGCAGAGGAGGCTGAACCAAATGCAAATCAACTTGCCATCACCCAAAGAGGGTGGCCAGAGCTGAATTGCCAAGGAGGCCTCCTCTGCACTAGAGGAACCACAGCCCCCAACAATCGTTTCAGCCTTGTTAGGCCTGCTCAGGAGGGCATAGTGGATACTTCTCAAGGTACCTCAAACAAGCGGTGCAGGTGCTGTTGCCCGTTCAACAATTTCATACCACATTGTTTTCCTATTTAGGGCTAGCTTACCTGAAAAATCTGTTGCTCAGGATAGTTCCACTGCTGTATCTCTTTCAGGATGGTGGGGGGCAGGGAGGTGAGTCGGTAGCTGCTGGTGAGCCCAAGGCTGAGTTGTGTGCTTCGACTGATATGGTTGTGACAGGGACCAGTGAGCATGACGACATGCACATAGAGGTTTATGACACTGATAGTTCATCAGGTAAGGTGTACGTACATTTTGTTAGGGTCCTTAGGCTCTGGGCATTTGTCATCCAGATCATCCCCGACAGTTACCACATCTCATGTGGTTTCTGGTTAGCATGTACCTATGACACCTGATACTTATCTGTACCTGGTACACTATCTGCATGCTTATTTGAGTAGGCTATTCAAAAGAATTTAGGGAAGGCTGCTTTGTTGTCTTGCGATGGAGACACAAGAAGATGTTTGAGGGTTAAAGAAAGCCATTGATGTTGGTTGTGCCATTTATGTTAAGTTTATTAGGTCAGCTTTTTCGGCGTTGCATTTGCCCTGGTGTATTTTGCGGCTTTGTGTTGGCAAGCTTGTGTCCAAGTAATAGGAGGCCGGGTAAGAGTAGGTGGCTCAATTTGCTTCCGCAGGTGTAATGCTTTATTTGTCTAATCTATTTGGTGTCTGAGTGTCTTGGTCATAGTAATGATGGTTTTTGCCTCAGTTTAGGGCTGTTTTAGCATTAAGCGTGCCACAGCTGCAGGGCTGGATTAACATAGGGGCTGATGGAGCAGCAGCTCCAGGCCCATTCCAGGCCCATAGAAGTGGTAGAGGCCAAAACAGTAATTGAATTTAAGCAAGCATGGGATAGGCATAAGGCTATCCTAAACAAAAGATAAATCCAGGTAAAGTATCCATGTAATTGGGCAGACTAGATGGGCCGAAAGGTTCTTATCTGCCGACCTTTTTCTATGTTTCTATGTTTCTATTCCCCAGAATAGGCCCAGAGAAAAGATAAATATGACTGCATTGATGGACATTCTGACCCCTGTATCTCCAGCTCTATAGCAGTTATAAGGTCATGTGCGGTATCACTGGATCCAATGATAGCAAACATGACCAGGTTTTATGTAAAAATAAAATAAATGTTTTTTCTTTCTAACAGCAATGTTTTTCACTTTTCAATTATATAGTGAACAATGTTGCTGCACTAACTCACCATTGCGTTTCTCATGTCACCAACATGTGTGGAGGTGATGGCACAATCAGTTATTACGAATAGGGATGAGCTGTTCGGTTCGATCTGTTAGGAGTTCGCATCGAACATTGGCCGTTCGCAAACTGAAAAACATTTCCTCATGTTCGCCGCATGTTTGCCCACAATGCACCACAATGGACCACAATGCACTTTTCCACTGGCCTGAAGCTTGTAATTGTCTACAGCCTTGCACCTGACCACAGGTCAGGTGCAAGACTATGCCAATCACGGCTCAGAGTCCTGATTGGGCAAATTTTGCCCAATCATGGGCTCACAGAGCTAAGTGCCACAGCACACTATATAAGGCGTCCCTCGCAGCCCCAGCACGTGTTTTTTGAGAGGAGATTGTTCTGTTACTGTGTGTGATCACTGCCACCAGCAATTGTGGGGGTCTCACTTCTACAAATATCTGGGAATTGTTGTAATCTTTGTGTTCTCACTGCCAACAACTATTGTGGGGGTCTCACTTATACAAAATATCTGGGAATTGTTGTAATCTGTGTGTTCTCACTGCCAGCAGCTATTGTGGGGGTCTCACTTCTACAAATTATCTGGGAATTGTTGTAATCTGTGTGTTCTCACTGCCAGCAGCTATTGTGTTGGTCTCACTTCTACAAATATCTGGGAATTGTAATCTGTGTGTTCTCACTGCCAGCAGCTATTGTGGGGGTCTCACTTCTACAAAATATCTGGGAATTGTAATCTGTGTCTTGTCACTGCCACCCACCGGGGGTCTCACTGATTTATAGGAGGTTTCTGGGAATTGTAATCTGTGTCTTGTCACTGTTGCAAGCTATCAGGGGGTCTCACAGACTTGTAGCAGATTTCTGCGAATTTTAATCTGTGTCTGGTCACTGGCTGCCAGCTATCAGGGTGTTTCACTGAGTTATACCAGAGTTCTGGAAATCTTTAATCTTTATACCAGAGTTGAATCAGAGTTCTGCATATCTACAATTTTTATAACAGAGTTGAATCAGAGTTCTGTATATCTTTAATCTATATATCACTCACCATGTCAGAAAGACCAAAAAGGACAGGCAGATGCTCCCAGACACAGATAAGAGGGCAAGCAGCCTCTGTGTCGGGAGGCTGTGCCTCTGGTCGTCGTGGATATGGTGCATCCTCTGCAGGGGCATGCTTGTCCTTTCTAACTGGTGCTGGCCGTCTTAAGCAGCAGCAACATACAGAGGATTTGGTGGATTGGCTAACCAGGCCATCCTCATCATCCGAGTCCTCTGCCAGCCAGGTTTGTAGTGGTTTATAGTCCACCTCAGCTGCCAAAGCATCTAATGCAGCCTTCATGTCCACAGATACTCCTGCCGTAGCCTCACCAACATACACGGAGGAGTCAGCTGAATTGTTTCGACTACAATGACAGTGACATGCTGCTTGAGGATGCGCAGCAACTACAGTGCTCTGATTCAATCTCTGAGGTTGAGGAAGGGAGTATAATCAATCTAGAGGAAGGGGGTGCCAGTGACACACAAATAACTGGCACTCATGTTCCCCCAGCAACTGCAGCATATTGCGAGGTTGGCTCCAGTGACGAGGAGATAGGGGGTGATGACGATGATGAGGTCACTGACTCCACCTGGGTGCCTGATCGAACAGAGGAGTTAAGTGAGGAGGAGGCACAACAAACACGAGGCACAACATCCTCTATGACCAACTGTAGCCAGTCCAAGGCATTAGAAGTCACAGCTGCTCAGGTGCAGAGCGCTGTTGTCTCAAAGCACATGTACAGGAAGTCTGGTGTCTGGGAGTTCTTTAAGAAATGTACAGCAGACCGCACCGTTGCACAGTTGCTAGTCAGATGAGGATCAAGCGTGGGAAAGACATCCCAGGCTTGGGTACCACGTGCTTGAGGCGACATATGACCACCTGCCACGCATCCCGTTGGCACAACACTTTGCATAGGTCCTCCTCCTCCTCATCTGTCTCCACCCCCACTGTATGTCCTGCCATGTCATTGCCTACAACCTCCACTGACCGGGATGATGCTACAGTAATGGGTGTACCAGGTCCTTCCTCAGAATGTGACAGCATCCCATCACCTGAAGATTTACGCAGTCAGATTAAATTGCCCCAGCTGCTGCAGCATAAGAAAAAATATAGTCCTAACCATCCCCAAGCACAGCGTCTAAATGCCAGCTTAGCAAAATTACTCGCATTACAGCTGCTGCCTTTCCAGCTGGTGGACTGCTTCCTTCCGTGAATTTGCTGAATGTGCTGTACCACAGTGGCAGGTTCCAAAACGCCATTTCTTTTCACGGAAGGCCATTCCAGCACTCTACCAGCACGTGGAAGACAATGTTATAGAGTCATTGGGAAAGGCAGTCAGCAGCAAGGTGCACGTGACTTTAGACACGTGGTCCAGCAAGCATGGACAGGGCTGTTACATTTCCTTCATGGCACACTGGGTAACTCTGATTGCAGCTGGGAGGGATCCAAGACGGGGCTCTGTGCTGGAGCTTGTTCATCCACCACGCCTCCAGAAAGCTGCTCATATGAGGTCTGTCTGCTCCACCATCTCTTCCTCTTCCTCCTCCTCCTTCTCTGCAGAGATGGTTAACACCACGCCAGCTTTAGTTGGGAATGGTCGTCTGTGATAATGGCAGCAACCTTCTCTCCGCCCTATGCCAGGGTAAATTAACGCATGTACCATGCCTAGCACACATCCTAAATCTGGTGGTACAGCGTTTCCTAACCAGGTACCCAGGGCTGGCAGAGCTTCTCAGCCAGGCCAGAAAAGTCTGCAGCCACTTCAGATGGTCATTCCCAGCAAGTGTCCACCTGGCAGAAATTCAAAGAGAATTCCACCTTCCCACAAACCATCTGATCTGTGACATGCCCACCAGGTGGAACTCGACATTAGCAATGCTGCAGCGTCTGCACAAGCAGCAGAGGGCCATTAATGAGTACCTGTGTGAGTATGACACAAGGACAGGTTCAGGTCAACTTCCCCCCCCCCGCAGTGGCTGATGATCAAGGATGCATGCACTGTACTGTCACCATTTGAGGAGGCAACGAGGATGGTGAGCAGGGACAGTGCATGCATCAGTGACACAATTCCTTTAGTGTTCCTGCTGGAGCGCACTCTGCAGGGAATTATAGATGTGGCACTAGAGGCAGAGCAGTGGGAGGAAGAGGAGGCCTTCCCTAGCTCTCAAGGCCCCAGTATTTCCGCAGACAGCATTCCGGCGGGTCCTCAGATCAGACACGAGGAGGATGAGGAGGAATATCTAAGTAGTGGGGGCATTGAAGGTGGGGATTCCTCAAGGGAGGGTTTTGTGTGCCCAGAAACCCAAGGACTAGTACGTGACTGGGAGGATGAAGTGCACGATGGGGTCATCCTCATTGACCAGGAAGACTCGGAAGCTAATGCCACCTCCAACCTACGCTGCATGGGCTCCCTTATCCTGCAAAGCCTGCTAAAGGACCCCAGGATTAGTGCTATCAAGGAGAGGGATCATTACTGGTTGGCAAGCCTTCTTGATCCACAATACAACGGGGAAAAGTTGCAGAGCTCATCCTGCCCGCACAGAGGGAGGACAGGATGAAACAACTTGAGGACGCTCTAAAGCGACACTTGTGTAACACCTTTCCAGGCACTGGTAGGTTACCAAGTGATGACACAGGTGCTTCCGAGGCTGCGGATGATCAGAGGAAGAGCAGTGAAGGCCGGGGCCGCTTGACTGATGCCTTTTTAAAAAATTTTAGTCCACGACGCCCAGGGATGTCAAATGTAGGCACCCATTGCCAGCGTCTTCACCATATGGTGCAGGTCTACCTAGGGGCAAGGACAGACCTGGATACCTTTACAGCAGATGATCCACTGGCTTACTGGGTGTTGAGATTGGATCACTGGCCAGAACTTAGCCAATATGCTATGCAGCTACTAAGTTGCCCTTCATCCAGAATGCTTTCTGAAAGGACATTCAGTGCTGCTGGAGGTTTTGTCACAGACAAAAGAGTGCGTCTGGCCACCGACTCTGTAGAACGGCTGACATTTATAAAAATTAATTAGTCCTGGATCAGCAGCTATCAATCCCCTGATGCTGACGTAACTGAATAGATCGGGGATCTCTTCTGCATTCCCAAAACCTCCACCACTGCACTCTTCCACAATACCACAAAGGGGTTACGGTGTGAAGGCACTTGCTGCCACCAAAGGCACAATATTTGGGTGCACTGATGCCTGTACCAGATTCATATCATTTTAATATTTGACTGCAGGGTCCAACCCTGCACTCTTCCACAATACCACAGAGGGGTTACGGTGTGACAACACTGTTGCCGACACTAAAGGCCCAATTTTAAAGAACCTATTGTTACTTTCATCCAAAGCCTGCATAACTTTCACCATAATTTAGCCAAAACATCACTACACTTGTTCTGTGTGTCCTAAAATGTCTCCTCTTTTCATACAGGCTGCCGCCGCAAGCAGTTGTTTATGAATAGATTAAAGGAAAACCATTTACCGTCATTTGAAATGTCATTTTTTTGCTTTTAAATGTTTATATACATCCTACAAATCCGCCACTTCACGGGCAGGTTATGGGGACCTCCTAGGCACGATATTTGAAGTCATTTTTCGTTTTTATTCTTAACCTTTATTTCATGGAAAACTCACTTTTCCTTTAAAAACGTTTTTTTAAAAACTTTTTGTCCTTGTTTCCTGTCCCCCAGGGCACTACCCGGACCCCCATACACCTTATATGGCAAATATCTTGCATATATGCCCTCTTGGAGGGCATGCTAAAATTCGAACTTTCGAGTCCCATTGACTTGCATTGAGTTCGGTTCGTGTTCGAACTCGAACTTTTGAAATTGTTCGAGTTCCAATGCAAACGAACACGGGGGTGTTCGGCTCATCACTAATTACGAATTGTTACATCAAAAACCTAAATGCTGCAATGCAGTGAAGAGTACTGGTAGGATACTTTGGGACCTTGCGTCACTAATCTTTACACCATGACCTCACAAGATTAAGTGAGGTGTCATTGGTCATTGATACCAAAGGTGACCATGTAAAATCTAATACAGAAGAAAGCAAAAAAAAATTTTTATTTTAGTTCAAAAGCGATGGCATTGTCCATTTGTCACGTATAAAATGAGCAATACCACTGCCATTACTCACCTTCTCATTACCAACGCTGAGAGCAAGTTCAGTATTTTATACGTCATATTATTCATAAAACACCATCCTCCAAAACACAAGGGAGATATTAATTATTTTTTTTTTCATTTTTTGTTAAAATTTTATAATTTCTCAGAAAAATGCAGTAACAGGTTCCCATTTATTTTTTTTAAACAAGAATTCCCTATAAAACATATAACCATATATTTCTCCTGAGGAAGTCCCTATAGGGACGAAACGCGTTGAGCTGGACATACATACATCCCATTCGGATCCCAATGTATGCTGTCCTGTTTTTACCGATTTTTAAGTGTAAATATGTTTGTGTTTTTACAATTTTGACGATCTGCATCATTTTGGCCCTGTGTCATTTTTATTGAGATCCTTGGATTTGACCGGACAGATGTCAGACACAGCGAATCATTGAGGATGATGGGCGCATTTATTACCATGCTCTTGTGACTGGCCAATTATTTGCACACCACTTGGTGTATGTGGGATATCACCCTATTTTTTTTTTTATTTGTTATAACCACAAAGGTTTGGATGATAAAATGTGGAAAAAATAAATTTATACACTGTAAATGATTGAAATCTGAATGGAAATTACCTCACACAGTAATTGCCTGGTTAGAAATACCTGTATCTGCACTATTAAATAACCTAAAATATGTTTTCATTTCACTAAATTCCAAAAAAAGCCCTCCAGAATCTTCAGCTCCAGGCCCATAGAGATCTTAGTCCGGCCCTGCACAGCTGGTGTGGGATCCTTCTTCACTGGTGCCCTCTCATTTGTTTCAAATTGGAGTTGTAACAGATGCAGTTCTGAGGGAGCCGGGGACGTTGAGATTAAGCATCTGGGTGGCAGCCAATGTTTCCGTTCCCACTGCTGTCTGGGGTGCCGTAGTAATACTTGTTATGGGTCTAGACCAGGGGTCAGTAAACTTGGCTCCCTGATGTTTTGGGAACTACATTTCCCATGTGGCTCAGTCAGCCTAATGGGAGACTGAGCATCATGGATGTAGTTCTAAAACATCTGTAGATCCAAGTTTGCTGACCCCTGGTCTATGCCTTAGGTATTCTGATTCTCGGTCACTTCTTTATACATTGAGCGGCAGTACAAGCCTCTTCTGGACCACAATATTTGTCATCCTTGCAGTTGTCCGTGCTTGGAAGGAATGAAATGTGTTGGCCAGATGTAACTGGAGAAATAGGTAAATCAAGACAGAGATCTGAAGTCCCAAACATTTTGAACTTGCATTTGGGCGACAATACTGTGGGTGAATTGTCTATCTGGCAGATATTTCGGCCTCGGACATTTGTTGGCTTGGCCCATTTCCCAGGCAACATGTTGGTTTGGGCGTGCATTATATCTTGCCTTGTCTTGAGGAGGTGTGAGTGATAAGCATACCAGAGTTTGGGAGCATAGATAGTGGTGGGAAGGCAGCACATACAGTAAGTGACCATTCGAGGTATGCTCAAATGATTGGCTATGCTGCCGATGAAATCCCCAGGCCGTGGTGCCAGTGGTCAGCTGCTTTCTAGGGTTGTGGAAGCAATCACTCAAGATATCCCCCTTTAGTCGGGTTAAATAGACCGACATCTTTCTGCCAAGAAAAAATGTAATCAAATTATTCCCCTTACAAAATGGAGGAGAATTTATCGTCCAAACAATCTGTGTTGTTTCAATTTATTTCAAGGATTTTCAAAGTGGACAGACTCTGAATAAAGATTTAACCCTTAAGCCCCTTCTTCTAACATAATACTATAAGCATATGAAGGATCTACATTGTTTCATATTAGACAGATATATTATTTATAACAGATAATATATGGTAACACAGAGCACGTAGGCTTTGCTCTTCTGATATTTCTATTCTGTTAATCCTAAACGATCTCTTCTCTAGGCCTCAGGCTGTTCTGTTGCCTGCATTTAAGTGGTTCCCGTATCTGTTCAGAGACCTGTCCCTGCTGTATGTCATAGCAGTCAAGGACAGATGAACATCCGGCCAACACAACGCCTCAGGGTAACATGTCCATCCCCTCGATCCTTGTAACATTATCAAGTGTCACTATAAGTCACGTATACAGAGGAACCCTTTCTAACCTGCTGAACCCTGCAATCTCCCAATCTGCAACACCCGTTCTGTGTCCCTCAGGGAGTATCAAGAGAAAGGAATAGAAAGGGATCTGTATGAACAGATAAATACTTCCTGCATTATTCGGGTGGCCATGGCGGCCATGTTTAAAGGGACACATATAATTTATTCATGCTAATGGGAAGTGCATGAAAAATGCCACCCCGCAGCATGTAGAATCAATATGCTGCAGATAAGAAATCTAAAATGATTCCCAGGTGACCTGCTTTGATTTCCTTCCTGCAGCATATGAATTATACATGTTGCAGGGCAGCACATTTCCCTGGGCTCCCCTCTGCATGAAATTGCAGTATGTGTCGGCTGGATGGAGTAGAGGCAACATCACTGCTCTATAAACGTGGAGACCCAGGTCTGAATCCCGGCCAGAGCACCTTTTCAGTAAGTGTCCTTGAGCAAGACACCTAATGGTACATTCTTGCCAACCACACAATATCGGCTGTGGAGTCCAGTAGTAGCATCTCTACCCTTCGACCGTGGAGTAAATCCCATTCAGCACATCCCTCCAATACAACTGTGGTAGGGATGTGCATGGCTGAAAAACTTGTTTTGTTTAGTTTCGTTACGTTTTTAAATAATTTTGTTTTTGGAATTTCATAACTAATTTAGTTTAATTTCGGATTGATTTGTATCATATCGTATCGGATTCGTATCGAATCGAATTCGATAGTTGATATCCATTTGATAGTTCATTTCAATTTCAATTGTATCGTATCGGACTCGTATCGTATCAAATTCGAATCGTATCGAATTCGATCGTTAATATCTATTTGATAGTTCATTTCAAATTTGATAGTTGATATCCAATAGTTGATATCCATTTCATAGTTCATTTCAATTTCTATCGTATCGGATTCGTATCTTATTGAATCGAATTTGATAGTTGATATCCATTTGATAGTTCATTTCAAATTTGATAAATGGATATCACCTGATAGTTCATTTCAATTTCTATTGTATCGGATTTGTATCGTATCGAAACTAATTCGATAGTTGATATCCATTTGATAGTTCATTTCAATTTCTATTGTATTGGATTCATATCGTATCGAATCGAATTCGATAGTTGATATCCATTTGATAGTTCATTTCAAATTCGATAGTTGATATCAATTATTCAAATTTTTCTTTTATGATGTTGACACAGTGTAAAACAAAATAAATTAATTATATACCATTTAGTTTAGTTTCGTATCATATCGTTTCATTTTTGTTTTTGTATCGTATCGCTTCGTTATTCGGAAGTACTTCCGAATACGAAATATCAAATTTCGTTCCGAATTCAAAATTTTTCCAAAACAAATTCCCATCTCTAAACTGTGGAGAAGCAAGTCTTGACATTATGAGAAGCAGGTTAAACCTAACTTTCCATCGGGAGTGCTAATGTGGAGTCAGCGGGAGAATAATGAGCAACTCCAAACATGCTCTTTATTCTCGCTTTCATTTAACCAGCTGCTAAAACCTGGTGTTAAGCAATTTTGCTTTGTCCTATGTGAGCTGTGTCTTCATATCTGGCTTGACTTCCCCCAGTACAGGGCCCATAATGACATGGTTCTCTGAACCTGTACCTCCCTGAATTCTCCATAAAGTTAGCCCCAGAGACTGGCCATTCATTTGATTATGCAATGTCATGCACTGTTGTGTTTCCCGCACTCTATATAAATTGCAACCTGTATCAAGAGACTTAAAAAAAATCCATCAGTATAAACATAGTGTGATATGCAGTCTTTCATATTTTACATTTTTTAGCGATTGTGATGGTAGACACTTTAGACTTGGGGTACATGATCCTAGAGAAGTGTTTGGGTGGTGTGGACCTGATGTTCTATATGGTTCCCCTGCCCTCTCCTATGTTAAAGTCACCCTGTACCTACAGTTCTAGGTGCAGGAGGCTTTTTCATGCTATATTATTATTCCGTTATGTATTTATGGTAGTGTCGTATGGTACATACAGCGCTGTTTTCCCTACGTGTAATCTGTATGCGAAGGATTGCTCTGTTTTCCTGTGTTTTCTGCGTGTGGTAGGTGGAGGCTATTGGGAGGCTCTTCAGTACACGCTGGTGCCTGTGTTCCATTGTATTCTGTACATTCCCCCTGTGTGTGTTTTTCCAATTGTAAACCAAGGTAAAATAATTCCCAGTCTCGGTTTCACCCTGCAAGGAGCTCCAGCTATTGACTGGGTGGGTTTGGGCCATAATCAGTACTCCTTCCACTGGTGTATTTTGGCCTAGGCCAACAAGGCCCAGGCCTAGGGCGGCACTTTCCAGGGGGCGGCGGCCTGCTGGGTGGCCCCACCCCTGCAAACTATTTTACCAGGAAGGAAACATTGAGATGTCACTAATTTTCAAGTATGTCCTGGGTAGGCAAGGCCTAGGCTTTCACTTTCCAGGGGGCAACAAAAAACCTCACCACTAATTGGGTTACTCACAGAGCACCGAAATGACGCCAACATTTTGGTGTTCTGTAGTTCCCTGCACTTCGGGGAATAAAATTTCCCAACCCTGCAGTGAATTCACCATTCACCGCAGGGTCCCCAAAGTGCATGGAGTCGGCCGCTGTATGCTGCCACCGCAAACCCATGGCCTGCTGTTTTAAAAAGAACTACTGAACGAAAATGTCTGGACTTTACATATAAGATCCTATGATTGATAATAAAAAGTTCTGTTACAGAAAAAAGGAGAACCGCTATTAAAAGGAAGGGGGGGAATTTAGCCCAAAAAATTCTGAAAAATCACTAAAAGGTACAAAAAAAAAATCAATAAATAAATAAAGACTTTTTACTGCAGATTAAAATAATAAATGGTTTATTAGATATTGCATAAAAAACGGGAATATTTTTAACATTGAAACCTATGGGGTTCGCCTGAATAAACCTGCTGATTGAAACCACCGAACATCAGGACATTTCACTGACATTTCTCTGCTGTTTGGTGTTCTCTGAATAGATTAACCATTACTTCTCTATGGGGATTTGCACTGCCTTCAAACAGCACTGTACTTGCTGGCAGTTCGCCAAACTTGTGTGTGAGCATATCACCAGAGCAGTGGTGTACTTAGAGGAGTGGCGGAGGGCGGGCCGCCCCAGGTACCAGTGATTATTGGGGTGTCATTAGGGGGTACTAGGAGGTGCCACTGTCACTATGTGTCAGCTTTGAGCTGTGCTCTCAAACAACGAGCAGCGGAGCATGACGTTTGCATACGGAATAAAATCGAATAGAATAAAAATCCCCCTCTCCTCCCTCCATAGCTCCTCCCCTGCCTCGCAGCAGCTCTAGGAGAGGGGAGGGGGATGTGATTTGTGTCCAAAGAGAGAAGATGACAGTAAACGGCAGGTAAGGGGGGGGGTTTCAGCAGAATATGAAGCCCTGTCTGCTTACTGCTGTTTAAAGTGGACCTTTCCTTAACCAGCACTGCAGTGATAGAAATTTGTCATTGAGCTGCCTGGCTCCTGGTGAGGCTGCTTGCGTGCAGGTCACACTTGGTCCGGCCAGTCAGGTGGTACTGAGTCTCAGTACCACCTGACTGGCTGAACCACGTGACACGCATGCACGCAGCTGCCCGCCCTTTCGTTAACATGGACTGTCACTCTATTCTGGACTGAACACCCACCGGGAAGGGAATCAAAGCCACGGTGCACCCTCTGGCAGTGGCACCCCACTGCTGACAAGATGGCTCCACGAACAGGCACAGCCGTGATCCTAACGTGGCCTGGAGGGACCTCCTGCTGAGTCTGTACATAGTCCCTGCTGACTCTGCACACAGCCCTACCGCGGACAGAGGCCGGTAAGTGTAGAATAAATAATTGCTGTGTGCTCATATACACTCGGTTTGCTGGGAGTTTTACTGCAGTGGATTCTGATGCACTCATACACACCACACATTGCATTGCTGGGAGTTTTATTGCTGTGGATTCTGATGCACTCATACACACCGCACATTGCATTGCTGGGAGTTTTATTGCTGTGGATTCTGTTACGCTGACACACACCACACATTGCATTGCTCGGAGTTTTATTGCTGTGAATTCTGATGCACTCATACACACCGCACATTGCATTGCTGGGTGTTTTATTGCTGTGGATTCTGTGATACACACTGCATATTACTGTGAGATTTATTGCTGTGCAGTTCTGTGATATGCTCATACACACTGCACATTTCTGTGGGTTTTATTGCTTTGCAGCTCTGATATGCTCATACACAGTGCCCATTTCTGTGGGTTTTATTGCTATGCAGCTCTGTGATACGCTCATATGCAGTGCACGTTTCTGTGGATTTTATTGTTCCACCAATTAGAGCGGCTGTGATCCCGTTTACTTGACATGCGTGGCTGTTCTTTGTAAAAATACTTGAATTTAAACATTTCATAATTTTCTTTATCTCAATAGATACATTTGAAATGGTATACAAAATATACAAGTAGGCACTTGGTATCCACTTTTAATATAAAGAGAGGAAAAGGCGGAGCTCTAAGAGGAAAAGGTGGAGCTTAAAGAGGAAGGGTGGGGATTAACCAGGAAGAGGTGTGCCCTTGACAGGAAGGGGTGCGTCAAATTTAAATTAGGGGTGCACGAGTTTAGTCAGGCCTAGGGCAGCACAAAACCTAAATACACTACTGACTCCTTCGGGATACATACGGTGAAGGGAGCCTTTATGAACGTGGATACCCATCCTGGGTACTGTACCCCATGTGACAGGTATTATGTTGTTAAGCAATGATAAAAATATCTATATTGTGCAGGATCGTGTTTACTGACAATTAATGGTACCGGTTTATCCATTTATTGGCAGTTTCCTAAATATCTGCTATTTCAATGCTAACTTGGAGTGCCTGGATACTTTTGTTCTTAAAGTTTGGATTTAGTAAGCCTCAGCAAGCTTGGGGATTCATGAGCACCCACCCAATGGCTAAAAATTGATAATTTTGCTGAACTGGAGTGAACTTGCCCCATATACTATTACCTATAATTTATAGGAGTCAATGTGTTGAACATTAGTGGTGCATGCGGTGACAATCCCTGGGAGAGCGCCAAGCTACTTCCTACGGCAAGATGCCAGCTGACAGAGCTCTAGGTGGGGTTCATGAGAATTTATTAACTTATCTCTATTGTCCCCCATTTCTTTCCTAATATTTATTTTCTGCTCACCCTTATCTTTTAACACTGGCCTTGTGGGCGTCAGTTCACCATATCGTTTAGCTATTAGCTCAGAAACTTTTAGAGATGTGCAATTTGTTTCATTCCAAATCGAAATTTGGATGAAATTCACCATTTTCGTATTTCGGGAGCATTTCCGAAAACTAAATATCGACCATCCAAAAATTTCAGCATGATTCGGATCGGTGATTCAGATCATTTTGGCGCTTAAGAACGATTCGGCGATTCGGATGATTCGGATCAGTTAGTTTTACGTTTTTTATGAGTTATTTCGTTTTTTTATTGCTTATTTAAGAATGGGAAGTAGATTACTACCAATAGAATGAAAGTTTCTTTACTTATTTATTTTTTTAGAATTTGTTAGCCATTTTTTTTGGGTGAAATTTTAGGTTTCCTAACTTTTTTTAAAGAAACAAGGCTTTTTAACCCATAGGTTTCAATGAAGCATATGAATCCACACACTGCTGGGAAGCGCCTCTCTGCAGTATAATTAATGCAGCATATGAATCGCACTGCTGGGAACTTCCCAGCAGTGTGTGGATTCATATGCTGCATTAATTCTAACTCATAAAAAACAAAAAACTAACTGATGCAAAAAATGAATCAATCCGAATCACTGAATCGTTCTGCAGAGAGGCGCTTCCCCGCAGTGTGCGGATTCATATGCTGCATTAATTATACTGCAGAGAGGCGCTTCCCCGCAGTGTGCGGATTCATATGCTGCATTAATTATATTGCAGAGAGGCGTTTGTTCCCAGCAGTGTGTGGATTCATATGCTGCATTAATTATATTGCAGAGAGGCGTTTGTTCCCAGCAGTGTGTGGATTCATATGCTGCATTAATTATACCGCAGAGAGGCGCTTCCCAGCGGTGTGTGGATTCATATGCTGCATTAATTATACTGCAGAGAGGCGATTCCCAGCAGTGTGTGGATTCATATGCTGCATTAATTATACTGCAGAGAGGCGATTACCAGCAGTGTGTTGATTCATATGCTGCATTAATTATACCGCAGAGAGATGCTTCCCCGCAGTGTGTGGATTTATATGCTGCATTAATTATACTTAAGAGAGGCGCTTCCCAGCAGTGTGTGGATTCATATGCTGCATTAATTATACCGCAGAGAGGCGCTTCCCAGCAGTGTGTGGATTCATATGCTGCATTAATTATACTGCAGAGAGGCGATTCCCAGCAGTGTGTGGATTCATATGCTGCATTAATTATACTGCAGAGAGGCGCTTGTTCTCAGCAGTGTGTGGATTCATATGCTGCATTAATTATACCGCAGAGTCGCTTGTTCCCAGCAGTGTGTGGATTCATATGCTGCATTAATTATACCGCAGAGAGATGCTTCCCCACAGTGTGTGGATTCATATGCTGCATTAATTATACTGCAGAGAGGCGATTACCAGCAGTGTGTGGATTCATATGCTGCATTAATTATACCGCAGAGAGATGCTTCCCCACAGTGTGTGGATTCATATGCTGCATTAATTATACTGAAGAGAGGCGCTTCCCCGCAGTGTGTGGATTCATATGCTGCATTAATTATACCACAGAGAGATGCTTCTCCGCAGTGTGTGGATTTATATGCTGCATTAATTATACTGAAGAATTGCATGGAAGCCTATGGGTTAAAAAGTCTTGTTTCTTTAAAAAAAGTTAGTAAACCTAAAGTTTCACCCAAAAAATGGCAAAAAAAATCTTAAAAAATAAATACCAGTAAGTAAAGAAACTTTCATTCTATTGGTAGTAATCTACTTCCCATTCTTAAATAAGCAATAAAAAAAACCAAACTAAAATCATAAATAAACAACTGATCCGAATCAACCGAAATGGTCCGAAACGAAAAACTGTCTGAAATGACCTAAAATGAAAAAAAAAAGACCAGAAAAAAAAGTGATGCACATCCCTAGTAACTTTCATAACCATAACCTGCATCTTGAGTGGTAACGTCTTTTTGTGACTTCATTGATTTCTTTGGCCATACCTCCACTCTTAGAACTTTACAGCTCTTCGTGCCATCAAAACTTTTATAGATCTCCTCGATGTCTAAATTATTGCTCTGTCACCGGCTCTAATAACAATGTATCAATCGCCTTGAAGCCGCATCTTCTAATAAGTTATTTTGATTCAATGCACAAATGAGATGCGGAGACGAGAACCGGATAAGGATGGAGGAAGATAGTTTTTTGCGTTTTCTTTCACCCTCTAACTTGATTGTGAAGACTATGAGTATTGACGTCTGGAAATTGATTTTTTCTTTTTCAAGTGGGCTTGAATCTTTAAGGAAGATTGTCCAGATGCAATGCTGTGCAACATCGCGTGTTTGGACACTTACGGTTATTGGATCGCTTCATAAGGGGAAACCTGACTAAGCGTAATAGAGGAGCATGCTTTAAGGAGGGACAGAGAAGATATCTAAAGGGTGTGCGCAATTTTGTGACAAACATCTTCGCGTCAAATAACTTTGATAAGAGATCTAATCTCCACGTCCTGTACCGTATTTCCTAATACTTGATTTGTCATTGCTGGCTTTGTGTAATTCCTGCAATCTATAAGGTAATAATGGCGGCTTAATACTTTAACAACACCTGAAATATCATACTAGAAACCATTGGCATGAAGCGGCAAGCACTGAGCTCTTTGTCCCCTAAAACAGAAAACACAAACTTAAGGGGTTGTTCTCTCGTTCCCCGCACTTCATGAAATCAAAGATCCCCCACCCTGCGGTGAATCCAGCATTCAATGCAGGGGTGCCTGGAGTGCAGGGAAAACCTGCCGCAATCCTGCCGAAAAACTGTCTGAGCCTCTGCAAAAACACGCCGAACACATCGGAAAAAGCTGAGCCACCGAACACATAGCTGACCAGCCGCCGGAAAAAGCCCACCAGGTGACAAACGGGCTAAAAAAACCAAAAATAATAAGTTTGAAAGTGTCAAAATTGAAACGCTGTTTACAAAAAACTACTGAACAAAATTGCCTGAAATTGACATATAAGGTCCTATCTATGAAATATAATAAAAAGGCCTGAATAAAAACCGTTTAAAAAAAAAAAAACTTTGCCCAAAAAAAATCAGAAAAATGCCTAAAAGATCCTAAAATAATCAGTAAAGAGACTTTTTACTGCAGATTAAAATAATAAATGGTTAATTAGATATTGAATAAATACGGGGATATTTTTAACATTGAAGCCTATGGGGTGAGCCTGAATAAACCTGCCGAATGAAAAACACTGAACATCAGGGCATTTCTCTGACATTTTTTTTGAGAGAAAGGATTTTACCAGGAAGGATACATTGAGATTTCTCTCATTTTCAAGTATTTCACTGCTGTTCAGTGTTCTTTTCTTTTTCCCCAATGTCAATCAAAACTAAATGATGCTATACAGCTTTTTTTTCTCAACCTCAGTCATAACTAAATGATACAATGTAACCACAATCTCATCCGTTATAAAGTGCATCCATTTCAACGGACGCACTGTGCGTACTCTGTGTGCTCGTGTGACTGCAGCCTTAAAGTGCATTCTAAATAAAAAGCGCGACCACGTGTTAAAGATATGCGGCGAAGTTCCATGCTTCAGTAATAAGAGTGCAGATTGTAATGAAAGACTAACAGGGTAATTCAAAGAGATCCGAATTGCTTGAGAAAGGTAAGCGAACGATGAAAATCAGCGTTCGGTTACCTTTCTTGGCCATTCGGCTATTCAGAGAGCAGGCAATTTGCCAGGATTTGGTGCCTGTTCGGGGGCAGTGAAATCCCCATAAAAAGCACTACTTTGGCTATTCAGAGAACACAAACCAGCAGTGAAAGGTTCCCGAAATGCCCTGCCATTCGGTGGTTTCATGCGGCAGATTTATTCAGGCGAATCCCATAGGCTTCAATGTTAAAAATATTCCGGTTTTAATTCAATATCTAATAAACCGTTCATTATAAAATTCTGCAGTAAAGAGTCTCTTTAATTATAGATTTTTTAGGATATTTTAAGCATTTTTCAGAATTTTTTTTTAAAAGTCAGATTTTTTTTTTTTTTAACTTATTTTTTCTGTAACAGCCCTTTTTATTATCATTCCCTGGACCTCATATGCAAATTTCTGACATTTTCGCTCAGTAGTTTCTTTGCAAACAGTGTTTCACTTTTCAAACATTCATGCAAACGGTTTTTCTAATTTATTCACTTCACTCTTCTGCGGTGTCGGCTTTTTCCGGCGGCTTCGCTGCGTGTGATCAGCTCCTACTCGGGTTTTTCTGTGGTTTTCGGCAGGTTAATCCAGATGTTTTTGCGGGTTTTCGGCGTGCATTTGCCGGGTTTTGCGGTTAGTTTTCGTCAGGTGTGCGGTAGCTTTTCCCTGCAATTCGGGGACCCTGTGGCGCTTGCTGAATACACCGCAGGGTCACCGAAATGGGATCGGCAAAAGGAACCGAATTGAAGAGAACGAAAAGTCACCGAACGTGCGGTGACTTTTCGAATCTCTTTGAATTACCCTGTAAAAGAATCATGACGAATGAAGACCAAAAGAAGACTCTGGTCACCATACTAAGCTCACATTGAAAACCCAAGAGGAGAAAAAGCAGACAAATATGGTGCAGTACTTGTCGGCACTCTGTACATTTCAATGTTTTGGTACATCGCAACCCGGAATTAAAATAGACTTTGAATAACCCTGATAGGGAAAATTCCTACAAAGAGAATCAAAAAGTCACCGCATGTTCGGTGACTTTTCGTTCTCTTCAATTCGGTGCGATTTGGCAATCACATTTCGGCGACCCTGCAGCAAGCACCACATGGCCGTCGTGGTGCAGGGAAAAGCCACCGCAAACCTGACGAACACTCACTGAAAAACCGACGAACGCACACCGAAACCCGCAAAAACATCTGGATTAAACCCGCCGAACACGCCGGAAAAATCCGAGCAGCCGTCGATCACAGCGCAGAGCAGCCGCCGGAAAAAGTGACACTGCAGACGAATGGAGTGGAAAAAAAACAAAAAACAATACGCTTGAATGTTTGAATAGTGAAACGCTGTTTGTAAAGAAACTACAGAACGAAAATGTCTGAAATTTACATAAAAGATCCAATAAATGATAATAAAAAGGGCTGTTACAGAAAAGAGAAAAAATGTTTTAAAAAAAACAGAAAAAAAATGTTTGCAAAAAAATCCCAAAAAATGCCTAAAAGATCCTAAAAAAAATCTATAAAGAGACTTTTTACTGCAGAATATTATAATCAACGGTTTATTAGATATTGAATTAAAACCGGAATATTTTTAACATTGAAGCCAATGGGATTCACCTGAATAAACCTGTCGAATAAAACCACTGGACAGCAGGGCATTTCGGCAACTTTTCACTGCTGGTTTTTGTTCTCTGAATAGACAAAGCATTGCTTCTCTATGGGTTTTCACTGCCCTCGAACAGGCAACGAAAAGGCACCGTATGTGCAGGCAATTCGCCAACATTTGGTGAACTGCCTGCTCTCTGAATAGCCGAATGGCCAGAAAAGGTAACCGTACGCTGAATTTCACTGTTCGGTTACCTTCCGGCCACAATTCGGATCTCTTTGAATAACCCTGTATTTGTTTTGCTTTTATATGACTCTGAAAGGGGATTTTATGTATCTGGAAAAAAGGTTGAGTCCAGCCGAAACGTTTCTGTTTGCAATGCTTCATTAAAGCCTAAAGAAACCACATAGTGCCTGGATCCTTATTTGTCTCTATTATTCAGTATTTTGGGGTAGCCCTCCCCGGATTCCAGCTGCACCTGGATACATGAGATCTATATATTGACTGTGTTGCGGCTTTTGTTCTGACACGGCTGTGTGCAATTTTTTTTTTAAAAAAATCATCTATAGTTCCAAGGGCACTTTTTTATAGCACACAAGTTGATTTGTTGGAGACTATTTAAAGTTCCAGGTAAATGATGAGATGAAGGACATAGCATGAAATCTCATTTCAAGAAGTTATAGAAAAACATTTGACAACGATGTCTAGCCCAGGGCTTTAGCGCCGTCCCAAGCATTCAGGACCCTAGTGCCCACTACTGGGCAGGCTGGTGGACTCAACGCCTGCCTCGTAATCTAAAGGCAAAACCGGGGACGCAAAGGGGAAATTAACGATCGCAAATTTTTCCCCTTACAGGGTAATTCAAAGAGATCCGAATGGCTGGAGAAAGGTAACCGAACACTGAAAATCAGCGTCGTTACCTTTCTTGGCCATTCGGCTATCCAGAGAGCAGGCAATTTGCCAAATCCTGGCGAATTGCCTGCATATACGGTGCCTGTTCGAAGGCAGTGAAATCCCCATAAAAAAGCACTACTTCGGCTATTCAGAGAACACAAACCAGTAGTGAAAGGTTTAATTCGGCAAGTTTATTCAGGCGAATCCCATAGGCTTCAATGTTAAAAATATTCCCGTTTTAATTCAATATCTAATAAACCGCTCATTGTAAAATTCTGCAGTAAAGAGTTTCTTTATTTATAGATTTTTTATGATATTTTAAGCATTTTTCTGGATTTTTTATTTTTTTTTACATTTCCGATTTTTTTTATATGTAAATATGTAAATTTCATATGTATATTTCAGAAATTTTCGCGCAGTAGTTTCTTTGCAAACAGCGTTTCACTTTTCAAACATTCAAGCGAACTGTTTTGCTAATTTATTCACCTCCTTCGTCTGCGGTGTCGGCTTTATCCGGCGGCTTCGCTGCCTGTGATCGGCTCCTGCTCGGGTTTTCTGGCGTTTTCGGCGTGCATTCGCCGGGTTTTGCGGTTAGTTTTCGTCGGATTTGCGGCGGCCTTTCCCTGCAATTCGGGGACCCTGTGGTGCTTGCTGAATACACCGCAGGGTCGCCGAAATGGGATCGGCAAAAGGAACCGAATTGAAGAGAACGAAAAGTCACCGAAAGTGCGGTGATCTTTTGATTCTCTTTGAATTCCCCTGTTAGTGTCCCGTTTTAGCTAGGGCCAGACGTTCGGACCCTTAGGGCCCTATTACAATCTTCGCGCATACGTTTGCGTCGGCGCAAAAATGCATTAACGTGAGGGGCAAAACCCTTTGCGCCAGGGCTCGAGTCGAGCGGGAACGCGCGGGAACGGCGTTCCTGCACTTCTCCCACAGCGGGAATGCAGTGTTCCCGCTGTGGCCCGAGCCCGAACGCTTTAGCAGGCGGCCGCCGCACATTGCCGGCAGCCGCGTGCTTCCTATTAGAACGGCCGGTGACCGGAAGTGGAGCCGCTCGCCTGGCTGTTTCATAGATCCCAGGCGAGCGACTACACTTCCTGTCAGCGGCCGCTGAAGCAGGAAGCACGCGGCCGCCGGCAATGTGCGGAAGGAGCAGCAGAGGTGAGCTGGGCTGGGGACAGTATCCATGAGACCTGGGGGCAGTATCCATGAGACCTGGGGGCAGTATCCATGAGACCAGGGGGTAGTATCCATGAGACCTGGGGGCATATCCATGAGACCTGGGGGCAGTATCCATGAGACCTGGGGGCAGTATATCCATGAGACCTGGGGGCATATCCATGAGACCAGGGAGCCATATCCATGAGACCAGGGGGCAGTATCCATGAGACCTGGGGGCAGTATCCATGAGACCAGGGGGCAGTATCCATGAGACCTGGGGGCAGTATCCATGAGACCTGGGGGCAGTATCCATGAGACCTGGGGGCAGTATCCATGAGACCTGGGTGCAGTATCCATGAGACCTGTGGGCATTATCCATGAGACCTGGGGGCAGTATTCATGAGACCTGGGGGCAGTATCCATGAGACCTGGGGGCAATATCCATGAGACCTGGGGGCAGTATCCATGAGACCTGGGGGCAATATCCATGAGAGCTGGGGGCATTATCCATGAGAGCTGGGGGCATTATCCATGAGAGCCGGGGGCAGTATCCATGAGAGCCGGGGGCAGTATCCATGAGAGCCGGGGGCAGTATCCATGAGACCTGGGGGCATTATCCATGAGACCTGGGGGCATATCCATGAGAGCTGGGGGGGCATTATCCATGAGAGCTGGGGGGGGCATTATCCATGAGAGCTGGGGCAATATATACCCATATGAGCTGGGGGCAATTATATCCATGTGAACTGGGGAAAATATATCCATATAACCAGTGCTGTGTATATTATTCTTGGGGTTCAGTGCTGTGTATGTTATTCTGGGGGCTCAGTGCTGTGTATATTATTCTGGGGGATCAGTGCTGTGTATATTATCCTGGAGGCTCAGTGCTGTGTATGTTATTCGGGGGGTTCAGTGTTGTGTATATTATTCTGGGGGTTCAGTGTTGTGTATATTATTCTGGGGGCTCAGCGCTGGGTATGTTATTCTGGGGGTTCAGCGCTGTGTATATTATTCTGGGGGTTCAGCGCTGTGTATATTATTCTGGGGGTTCAGCGCTGTGTATATTATTCTGGGGGCTCAGTGCTGTGTATATTATTCTGGGGGCTCAGCGCTGTGTATGTTATTCTGGGGGTTCAGCGCTGTGTATATTATTCTGGGGGCTCAGCGCTGTGTATGTTATTCTGGGGGTCCAGTGCTGTGTATATTATTCTGGGGGCACAGTGCTGTGTATATTATTCTGGGGGTCTGTGCCTGGAGATATATATAGATTATATATAAAACGCATTAGTCCAGTTGCCACAATAACGAGTATACCTGTACATAGTGATACCTTTCACTGATCAGTATAGTTTCCAGTTTACACTCTTGAAAGCTTGTCTTTTAAATGTAATGCTAACCCAATAAAAATGGTATCACCGGCTCGTCCGGCTATACTCGTGATATATATATATATTTTCTTCAGGTAATGGGGGTTGTGGAATTCGTGGGTGAGTTCCCTCACTTTTTTTCCCAGGACTTGACCCCTGCTTTGCGCTGAATGTCGTATTACAATGTCAGCGCAACAAACGCGCGTATACGTCTACCGCGGGTGAACCCTGCACGAACGCTGCGCGAGCTTATTGTACGTCGCGCGTCCTATACTTAACATTGTGAGCGCAAATGCGTTTGTGCGCTGGTACACGGATGGTATTACAATCTATGCGCAGTTTGTAACGCACAGCCTTTGCGCACATAATTTTAGCAACTCCTAAAAGCTGGTGTTAATGGCAAATTCTATCAACCTGGCCGAACCCAAATACACCAGCCCGAAAAAAAAATACGCAGCAAAGTATAGTTACACATTCTACACATACCCAAACCAATAAATTTTGAGAAGTTGTGTGTGGTTTTTTTTTGATACAGCTTATATGCGCAGATTGACTTTGACAGGCGCAAAAACTTAACGTGAGACAATTGTGGTTCTTAATTCTGATTGGCTGAATCGCGTGAAAAAAACAGTCCACACACTGATTTCTGCGCGCAATGTTGCTGCGCGAGCAGAAGTGCGTGTCCGTTTAACGCGCTTTGATGCTCGACGGATGAAAAAATGCGCGAGGATTGTAATTCCAGCGTTGATTTACGCGCGTTAACGTTTAACGCTGGGCGCACAAATTCACGTGTTGCGCGTGCGTTTTTGAGGTAACAATGTAATAGGGCCCTTAGCCTTTTAACACACACACAACCATACAGCATAAGCATGTCACTCACAAATGTGATGGAAACATATGCATCTCACAGAACACATGGCTTCAAATCGCCGATACTGCTTGGATAAAGTCCTTCCCTGCCACCTGCAGGAGGATTAGAACTGTTACTCGAAGGGAAACGCTGCTCAGAATGAGGTTTTTTTGGATAAAATAATATGCATTGAAACTACATTTTCAGAGAAAATCACTGTGGACAATAAGGCTAGGGTCAGACGAGCGTGATTTCTACGGACTGTACGTCGTTGCACACGGACGTACGTCAGTACGGAAGACGCAGTAGTGGCCACACAGTCCGTTTATTCACTGACGTATATTTTGACGGATGTAGGAGAGAAAATAAAATAAAAAGCAAAACCATTTTGTCCGTGAAAAATGCTGGACGTATAAATGCAGTCCAGTCCGTCTGACCACGTTCCATCACTCACACACAATGCTATGAAGACGTTGCGGACGCAGCGCACTTTGTGCGGCCGTTCTAGTGGTTGTACGTTCTTGCCTACCTTGCGTCCGTGGGCCGCGGCCGTTGTGCGTCCGCAGTTCAGTGCGGACGTATTATTATTATTATTATTATTATTATTTATTTATAAAGCGCCAGCATATTCCACAGCGCTGTACAATAAGCACAGTACAGACAGGGTTACAATACATTGAACAACATTTGACAAACAGTACAGGAGGAGATGAGGGCCTATTCCCGTAGGAACTCACAATCTAGGAGGGTTGGGGTTGGAAACAGGAGGAGAGGACAGTAAGGTGAGAGTGATTGATGGTTGCGTCAGTGAGTTGGGTGGTAGGCTTCCCTAAATAGGAATGTTTTCAGGGAGCGTTTGAAGGAAGAGAAGTTAGGGGAAAGTCTGACAGCACGAGGGAGAGCGTTCCAGAGAGTGGGGGCTGCGCGTGAGAAATCCTGCAGTCTATTATGGGAAGAGGTGATGCGGGGAGAAGCTAGGCACAGGTCACTGTTTGACCTTAGGGAGCGGGCTGGGGTGTATTTGGTGATTAGTGAGGACAGGTAGTGGGGAGCTGAGTTAGTGAGGGTTTTGTAGGTAAGGATAAGGATTTTGAACTTAATTCTGCAGTGGATGGGGAGCCAGTGAAGGGACTCGCAGAGGGGAGCGGCAGAGACAGAGGCGCGGGTGAGGTGAATTAGCCTGGCGGAGGCGTTCAGGATGGATTGTAGGGGGGAGAGGCAGGACAGAGGGAGGCCAGATAAGAGATTATTGCAATAGTCGAGTCGGGAGATTACCAGGGCGTGTATGAGTTGTTTTGTGGTGACAGCGGTAAGAAATGGCCGAATTCTAGAAATATTACGCAGTTGGTATCGGCAGGAGGAGGAAAGAGACTTGATGTGGGGGATGAAGGAAAGAGCAGAGTCCAGTGTAACTCCAAGACAGCGGAACTTGGTTTGATGGGGAGATGGTGATACCCTCAACGTGATAGAGAAGTCAGGAGGTGGGGAGGCATTAGAGGGAGGAATAAGTAGGAGCTCAGTCTTTGACATGTTGATCTTTAGGTGGTGGGAGGCCATCCAGGAGGAGATGCCAGATAAAGAGTCACTGACTTTTGAAAGGACAGGGGGAGAGAGATCAGGGGTAGAGAGGTAGATCTGAGTGTCATCAGCGTAGAGGTGGTAATTAATGTGTCAGGCTCCAATGGGCTTTCTGTCATGCTATCACGGACGTACTTTTAGGCTAGGGTCAGACTGAGGCAGTGCGAACGCGCGTTCTGGCGCACATAATCACGGCCGCACTAGCAGCAGATGCCGGGCAATGACAGCCAATATACGAAGTACGGTCGCACAAAAGTCCGGCCGCGCAACGCAAGTGGAAAATGAACGCATTTTTTTCGAGAACGTTAAACCGCTGGTACTGACGTACAGAGTGCGCTGCGGCCGCATAGCAGCGTGTGTGCGTGATTAGGAGATGTCAGACGCTGCTAGTGTGCGGCCAACATAACGTTCAACAAGCCGGATTTTCCATAGACTTCTTTTCACCCCACGTCATGAAATACGTCCAGAATTGCGCATCGTCTGACCACTTAAGCGTATTCCGTGACAAATGCGTGCGCACGCATCGACGTACATTTTGACGGTGGCCGCAGAAAATGCGCTCATCTGTCCCTAGCCTTAGGCGCAATCACGGACGTGAACACTACGCTCGTCTGACCCCAGCCTAAAAGGAGAAAAATATTGAAGTGGGTCCATGCGTGGCTATAGGTGGAGTTATCCTCTGACAGTGCATTGTATGAATGGCGTTTATGCTTTAGTTTTCCAACTGAAAAGCTACCGATTTCCCCAATTTTATAACTAATGAGGGGTAAGGGCATAAAACTGAGCTTTATAGTATGTAGCAGAATAATTATTTTATGCCATTACACTGTTGTACAGGAAAAAGCCTAATTTAACGCTAGATTGTCTTGGGGTTCAGAACCAATGTGTGACTACAACAGACTAGTGATCTTTTCCATTTGAATGGGATTTTTCAGATGAAGTTGGGACGATCTGGTACAATTTACATAAAAAAAAAAAAGATGAATTGTATAGAAAAAACACCAATCAGCGGCAGGGGAATTGTCCCATAGAGAAGTGATTCAGCTCGACAGGGGAATCCCATAGGATTCGATGTAAAATAATATTTTGGTTTTTAGCTTAATTTTTAACCGTTTATTTTTTTCATTTGGAACAACAACAAAAAAAAGCCTTATTATTTATTTAATTTTCTAAAAGTAATTTGAGTATTTTTTTGGCCAAATTTCTAATCCCCGATTTTTTTTTTTTTTAAAAAAAGCTATGTTTTTCCCTTCGCCGCCGAACTAAAAAGAAAAAAAAAACTACTTCTGAACGCTGTTGATGATCTGAAGAGAAGGAGATGCTGGGTGCTGTCCCAGGTGCTGAAACCACCAGGCACAGCACCGAAGTTTCCTTCATGACTTTGGCAGCAGTCGGCAGCAGGTTTGTGTTTTTTTTCCAGTCTGACATTGTTCGCCGGTTTTCTTGTCGGTCGATCTGGGCCGTCCATATTCGCTTCAAGTGGATGACCCGGATTGTTCAAAAAAGGTGTCCGTAGTCGGTCAGCCAAGTTGGTCATCCGACTAAGGACCCATCGGATGGCCAGCCTTATTGTACGAGGCAAGTTTGTTTCAGAAAGTTTTAGCACAGCGACATGAAAACATGATATGCGCCAGTAAATGTCACATTACCAGCTCACTAGTGACTATATACAGAATGCACCTGTAAACATGTAACATAGTGACTATATACAGAATGCGCCTGTAAACATGTAACATAGTGACTATATACAGCATGCACCTGTAAACATGTAACATAGTGACTATATACAGAATGCACCTGTAAACATGTAACATAGTGATTATATACAGAATGCACCTGTAAACATGTAACATAGTGACTATATACAGAATGCACCTGTAAACATGTAACATAGTGACTATATACAGAATGCACCTGTAAACGTGTAACATAGTGACTATATACAGAATGCGCCTGTAAACGTGTAACATAGTGACTATATACAGAATGCACCTGTAAACATGTAACATAGTGACTATATACAGAATGCGCCTGTAAACGTGTAACATATTGACTATATACAGAATGCACCTGTAAACGTGTAACATAGTGAATATATTTATTTTCTGTTAATCTGTATATTTGTGCTATTTTTTTAATATCTTACATTTTATTACTTTGTTTTTCTGTAACAATTTAATGTTGTTGAACCCAGGACAAATTTGAAAACGAGAGAAATCTCAATGTATCCTTCCTGGTAAAATCCTTTATAAATAAATAAATTTTCAAGTTGGCCACAACTAATACTGTTTGTTAACAGAAAGAATTGCTTAGTTGACGTCCACCTACAGATGGATAAAGCTGAGATTTATTACTTTGGCTTAGCAGAGGTGGGGAACAAAGATGCCATTCCAGGAACCTGAATCCCTGTAGAGACATAACAGCTCAGTAATTGCTGTATGTAAATGTCAGGATGATTACAATAAACACATCACAACGTAACATTTTATTTCAAAGTATGTCCTTTAACAATAGACACATTTAACCCTCTCGCTGGGCGTAAAGTCACAATGCTGCTGCATATCGCGTGACCAACAAGTTACACCGCATTGACTTTCTGAGACGTGATAGATGGCTTAGAATGGGTACACAATGGCGTACACCGCCTGCCTGCTTCCCTGTGACTCTTCTGTCTGCAAAAGTAGCATCTGCCATTTCTATAAACCCTACAGATTTAGATCAGACTGTTCAAGGATATATTGAAGAGCTTCGAAAACAGATTTTTATTTTTGAAGTCCCATTGACATTTTTGAACCAAGATGATCTTCTCAACTCTTGCTTGATTTTATTATTTTTGTTTTTTCTTCGTTTTGTTTTTTGTTTGTTTTGATGTGTTTTTTGCTTTGTTTTCAATCTTAAGCAATTCAGGTGCAATAACCACAGCGGGGAGTAATTAGCGTTAGGACTTTGTAATACTAACGCTAATTAACTCTTTGCGCTCCCCATGTTAAGCATAGGGAGCGCAAAGTACAGTAACCTCGCGCTGAAAAGAGCAAGATACCAATCGCTAATGGTTTTTTTTTAACCCGTTAGCGTTCAGATTGTAATATGGTGCGCCGGCGCTAGGGCAACCAAAGCTAACGTTAGCGCTCACACAGCTGAGCGCTAACATTTATTTTAATTATTTATAAAGGATTTTACCAGGAAGGATACATTGAGATTTCTCTCGTTTTCAAGTATGTCCTGGGTTCAAGAACATTGAGTGGTTACAGAAATACAAAATAGTAAAATGCAAGATATTAACACAAAACCAAATATACAGATTAACAGAAAAATAAATATGTAGAAAATAAAGTCATTATGTTACATGTTTACAGGTGCATTCTTTATTGAGATATGTTAATAGGGAACTCTTAAGGGACTTAAGACTGGGAGAAGATTTGATGGTGTCTGGGAGGTTATTCCATATTTGCGGCGTTCTGTAGGAAAATGAGGATCGAGCCACTTTCTTTTTGTATTGTGGTATTGCAAGTAAGGTGCTGGTCCTGGATCGGAGGTTATAGAATGAGGGAACTGCTGGGGCAATCAGCCTAGTCAGGTAGGGTGGTAGCTTCCCAGAAAAGCTCTTAAACACCAGGTTGGAAAGGTGAAGGGTGCGTCTAGATTCCAGCGACGGCCAGTTTAGCTCTTTTAACATGTCACAATGGTGGGTCATGTAGTTACATTGTAGCACAAAGCGGCAGAATGAGTTATACAATGTAGTAAGTTTCTGGAGGTGTGTTTGCGGGGCTGCTGCATACACTACATCTCCGTATTCAATGGCTGGCATAAGCATTTGTTGTACAATCTGCTTTCTTACCGCGGGGCTCAGGCAGGATTTGTTTCTGTACAGGGCACCTAGTTTAGGGTAGAGTTTAGATGAGAGTTTTTCGATGTGGGGGCGAAAAGATAGATTTGGGTCTAACCACATACCTAGATATTTGAGAGAAGTGACTGTAGTCAGCGTGTCATTTGATCTTGTCCCCACACATAGATGGGGTGTTTGCAATTTATGTAGTTTAGGTGCGGTTCCAAAGAGCATTTGAACAGTTTTGTCAGCATTTAGAAAAAGTTTGTTATCTGCGATCCACTTTTCTACCCCTGTGAATTGTTCTTGCAGCACTGCCTCCAGCTGCGGGAGATTTGGTTGGCTGGTATAGATTACAGTGTCGTCTGCGTACATGTGTACAGTTGAGGCTTTGCAGACATTTGGAAGATCATTTATGAATATTGTGAATAGCAGGGGGCCGAGTATCGAGCCTTGGGGTACACCGCACGTGACTGGGAGGGGAAGGGAAGTGTTGTCAGAAATGGACACATATGATTCGAACCAGGTTATCGTGTGTAGCGCTGGTTTTAATTCCCTGTCGTTGTAGTACTTGTTTTTGGCCGCCGGAGGGAGACAAGAGCGATGTAAGACACTGGACATTGGGACTACATTTTCCAGCATGCTTTGCGGGCGGGAACAGGAAGTGGGTGGGAGAGAGACAGTGACATCCGCAGCCTCGTGGAAAGAGCCGGCAGAGTGCGCAGAGGAGTGAGAGGAGCAAGACGCAGAAGAACCGAGTGTGGTTACGACCAGGTCAGAGCGCAGGTGCGGCCTAGCAGAGCTGGAGATCGGGATTTTCCTTATTATTAATCGAAGACCCAGTGATCCACCGCTAGTAATCTCACGCTGATACATAGTAAGCTGAAGGACCCCGAGTTAGGAGAACCGCAGACGATCTAACAGGGAGTGCAGGCGGTGAGCTGGATATCTTTTGGCCGATACAGAAAAGCAAGACAGCGGATCCGGTGACACAGAAAATCCCAGTCAAAATCGAGCGGAGAGACGTCCTGGGTCGAGTGGAACGCAGAGTATCTGGCGGATGGGTGAGAGGCCTTCCAGGCCATTGTAAAACACTAAAGCACGCTGCAGTCTGTTCAAAACCTACAGGGCCCCAACGTGACTAGTCGAAGATACCTCTTAAATAATTCACTGGCCAGTTGAATATTGTACCCGGGTACCAATACACGCATACACATACATTCCTTGGGACATAACCTGTACGGGACTCACACTCCAACCACTAAGGGGTTAAAAATACTTTTTTTCCTTTTCCGCTGCGCGTTTCCCGCATTACGAAGTGCTGTATTTCCTTTTCCGCTGCGCGTTTCTCGCATTACGAAGTACTGTAAATATATATATACGTATACCGTGTTACTCATTATATGCCAGTTTATTCAGTAAACTATATAATTTATAAAATCCACGACGGTGCTGCAGTATATTTATTCCCTAGTGCGGGGAGACTGACCCGAGGTTCAAATTCAGCGGCTCCTCCGGGAGTGAGCGATACACGTGCTATCACCAATACCGGAGTTTTTAAGTTTTTGTAATAGGATGCCATGGTCTATGGTGTCAAAGGCCTTGGCAAAATCAAGGAAGATTGCTCTAGTTAGGTTTCCTTGTTCCATGCCCGCTTGGATATCATTACAAACTTTTAAAAGGGCAGTTGTAGTTGAATGATTTGGACGAAAGCCTGATTGATCTGCGGTTAAATAGTTCCGATACTGATAATAATCACGTAATTGAGTGTAGACACATTTTTCCAGAATTTTTGACATTACAGGGAGCAGTGATATTGGGCGGTAGTTGGATACCAAAGTATTGTCTCCACTTTTATGGATAGGTACCACTCTTGCAGTCTTGGAGAGTTTGGGTATGTATCCAGTCGCCAGTGATTCATTGATTAGGGTTGCGACAGGTTTTGCAATTGCTGGCGCACTGATTTTCAGCAGCATTGCTGGGATTTGATCAGGTCCAGACTGGTATTTAATTTTTGGGTTACGGAGAAGTTTAGTGATGACACTGATAGGCACTGGTCTAAAACAGAATTTCTCTGCGTTACAGGGTCTTTGCAGAGTTGGTGGGGCCTGACCTGTGTGTGGCCTTTCTGATTGTGTGTCATTTCCTAGCTTAGCAATCAGGCTGGTGGCACATCCAACAAAATAATTATTAAAAGCATTTGCTACATCTAGGGGGTGTTGTACAGTTTGGTTGTTTACTTTGACAGCAGCCGGTTGGGAGTGGACGGGGGTGCTTGTATGTTACTTATGGTTTACCAAAAATTTCTAGGGTTTGATATGTTATTGTTTAAATTTTCATTGAAGTATTGGGCTTTAGCCATTTTTGTTTGTTTTGTACATGCATTCCGGCATTTTCGGTATTCACAGTGATCGTTCATGGATCCAGTACTCTTGAAATTTTACCACAGGGAGTCTCTAAACTGGTACATATGCGTGAGGTCAGCTGTAACCCAGGGTAGGTGGGCCCCTTTTACTTGCACTTTGCGCAGTGGGGTATGGGTGTTCCAGACTTTCAGGAGCTCAGATTGAAAGTATTCAATTGCACAGTCCAGGTCTGGGATTAGGTTTAGTCTGTACCATGGGAGCTGTTTGAGATCATTTAGGAAGGATTCAAGATTAAATTTCTTGAAAGACCTGGTGATTATTACATTTGGTGGACATTTTGTGGCCCTTATTTTGCGCACACAGTACACTAGGCAGTGATCACTGAAACTGTTAGCGAGAACGCCTGCCTCCTGTATTCGATCAGGACATGAGGAGAGAATCCAGTCCAGCAAGTTGTGGTTAGGGCTTTTCATATTAATGCGAGTGGGGGAGGAGATTAATTGTGTTAGCTGCAAAGCCTTAAACAGAGAGCAGTGTTTATTGTTTTTAGGATTCAGCCAATCAACATTAAAGTCGCCGAGGACCAGCAGTTCACTTTTTTGGTTTTGAGCTACTAATTTACTAAGGATTTGGGTTATGTTAGAAAGGGAGTGCACTGGGGAACTCGGTGGGCGATAGAATCCAGCAACAATAATTGTTTTACTGAACGGGATCTCAATAGTACCAGAAAGGAAATCAAATGTGTCCGGGGAGCTAGAATTCTGCAACGGGGTGAACTTTATGGAGTTGTCAACATAGATAACAATACCCCCTCCTCTCTTAGCTCTGTCCTTTCTAGAGCATAGATACCCTTGTATTGCTATGGCAGAGTCTGGCACTTTAGGGGTTAACCATGATTCTGTCAGCACAATGACTTTATGTTTGTAATAGAAGCACCAAGCTTTAAGCTCATCCAGTTTAGGGAGTAAACTTTGAATGTTGCAATGCACAAAGGAGAGGCCTTTTTTAGTGGGGAGATTAAATATGGTGTCAGCTATTGTATCAATGTAATATGGCCCGATCTTTTTAAGCACCTGCTGGTGCCCCAAGTTATAGCGTATAGTATAGCGTATACAATGTGGCCTGATTCTGGAGTGAGAAAAGTGGATCAAACACAACAAACTTTTTTAAATAATGACAAAACTGTAACGATGCTCTTTGGAACAAAACCTAAACTACACAAATTGCAAAATCCCCACTTATGTGTTGGGACAAAATCAAATGGCACGCTGACCACAGTCACTTCTCTCAAATATCTAGGTATGTGGTTGGACCCTAATCTATCCTTTGGCCCCCACATCGAAAAACTCTCATCTAAACTTTACCCCAAACTAGGTGCCCTGTACAGAAACAAATCCTGCCTGAGCCCCGCGGTAAGAAAGCAGATTGTACAACAAATGCTTATGCCGGCTATTGAATACGGAGATGTAGTGCATGCAGCTGCCCCGCAAACACACCTTCAGAAACTTACTACATTGTATAACCCATTCTGCCGCTTTGCATTACAATGTAACTACATGACCCACCATTGTGACATGTTAAAAGAGCTAAACTGGCCATCGCTGGAGTCTAAACGCACCCTTCACCTTTCCAGCCTGGTGTTTAAGAGCTTTTCTGGGAAGCTGCCACCCTATCTGAATAGACTGCTTCCCCCAGCTGCTCCCTCATCCTACAATCTCCGATCCAGGACCAGCACCTTACTTGCAATACCACAATACAAAAAAGACAATGGCTCGGTCCTCTTTTTCCTACAGAGCACCGCAATTATGGACTAACCTCCCAGACACCATTAAATCTTCCCCCAGTCTTAAAGGGATACTCTAACAAAAATTCACCCCCCCCCCATTTTTAATCCTAACCTATCCCTATTCCCTTAATAAATTGTTATTTTTTGTTTTTGTGTTTGTAACTGTAATACTTACCCTAAAATCCTCGTTTCCAGCGCTGTGTTTTTTTTTTTATACTCACCTCCCTCCTCTTCCGCTCCCGTCCTTCTTCCATCCGACTTGCCTTCTGGTTTACGTGAGATGCGCGCCTCTCGCGTAAGCCAGCCAATCGGCAGGCTTCCTCCCGGCTCCCTCTGAGGATTAGTGTTGCGCGCAAGAGGATGCGCGCAACACTAACCCTCAGAGGGAACCGCCAGCTTCTGCGGTGAGTTGGAGACGTCATCGCGCTGAAAGCGCGATGACGTCTCCTACTCGGCAAAAGTCGGCAGAAGCGGGAAATATGATTCCCGCTCTGCTGACTGACAGCTGGGAGGGCGGAGTAAAGTTCTCCGCCTCTCTCAGCTGTTTTCAGCATTTACAGCTGAACCGCTGAGCGGAGGGAGGGGGGACAGAGGGCGGCATACTCCGGGCATCATGACCACCTAAAATAGCTTAGGTGGTCATGTTGCTTAGAGTGTCCCTTTAAGTCACTCAAGAGCTCCCTATTAACATACCTCAATACGGAATGCACCTGTAAACATGTAACATAATGACTATTTCCTATATATTTATTTTCTGTTATTCTGTATATTTGTGTTTTTTTTTAAATATCTTGCATTTTATTACTTTGTATTTCTGTAACTGTAACACTTCAATGTTCTTGAACCCAGGACATACTTGAAAACGAGAGAAATCTCAATGTATCCTTCCTGGTAAAATCCTTTTATAAATAAATAAATAAATAAATTCTCGATTATGGCAAACAAAATCTGTATGCAGAAAATGCCCCTAAAATGCACAGAACCACAGAGCTCAAGCTAAGCCTCATGTTCTACTCATTCTCTAACCAGTGGTTCTCAAACCTGTCCTCAGGCCCCCCTAACAGGTCAGGTTTGCCAGGTATCTGAAGCACAGCACAGGTGATATGATTTGTTGCTCAGTGATTGCAGGATTCAGTCTGCTTTCCCCAAGGTAATCCTTGAAGACCATTGTTGGAAACCACTTCAGATACTGACCCATCATACTGTGCACTGCACCTTTTGTCTTCACCTACCTCCCTTAAGAATGTGCGCTCCTTAGCAGGCATTACCTTCTTTACCTCATGTCTCTGTCCATCTCGATTTTGCCTTAAACTATTGTAACCCCGTATGCGCTGCAGTATATGCTGGCGTTATACATACAGCAGAATAACAAGCTAATTTCCTTCCTACTCCCAGTGACTTAGCCTCTTCTGTGGTTTATTCTCTCCTTGATATCCCACATGTTATAGACCCCGTGTCAGTGTATTATTCGGCAGCAGATTATATCAGATATCTATGCAGAACCACATTTCCCAGAATTCACTTAGGCTTGCCCGTGGTCACGTTATCAGCGTACGCAGGCTGCAGGAAGAGAGGGAAGGCATGTGAGTGTGTATCAGCATGGTTTCGTGCTTTTTTTTTTCAGCCTGTTTGTACGTTTGTTTCCTGTTGCCGTGTCATACACTTTTCTCTAGGCTCACACGGTTTAGTGTGACTCGTGTCCGTGTGCCGGCCGTACACATGAAACAGAGGAAGCCGTCATGGAAAAGAAGGTTCGGGTCCGTGTTGTCAAGTGCCAGCTTCTGGTCGCCTGCCTTTTCATTATGGTATTGACATGACTGACTATTTTTTTTCTATTTACTTGTATTTGCAGGAAGTCTCTGCATCATGGGAAATGTAGTTCTTAAGACAACAGAGGTGCTAAGATTAATTAATTAATTCAAATTTAAACCATTTCTGAAACTAAATTTTGCATTTTAAAAAAAAAATATATATATATATATATATATGTTTGTTTATTTGCCCTGTTTGTTTATCTTTCTGTACCATAGGATTCCACTAGTGGATTTACGACAAACCCCTCTTCTGCTTGGCTGTTTATTCTTCAATTCTATGATTTCTCATTCAGTATAGCACCAAGACCTGAGGAAGAGCGTAAAACTCTCAAAAGCTTCTCTTTTACATGTATCGTAATCGTTAGTCCAATAAAAAAGGACTCCGTACATACTGCTATACTCTGGTGATATATATAGGGCCCTATTACATTCTTAATGCAAAAAACGCACACGCAACGCGTAAATTTGTGCGCCCAGCGTTAAACGTAACGCGTGTAAATCAACGCTGGAATTACAATCCTCGCGCATTTTTTCATCCGTCGAGCAATAACGCGCGTAAAAGGGACGCGCACAAACGCGCGCGCAGCAATCAGTGTGCGGACTGTTTTTTTCACGCAATTCAGCCAATCAAAAAATCATACATAACTTCTCAAATTTGTTTGGGTATGAGTAGAATGTGTAACTATACTTTGCTGTATTTTTTTTTTTGGGCTGGTGTATTTAGTTTCGGCCAGGTCGGTCAGATTTGCCATTAACACCAGCTTTTAGGAGATGCTAAAATTATGCGCGCAACGTCTATGCGTTAGTTCCTGCACATAGATTGTAATACCATCCGCGTACCAGCGCACAAACGCAGTTGCGCTCACAGTGTCAAGTATAGGACGCGCGGCGTACAGTAAGCTCGCGCAGGTTCACCCGCGGTAGACGTATACGCGCGTTTGTTGCACTGACATTGTAATACGATGTTCGGCGCAAAGGGTTTTGCCCCTCGCGTTAATGCGTTTTTGCGTGGGCGCAAACGTATGCGCGAAGATTGTAATTGGGCCCATAATCTTTATAGCATATATATAAACCAGCCACCATCGCATTTCAACCAAACCTCAGGGCTTCCTCAGATGGAACATTTTAGATCGTTAGAGTATATTTCTTCACTTGTATTTGTTTTTAAAACAACAACACTGAGCAAATGTAAACAAAAAACCCTGAGTGCTCTGAATGTATAACATTTGGATTTTTTACACGAGGCCGAACATTTTATGCTATATTATTATTATTATCAGTAATAGCAGATACATTGTTATGAGATTTATAACTGGTTGTATTGCGTGTGCTTCATGCTCTCACCTTTTCTTCCCCCTCCAGCTCCTGGCATTTGGAGGCTGCTTTATGACGGCAATCACAGGGCTGGGAGGTCATTTCACTACCCTGACCACATCTTCTCCTGCTGACAGCCTGGCCAGAGGAATGCATTACTCAAGTATGTTCATATTTACTTATGAAGAGATTCTTATTTAGCGATCTCATCCAGAGCGCACACTGATATTTATAAACAATAAGGTTCCACAATAGGTTGGTGAATAGACAAAAGTGAATATGGGGCAGTAGACATAAATTTGCTAAGGTATCACAGCACCTACTTGTCGGCTTTGTCAGGAATGGCACCGGGTGGCACCGCAGGTATAGGGGTGTCTGAGCTCCAGATGCAGGAATACACACACTGAGTGGGTGGAGGAGGGTAAACAGATACAGGGGAGATCCATAGATACAAGGGGTAATCCAGAGAATGGTCAAAGGGCTGGCGGGGTGTGTTTGTCGGTGGGCAAGCAGAGGGTCTGGTACACAGTGTGCAGACCTGTTCTATGCTTTCTCTGTTATACCATCAGGATTAGACTCTAATGCTGAGCCAAGGTAGAGAGGGGGTGTATACCTTTATTTCAGACAGGGGTGTGGTGGATGCGAGTTGTGCTTAACGCTGGGTTCAAACCTCAGCGTTTTTTTATGCGCGTATCGTGCAAATAAAAAAAACGCACGAACGAGCATTGCAGCGCGTTCACTCTTATGTCTATGGCCTCAAACTCGCTGTACTACGCACCAAAGAAGCTCCTGTACTTCTTTGTGCGTAGGGCGTTTGAAAGCGCGTTCCTGCGTGCTTTAAAACACCCAGGTGTGAACGGAAATCATGGGATTTCCCTGTTCATGCGTTTTATAGCGCGCAGGAACGCGCTTTAAAACGCTTAGGTGTGAACGGGGCCTAACTGTTTAGGCTGGGGTCAGACGAGTGCACTATGCAGCGACTGGGCCGGCCACATGCTGTTGAGTGCTCACAAACTGCGCGCGAGACAGTGGCCGTGCTGCGTCTGCGCAGCAAGCCGCCTCGTCAAAGCGCTAGGACACACATTGACCGGGCTGCAAGGCTCGATCCTCCATAGGAGGATCGAGCCTTGCAGCACTGAGCGCACTAACTGAGCTCAGCGAGGTGGCCAGAAGGGCATTAAGTGGAGGAACATCCACTCTCACGGACGTTCCTTCCGCTCTTACTACCGCTCGTCTGATCCCAGCCTTAGTGATCAGGTGCAGGGCAGGAAGGCAGCACCTTTCATGTGCTATAAGGGTGGATGCAGGAATACACACACTGAGTGGGTGGAGGAGGGCAAACAGATATAGGGGAGATCCAGGCAGAGATACAAGGGGTAATCCAGAGAATGGTCAAGGGGCGATCCGTGGTCATAAGGGCTGGCGGGGTGGATTTAGGATGCAGTCATGGTACAGTCAGCGATGGGGATCCTGACAGGCTTTAAGTGTCATGCAAAACAGCCCGTGGAGCTTACAATCTAAAAGGCAGCTTTCTGCGTTAATATTTACCATGTCGGTTACATTAAAATTCTAGTTATCTTTACCGAAATCAACTCAACGTGTCAAAACACTAAGGGTTAAATTACATAGGGCCATATTACATAGTTGGTGCTAACTTAACCAGAGCTGTTGTAAACTTCCCAGAGCCATTATAGCCTATGGAGGTTTTAAGTTAACAACAGCTCTGGTTAAGTTAGCACCAACATTGTAATACTGCCCATAGTGAACACTAACTGTAGCGTTCAGATGAGCGGTGGTTAACGCCAGGATAAGTGTGTTTAACGCATGCCCCCCATATTACCTTCCTGCTGCTAAACCCGTGAAAAATCTGTTAGCGTACAATTGTTTGTGCTAGCTTGCGCGAGCTTACTGTACTTTGTGCATCCTATACTTTACATGGAGAGCAAAATCAATAATTAGCGTTTCGATAAAATGGTATTACAAAGTCCTAGCGCTAATTACTGCACTGATGCGCTAAACAAAGTTTTAGCTACACCTAAAAGCTGGTGCTGATTCTGCTTTTACAAAATCATGTAGCACTTCCTAACCCCCCCCCCCCAATAAACCCGATACTCCCCTCAAGTCCTGCGGCGAGAACAGTGGCCCGATCCACTGCTTCTCCTGGCCGTGAGCAGAGTGAGACTGGAGACAAATAGTTCCCAGTCTCCCTTCGCTGCGTTGCACGATCTCACAAGAGGGAAATCCTGCTGAGCTCGCAACCCAGCAGCGCAAGCCTCCATGGAGTCCTATGAACTCCAGGAGGTGATACACACAGCAGTGGTACTGCAAGTATCCCAGCGTTAGCGCTGTGTTCCGGGTAAAGGTGCCGAGTTATCGCCTGCCATAGAATGTAATGCTAAAATGGGGACGCTACAGGGAAACCTGCAGACGCATGTTTTCCCATTTAGCACCCCCATTTTAGCATTACTTTCATAATTTAGCCCTAAATGAGTTATCCACAAAGTGCTGTTGTGAAATGCCGACATTTCTTGATGCTGCAACACCAGCAAACACAGGCGCTTTGCGAATAACCCCTTAATGTTCCTCACTTAATGCCAGTATTTATTTCCATCCTTTAGCCACTTAACTCTTATTGTGCTTTATTTACCAGCCAGCTCCCTGTGCCACAGGTGCGCGTGGCAGAAAGAAGAATTCCTGTTACAATGTATATAACACACACTCAGGGCCGGTGCTCCCACTAGGCAACCGCTTAGGGCGCACTACCACCTAGGGGCGCAGCTGACCCCAACCCGGGTTCCATTATTGTACCCCTTCCTCATTGTGTGGCTAATGTAGCTGGCAGTGGCAGATCACAAAGCCGACCTTGTCGGCTCATGGACCCCCACTAGCGGTGCAGAAGATGGGCGTCTTATGGTGATGCACAGGCGCCACGAGAGGCAGATGAGGAAAAAAAGAGGCAGAAGAGAGAAAGAGAGAAATAAAAAAAAGAGAGAGAGAGAAAGAAAGAGGCAGAGGAAAGAAAGAAAGAGGCAGAGGAAAGAAAGAAAGAGGCAGAGGAAAGAAAGAAAGAAAGAAAGAAAGAAACAGGCAGAGGAAAGAAAGAAAGAAACAGGCAGAGGAAAGAGGGAAAAAAAGAAAGGAGTCATGGGTTCAATCCCAGAGAGCAACCTCTCCAGTAAGTGTCCTTGGGCAAGACACCTAACGGTACACACTCCCCACCCAGGACATACTTGAAAACGAGAGAAATTTCAATGTATCCTTCCTGGTAGAATACTTTCTAAAAAAAAAGAAAGTAAGAGGCAGCTAAAAGAAAGGAAGAGGCACAGACCGATACTGGGCCTGACCAGTGGAGGGGTAATATGGACACCAAACAAATGTGTGTGGCCCCCATACACAGTGTGTGTCGTCGCCTCCCGGCGTGCACAGTGTGTGTGTTTTTCCCCCCATTTCAGCAGTTAAAAAAGTCTTCTGCGTGGGAGGCGTAAGTAGCTGGTTTTGCCTAGGGCACAAAACTGTCTAGCACCGGCCCTGCACACACTTACAGTATATGTCACTCCCACTGACCAATTACAGGTACAAGATGCACATCCACAGGGGGGGTGTTCATCCACCCCCTCAAAACAAAGTACCAATTAAATCAAACAGCATAGCACAACCAATTAAATAAAATATATTATTATTTATACAATATACATCATTTTCATTTATTAATGCAATTGTTTTGCTTTTCTGATTGATTTAATTGGAATGAAGAATTGGCACAGCGAATATGCTGATAAGTAACGATGCCAGGGAAGGGGGGGGGGAGATAGCAAACTTTAAAAAAAAAAAAAAGGAAGAAAGAGAGAAATTTGTGAGGGTCCTAGAACAAGCAACAGCACTAGTGGCCTGCTCTACGGTGGGGCCCGCTCAGGTCTCACAAGGTTTTAGCTCGATTTGTGCAATTACAGGTACAACTGCTCCATATGCAAATCAGACGCAATCACCCAGAAAGGGTGGCCAGTACTGATTGCCAAGGACGTCATCCCTACAAGAGAGGTGCAGCAGCCCCCGATGATTGTTTTGGCCTTGTTAGGCCTCATCAGGAGAGTATAGCTGACACCCCTCTAGGCACATCGAGCAAGGGGCATTTAAAAAAGGAATAACACGCTCAACGTAGGAAATAAATTATAGATGTAAATTAGGAAAATGTTTCTTTTAACGTGCTGATACGACTCAAAAATGACCAGAATGCTTGTTTACATCAAACATAATAGATACAGTTTTGAAGCTTTGGATGCTGGCGTCAAATAATTATACAAACAGAAATTCCATTTAGGCTAAAATAAAGTCCTTTAAGAACTTATAAATCATGCTCTGGATATTTATGCAGATATAAACCAACGATTCTCTCCAATCTACACGAGGTTCCCAAAAAAAGGAGAATTACCCACTGTTCGCCGACGTTAGCCCCACCAATGTAGTAAGAGCTTATCGGAAGCCTACATGGCCATGGGAACTCCTTGCAGATTGCCGTTACAGATGTGGTTTTGGTCAGGAAGTGCAAGAGATTACGTGTTACCCATCCAACTTCTCCTTTTTACAGAATTAATCAAACCACATAATTTAAAGTTTACAATCTCTTACTTTTAGGGGCTAAGAACAATAATCCTTTGCTAAGTATACCCATAATCTAATTATTTTCAAATACACTCTATTAGGGATGAGCTGTTCGGGTTCGGACGGTTCGGAGTTCGACCCGAACTTTGGCAGTTCAAAAGTTCGTGAATTTCGAACTTGTTGGGCGTGTTCGGTTCGGGTTAGAAAAAAAAAAGAAATTTTGAAAAAAGTATAGAAAATGCTTAAAAAATACTAAAAAATCTAGAAATAAAGAGACTCTTTACTGTAGAATATTATAAGCAACGGTTTATTAGATATTGAATTAAAAACTAATGTGTACGTGGAAAGATTATCAACTCTAAATGACCTCTGTTCACAAACGGGCATAACACCAGGTGTTTTTAGTCTGGTAATCAATTTGATACATTGTACAATATACTGAGGGTGAGGTGGTGTCTGGTGCCTGCTTCTGATTGAGATTTGAGAATTAATTTCCCTAAAACATCCTAATATGCTGCATTTAACTGGTGTTTGAAAAAAATCTAAAGCAATGTTATTTTTCACCTCGGGATTAAACATTCACAGGGTTATTCAGAGAGTGGTGAAAAGCAGGAGAATAACTGGAGAAGTGAAAATTCTAGGTCAAAATAGCCAAACCAGAAAAATTCTCCCATTTATCTCACTTTCCAAATCGGCTATTTGGTCTAGATTGTTTTCTTCTCTTGCCAGTTCTCCTGGCTTTCACCTCTCTCTCAGGGTTGTTCAGAGAAAGGTGAAAACCAGGAGAATGGCAGGAAAAGAGAACAATCTGGACCAAATAGCCGATTTGGAAAGTGAGATAAGGCTAGGGTCAGACTAACGCATTTTTCGCAGCGACCGTCAAAAAGTGCGTCCGAACGCATTGCCGTATTTTTTCACGGATTGCGTGAAAACGGTCATATGATGCGCATTTTTGTGCGTGATTTTTTACGGATCCAAACCAGGAAACTTTGGGTGTCTGGACGTTATGTTGGCCGGACATGAACAGGGTCTGACGTCTCCAAATCACGCACACACGCCGCTAGTGGACGCAGCGCACTCTGTACGTCCGTACTAGCGGTTCTGCGTTCTCGAAAAAATGCGTTCATTTTCCACTTGCATTGCACAGCCGGACTTTCGTGCGACCGTACTTCGTATATTGGCCGTCATTGCCCGTCATTTGCTGCTAGTGTGGCCGTGATTAAGTGCGCCTAAACGCACGTTAAAAATTCGCTAGTCTGACCCTAGCCGAAATGGGAGAATTTTTCTGGTTTGGCTATTTTGACCTAGAATTTTCCATTTTCCAATCATTCTCCTGCTCTTCACCGCTCTCTGAATAACCCTGACAGGGTTATTCAGAGAAAGGTGAAACTCAGGAGAATGACTGGAGAATGGAAAATTCTAGGTCAAAATAGCCGAACCAGAAAAATTCTCCCATTTATCTCACTTTCCAAATCGGCTTTTTGGTCTAGAGGTTTCCATTCTCCTGCTTTTTACCGCCAAAAAAATCAGTAAACTTTTTCTGCGTGTCGGAAAATGTCTCCTCTTTTCAAACAGACTGCCGCCCCAAGCAGTTGTTTATGGATAGATTAAAGGAAAAGCATTTGAAATGTAATTTTTTGGTTTTTACATATTTCTATACATCCTAGAAATCCGCCACTTCACGGCCAGGTTATGGGGACCTCCTAGGCACGATATTTGAAGGAATTTTTTGTTTTTATTTTTAACCCTTATTTCATGGAAAACTCACTGTCCCTTTAAAAACGTTTTTTTTAAAAACTTTTGGTCCTGGTTTCCTGTCCCCAGGGCACTACCCAGACCCCCATACACCTTTTATGGCAAATATGTAGCATATATGCCCTCTTGGAGGGCACTCCAAAAAAACGAATTTTCAGCCCCATTGACTTGCATGGGGGTTCGGGTTCGGTCCCGAACAAATGGGAAGTTCGGGTTCGGGCTCGAACCGAACTCGGGGAGTGTTCGGCTTATCCCTAGGCCCTATTACAATCTTCGCGCAAACGTCTGCGCCGGCGCAAAAACGCATTAACGCGAGGGGTAAAACCCCTTGCGCTGAACCTCGTATTACAATGTCAGCGCAACAAACGCGCGTTATTGTTTACCATGGGTGAACCCAGGCGAATCCATTGTGAGCTTACTGTACTGCGCACGTCCTATACTTAACATTGTGAGCGCAAATGCGTTTTTGCGCTGGTATGCGGATAGTATTGCAATCTATGCGCAGTTTGTAACGCACAGCCGTTGCGCGCATAATTTTAGCAACTGCTGGTGTTAATGGCAAATTCTGTCAACCTGGTCGAAACCAAATACAGTAAAAAAAAAAAAAACAGTCCGCACACTGATTTCTGCGCCCAAAGTTACTGCGCGAGCATATGTGCACGTCCGTTTTACGCACGTTATTGCTCGACGGATGAAAAAATGCGCGAGGATTGTAATTCCAGTGTTGATTTACACGTGTAAACGTTTAACGCTTGGCGCACAAATTCACGCGTTGTGCAAGCTTTTTAATGCGAAGATTGTAATAGGGCCCATAGAATACTATTAAAATATCCCAGGTCCTATTCCAGTAGTAGTGGATCACGAATGGTAAATTTGGCACATACTGTCAAGCATTAAAAGCTCCCTATTACCAGCTCTAGTAGGAGTGAGCCGCCATATTGTTTTGGCTTGAAATATACAGGAGCTGCTAACCGTTACCGGCAGTGGCGCCACACGTAACTACCTCCTGCTCTGCACGTAGACGACAGATTGCATATACACTTTCTTGCAAGGCTGGCGGAATAAGACTGTGCTGTTTGTTCCCAGTGTCCGCCTGTTGGAATAATAGAATGCTGCGTCAATTAAAACGTTCCTTTAATTTCTCTTCTTGAATTGCTGATACATGTTTATTTTTCCACATAGTGGTACTGTATGGTGGAACCGTCTGTGCTTTCCTCTTCATCAGCATTTTTATCAGTACTGCTTCAGTCCTCAGAGAGTCGCAGCAGCTCATGGTAATTGTAAGTACATTGTATATTGTCTAAATCTATAAATTATTCCTGTAAAAGGAAATTGAGGTGACAGTGATTGCGGATCATAGTCCAATTCTTGATCTGCATGTAATATCTCATTAAAGTGCACCTGCTGTCTGTTATAGAGATCTTTGATATGTGTTTTGTTGTAGTTAGGGATGAGCTGTTCGGGTTCGGACGGTTCGGAGTTCGACCCGAACTTTGGCAGTTCGAAAGTTTGCGAATTTCGAACTTTTTGGGCGTGTTCGATTCGGGTTCGAAAAAAAAAAAAGAAATTTTGAAAAAAGTATAGAAAATGCTTAAAAAAATACTAAAAAATCTAGACATAAAGAGACTCTTTACTGCAGAATATTATAAGCAATGGTTTATTAGATATTGAATTAAAAACGAATGTGTACGTGGAAAGATTATCAACTCTAAATGACCTCTGTTCACAAACAGGCATAACACCAGGTGTTTTTAGTCTGGTAATCAATTTGATACATTGTACAATATACTGAGGGTGGGGTGGTGTCTGGTGTCTGCTTCTGATTGAGATTTGAGAATTAATTTCCCTAAAACATCCTAATATGCTGCATTTAACTGGTGTTTGAAAAAAATCTAAAGCAATGTTATTTTTCACGTCGGGATTAAACATTCACAGGGTTATTCAGAGAGTGGTGAAAAGCAGGAGAATGACTGGAGAAGTGAAAATTCTAGGTCAAAATAGCCAAACCAGAAAAATTCGCCCATTTATCTCACTTTCCAAATCGGCTATTTGGTCTAGATTGTTCTCTTCTCTTGCTAGTTCTCCTGGCTTTCACCTCTCTCTCAGGGTTGTTCAGAGAAAGGTGAAAACCAGGAGAATGGCAGGAAAAGAGAACAATCTGGACGTAATAGCCGATTTGGAAAGTGAGATAAGGCTAGGGTCAGACTAACGCATTTTTTGCAGCGACCGTCAAAAAGTGCGTCCAACGCATTGCCGTATTTTTTCACGGATTGCGCGAAAACGGTCATACGATGCGCATTTTTGTGCGTGATTTTTTACGGATCCAAACCAGGAAACTTTGGGTGTCTCGACGTTAAGTTGGCCGGACATGAGCAGGGTCTGACGTCTCCAAATCACGCACACACGCCGCTAGTGGACGCAGCGCACTCTGTACGTCCGTACTAGCGGTTCTGCGTTCTTGAAAAAATGCGTTCATTTTCCACTTGCGTTGTGCAGCCGGACTTTCGTGTGACCGTACTTCGTATATTGGCCGTCATTGCCCGTCATTTGCTGCTAGTGTGGCCGTGATTAAGTGCGCCTAAACGCACGTTAAAAATTCGCTAGTCTGACCCTAGCCGAAATGGGAGAATTTTTCTGGTTTGGCTATTTTGACCTAGAATCTTCCATTCTCCAATCATTCTCCTGCTCTTCACCGCTCTCTGAATAACCCTGAAAGGGTGAAACTCAGGAGAATGACTGGAGAATGGAAAATTCTAGGTCAAAATAGCCGAACCAGAAAAATTCTCCCATTTATCTCACTTTCCAAATCGGCTTTTTGGTCTAGAAGTTTCCATTCTCCTGCTTTTCACCGCCAAAAAATCAGTAAACATTTTCTGCGTGTCCGAAAATGTCTCCTCTTTTCAAACAGACTGCCGCCCCAAGCAGTTGTTTATTTGTTTATGGATAGATTAAAGGAAAAGCATTTACCGTCATTTGAGGCTGGGGTCAGACCAGCGCATTTTTAACGTGCGTTCTGGCGCACTTAATCACGGCCGCACTAGCAGCAAATGACGCGCAATGACAGCCAATATACGAAGTACGGTCGCACGAAAGTCCGGCCGCGCAACGCAAGTGGAAAATGAACGCATTTTTTCAAGAACGCAGAACCGCTAGTACGGACGTACAGAGTGCGCTGCGCCCGCTAGCGGTGTGTGATTTGGAGACGTCAGACCCTGCTCGTGTCCAGCCAACATAACGTCCAGACGCAAAAAGTTTCCTGGTTTGGATTCGTAAAACATCACGCACGAACATGCGCATCGTATGACCGTTTTCGCATATTCCGTGAAAAAATACAACAATGCGTTCGGACGCACTTTTTTACGTTCGTGTGTAAAAATGCTTTCGTTTGACCCTAGCCTGAAATGTCATGTTTTGGTTTTTACATATTTCTATACATCCTAGAAATCCGCCACTTCACGGGCAGGTTATGGGACCTCCTAGGCACGATATTTGAAGGAATTTTTTCATTTTTATTTTTAACCCTTATTTCATGGAAAACTCACTGTCCTTTAAAAACGTTTGTTTTAAAACTTTTTGTCCTTGTTTCCTGTCCCCCAGGGCACTACCCGGACCCCCATACACCTTTTATGGCAAATATTTAGCATATATGCCCTCTTGGAGGGCACTCCAAAAAACCGAATTTTCAGCCCCATTGACTTGCATGGGGGTTCGGGTTCGGTCCCAAACAAATGGGAAGTTCGGGTTCGGGCTCGAACCGAACTCAGGGAGTGTTCGGCTCATCCCTAGTTGTAGTGTAGCGCTCACCCCCGGAGGAGCCACTGAATAAACCCAGGATAGTTTCACTGCACTAACAATTTACTGTACACCAGCACCCCGTTGTGGATTTTCGAAGATATATTTTACTGAAGCAATAAATGGCAAAGAAATACACATACAGGGTTATCCAAAGAGATCCGAATTGCTTGAGAAAGGTAACCGAACGCTGAAAATCAGTGTTCGGTTACCTTTCCTGACCATTCGGCTATCCAGAGAGTAGGCAATTCGCCAAATCCTGGCGAATTGCCTGAACATACGGTGCCTGTTCGGTGCCTGTTCGAGGGCAGTGAAATCCCCATGAAAAAGCATTGCTTCGGCTATTCAGAGAACACAAACCAGCAGTGAAAGGTTCCCCTAATGCCCTGCCATTCGGTGGTTTAATTCGGCAAATTTATTCAGGAGAATCCCATAGGCTTCAATGTTAAAAATATTCCTGTTTTAATTCAATATCTAATAAACCGTTCATTATAATATTCTGCAGCAAAAAGTCTCATTATTTATAGATTTTTTAGGATACTTTAAGCATTTTTCAGATTTTTTTAAAAAAAATTTAAAAGTCCGATTTTTTTTTTTTATTTTTTTTTCAGTTTACTTATTTTTTTTGTAACAGCCCTCTTTATGATCATTCCCTGGACCTCCTGTGAAAATTTCAGACATTTTCGCTCAGTAGCTTCTTTGCAAACAGCGTTTCATTTTCCCAGATTCATACAAATGGTTTTTCTAATTTATTCACTGCCTCCTCTATGTCACAGCTGCTTCGGCTCTGTGTGCTTCGGCTCATGTTCGGCTCCTGTTCGGCTTTTTCGAAGGTTAATCCAGATGTTTTTGCTTGTTTTCAGCGTGCATTCGGTTAGTTTTGGTCGGGTTTGCGGCAGCTTTTCCCTGCAATTCGGGGACCTTGTGGTGCTTGCTGAATACACCGCAGGGTCACCGAAATGCAATCGGCAAAAGGAACCGAATTGAAGAGAACGAAAAGTCACCGAACGTGCGGTGACTTTTCGAATCTCTTTGGATAACCCTGTTATACTTTAAGCATGAAGTCAATCAGGCAAAAATGAATGGCGTAATACGAAACGTGTTTACGCGCGGCGGAAAAAGAAATGGTTCGTGTGTTTAAGTCCCGCTCAAAAAAGGCTCATTAATTGGGGTCCTAGGGTACCCGGGTACTAGACTCACTGACCAGTGAATGAACAAAAATATCTTCGACTAGTCAACGTTGGGGCCCTGTAATTTGAAGCAATCAGATAAGGCTAGGGTCAGACTGAGGCAGTGCGAACGCGCGTTCTGGCGCACATAATCACGGCCGCACTAGCAGCAGATGACGGGCAATGACAGCCAATATACGAAGTACGGTCGCACAAAAGTCCGGCCGCGCAACGCAAGTGGAAAATGAACGCATTTTTTCGAGAACGTTAAACCGCTGGTACTGACGTACAGAGTGCGCTGCGGCCGCATAGCAGCGTGTGTGCGTGATTAGGAGATGTCAGACGCTGCTAGTGTGCGGCCAACATAACGTTCAAACAGCCGGATTTCCCTAGACTTCTTTTCACCCCATCGTCATGAAATACGTCCAGAATTGCGCATCGTCTGACCACTTAAGCGTATTCCGTGAAAAAATGCGTGCGCACGCATCGACGTACATTTTGACGGTGGCCGCAGAAAATGCGCTCATCTGTCCCTAGCCTCAGGGTTTGATCCCGACGAGCACCTCTCCAGTAAGTGTCCTTGGGCAAGACACCTAACGGTACATACTCACCTCCCAGGACATACTTGAAAACGAGAGAAATCTCAATGTATCCTTCCAGGTAAAATCTTTTCTCAAAAAAAATAATAATTGCGCACTGTTATGGAAGTTGTAGGCCTTGAGGCCTCTCACCCATCCAGCGAACAACTTGTCCCGAACTGATGACTCGACCAGAAGATTCCTCTCTCTGCTGACTGGAACCCGGTGCCAATGAAATCCACTCTCCCGATGCTGAATCTCCGCCGCCTGCACTCCGTTCCGTCCGCGACCTCCTTACTCGAGGTCCTCCTGGAACACGCTTGTCACAAACTGCTCAGTGGAATGTAGTACAAGATGATGCACACTCTTTCCCCGACAGTCCAGCACTGTATAACGCCGATCATACACGCTCCAATCTGGTTTTGATCCTGGACAGTGTCTCTCATACGTCTCACTCCACACGCTGCGCACGATGCTCTCATTCTCTTTCCTGGCGCCCGCACGCTCACTTCCCTTTTCTCCCCAAGGGTTTCTGGGAGATAGAGTCCTTTTAGTCCAGCACAGTCCTTCACGCATATATGCTCTGTCTCCCTCTAGTGGCAACATCATTTCAATTTAGAAGGACAAATTTAGACACAGCACTACAGTAGATTAATCCAGGAAAGGTTTTTGTTTTACAATTTGCAATAGAGTTTTAGGAGGTTTTGTAGCTCCTAGTCTGACTGTTCTCATGGAGGCAGCCATGGTTTTGGTCATCTCTTCTGTGGGCAGGCTTAACCATCTAAGCTGTGTGATTGACAGCTCAGCCCTGGATGGCTCAGAGGGGGGAGGGTGTTCAGATAGAAAGAATGCTTGTTGTATTAACTCTGAAAGACAGAAACGTGTTTTTTTTTTACTCCACTCCATTGCTTAGCTGCAGTGCAAACACACACATATATATACATAAACAAGCATATTTATATACCCCCCCCCTCCAAATTTTTAAATATTTATCTGTCACTTCTTGCAGGGGGAATCCCAGCACTGTAGGGAAGGTTGAACCTTACCGAGCATCCCTACTTGTTCAGAAGATCTGAGTCATTTCCACATGCCCTTAGTCTGTAGGGATTTTTAGCTCAGTCGTAGTTCTGAGGGGAGTGTCTCCTGCTGTGAGAGCCATAAATCACTCACCAGGGAAACACATCATGGTCATGCCCCAGCACTGAGAGCAGACAGAAAGGGCAGGGAGATTTCATTCCAGCTGTCAGCAGGTTGGTAAAGAATGTACAGGCAGATTAGGGAGATCTATCAAATGAGCTAAAGTTGTTTTGGGCACGATTGGTGCACTTTAAACCAAATATGCAAAGTAATTTAATCATTTTGTTGTGTAATATTTATTGTATCTTTACTCCTCTCAGTCCAAATGATGAAGTAGCGTTCAAGCACTCTATATCCCTTCCATCGGTGTAGGAACCAGAACCCAAAAAATCCGGGGGATAGCCTCCCTTTAAAGCAGTGGTTCCCAACTGCGGTCCTAAAGTACGCCTAACAGGTCAGATTTTAAGGATTACCTTGGAGAAATGCAGACTGAATCCTGCAATCACTGAGCAGCAAATTTATTTTTTTATTTACAAGGTGGAAAGACTGCCCAGAGGGCAGTCTATTGTGGATATACTGCCCCAGCTCATGGATATATGGCCCCCCAGCTCATGGATACTGCCCCCAGCTCATGGATACTGTCCCCCAGCTCATGGATACTGTCCCCCAGCTCGTGGATATTGCCCCCCCAGCTCGTGGATACTGTCCCCCAGCTCGTGGATACTGTCCCCCAGCTCATGGATACTGCCCCCAGCTCATGGATACTGCCCCCAGCTCATGGATACTGTCCCCCAGCTCATGGATACTGTCCCCCAGCTCGTGGATATTGCCCCCCCAGCTCATGGATACTGCCCCCAGCTCGTGGATACTGCCCCCAGCTCGTGGATATTGCCCCCCAGCTCATGGATACTGCCCCCAGCTCGTGGATACTGCCCCCAGCTCGTGGATATTGCCCCCCCCAGCTTGTGGATATTGCCCCCCCAGCTCATGGATACTGTCCCCCAGCTCGTGGATATTGCCCCCCAGCTCATGGATATTGCCCCCCCAGCTCATGGATACTGCCCCCCAGCTCATGGATACTGCCCCCCAGCTCATGGATACTGCCCCCAGCACATGGATACTGTCCCCCAGCTCGTGGATACTGCCCCCAGCTCGTGGATACTGCCCCCAGCTCGTGGATATTTCCGCCCCCCAGCTTATGGATACTGCCCCAGCTCATGGATACTGCCCCCAGCTCGTGGATATTGCCCCCCAGCTCATGGATACTGCCCCCAGCTCGTGGATATTGCCCCCCAGCTCGTGGATACTGCCCCCAGCTCGTGGATACTGCCCCCAGCTCGTGGATATTGCCCCCCCAGCTCATGGATACTGCCCCCAGCTCGTGGATATTGCCCCCCCAGCTCATGGATACTGCCCCAGCTCATGGATATTGCCCCCCAGCCAGCTCATGGATACTGCCCCCAGCTCATGTATATTGGCCCCCCAGCTCATGGATACTGCCCCCAGCTCGTGGATATTGGCCCAGCTCATGGATACTGCCCCTGCTCATGGATACTGCCCCCAGCTCATGGATACTGCCCCCAGCTCATGGATATTGGCCCCCCAGCTCATGGATATTGCCCCCCAGCTCATGGATACTGCCCCCAGCTCGTGGATATTGCCCCCCCCAGCTCGTGGATATTGCCCCCCAGCTCATGGATACTGTCCCCCAGCTCATGGATATTGCCCCCCCAGCTCATGGATACTGTCCCCCAGCTCATGGATATTGCCCCCCCAGCTCATGGATATTGCCCCCCCCAGCTCATGGATATTGCCCCCCCAGCTCGTGGATATGCCCCCCAGCGCTCATGGATATTGGCCCCCCAGCTCAGACATGGGGCGGCTGTTCGAATGCTCTATTGGCATTCGGACAGCCGCCCCATACTTACCTTTCCGAGCGGCGCCGGGAAGTGAAAGTTTCCCGCTTCCGCTCGTTGAAGGACCCAAGCCGCGGTCACGTGACCGGGGCTTGGGTCCTTCAAAGTGCGGAAGTGGGGAAACTTTCACTTCCCCGGTGCCGCTCGGAGGTTGGATGCGCTCGACAGCCGGGTAGAGGCTGCGAGCGCAGCCTCTACCGGCTGCCGCGCGCATCCAACCCCCGAGCGGCGGAGGGACCTTTCCCTTCGCCGCTCGGGGGTTGGATGCGCGCGGCAGCCGGGTAGAGGCTGCGAGCGCAGCCTCTACCCGGCTGCTGTGTGCATCTTGTAACCGCTGCGGCGAACCGGCAGCCAGCTCGTGCCGCGGCGGTTGCATGAGCGCGCAACCAACCGCCGCTGGTTGCGCGCGCATGCGCAGAGTAAGGCTTGGCGACGGACACGCCAAGCCTTACTCTTTTATAGTATAGATAAAGGATTTTACCAGGAAGGACACATTGAGATTTCTCTCATTTTGTATGTCATATCACCTTTGCTGTGCTTCGGATATCTGGCAAACCTGGCCTGTTATGGGGACCTGAGGACCACAGTTGGGAATCAATGCTTTAAAGTATTGCAGAGGCATAATCTAATGAAACTACAGACTAACAATCTCATTTCATTAGTTTACTCCCCTTACCCTTTATGACATAAATTGGCGGAGTTCAGTAAACTTTAGACAGTCTAACAATATGGCCAAGGTGAATCGTTCCCTTTCAGCCCCCCAGGTCCTACGCCATTAATTCCTTCTGTGCCCCATTATTTCTAAATGTCTGGCCTTGTTAAGGAATACACCTTCCCAAGCAGGACATAGGATAACATGCCAGCTTTGTTACCGCCACATCACTCTGAATGGATTGTCCAGGCAGGGGTAGGAAACATAGAAACATAGAAAAATGTCGGCAGATAAGAACCATTCGGCCCATCTAGTCTGCCCAATTACATGGATACTTTACCTGGATTTATCTTTTGTTTAGGATAGCCTTATGCCTATCCCATGCCTGCTTAAATTCAATCACTGTTTTGGCCTCTACCACTTCTACTGGAGACTGTTCCATGTATCCACCACCCTCTCAGTAAAATAATGCTTCCTGATGTTACTTTTAAACCTTTGCCCCTCTAATCTAAGACTATGTCCTCTTGTTTTGCTATTTTGTTTCCTTTTAAATATACTCCCTTCCTCTACCTTGTGGATTCCCTTTACGTATTTAAATGTTTCTATCATATCTCCTCTGTCTCGTCTTTTTTCCAAGCTGTACATGTTAAGATCATTAAGCCTTTCCTGGTAACTTTTCTCCTTCAAGCCGTACACCATTTTAGTAGCCCTTCTCTGAACTCTCTCTAAGATGTCTATATCCTTCTGGAGATACGGTCTCCAGTACTGCACACAGTACTCCAAGTGAGGTCTCACCAGTGCTCTGTACAGTGGCATGAGCACTTCCCTTTTCCTACTGCTAATACCTCTCCCTACACAACCAAGCATTCTGCCAGCATTTCCTGCTGCTCTATTACATTGATTACTTACCTTTAGATCCTCTGAAATAATAACCCCTAAATCCCTTTCCTCAGATGTTGAGGTTAGGACTGTATCAAGTATTCTATATTCAGCCCTTGGGTTTTTACGTCCCAGGTGCATTATCTTGCACTTATCCACATTAAAACTCAATTGCGGAGTGGAAGAACTTCCTATAGCATAATCCTACTCTCTCCTGTCAATCAATCCTCGACATGGAAGCACTGCTGTAAGCACAGACCTCAATGCTAAGGATTCGATTTCGAGATGGAGGCACATTTTCTGTATTTTGCAGAAACTCTTTCTTAGTAATTTATCTAGTACAAAAAGTAGACAGGATTTCTACACCCCAACGTGATTGTGAATGACTGGTCCAAATTAAAAAATGAATTGCCCTATCTGATACATTCTGATGAGCGCCATGGTTAACCCAATGGTTCCTTAAGGTTCTACTTCTAGATTCTAAGGTTTCTTTTTTCTCTTGGGTATCTAGACTTCTTTCCTCCTTCTGCCCAATTTCCTTCCAATATTCATTCAAAGCCACCTTATCATCACCGCACTGTGCACTGTATAATGTACATACCAAAAGAAAACCACATTAGCGTTCAATGTCCTTATTTAAACTTGTTAAATTTGTTTCATTGAAAACCATCAGGGTTATCAAAGAGAATCGAAAAGTCAGTGACTTTTCGTTCTCCTCAATTTGGTTTGATTTGGCGATCCCATTTCGGCAACCCTGCGGTGTATTCAGCGAGCACCACAGGGTCCCCGAATTGCAGGGAAAATTCGCTGCAAACCCACCGAAAACTCACCACAAACCCGGCAAAGGCACACCGAAAACCCGCAAAAACATCTGGATTAAGTCCGCCGAAAACACCCGAGCAGGAGCCAATCACACGCATCGCAGCCGCCAGAAAAACCCGACACCGCAGACAAATGGAGTGAAAAAATAAAAAAAACGTTTGCTTGAATGTTTGAAAAGTGAAACGCTGGTTGCAAAGAAACTACTGAGCGAAAATGTCTGAAATTTACATTTAAGGGCCAATGAATGATAATAAAAAGTGCTGTTACAGAAAAAGGTAAGTTGAAAAAATAAAGATAAAAAAAAATCTGAATTTTTTTTGGAAAATAAATCCTGAAAAATGATTAAAATATCCTAAAAAATCTATAGATAAAGAGACTTTATACTGCAGAATATTATAATGAACGGTTTATTAGATATTGCATTAAAACGGGAATATTTTTAACATTGAAGCCTATGGGATTCGCCAGAATAAACCTGCCGCATGAATCCACCGAATGGCAGGGCATTTCGAGAACCTTTCACTGCTGGTTTGTGTTCTCTGAATAGCCGAAGCATTGCTTCTCTATGGGGATTCACTGCCCTCGAACAGGCACCGTATGTGCAGGTAATTCGCCAGGATTTGGCAAATTGCCTGCTCTCTGGATAGCCGAATGGCCAAGAAAGGTAACCGAACGCTGATTTCGGCGTTCGGTTACCTTTCAGCAGCCATTCGGATCTCTTTGAATAACCCTGTATGAAATCTCAACAGAATTAAGGAAAACTAACTATGGATTTTAATACTATAGAGCTGTTGATGAATTGGGGTCTGTGCGTTCAATTTGATATGAATTACTCTCCAGGAATCCAGGAAGGAAATTAAATAACTAAACCACACAAAAATAAAAATTATAGTTATTATGTCACTAGTTATGTTTAATTCTCTGAACTCCTAGAACTATGATGGCAAAACATAATACTATAATTTATTGTAGACGTTATACACCAAACTGCTACTTTAACTCGTCAGCGATGGCCTGGTTTCATTTTCTCTCGATTGCAGAATGAATAGTTGTCTCAACTTTGCCAAATTCATGTGATTGAAACTCAACTCAGCAGCATCAATTTACCAATAATATATAAATTATATATATATATATAATATAGCTATGGCAAAACCCAAGGATCATCTTGGTAAGGTCCTGGGCTAGTTTTATGTTGTCACATTCAACATGGCAGATTCTACTAAGGTCATTAATTCTGCAATATCATTCATTTGCTTACTTGCAAGCGTTAGTATAGTATTACTTTATATTTTTGGAATATCCCCGGCATTGCGTGGACGTTATACTGATGTAAGACTCATTTTCATAAAGCAGCAATTTATAGCTTCTTGCTTTTCTAACTGCTTTGGTCTCGTGCTTCTCATTCAGTCGCATCGACGCAGCGTCATACACACCATTCATGCAATATTCATTCTTACCACTAGGTGTCAGCCGCAATCCCTGAATACATAAGGCTGAATTCAAGTGGGTCCCATAACTGGAAGTATGTGCGTGCAACTTTGTACGGATGTTTGGGCTTGAAACTTTGTGTGAACAAAGGTCTATGTGCCTGTGTGGAGGTATGTTTGTACATACTGTGGGTCCTATTACAATCTTCGCGTTAAAACGCTCACGCAACGTGTGAATTTTTGTGCGAAGCGTTAAATGTTAACGCGCGTAAATCGACGCTGGAATTACAATCCTCGTGCATTTTTTCATCCGTCGAGCAATAACGTGCATAAAACGGACGTGCACAAACGCTCGCGCAGCAACGTTGCGCGGACTGTTTTTTTTCATGTGATTCAGCCAATCAGAATTAAGAACCACAATTGTCTCACGTTAAGTTTTTGCACCTGTCAAAGTCAATTTGAACATATATGCTGCATCAATAAAAAAAATGCACGCACAACTTCTCAAATTTATCGGTTTGGGTATGTGTAGAATGTGTAACTATACTTTGCTGCGTATTTTTTTTTGGGCTGGTGTATTTGGTCTCGGCCAGGTTGATAGAATTAGCCATTAACACCAGATTTTAGGAGTTGCTAAAATTCTGTGCGCAACGTCTATGCATTAATTCCTGCGCGTAGATTGTAATACCATCCGCGTACCAGCGCACAAACGCATTTGCGCTCACAATGTTAAGTATAGGACGTGCAACGTACAGTAAGCTCGCCCAGGTTCACCCACAGTAGACGTATACGCGCGTTTGTTGCGCTGACATTGTAATACGACGTTCAGCGCAAATTATTATTATTATTCTTTATTTATAAAGCGCCAGCATATTCTGCAGCGCTGTACAATAAACACAGTATAGACAGGGTTACAATACATTGAACAACATTTGACAAACAGTACAAGAGGGGATGAGGCCCTATTCCCGTAGGAACTCACAATCTGGGAGGGTTGGGGTTGGAAACAGGAGGAGAGGACTGCAAGGTGAGAGTGATTGATGGTTGCGTCAGTGAGTTGGGTGGTAGGCTTCCCTAAATAGGAATGTTTTAAGGGAGTGTTTGAAGGAAGAGAAATTAGGGGAAAGTCTGACCGTACGAGGGATAGCGTTCCAGAGAGTGGGGACTGCGCGTGAGAAATCCTGCAGTCTATTATGGGAAGAGGTGATGCGGGGAGAAGCTAGGCGCAGGTCACTGTTTGACCTTAGGGAGCGGGCTGGGGTGTATTTGGTGATTAGTGAGGACAGGTAGTGGGGCGCTGAGTTAGTGAGGGTTTTGTAGGTAAGGATAAGGATTTTGAACTAAATTCTGCAGTGGATGGGGAGCCAGTGAAGGGACTCGCAGAGGGGAGCGGCAGAGACAGAGCGGCGGGTGAGGTGAATTAGCCTGGCGGAGGCGTTCAGGATGGATTGTAGGGGGCAGAGGCGGGACAGAGGGAGGCCAGATAAGAGATTATTGCAATAGTCGAGTCGGGAGATTACCAGGGCGTATATGAGTTGTTTTGTGGTGACAGCGGTAAGAAATGGCCGAATTCTGGAAATATTACGCAGTTGGTATCGGCAGGAGGAGGAAAGAGACTTGATGTGGGGGATGAAGGAAAGAGCAGAGTCAAGTGTAACTCCAAGACAGCGGAACTTGGTTTGATGGGGAGATGGTGATACCCTCCACCGTGATAGAGAAGTCAGGATGTGGGGAGGCATTGGAGGGAGGAATAAGTAGGAGCTCAGTCTTGGACATGTTGATCTTTAGGTGGTGGGAGGCCATCCAGGAGGAGATGCCAGATAAACAGTCACTGACTTTTGAAAGGACAGGGGGAGAGAGATCAGGGGTAGAGAGGTAGATCTGAGTGTCATCAGCGTAGAGGTGGTAATTAAAGCCAAAGCTGTTGATGATTTTGCCCAGGGAGGAGGTGTAGATGGAAAAGAGCAGAGGACCAAGGACAGAGCCTTGAGGTACACCAAGAGATAAAGGCAATGAAGAGGAGGAGTTACCAGCAAAGGACACACAGAAGGACCTGTTGGATAAATAGGAGTCAACCCAAGCAAGTGCAGTGTCACAGAGACCAAGAGAGCTGAGGGTCTGCAGAAGGAGGGGGTGGTCAACAGTGTCAAAAGCAGCCGAGAGGTCAAGCAGGATGAGAATAGAATAGTGGCCGTGTTTTTTAGCAGTTAGGAGGTCGTTGGTGACTTTGGTGAGGGCAGTTTCAGTTGAGTGTAGGGGACGGAAGCCAGATTGCAGGGGGTCAAGTAGGGCATGCCCCTCGCGTTAATGCATTTTTGCGCCGGCGCAAACGTTTGCGCAGAGAATGTAATAGGGCCCTGTGTGTGTGAATGATGCCAAGGGTTCTTTTTCTGGCTGTCTGCACATTGAGTTATGTATAAAGTGCATACATACAGTATGTACAGTATGTAGCACAGTGTTCTTAAAGGAAAGCAATGCCCATGAGCATCATGTTGGGTTCCACTCCAGAAGCTCCATTTTTGGCACAGTGCCCTATAATTACACTGTAAATAGCACACTGGATAGCTGATTACTTGGCCTCACTCTGCTCGTCTCACACCGGGGTCTGATGTCTGGGTATACATGTATCTGGGGTCTGTCTGGGTATACATGTTTCTGGGGTCTGTTTGGATAGACATGTATCGGGGTCTGTTTGGATATACATGTATCTGGGGAATTGGTGTGGCTGGGTATACATGTATCTGAAGACTGGTGTGGCTGGGTATACATGTATCTGAAGACTGGTGTGGCTGGGCATACATGTATCTGAAGACTGGTGTGGCTGGGTATACATATATCTGGGGTCTGGCTTTGAAGATGCGGGAACACTAAAAATAGCACATAAAAAGGTGTGAAAATTGTCTTTTGATATGCTAATGTGTGCTTTTCAATGCAAAAATCGAGAACTCAATTTTGGGTGTGAAGGTGTTAACAAACATGGACAAAGCAACAAGAGTTCGGATCACATATACCTAACATTACTAAGACGTTGCTTTAGTTCAGGGGTGGGCAATTACGGCCCTCCAGATGTTTTGAAACTACATTTCCCGTGATGCTCGGCTGCTCATTAGGTTTGTAGAGCCTCAAGGGAAATGTAGTTTCAAAACATCTGGAGGGCTGTAATTACCCACCCCTGCTTTAGTTGAATCTGGCTGTTTGTATCAAGTAATTTTTTTTGTTTCCCAGGCCATCATGGTGTTTGGATGTCTCTTCTGTGCACTGGCAGCAGGAACGACATGGACTCACATGAGTCAGAGAGAGGTAATACATTACACACGCAGTTTGAATGTCTGACAACGTGAGTATAAAATAGGTTACCGAGTGATTTGAAACAACTTAGTCAATTGGCAATGCTGTGTAAGGCATCCCCTTCCCAGGTCCACCCGGCGGGTTGTGACACCATTCTAAAGTGGACAGCTTTCCGTCGCCCAGAAGGCTGTCAATCAGCTCAGACTAATCCAAAATTAAGGAAAGGGCAAGCCACCTTTCTGCTCAGGATAGATTTATAGTCACATGCACTGTACACGGGCCTAAGGACAGGACAGCTCCGCCACTGATGAGTGTTACCCTTGCTGTATTTTTCCTGTTGATTGCTGAAACAAGATAGGCTATGGGAGCGCCTTTTCTCCTCTTCTGCTTAAGTGAGCTGCGCCATAAAAAAGCGCTGTGCCAGGGTTTAATTGGCCAGATATGCGATAACCCAAAGCTAGGTCTGTTACGGCTCTGTGGCATGTGAGTGCTTCTGCTCTTTAAGACATTTAATTATTCACTTGGTTTTGAGATTTTTGTCTTCTGAGATTGGAACTGGAGAATTCAACAGTATCTTTAGTGAGGAGAAGAGAGGTTTGTGAGGGTCCTGAGAACGAGCAACGGCACTAATGGCTCTCACAAGGTTTTAGCTTGTATGTGCCATTACAGGGATGAATGCTCCATATGCAAATCAGTCTGCTCTCACCCAAAAAGGGTGGCCAGTGCTGATTGCCAAGAACGTCATCCCTGCACGAGAGGTGCAGCAACCCCCGACGATCGTTTCGGGATAACAAATCAAATTCGTTATATACTGTTTTGTTTCGTTTTCATTTCAATTCGGATCAAATCAATTCATTATTTCTGAAGTACTTCCGAAATACGAATTAACAAATTTCATAACGAATTGCAATTCGCTACAAAATGCACTGGACAGCCTTCTGAGCTTCTGATCAGCAATACACAACTAGGCCAATGCCTCTCAATTCAGTTGCGTTAAGTTAACCCCTTCCATGCGGAGGACGTGCTAAGCGCGTTCTGCCGCATGTGCACTTCGCGCGTCCTCCCTTTGCAGCGGCAATCGGCTGGGATTCCGGCTGATCGCTGCGGCCCCCCGGTACGGGTTGACATCCTCGCCAGCGCGATGACGTCTATTACAGGCACCCCCCCGCCAGTGCGGGGAAGGTGCCTGAAGTGGAGGGGGGGAGGTCCTTTGGACCTCTCTCCCTCCCCATCCGGGCAGGCCACAACCTAAGAGCAGGCACGGTTTGGAAGGACACAGCATGTCCTTCCAAGCAGAGGCTGTCTTTAACCCCTAGGGGGCTGGATCATGATATGGCGCTAACAGGCACCGTATCGCGGTCCCCTCCCGGAGCTGGCCAAGCTTCTGGGATATCCCCCTGACGTCAGGTCTGCAATTAACCCCTAGCTGCCACCTGTGGTGGAGATATGGGGTTCCAATGAACCCCCTATCTCCCGATCTGTGGCAGCTAAGGGTTAATGTTTGGTATCATTGGAACGGCCAGATCATGTAAAATGTAAAAATATTTTTTTTAAAAAAAAAAATACAATTAAAAAAATAAAGAATTAAAAAAAATAATAATTTTGTTTTATTAATGCAGCAATATTGTTCGCATTTCAATTATAATGTGAACAATGATGCTGCACTAACGACTTTTTCTACAGGGGGTGTTTGCTAAAAAACAAGTAATTTTCCCCAAACAAATGTTAAAAAATTAGAAATGGAGACTCGTTACAAGTGCACCCCATAGAAAATATAACTGAAAAGGCTTGCATGATAAAATGTGAAAAAAAAAACACTTTACACAATGTAAATGATTGAAAATTAAATTTTTATTATAATACTCAGACAGGACATGACGTATACATATAATAATGATATATTATGAATCTGCCGGAAAGAACGATATATAATATGTCTGGGTTGTATAATAAAACGTGGCTTCATATCGCGTTTAAACAAGATGAGCGAAACCGGTAAAAGTGACCTCAGCAGCACACAGGCGTGAAATGGCTCAGCAGCGAAAGGGTTAAACCCTCGAAAGCTACATGGGGCGCAATGTACCCCCATTGTCACAATATGTTAAAAATAATATATTAATGTTAATGACAGGTCGCATGGACAAGGAAGGAAACCGATATATTGTATTATTCCTGTGGTATGTAAGAAGTTGAGCAGCGTCAAAGCCCTTTTCCTGTCATTTCCTTGCTGTGCCGGGAAGACGCTGCTCAGGTTCCTGCCTAGCCTCAGCACTTTAGCTTTGTAACCAGACTTTAATGCGGATACAGGATAAATGTCATGAAACAGCTGAAAGAGCTCGCCTTCAGGTGCAGACTCAGCATTCCTTGCACAGTAGTATGGTCACTGACATATTGGGATGTAAAGAAGAAAACCAACAATTCTATGTCTTGGTGCATCCTGTCTGAGAGGAAGGATCTTGCGTTTCTATAGACAATGCTCTGTTTTACTTATAGTGACACATCATGCGCAACACAAGGCTCGTTTGACTGGGATCACTCACCTTACATAGAATTAGAACACAGGAGCGAGTCCATCAAAGCGTCACTGTCCCCCAGGTCCCTGCAGCATACCTCAGTGGGAAGGGACAGATCTGGGGCACAGAGCCTTCCTACAGGACCCATTTTTGTGTTTTTTTTTGTGTTACGTGCTTTAATGAAAGTAAATCGCTTAACACTATTTTCTTGAAGACGGTAATTCATTTTTTTTTTCCTGCCACCCATTGCAAGCAAGACTTTAGGGGTTATTTAAAGAGAGCCGAATTGGCCACCGAATTGCACCGAACAGTGAATTTCCCCATACAGTACAATTTCGTGGCAATTCGGCTATTCAGAAAGCTGGCTATTCTCCAAATATTGGCGAATTGCCAGCGAAATATGGTGCAATTCGGCAGCAGTGAAATTCCCCATGAAGGAGGAATGGTTAATCTATTCAGAGAACGCCGAACAGCAGCAAAAAGTTGGCGAAATGCCCTGATTTTCAGTGCTTTCATTCGACAGGTTTAAACAGGTGAACCCCATAGGTTTCACTGTGTAAAAAAAAAAAAAAGTCCACGTTTTTATAAATTTTTTATTTAACCGTTTAGTATTTTCATTTGCAGCAAAAAGTCTTATTCATTTATTTTTTTAGATTATTTTAGGCATTTTTCTAGATTTTTCGGTGAAATTTTTCATTCCGATTTTGTTATTTGGCTTTTTTTTTATTCTGTAACAGGTATTTTTATTATTATTCATATGACCTTATTTATTATTTCCATGACTTATTTGCACAAAAAGCGGTTTTGTGCACTAATCCTTACTAGGGCGGCTGCGTAAACCAGGAGCATCCAGCCCACTTCATGTAAAAAACATAACAAAACAACAAAAAAAAGAGAAAAAAAGGGTTGTCATTTGTCAGCTGCTGTCCCGTTCAGTGTTTTCTTTTTTAATAGTAAAGTGGAAATGTTTTTGGTGAGGGTATAAAATAAATCCACCATTCTGTCCCTTGGTTGAGAATCAGCGGGAGGACGTGCGGTTGCCGGTAGGCAATTTTTGGTTTCATTACATTAGGACCCACCTTAAGAGATTGTCGTGATGTGGCGGGTGGGCTTAACACTTTAATGGCCATTACAGTAAACTAAAACCTCTGTTCTGTTTCACATGGAGTCATAAGGGTAAGTGCAAATGACAACCCGTTTTATTTTCATGCATCAGTTTTGTTTTAAACACCTTTTAAAAATTGCCTTTTTTTTACCCCTATATGGCGGCTGGTCGGCTTTTTTCGGTGGCATTCGGCGGATCGTCGACTGCGTTCAGTGGGTTTATCGGCGTCGTTCGGCAGATCCATTCAGTGCACTTTGGGCCCCTGCGGTGAATATTGAATTCACAGTAAGGTCGGCGAATTGAACTCGCCGAAGTGCGCCGAACAAAAGAGCACTGATATTTCAGTGAAAATGCGGTGCTCAATGAATAACTCCTTAATGAGCGACCTTGGAATCGCTAGTTGTACCACGACTACCTTCACATTAGCGCTTCCTATATTTAGTACAGCAGTAGCACCAGCCAAGCCACAAAAAGGTTTTATGGCTCAGTTGGACTCGCAGTGTTAACTAGACATGTGCATGGCTAGAAAGTCTGGTTCGTTTCGATAAATTTCAGAATATAAATTTTTGGATTTGGGAAATTACTGATTACGACCAATCTGAACACATCAGACCAATTTGATAACGGATCATTATGGAGATTTTGGAGGACATACAGTCAGATCCAGAAATATTGGGACATCGACACAATCCTAACATCTTTGGCTCTATACACCACCACAATGGAGTTGGAATGAAACAAACACAATGTGCTTTAACTGCAGACTGTCAGCTTTAATTTGAGGGTATGTACATCCAACTCAGGTGAACGGTGTAGGACTTACAGCAGTTTGCAGATGTGCCTCCCACTTGTTAAGGGGACAATTGGCTTCTCAGATGTTCCATGGCCAGGTGTGTGATATTCCCTCATTACCCCAATTACAATGTGCAGATAAAAGGCCCAGAGTTCATTTCAAGTGTGCTATTTGCATTTGGAATCTGTTGCTGTCAACTCTCAAAATGAGATCCAAAGAGCTGTCACTATCAGTGAAGCAAGCCATCATTAGGCTGAAGAAACAAAACAAACCCAACATAGAAATAGCAAGAACATTAGGCGTGGCCAAAACAACTGTTTGGAACATTCTCAAAAAGAAGGAACGCACCGGTGAGCTCAGCAACATCAAAAGACCTGGGAGACCATGGAAAACAACTGTGGTGGATGACCAAAGAATTCTTTCCCTGGTGAAGAAAACACCCTTCACAACAGTTGGCCAGATCAAGAACACTCTCCAGGAGGTAGGTGTATGCGTGTCAAAGTCAACAATCAAGAGAAGACTTCACCAGAGTGAATACAGAGGGTTCACGACAAGATGTAAACCATTGGTGAGCCTCAAAAACAGGAAGGCCAGATTAGAGTTTGCCAATCAACACCTAACAAAGCCTTCACAGTTCTGGAACAAGATCCTATGGACAGATGAAACCAAGATCAACTTGTACCAGAGTGATGGGAAGAGAAGAGTATGGAGGAGGAAAGGAACTGCTCGTGATCCTAAGCATACCACCTCATCAGTGAAGCATGGTGGTGGTAGTGTCATGGCGTGGGCATGTATGGCTGCCAATGGAACTGGTTCTCTTGTATTTATTGATGATGTGACTGCTGACAAAATGAATTCTGAAGTGTTTCGGGAAATATTATCTGCTCACATTCAGCCAAATGCTGCAGAACGCATTGGACGGCGCTTCACAGTGCAGATGGACAATGACGCAAAGCATACTGCAAAAGCAACCAAAGAGTTTTTGAAGGGACAGAAGTGGAATGTTATGCAATGGCCAAGTCAATCACCTGACCTGAATCCCATTGAGCATGCATTTCACTTGCTGAAGAAGAAACTGAACGGAAAATGCCCCAAGAACAAGCAGGAACTGAAGACAGTTGCAGTAGAGGCCTGACAGAGCATCACCAGGGATGAAACCCAGCGTCTGGTGATGTCTATGCGTTCCAGACTTCAGGCTGTGATTGACTGCAAAGGATTTGCAACCAAGTATTAAGAAGGGAAAGTTTGATTTATGATTATTATTCTGTCACATTACCTTTGGTCCCTTAACAAGTGGGAGGCACGTCTGCAAACTGCTGTAAGTCCTACACTGTTCACCTGAGTTGGATGTACATACCCTCAAATTAAAGCTGACAGTCTGCAGTTAAAGCAGATTGTGTTTGTTTCATTCCAACTCCATTGTGGTGGTGTATAGAGCCAAAGATGTTAGAATTGTGTCGATGTCCCAATATTTCTGGACCTGACTGTATATTTTTACCCTTATACCTCCTTTCATACTCCACACCAGATGTTAGTTAGGGTGAGTATTAGGTTTAGGGTTACGGTTCCTATTTATGCTCGTTTAACAATTAGGGTTACTTTTAGGGCTAGGGTTAATATTTCTTCTTGTTTAAGGATTACGGTTAAGGATTTTGCTTTACATAGTGAGTGCAGTTTTTGAAATCGTCCGAATCAATCTTCTATTTGTATTGATTTCGGTTTGGTGATTCGGAATGACAGATGCTGCTGAATTGCCTATATTCAGCCAAATTTATAAGGGGTCCGAACAAAATCACACAGGTCTAGTGTTAACAAGGTGGACCATTACACTTAAAGAATCAGGGCTCTATTAGACTCTTCGCGCAAAAATGTGCGCGTGTGCGGAAAACGCATTAATGCGAGGGGCAAAACCTTTTGCGCTGAACGTCGTATTACAACGTTCGCGCAAACGATGCGCGCTAACGTCTAACGCGAGTGACCCTGCGCGAACCCTGCGCAAGCGCAAGTTCGTGCGCGCATCCCATACTTAACATTGTGAGCGCAAATGCATTCATGCGCTGGTACGCGGATGGTATTACAATCGATGCGCAAATTTTTACGAACGACGTTTGCACGCATAATTTTAACGTTTTTGAAAAGCTGGTAGTAACGGCAAATCTGAACGTTCTGGCCGAAACCAAATACACCAGCACTAAAAAAGAAATACAGCACAGTATAGTTACACATTCTACACATACCCAAACAATAAAATTGAGAGGTTGTGCGTGTTTTTATTATTGCTGCAGCATATATACTCAGATTGATTTTGACAGGCGCAAAAAACTGAACGGGAGACAATTGTGGTCCTTGTCCACCGATTTCTGCGCGCAACGTTAATGCGCACGCGTTTTTGCGTGTCATTTTTACGTGCGTTATTTTTTGACGGATGAGAAAATGCGCTCGGATCGTAACACCAGCGTTAATTTACGCGCGTTAACGTTTAACGCTGTGCGCAAAAAAATTGCGCTGCGCGTACAAATTTGCACGGAGAATGTAATAGAGCCCTCAATTATTAAGCTGAAGAGTTCCAAACATTGCTTTGGCATTAGTATCAGCACAAATACTGTGCGATGGTGAGGGCTTCATGGTACGGGTTTCCATGGCCGAGCAGCTGCATGCAAGCCTCACATCAAGTACAACGTCAAGCATGGGATAGAGTGGCGTAAAGCACGCCGCCACTTGACTCTGGAGCAGTGGAAACCTGTTCTCTGGAACGCTGAACCAAACTTCTCTGTTTGGAAGTCTCACAGGCAAGTCTGGCTTTGCGGATTCAAGGAGAATGTAAATTTGGTGGAGGCGGGATAATGGTATGGGGCTGTTTTCAGGGGTTGTACTAGGCCCGTGGGAACAGTTTTGGGAAAGATCTATTCTATTCCAGCACGACAGTGCCCCAGTGCACAAAACAATGGTTGGTTGAGTTTGATATGGAAGAATTGGACTGGCCCATCCAGAGCCGTAACCACAACACCATTGAACACCTTTGGGATGAACTGAAATGGAGATTGTGAGCCAAGCCTTTTTGTCCACCAATCAGTGCCTGACCTCCCAAGTGCTCTACTGGATGAATGGGCATAAATTCCTATAGAAACACTCTAAAATGTTGTGGAAAGCCTTCAAAGAAGAGTGGAAGATGTTATATCTGCAAAAGGGGGACCAACTCCTTATTAATGTCTATCAGGATTATTCAAAGAGATCCGAATGGCTGCCGAAAGGGAACCGAACTCTGAAATTCAGCATACGGTTACCTTTCCTGGCCATTCGCCTATCCAGAGCGCAGGCAATTCGCCAAATCCTGGCAAATTGCCTGCACATACGGTGCCTGTTCGAGGGCAGTGAATCCCCATAGAGAAGCAATGCTTCGGCTATTCAGAGAACAAAAACCAGCAGTGAAAGGTTCCCGAAATGCCCTGCCATTCAGTGGTTTAATTCGGCAGGTTTATTCAGGCGAATCCCATAGGCTTCAATGTTAAAAAATATTCCCGTTTTAATTCAATATCTAATAAACCGTTCATTATAATATTCTGCAGTAAAAAGTTTTTTGGGATATTTTAAGCATTTTTCGAGATTTGTTTGCCCAAAAATCGTTGCCAATTTTTTTTTTTTTTTTTATTATTTTTTAAACGTTTTTTCTTTTTTCTGTAACAGCCCTTTTTATTATCATTCATTGGATCATATGTAAATTTCAGACATTTTCGCTTAGTAGTTTCTTTGCAAACAGCGTTTCACTTTTCGAACATTCAAGCCGACTGTTTTTTTAATTTATTCACTCCATTCGTCTGCGGTGTCTGGTTTTTCCGGTAGCTGCGCTGAGTGTAATCGGCTCCTGCTCGGGTTTTTTCCGCCGTTTTCGGCGGGGTTAATCCAGATGTTTTTGGGGGTTTTGCGGTGAGTTTTCGGCGGGTTTGCGGCGACTTTTCCCTGCACTACGGCGGCCCTGTGGTGCTTGCTGAATACACCGCAGGGTCGCTGAAATGGGATCGCCAAATCTCGCCGAATTGAAGAGAACGAAAAGTCACCGAACGTGCGGTGACTTTTCGATTCTCTTTGAATAACCCTGTATGTATTTTGAACGCAATAAAAGTCCCTGTTGGTGTAATGGTCAGGTGTCCCATTAAATATGTCCATAGAGAGTACTTATAACAAAAAACTATATTTATCTGCCATTAGGTAAATAATGCATCAAGTATTATTATCATCATTATTTATATAGCACCAGCAGATTCCCCACCTATACTGTACACCCTTTGATCCGGATTAACACCTATATAGCAAGATAACGTGCTCAGACTTCCAGGTAACAAGGCGGATTTAGATACTGACTTCATCAATCTTCATGACAATGCTCTCTGCACCTGTAAGTAATCTGGGTTCCGCCAAGTAATGACATTCATGCTTCTACGTCGCTATAATATATATATATATATATATCAGGTTTCCTGGCTAATGTGGAGTGAATGTACCTAGACATATATGTGTGCCCAGCTTACATTTAGCAGTGAGCAGAGCCGCTGTATTGATCGTTGCCTCCTTGGGGTGATTAATAAGTCTCTGCGGACATAGACTTCTGATTAATCACATTCTGCAATGCTTCTGCATGGAAACAGCAGCAGGAGAAGGGCGGGAGATATTGAGGGGGTGGCAGGAAGATTCAGCACAAGAGAGGGGCATAGAAAGAGAGGGTTGTTAGATATGAAACAACAAACTGTGGCTTGTTTTGGAATTATATTCTCAGAACAATGCCAATGGATCATTTGTTTGTACGTTCAAGCATCATATTGTAGGTAGGAATAAACAATACAGAGCCTTGCATAAGCATTTTAGCCGCCTTGTACATTCCCGAATAATGTAGAATTTCAATGTAATGTACACAACACTCCAAACACTCCAAAAGCAAGTTTTGGGGTGGAAAAAAAACAGACGTTTGTTGTTTGCATAAACATTCTCTTCTTATAAACCAATGCTTGCAACAACCACCAGTTAACCCAGTCGTTCGGAGATGGTCTCCATCAGTCCCGCATCTCTGGAAGGCCATTCTAAACAAAAGTTCAAGCCTGGACATAAATACAGGAAACTGGAGGAAAAACAGTAGAGGACATGATTTAGAAAGAAGACTGTGTGTGTGTTTTCATACCACCTGTATCACATTGGATGTGATAATTCTAATGTCCAAAAAACATTGAAATACTTACTATTCCTACATTAGACCACCTAGGACAATGATGTTGAACCTTGGCACACCAAGGGCCATATTACAAAGTTCACGCTAAAACAGGGACATTAAGGAGGAAAACCTGCGCTGGAGGTTTCTCCTTAACGTCCCCGTTTAAGCAAGATATTAAGGTGCAGGCGCTAATCCAGCAACCTGCCCCATAACGCAGCGCTAAGCCTTAGGATGCTCGAGGCAGCGCTAAGCGCCTTGAGCATCCCCTCTATGGAGTCTATAGGACTCCATTGAGGCTTCGGCTGCCAGGCACATGACCTGCAGGATCTCGCCTCTCGCAAAATCCTGCAGGTCGGCAGAGTGATTTGCGGAGGGAGACTGGGGAACTTTTTCCCTCAGTCTCACTCTGCTCCCGCAGCCAGAAGAAGCGGATCGAGCGCCGTTCTCACAGCGGGATGAGAGGTGAGCATGTGATTTTTTTGGTTGGGGGGGTGTTTCAGCTGGTGCTGACTGATTCTGTAGAAGCGGAATCAGTCAGCACCAGCTCCTAGCTGTGGGTAACTTAATAAACTCAAATAAACCACTGTGCAACACGTTTGCTAATAATAATAATAATAATATCTGTGTCAGCCCCTGAAAAGACCCCACTCACAAGATATGGATATATCAATCTGCATGTCATTTGCTGAGGATGTTACCCGTCCATCTCTCGGCAGGCACTGGGATCAGTGAAAAAAGCAGACACCGGTCACTCTGCCCAGGTAGCAAGCACTGAGAGCGCAATTTAAATTCTTCCAGCTGTAGCAGAACACAGCCCATTGATGTCTGAAGGTGAATGCCTTAACCGTGGACATGTATCATTGCCTGAACAAAGACCGGTGCAAATCAACCTGCTGGGTTTCCTAAATTTGAATCCACACAGTAACAAATCTAGACGGGACACAGACAGACTGGAAAGAGTTAAATTTATATGATCTTTCTAGTAACTCGATTACATCATAATGTCACTGTAGCTATAATATAGCTGCATTTTTTGGTAGGATTGTTAAGCTCGTTGATAGTTATTATTGCAGGCACAACGACTTTGACCAAGGCTGGAGCCAAATCGTATCGAAGCAGAATGAAAACACAACTGGCTCGCTACTTGAAAAGAATCACAATGCATGCTGTGCGTCCCTCTGCTGCAATGTAATGCTGATCTGGCGATGACATCACTGTCTACAATTAATCACCTAAACAATAGTCTGTCCTGATGTTCCTAAATCCAGATTCAACATGAGTCGTCCTCACCCTCCCTCTATTCTTGCATATGGTGATAACCACCAGCAGTGCATGGAGGTGTGTGCCAAGCTAGTGTGCATCTCCATCGCATCACCCATATTGAAGAATTGAGTGACAGCTTTAAATTGAAAGCGTGGAATTAGGCTTTGTCCTTATGCACTGCACCGCATGGGAAAACGACTTTGAAATTTAAGTTGTTCCCGTGCATTTGGCTGATATTGTCTCCAAAGGTTCTTCCTGTTTGTCTTCACGTTGCAGCATTTGCCGGTTCCTTAATACAAGCATTGTCTACGCAGTCCATAAATACGTTTTCTGACCTCTATTGTCTCCAACTATGAATGTTCCTTTTCCGTTTAATAGTTCAAGTTGCTGACCCCACTTGTTCCTAAGTGGTCTGTCTGTTCAGTCTAACTATGTTGCCAAACCGATCTGTTCATGATTATGGGTGTTCACCATTCAGTCCACACATCAAGTTTATGACCCATTCTGTTCCTGATTCAGGCATTGTCTTGCTTGTCCATGTATCGTGACGCTGACCTGACCTATTCCTGACTATAGGGGCTGCCAGACCGATATGTATTCTTGAGCCTGACTTGACTTCTCAGCCCACGTTCATAAGCACTAGCACGTGTGGAGCATCAACCATTAACAGAGCTCCAGTTGATGCCCTCGTCCTTTACAATGCCGTCGCTCTTAAGGGGAAGTCTTCAAAGTTCACCAAAACTCCTTTACTCGCCAACGACACGACTTGCATCAAACTAAAAACAGAATTTGCAATACTTGAGCTGAAATAATGGAACCATTCTACTGATCAAGCGATATTCCCAAATTGTCCTACATGTTTCACTTTCTATGTCTCAAAGAATTTTTGAGTTGCCAAATAAAGCCCTTAACAATTTGAAGTCTCAGCTGCACAACGTATGTATGCAAGAAACAAGAACGGGCATGCAGCAAAGTGAAATATGGTTCAGTGGTCATGGTGGCTTGAGTGTCCCTTTAAATTGAGTCCTTGTGCTTCTTAACATTTGGTTCTTTGTTTCAGGTGGAGGACTCCTTCCTGGATGTTTATGATGGACTTTTTGACCAGGTTGTCAGAGGGACTGCTGGAGGTCAGAGAGAGCATCTCCTTAGAATTCATGAAAAAGTGAGTACCAAGTGTCAGAAGATAAACAGAATGTCTTCAGAAAATGCAAATCCGGTTGTGTGGAGAATCACATTAATATGTTTTTTCTAAGTTCCAATGCTGTGGGAAGATTAGTTGGAGCCCGGAACTTGTTGAGAATGAATTCCTGCGCAAGAACATAACGGAGAGACAGGTAAGTTCACATGACTTTAATCGTATGGTCTTGCAGTTCCTGAACCCTTTAGCTTCCGAGATGCTGTCCCAGTGGGAATCCATGAGCAGGACACCAGGTTTTCCATATATCTGAAGCACAGTACAGGTGATATGATTTGCTGCTCAGTGATTGCAGGATTCAGTCTGCATTTCCCCAAGGTAACCCTTAAAACCTGGTCTGTTAGGGGACTTGAAGACCATGGTTGGGAACCACTGGTCTATACCCTTAGGAAATTGCTGGCGTACCTTGATAATTTTAACTCCTTGTCAGTGTATCGTAAGATGAAATAAACACTTCATTGACCAGTGACCTCAATGCCCTTCATTAGTCAATTTCGCCTGTGTAACAGACTTGTGCTTCTACTAAACGCTATCCAACGCAATCTGTTAAAATGGCATTTTAATACCTATGTTATCTTTCTGCATGACCCCTGTTCTCCCGCAGGACTGCGTGTTGGTTATCTCTACTACACTGAACACTCACTGGCGCTATGTTACCATTCTGTTGCTCCTTACCTTGGGATTCACGGTATGTAGCATGTGCACTAGTCACGATAACTTGCACAAAGAGAACTGTTAGTAAACCTGTTTTTGTTGATTAAAGCAGCGGTAAGCAACCTTGGCCCTCCCAGATTTATCTATTTATTTATTTATAAAGTATCTTACCAGGAAGGATACATTGAGATTTCTCTCGTTTTCAAGTATGTCCTGGGTTCAAGAGCATTGAAATGTTACAGTCGTTACAGAAATACAAAATAATACAATGTAAGATATTAAAAAAACACAAATATACATATTAACAGAAAATAAATATGTAGGAAATAGTCACTATGTTACATGTTTACAGGTGCATTCCGTATTGAGGTATGTTAATAGGGAGCTCTTGAATGACTTAAGACTGGGGGAATATTTGATGGCGTCTGGGAGGTTATTCCATAATTGCGATGCTCTGTAGGAAAATGAGGATGGAGCCACTTTATTTTTGTATTGTGGTATTGCAAGTAAGGTGCTGGTCCTGGATCAGAGGTTATAGGATGAGGGAACTGCTAGGGGAAGCAGCCTATTCAGGTAGGGTGGCAGCTTCCCAGAAAATCTCTTAAACACCAGGTTGGAAAGGTGAAGGGTGCATCTAGATTCCAGCGACGGACAGTTTAGCTCTTTTAACATGTCACAATGGTGGGTCATGTAGTTACATTGTAGCGCAAAGTGGCAGATTGAGTTCTACAATGTAGTAAGTTTATGAAGGTGCATTTGCGGGGCAGCTGCATACACTACATTTCCGTAATCAATAGCCGGCATAAGCATTTGTTGTACAATTTGCTTTGTGGGGCTCAGGCCCTGTTTCTGTACAGGGCACCTCCCAGATATTTTGGAAATCCCATGATGCTCAGCTACTCTTTAGATGATGGAAACAAAACCAGTAGAATGGTATGGTGAATCAGCGCCGTAAGTTTTTAAAACCCAAATCCTCTATTGGATATGCTGCTATATTCAGATAGACTGCAATTCACCCTCTCAAGGAATTGCTCTGAATACATGAAAAATCCCTGGTAGGTCCGAAATCGCAATGCAATTTAATACACACTATATACCACTTATATGCGGAGGGTAGCATAAATTATGTCTTAATGGCATGTTAGCATCATACACATAAAATGGAGATACTTAGGTTTTAGGACGAATCTCCTCTTGTTGTGAATGATGTGCCTCTGCCTCTGCGTATTTTCATCCCCTTGTAAGCGTTAAGCTGTGTGGTTTTTCGTCCACGCTGCAACTGGAATCAAGTCTCCGTGAGGAAGGTTAAACAGAAGGAATCAACACTGCTGACTTTATAAATAAGATAACAATATATTCATTAAAATATACGAAATAAAAAGTGCTCTTGCGATCATATAAAATAGATAGATTTGAGTGGGATACGCGTTTTGCCGAACGCAATGTCAGCTTCATCAGTCCCAATAAAACTCAAAAAGAGTAAGTGAATAAATTCTTATTTTATTTATAAAGTCAGCGGTGTTGATTCCTTCAGTTAAACCTTCCTCACGGAAACCTGATTCCAGTTGCAGCGTGGCTGAAAAACCACACAGCTTAGGCTGGCGTCAGACGAGCGCACTAGGTGCACTCGTACTGACATGCTTACCGGCGTCCGTCGCAGCGTTGGGACGCTGCAATGGGCCGGTCACACGCTTGTGCACGCTTATTTATTAGGCTCCCAATCGGCTGTTTTTACCCTTTTTACAGTTAACAGTCCAAAGGCCAGTCGATTGTCAACATTCCCCAGTTCAGTAAATACCCGTGCCGGTGTCTGAAGCTTTACTGAATGCGGTTGGAGAAAAAAAAAAACACTTTACTGTTCCAGTTGTGATGGTTTTCAATGAGTTTATGTTGCCACAATTTGTAACCGTAAAGGTGTGAAAGTTGCCTAAAGCTTTGGGATTTTCCACTGCTTTCCAAGCAGAAACCAGAATAGGTTATTAAATGTATTAAATTATTGGGGGGGGGGCTAGTCGGGAGTAATCAGACATGTATTTGTAATTTGGGGGATTTTTTTTGTTGCTATTTTAGACTTGTGTTATGGACTAAAGTGTGAATGCTTATTTAGGAAATAATTCCTTCTATATGTCACTGTATGTGATGGATGACAGAGAAGAAGAATATCATTTGAATTTACGTTAAGAAGAACCAGTTTTAACCAAGTACATTTCTTTGTTTTGGTTACACATACAATTGTTCATCGAAGTACAAAGTTATCTCCCTCCTTGACTACTGTAACCATTTTCTCATTGGACTTAAACAATCCCAGATTCTCCCTCTATCGCAGGGGTCAGCAATCTTGGTCCTCTGGATCTTTTGGAACTACATTTCCCATGAGACTCCGCCAGTCTAATATGTAGCCGAGCATCATGGGAGGTGTAGTTCCAAAATATCCGGAGGGCCAAGGTTGCCGACCTCTGCCATCTTCCTATGGAGGATCGTGCTTTCAAGCCCCGTCTGCATCCGTCGTAGGTTTTTGACAGGGAAGCTTAAATTACATCCGGTGGTAGCACAAGCAGTTCGTACGTACGCCGCACCATGTGCCCCATTCCGTCCAGCCTTCACAAAGCTGCGATGGGTGCAGGGAAGTGTGGTCACGCTGACACACTCCGTGCGTTCCTTCTGCTCAAAGAACGCTTGTGTGACTGCAGCCTTAGCCAATGCTTCCTCTAACGCCAGCTCCTGTCACAGGCGGAATGATATCAGATGTACACCGTCAAAAAAAACACCAACATAAAAAAAATAATAAGACCTACCCCGAAAATAAGACCTATTGTATTTTTTGGGGGCCAAAAAAATATAAGACAGTGTCCTGTTTTTGGGGGAACACGGTATAGATATCTCCTATTTGAGTGTATGTTTGTGCTGTGCGCATGATGATAATTGCTAAATTGGGGGCAGAAATCTTGGTGAGTTCTCACACTTAGTTTTTAGGACTTGAGCCCTGAATAGATGACTAGGGAATCATGGGAGTTGTAGTTCAGAAAGATCTGGGGGGTCATAGTTTGACAGCCCTGCTCTAAATATGTTTCATTTGGATACAGTGTCCTAATACTCTCATACTTCGTTTGTATTGTGCATATTTTCTGTATGAACAATGATTATTTGGGTGTGATGTGTGGGACGGATTGCGGGGGAGGAATGGAAAGTATACGAGCCGCCAATCTCATTGTCACATACATGTGTGGTTAAGGTCATGGTGGTTCCGTGTAGGAAAGTGAGTAGGAGGTTTGTTAAATGAGCGGTGAAGATGTGGGAAAACACAAGTTGAGGATTTAACATGACCACTTCACTGGAGTATCCTCATATAAAGAGAATTTGGTGGAAGCTAATACAATGGTATGTAAAAGCTAGATTTTAGAGAAGGAAAAGAATGTGTTTATGGTTTGTTCATTTAACCCCTTAACTATCAAGAACGTTTTGTTGAAAGTGTTTTTTTTTTAAAATATTTAATTGAAACACAGGATGCAGCGTTTACATTTAAATATAGGGGAAAATAGAAAGTTTCACATAAATTGTTCTGAGACAGCTAAAAAATTTAAATAATGTAAATTCGCTCATTTTTAATTTTAATGTATTAATTTATCCTTTACAGAAATATTTTTGGAATGCGAGATTCTTAACAATAGATGGTGTCCCCAATCACACACTATTTCACACGCGGTCTGCATTATTATCATACAGGCAGAAATAGCTTTTGTGTCAACTCCAGTAATTTGTGATAATACAGATAATAAAATGGTGAGATCTGCTGCTTATGGGGATTTGTAGAGATTATTAGTAATGCAGCTTCCAAAAAAATACCAATAGAATATAAAAATAATATCTGTATGTGACATAATGCCTGTATATGTCTAATTACAGTAACACCTTGTATCTGTACTGTACAGGGATTTTAAACAATTATAACCCCCTGAATCGTATCTTTATCAAGCTTTATGGGTATTCTGCCCTCTCCCTGGCTGTTTTAAAGCAGCAGCAAAGTTTTTGAACTTTTTAGAGAGGGGTTTGGGACTGCTATTTGCAGCTTGTTTACAGTAATATAAAGGTGACAGGAGAGAGATAAAGCACTGAATTCGGTTTCTCCACATGGGGCACTGTAATCTTGCTTTAAAAAGGTATGCAAAAGGGGGCTTTGATATGCTAATGATTTCTGTTCAACGTATTACAATGTAAAATTGGGTTAACTCATTTTCAGTAGTGAAAGGGTTAATTTTTCTCTCTTTCATTTTGCAGGTTTACGGGATGATTCTTTCCTCTTTTCTCTATTTTTCTTTCCCAAGAGGAACGAGCTGGGATCGTAGAGGAGAATATAGCCTGACCAACAGATTGAGTTGCCCCCAGGGTCACAATCTAGATACCCCACTTACTCACCTGCTTCCCCACCAAACCATAAAGTAGGTTCCCACTCTTTTTATTCCAACATACACTGACAGTCACCATCTTGTAAGGGAATACGAACCAATATATTTACTAGGTATAACATACTAAACCCTTCGCTGCCGAGTCATTTCACTCCTGTGTGCTGAGTTCACTTTGACAGTGTTGTATTATATATATATATATATATATATATATATGTCACACGGGGGAGCTATAGCGCGGTCCTCTAGGGCAAGTATGTCACAGAAACAGTCTCTTTATAGCTGAGTTTTATTGTGGCACTCCAGCATACAAACAAAATAAAACAGAAATCAAAGCCTAACTCGTCTGAGTCTTACTAACGCAGGTAAATAACAAAATAACGGAACTCTTTGCCAACCTTTTCTTTTGGGACGCTGCCAACCTTAGCACTTCACCAGCTCTGCTGCTTGTCTGTGTGTGTCTCTCTCAAAATGAATCAATCTCCTCAACCTCTCACTGGTTCCTCACACCCAGGAAACATTTATGGGCTTTTAATTAGCAGGTGTGGAGACCTTGCAGCAGAGAGGAACAATTTAAAACACATATTTTCCTTCTGGGTTTAAACAGCCCACTGCCCTCTCAAAAACACAGGGGGAATGTACACACCATCGCACACAATTCCCCTCACCTTATCACATATCCCCCCACCCAGGTCAGACCCATCGGGGCGAGCGGCCTTAAAGCAGAGGCAATGAACTCTGGAGAGGCCATCAGCATTACCCTGGGCCGTACCAGCCTGGTGCTCCATCGAGAACCGGTAGGGTTGGAGACTAAGAAAAAACCTGGTCACTCTGGCATTCTTTTCTTTGTTTTGCCTCATCCATGTCAACGGCGCATGGTCAGTGATCAACAAAAACTGCCTCCCTAGAAGGTAATATTTCAAAGTCTCTAGAGACCACTTAATAGCCAGGCACTCCTTCTCAACTACAGAGTACCTCAGCTCGTGAGAATCCAGCTTCTGGCTCAGGTACATAACTGGATGTTCCTCTCCTCCATGCACCTGAGAGAGAACAGCACCCAAACCCACATCTGACACATCTGCTTGTACGACAAATTGCTTTGAGAAATCTGGAGCTACCAGAATAGGGCTAGCACACAAGGCTTCTTTTAGGATCTGAAAGGCCTGTTCTGCCTCCGGGGTCCATTTGACCATGATGGGGCTTTTGGCTCTAGTAAGCTCTGTCATACGGCTGGCAAGGGTACCAAAATTAGGAATAAATCGACGATAGTAGCCTGTTAAACCCGGGAATGCTCTCACTTGTTCTTGGTGACGGGACGTGGCCAATTGGCAATGGCATCCACCTTACTTTGCTGGGGTTTGAGGAGCCCGCGACCAATTGTATAACCCATATATTTGGTCTCTTCCAAACCCAAGGAGCACTTTGCAGGGTTAGCAGTTAGACCGATAGCCCGGATACTATCCACTACTGCCTGAACCCTAGACAGATGTGTTTCCCAGTCCTCACTGTGAATCACTACGTCGCCAAGGTATGCAGCTGCATACTCTCGATGGGGCCTCAGTATCCTATCCATCATACGCTGGAATGTGGCTGGCGCACCATGTAGCCCAAATGGCAGTACTCTGTACTGAAATAACCCCCCAGGGGTAGAAAAGGCTGTCTTTTCCCTTGCTTTCGCTGCGAAGGGAACCTGCCAGTAGCCATTGGTCAAATCCAGCGTGCTTAAGTATCTGGCTCTACCCAACCTTTCAAGGAGCTCATCAACCCGAGGCATAGGGTAGGCATCAAACTTCGATATTTCATTCAGTTTACGAAAGTCATTACAAAATCGAATTTCCCCGTTCGGCTTGGGCACCAACACAATTGGGTTGTTCCATTCGCTTTGCGAGACTTCTATAACGCCCATCTCGAGCATCTTTTTCACCTCTGCGCTAACAGCTTCCCTTCTAGCCTCTGGGATCCTATACGGTCTTAGATTAATCTTTTTCCTGGGCTCTGTAACAATGTCATGGGTGATAACATGTGTTTTTCCTGGTACTGGGGAAAACACATTTCTGTTCTTAGACACAAACTCCTTCACGTCCTGTTTCTGATGAGGGGCAAGGGTCTCAGCAATATGCACCTCAGGTTCCTTCCCACTAGTGGTGCAAGTGGGTTTACCTTTAGACATTAAGAGAGCTTCACGCTCTACCCAGGGTTTCAATAAATTAATGTGGTAGATCTGTTCTGCCTTCCGTCTACCAGGCTGGCTTACTTTATAGTTCACTTCACTTGGCCTTATGAGATTATTGAACAGACCTCGCCAGCTGGCCAGGAATTTACTTTCAACGGTAGGGATCAAGACCAGTACTCTATCCCCTGGTTTGAATTTCCGTAACCGCGCCTTTCTATTGTAACTGGCTTGCTGAGCCCTTTGAGATTTCTCCATGTTTTCCCTGACTATAGGCAGGATTGCTTCTATTCGGTCTTGCATTTGGGAAACATGTTCTATCACGCTACAGTGAGGGGTATGCTCTTGTTCCCATGTCTCTTTAGCAATATCCAGAATGCCCCTGGGATGTCTGCCATACAATAGTTCAAATGGTGAAAAATCAGTGGAAGCCTGTGGAACTTCCCGAACAGAGAACAAGGCAACAGACAATCCCAGTTCTTTCCGTCTTTATCTACTACTTTACGTAGCATGGCTTTAAGGGTTTTATTAAATCTCTCCACCAGGCCATCGGTTTACGGGTGATATACTGATGTTTTTAGTTGTTTGATTTAAGGAGCCTACATAGCTCCTTCATAACTCTGGACATGAAAGGAGTTCCCTGGTCTGTAAGGATCTCCTTTGGGATGCCCACCCTGCCGAACATCAGCATTAACTCCTTGGCAATATTCTTAGAGGAGGTGTTTCGTAAAGGTACCGCCTCAGGATACCGTGTGGCATAGTCTACAATGACTAAGATATATTGGTGCCCCCTAGCGGACTTAAGCAACGGTCCTACTAAGTCCATACCAAGTCGCTCAAATGGTACCTCTATGACAGGTAGGGGTACAAGAGGGTTGCAGAAACCCTTACTTGGAGCCTTGAGCTGACACTCTGGGCAAGATTTACAAAACCTTTCAATGGCAGCAAAAATACCCGGCCAATAGAATCGCTTCAGATCCCTTTCCCTTATTTTATCCACTCCAAGGTGACCTCCCAACACATGGTTGTGGGCTAGCTTCAATACCGTAATCCTGTGTGTCTCTGGAACCAACAACTGGTCCAGCTCCTCAGCCCCCTTTTCCTCCACCCGGTAAAGCAAATTATTTTTCACCTTGAAACAGGGGAAACATAACGGTTTCTCAGGGTTAACCAGATCATGCTTTTTGACTTGCACACTTTCTCTGGCCATAGCCAAAGTTGGGTCCTCCCACTGGGCAGCTCGGAAGTTGCCAGGATGGACTACAATATCATGAAGCTCCACTTCTCCAGGATCATCATTATGGGGCGCATCCTCCTCATTGCCTAAACATACCAAGGGAGACTCTGGCTCTCTGCCAGACTCCCAATCGATATTAGAGAAAGGGAAAATAGCATCTGACCCTTCTACCTCCTGATTCTCCTCAGAGCACAGTTTCTGCTGTAATGAAAACTTTTCCCATAATTGACAGAACTGAGGGAAGTCTCTTCCTATCACCACATCATAAGGCAATACAGGTACTACCCCCACTTTACATACAACTTTCCCCACATCAGTGAGTATTTCTACATCCGCCGCGGGGTACGAATAGGTGTCCCCATGCATACAAACAATACTAGCAGTTTGTCTGTAATCATGTTTTTCAGGCTGGAGCAGAGTGCCCTTTACCAAGGTGACCTCGCTCCCAGAATCAAGGAGCGCTTGAACACCCTTCCCTTCAACCCTCACAGTCCTTAAATGGTTAACGTTCACAGTACTTATTACCACACATAGTTTTGAACAGGTTAACACAGTCTTCTGCAGGGTTCGTGCACCTATGTCACACTGCATAGGCTCATCACCCTGATGGCAATTGCGGGCTATATGCCCTGGCAAATGGCACCTGAAACATACTATTTGGTCCTCGGTTTGGTCTGGCACCCATTGCCGCTCTCTTTGGTACCTTTTACCACCGTAGTCATATAACTCCACGCTGGGCACAGAGCTCTGTCCTTTATTGCCAGGTTTCCTATTGGCCCGGCTGTTAGGAGATCTGAGCTTAGGCTGAGGGTTATGGGTGTGCAGCTCCTTAGCAGTCACGTACCGCTCAACCAGACACATCATCTCCTCAGGATCCCTTGAGTCTCCTTGGCTGACCCATTGTCGCAGGGCGGCAGGCAAATTCCTGAGAAAACGGTCCATGACCAGCATCTCCATGATTTCTGTGGGCGAGTTTGTCTCTGGTTGTGACCATTTCTGAGCAAATCTCAGCAGTTCATACATTTGAGTCCTTGTAGGTTTTCCCATATCATAGCTCCACTTGTGAAACCTTTGGGCTCATAGCGTGGTGGTTATTCCACTACGGGTCAGGATCTCTCTTTTCAGGCGTATGTAGTCCTGAGCTTCGCGGAAAGGCAGATCTTTATAAGCCTTCTGGGATTCCCTGCTCAGACATGGAGCCAACAGTCCTGCCCACTGTTCAAGGGGCCAATTTTCTCTGTCAGCAACACACTCAAAGGTTGTGAGATAGGTCTCCACATCATCTGCCTCAGACAGCTTGTGCAGAAAGTCAGTCGCTCGAAAACGCCGCTCCCTGTCCACAGGAGGGCTCACTATACCAGGCTGTAAGGCTTGCTGCAAAGCATTTGTGAAGATTACTCTGTCTTCTTGCTGAGCTTCCCTTACACTTGCAACCAATAAGCGGTTGGTTTCTTGCTGTACCACAGTGGCCTGTACCAAGGCTTTCACCAACTCCTCCATTATCACAGCCAAATGGGGAGAAATGAGCCTCCACAGGAATTCTGTTTAAACGTGCCAGGAACACACTTTTTTTTCTGCTGCAGCAGCACTGTGCTGATTAAGCCTTCAGCTGTTCACCACAGTTTTACCATGCACTTTTCAAACTTCCATGCCCACAGACCTGTTGGCACTAAATGCCCGCATCCTCCACCATATTTGTCACATGGGGAGCTATAGCGCGGTTCTCTAGGGCAAGTATGTCACAGAAACAGACTCTTTATAGCTTTATTGTGGCACTCCAGCATACAAACAAAATAAAACCAAAATCAAAGCCTAACTCGTCTGAGTCTTACTAACAAAATATATGTCCCTTACTAACGCAGGTAAATAACAAAATAACGGAACTCTTTGCCAACCTTTTCTTTTGGGACGCTGCCAACCTTAGCACTTCACCAGCTCTGCTGCTGCTGCTTGTCTGTGTGTCGCTCTCTCTCAAAATGAATCAATCTCCTCAACCTCTCACTGGTTCCTCACACCCAGGAAACATTTAATTAATTAACTAATTAACTTTTAATTAGCAGGTGTGGAGACCTTGCAGCAGAGAGGAACAATTTAAAACACATATTTTCCTTCTGGGGTTAAACAGCCCACTGCCCTCTCAAAAACACAGGGGGAATGTACACACCATTGCACACAATTCCCCTCACCTTATCACAATTAAATATATATATATATATAATCAGAGGCCTGAAGTTGTGGGAGGAGTTTATCAGTCTCATCACCAGTCTACCTTGAGGCCTTCGTTGTTTTCCCCACCTCTGAAAATTAGATTACTGAAAACAATTGCAATGCAAATTCCCTGGCCCTAATAATAAAACAAGCAGAACTAGTAACCATTAAAAAAACCTAACTCCGGGCCTGAAACAAGAAGAAGTGGTAACTCTGACCCTAGAAGTAACAGTAATCCTAAAACCAAGCAGAAAGGGTAAGCCTAACCCTAGAAGAAACCCTAGCCCTAAAACAAGCATTTATAGTAACCATAATCTTTGAAGTAACTGAAGCCCTAAAATAAGCAGAAAAAGTAACCCCTTTCCTATAAGTAACAACCCTAAAACAAGCAAAAATGGTAACCCTAATGCTAGGAGTAACCCAAATGATAAAACAAGCAAAAATGGTAACCATAATCCTAGGAGAAACCCAAATCATAAAACAATGAAAAATGGTAACCCTAATCCTAGGAGTAACCCAAATCATAAAACAAGCAAAAATGGTAACCCTAATCCTAGGAGTAACCCAAATCATAAAACAAGCACAAATGGTAACCCTAATTCCTAGGAGTAACCCAAATCATAAAACAAGCAAAAACAACCCTAAAAGTAACCTTAGTACTAGCTAAAAAAAAAGTATTGCCAACGTTAACCTTAGTTTCTGACTATGAATCCCCTGAATATGCCAAACTGATCCGATAAAAGGTACGGTCCGAAAAGAAAATTTCCAAATACAGGTTATACACAAATTTCCAAATCTGAATCAAAATTCTTTGCTTTGCACATGTCTATTGTGTAGTTCGAGAGGTCAAAAATGTGCCAGCGAGTGAGACTTTCCAATGACCCCATTAATTTGAATTACAGTCATGATCACACGCAATGAAAATTTAGTGCAAGTTATTTCACAAATAAAATTATGAAAGCATTGAAAACACAAAATCTATACATTAGTATCTGGGAAAGTGGGAATAAAGCTATACTACTGAAACGCTGCTTTGTAAACATCTGAATATGTTTCTGACCTACACATCTTATTTCTCTACAGGAATATTGGATGAAACTTTCCTCCCAAGTCGTCTACTTCTTTCAAGACCTACAAGTTGGAGTTGCAGAGCATAATGCATTTAGTCAAACAATTTGCTTTGAATGTTCTCAAGGCTGCGTTATAGGGTGAAAACTCCTCTTAGGCTGGCCATCCACTGGGTCTGTAGTCGGACGACTGATTTGACCAACTACGGACAACTCTTTTGAACAATCTGGGTCGTCCACTGGAAGCAAATATGGTTGACCCAGATCGATCAAGGGGAAGACTGCTGAACGCCGTCGAACAGAAAAAAAAACAGCAACCCACAGCTGAACGCTGGCAAGCACCCGAGTTCCCTTCATGTCTTTGGCAGCGTTCGCGCTGTTTTTTTTTGTTGGTGTTTTTCAGTTCAGTGGCAAAGGGAAAAAAAAATGGCATTTGAAATAAATAAATAAATAGTAAATCCAAAATTTTGCCTAGAAAATACTCAAAAAATAAAAAGGCTTTTTGCTGCAAATGAAAAGAATAAACGGTTGAATAAAGGAGGAAATAAAACGAAAATATTATTTTACATTGAATCCTTTGGAATTCGTCGGTTGAACTGATTCACTTCTCTATGGGACAATTTCCCTGCCGCCGATCGGTGGTTTAACTATACAATTCAGCTTTTTTTCTTGCAAATTGTACCAGATCGGCCCAACTTCATCTGACAAATCCCATTCAAATGGGAAAGATCGCTAGTCTATAAGTCGTCTGAAGTCGTCCGACTGAAGTCGAAGGCAGTGGGTGAGATCTGGATTTCCATTGTTGTGAGATTGGTCGGACAATGACTGACAATCGTACAAATACGGACCCAGTGGACGGCCAGACTTAGTCACCTGGTTCCTCGTAAATTATTTCATAGTAATTGCCTCATACTGCCTTATGACCTGGTCTGTCTGTGACCTCTATGCAAAGGAATAAATTAAGACCTTTTTGACTATGTAAAGGATTTGTAATTTTTTTTAATATATGAACCGATCGTGTGACGTAGAAAGAGTTTCTGTGGAAGTAGAAGAAGCCGTATCTTGAGTACATGGAATAACAATGTGTCATTTGAATTACACTGTGTAGCTTTTTATAGAATCTATTTCCTGAATATAATGCATAGAAATAGGCAAGACAGTTCACTGGGAGAAATAGAGAAATAACAAAGGGCAAATATTATATTATATGTTCACATTTAATAAGACAAGCTAAAATAATCTATGACAGGGCTCAAAATTTCAAGTTCCAAGCTACTAACCAGACCATAAGAGTTACTCGCCACCAGTTGCTCCACCTAACTCCTACCCAGCCCTTAATTCTGCCCCTAAACACCCCCCCTTTAAATAATTTTATGAAATTACACTGTTAAAGGTTTTATTCAGAATAAAGTTACAAAAATAACATTAATACCCAGACATCAGACCCCAGATACATGCATACCCAGTCATCAGACCCCAGTGTGAGCAGAGCGAGGAGGCAGGGAAGCTCCTCTCCACCTCCCCGCCAGTGACAGAGACGAGCTTGGTCAGATTATTCAGTTGATCCCTGCCACCGTGCAGCCTGGAGAAGGGGGGTTGCACAGTGGCACTGCCGGATTACGCAGCACAAAATAATTTTCATTGTGCTTCCTGCGTGTGCATTTCCACTCGCCCTCACTTAATTTCCACTCGCCAAATGCTAGTAGGCGAGTGGAAATTTTGAGCCCTGATCTATGAGATATATTATCAGGCATTATATTACCCTTCTTTTTTCTTACTTTAGTAGAAGGCATCATTTATTTGCAAAGTATTTTACCAGGAAGGATACATTGAAATTTCTCTCCTTTTCAAGTATGTCCTGGATTCAAGAACATTGAAATTTTTTACAGTCGTTACAGAAATACAAAAGTAATAAAATGCAAGATATTAACAACAAAACCCAATATACAGATTAACACAGAAAATAAATAGTAGGAAATATATTCATTATGGTACATGTTTACAGGTGCATTCCGCATCGAGGTATATTAATAGAGAGCTCTTGAGTGACTTAAGACTGGGGGAATATACGGTTTATAAAGTCACAATGACAAAAGTCTATGTGGCAAATGTATTGTGAGTGTGATATTCCCACACATGCATTAGGGTCATCACATTCATGTTTCGAGACAGAGTTATTCCTGCTGCATCTTATCACCGTTGTCACCCATTGTTTGAGTTCAGACGCCCATGATTCCACTGTAGTTTTAATTCAAAAGCCGAGGGGCCCCATCCCTAGTGAAGCATTAATAATCATCTCTCCTAATGAAATCACCCTATGACACTTTAACAATACTTTGAATATTTCCTTATAGAAAAGAGACATTTCTGATGATCTGATCTGAATATTTCTATACAGGCAACAAAACTATAAATAGAACAATCAGGCGAGATTAATGTTTTTAGCATTATTACTTTTATATTTACTCATATACAATTTAAATGTATATTGAGGTTAAACATTACAGGTAATATATATATAAACACATGTTTAATTTTTCTATGTGTTTTTACTAACCTATAAATACAGGTTTTTATTAGTTTTATGCTCGTGGGCTAGAAAATATAAATCACGTTATTGTTGTATGCAGTGACCCTTGTAACAGTTTGCTGTTTTGGTGGGCCGTCTATAACATGACAGCAGCTAATGTCATGATGCCATCATATCACGGGTCACCCAATAAATGCCTTGAAAGCTTTCAGGGCACTAAGCCAGGGATATAATAAAAATATATTTCTGGGGCGGACTGACCCATTGGGCACTCGGGCACTGTCCGAGGGCCCACGGGTCAGTAGGGGCCCGGTTTGGGGTGACAAACTGGGCCCCTGCCGGATTCCCTCTGCCTCTGTTAGAAATTAACAGGCAGCCAGCGGCACACTGTGAAAACTCTGCGGTGGTGCCTGCGCCGCCCCGTCACGTGTCACATGAGGGGGTGGCGCCAGTGCAACGTGCCTGCTTCAGTGTTAGACTGGGATGTAGGCATGCTACAGGCGCCACCGCGGCGTTTTCAGAGAGCGCCGCTGGCTGAATGTTAATTTCTATGTACAGAAGGAAAACGGCGTGGGCTCACTGTGTCGCCCCCAAACCGGGCCCCTACCGACCCGCATCCTGACAGAGCCGGTGAGCAACGGGGGGGAAGCAATATATATCCATGTTTGAGCTACTGGGGCAATTCATTACCATGTTTGAGCTACTGGGGCTATTCATATCCATGTTTGAGCTACTGGGGGCAATTCATTACCATGTTTGAGCTGCTGGAGGCAATTCATTACCATGTTTAAGCTGCTGGAGGCCATTCATTTCCATGTTTGAGCTACTGGGGGCAATTCATATCCATGTTTGAGCTACTGGGGCAATTCATATCCATGTTTGAGCAACTGGGGGCAATTCATATCCATGTTTGAGCTACTGGGGCAATTCATATCCATGTTTGAGCTGCTGGGGGCAGTATATATCCACGTGTGAGCTGCTGGGGGCAATATATACCCACGTGTGAGCTGCTGGGGGCAATATATACCCACGTGTGAGCTGCTGGGGGCAATATATACCCATGTGTGAGCTGCTGGGGGCATGTACCCTTGTGTTGTGTTGTAGGGGATGTTTTATGGGTGTGGCCTCCTGTGGGTGCGGAACAAGGGGGGGCCCATGACCTTCTATTGCCCGGGGGCCCATTAGTTGTCAGTCCGCCCCTGTATATTTCTTACTTACCCAAATCAGTGTTGATAAGAAGTGCTTGTTCTGTAGAAATAAAGGCCTTCAAGGAAAGATGTTGGATGCACCCTTGGATGTAACCATTGATTGACATGTCCATATTGCGAAGGATTTTACATTTTCATTATAAAACACAATCACTTCCATTTGAAGTGAAAGGACTTTGCATGGTGGAATTAGAAGTATTTAAACTGATTTCTGGTAGTGTGGGCTTATATGGGTCGTTAGAAATCAACAGAGGGAAAAAATCATTTTAAAATTAAAGGAACACTCTTTGGCTCAACATACCCACACACCAGACTGAACTCCATTTATTCTCCCTGCCGGTGCACTTCAGGAACAATCAGCCAAGACCAAAGTTTCTCCAGTCAAAGGATTTTATTAATAAAAATAAAAATAAAGATAAGACTGCTCACGCTCGCCGCGTTTCGTCAAAAGACTTCATCAGTAGGGATGAGCCGAACACTCCCCGAGTTCGGTTCGGAGCCGAACCCGAACTTTCCAAATGTTCGGATCCGAACCCGAACCCGAACTCAATACAAGTCAATGGGGCTGAAAATTCGGTTTTTAGCGTGCCCTCCGAGAGGGCATATATGCTAGATATTTGCCATAAAAGGTGTATGGGGGTCCGGGTAGTGCCCTGGGGGACAGGAAACAAGGACAAAAAGTAAAAAAAAAAAACGTTTTTAAAGGGACAGTGAGTTTTCCATGAAATAAGGGTTAAAAATAAAAATGAAAAATTCCTTCAAATAACGTGCCTAGGAGGTCCCCATAACCTGCCTGTGAAGTGGCGGATTTCTAGGATGTATAGAAATATGTAAAAACAAAAAAATTATGTTTCAAATGATGGTAAATGCTTTTCCTTTAATCTATCCATAAACAACTGCTTGGGGCGGCAGTCTGTATGAAAAGAGGAGACATTTTCGGACACGCAGAAAAAGTTTACTGATTTTTTTGGCGGTGAAAAGCAGGAGAATGACTGGAGAATGGAAAATTCTAGACCAAATAGCCGATTTGGAAAGTGAGATAAATGGGAGAATTATTCTGGTTTTGCTATTTTGACCTAGAATTTTCTCTTCAGTCATTCTCCTGAGTTTCACCTTTCTCTGAATAACCCTGTCAAGGTTATTCAGAGAGCGGTGAAGAGCAGGAGAATGACTGGAGAATGGAAAATTCTAGGTCAAAATAGCCAAACCAGAAAAATTCTCCCATTTAGGCTAGGGTCAGACTAGCGAAGTTTTAACATGCGTTTAGGCGCACTTACGGGCAATGACGGGCAATGATGGCCAATATACGAAGTACGGTCACACGAAAGTCCGGCTGCGCAACACAAGTGGAAAATGAACGCATTTTTTCGAGAACGCAGAACCGCTAGTACGGACGTACAGAGTGCGCTGCGTCCACTAGCGGCGTGTGTGCGTGATTTGGAGACGTCAGACCCTGCTCATGTCTGGCCAACATAACGTCCAGACACTCAAAGTTTCCTGGTTTGGATCCGTATAAAATCACGCACAAAAATGTGCATCGTATGACCGTTTTTGCACATCCCGTAAAAAAATACGGCAATGCGTTCGGACGCACTTTTTGACGGTCGCTGCGAAAAATGCGTTAGTCTGACCCTAGCCTTATCTCACTTTCCAAATCGGCTATTTGGTCCAGATTGTTCCCTTTTCCTGCCATTCTCCTTGTTTTCACCTTTCTCTGAACAACCCTGAGAGAGCGGTGAAAGCCAGGAGAACTGGCAAGAGAAGAGAACAATCTAGACCAAATAGCCGATTTGGAAAGTGAGATAAATGGGAGAATTTTTCTGATTTGGCTATTTTGACCTAGAATTTTCACTTCTCCAGTTATTCTCCTGCTTTTCACCGCTCTCTGAATAACCCTGTGAATGTTTAATCCCGAGGTGAAAAATAACATTGCTTTAGATGTTATTTTGAATTATTTTCAAACACCAGTTAAATGCAGCATATTAGGAAGTTTTAGGAGGGAAATTAATTCTCAAATCTCAATCAGAAGCAGACACCACCCCACCCCCTTCAATGTATCAAATTGATTACCAGACTAAAAACACCTGGTGTTATGCCCGTTTGTGAACAGAGGTCATTTAGAGTTGATAATCTTTCCACGTACACATTAGTTTTTAATTCAATATCTAATAAACCGTTGCTTATAATATTCTGCAGTAAAGACTCTCTTTATTTCTAGATTTTTTAGTATTTTTTTAAGCATTTTCTATAATTTTTTCAAAATTTCTTTTTTTTTTTCGAACTTGAACCGGACACACCCAAAAAGTTCGAAGTTCGCGAACTTTCGAACTGCCAAAGTTCGGGCTGAACTCCGAACCCGAACAGCTCATCCCTATTCATCAGGAGCAATATGTGCAGTCATAAGTACATGGTTAAAAAATATAAGTGTATTACGTAACCTGATAGACCATAAAGTGATGGAGGATACTTGCAGAATACCTCTTGTCTTGCAGTTCATGATGATTTAGCTCACTTCTGTTTTTTCTCATTTTTATTTGGTGTACTGGAGAAACAGACGAAGAGACAAACCAGTTAATACTACCTTCATCTATCTATAGTTATTTATGTGAGTTCTGTAGATGAATTCTCTTTTAACCCCTTCACTACCAAGAATGAGTATACTCAATCTGTAAACCGCCTGCCGGTGCCCCAATATTGAATATATTCAATGTGAGCTAATCCTGGTGCACTGCACAGGAATGTCTTTTATTGCAAACAAAATTCATTTGTAAACTGGTCCAGAACATGCTCCTGAAATTTCAACCCAGACGTAACAGCCGGTGTGTTGAAATTATGTGAAGAGCTTTGAGATTTTTTTTTTCCTTCACACGGAAACACGAAGCCCAAGCTTTAATGTAAATGTATTAGCACTTTTTGGCCAGCAGAGGGAGCCCTCTGACGGTGAAATTAGACTTAACTGCAGTGGGACACCTCCGTATATATATATATATATATAACAAACCAAGAAGAGAGCACTCCAAACAACATGCACAAACAGTACAGAAGAAACCACAACAGCAGCTAAATTCATTTAAAAACAGGAGATTTAACCAGGTTTAACCCTTTAAATGCCTACAAACAATTCTTATTCCCTTCAAATGCACTATAGATCTTAACCCTTTGATGTTGAGCTGTGTTGAAAATGGTGGAAGTTTAGTTAGCAATGGATGGCCATGGATTGCGTAATGTAAGATGTATTAGCACTTTTTGGCCAGCAGAGGGAGCCCTCTGACGGTGAAATTAGACTTAACTGCAGTGGGACACCTCCGTATATATATATATATATATATATATATATATCACTGTGTGGGTAGCGGAACATGACTTTCCATTAATCCACTGGGTCCTGCCAGGTGTCTCATGGAAAAATCACTTGTTATTGAAGGAGTTAAATTACTTTCCTGGCTCAAGAGTGAGGAAACAAATGAAAACTGCTGCAATGCAGACCCGAGTGGCAGCAAAAGCCTTTAACGAGTCACTGCCATTAGTGCACTTTGGAAACAATTACAACACCTAAGTACCGTTGTAGAGAGAAGCAGCACTTCATTACATAACAATGGAACAATCTGTATTCTCGTTTACTTGCACTGATACATTATGTATTCAAATGGGCTCCCCTTGCCTTGTACTCCAGAGAGAGTGGATGCGTGCACTAAGGATGCTTTGCAGCTGAAGGCATAAACTCTGGTTGCAGAAAATATTACAAAGTTCTTCGGAAAAATCGTTAAATCAGTCAGTTTATTTTTCATGAAAGGAGAAGATCGGGAACCTTGGTTTTTTTTTTTTCTACACCAGAGATCCAGGTGATTTATATGGTTTAATTTCCATTACAGCTGTCAGTGTGAGCAAACAGGTAAAACCTTTCAATCTGATTAACTTCTTACTGCAAATTGTCAACTCAGCTGTTTAAATCACGATACAGTGGACCTGTAGCAAGCAGACTGTATACTCAGGGAATTATTCACTAACCACTGTTCTTTCAAAGCAGTTTGTAATGTGTGTTTGCAAACCTTTTGTTTGTTTGAAACGAAAACGTAACAGTATATAACGGAATTGATTTGTTATACTGTTTCACAAGAGAACCATTGATTGAATGATTCCGCTATGCACACTGCAGCGATACGTTAATTTAACCCTAGCTTGCCTTTTAACCCTCATGTTTAACCCTAATCTAACAGTAATTGAGCAGGATTTAATTTATTGGCTTTTTTTTTAGTGATCCTAAAATTCTAATCAACCCCAAAGTTACAATCGAAATTATGAAAACGAATCAGTTTTGTTTTACGGTTTCACAAAGCACCCCGTCCCTGTCAATTGGCTGTGGTGCTGAATCTGTTGTATTCAGCACCACAGGCCAATAGACGGCTCAATATTTAACCATAGCTTGCCTTTTAACCCTCATGTTTAACCCTAATCTAACAGTAATTGAACAGGATTTGATCTATTGGTATTTTTGTAGCGAACCTAAAATTAGAATTGAATCAAAATTACAACTCGAAACAGTATTCAAACTAATTCTGTTTCGGACAAAATTATTTTGAAACGAGACTAAACAAATTTATCAGCTGTGCACACCTCTAAGGTGTGTGTGTGTGTATATATATATATATATATATATATGTTTTTGGATATACAGGTGCTCACATATTTTGTGCAGTTTTTATAAAATTATAAATAAGATTTTAAAGTATAGCGCTTGGAATTCAGTGTTTTGTGTTAAATGGTCTCAGAAGCACCCCTATGATAAGGCACCCTCAGGTTGAGAGTAGCCATTTGTGTGTGTGTGCGTTAAGTGTAACAAACAGCTAAGTAGGCTTGTGCACCGATTTTTTATTCGGTTCGATTCGGTTCGATTTGTTCGGATGTTTAAACTTTTCGATTCGGCTAGTTTCGACCGATTTCTGTTTCGATTCGGTTCGGTTCGTTTTTCGTGTACATTTTTTTTTTGGAATATCGACCATTTTTCGTATTTTTGTGTCACTTTGCATCGACTTTTCGGAAATTTCGGAAATTTTCGTTTTTTCGGAACTTCTGTTCTCCTCGTTTCAAAGTGTCTACGATAATTCTGGCGATTCTATCGTGTTTTTTTTATTAAATAAAGATCCTTTTTTTCTTATGAATAATTGAATATACATTTCACAACTTCATTTAATCATATTAAAATGGTATGAAAGCCAAGGAACAAAAAAAATTAACAAAACGATTTAAAAAACGCTAAACTGACCCGAATGCCACAAGAAACAAGTGATACGCATTTACAAATACAAAATTTACAGAATCAGCGATATAACCGAATATACGATTTCCAGAATTACCGAAATGGAACCGAAATCATGAATAGAGCAAAAATAAATTTCGATTTGACACATTTCAAGTCCATTCGAAAAATCCGAAAATTTTTCGTTTCGGCTCGGAAAACTTTTCGGATCTATCGGTTTTCGGGTCCGATCCGATTCGGAAATTCGGCCGAATCTGAAGACACAAATCGGGAAATTTCGTGAAAATTCCGAAATTCCGAAACGCACATCCCTACAGCTAAGATACTGCTCGCTTTTTCTTAGGATGTGGAAGCAAACGCTTTTCTTACCCTCTGGGAAATTTTTCATGTGTCCATGTGAATTCCTTTCTACAGGTATAGTAAAGGCATGAAATGTTTGCTTTTGCAATGTAGAGTCTCTATGAGCAGGACACCAAACAGTAAGCCATAGACGCTAAATCTAAGTGTACGGACACATTCTCCTATTATCCATTATACCCCCGGTTTGGAAGAACCAGGTATGAGAATGTATTGGAGAAAAAATAGCATGTTCATTTTTCCTGGAGACATACTGTATATATCCAAACCTTGTGATCAATAAATCTGATAATTGAATGACCAGCGAGAAGGTGTCCTAGATGGGACTTGACCTGTGCCACATGATCACATATAAAAAGGGACGGATTTACTCCTTATGTTTACAAACAATGGTTGTTACCTTGCAATCTATGGGCCCTATTACACCACCATTACACTATTATACCACCTGCGTGAGCACTACTGTTAGCTGCGGTGTTTAGGGTATTTTACAATCCAAACGCAAACGGGTTAAAAAACCCGTTTGTGTTTGGGACCTTGCACTTCTTAGCGCGAGGTCACTGCACTTTGCACTCCCTATACTTAACATGGGGAGCGCAAAGTGTTAATCAGCGCTGGATTACAATGTCCCAGCGCTGATTAACACCTGGCTCTGGTCAACGAAAAGTTAACCAGAGCCAGGACCTGGTGTTAACGGATTCCGCTTCTGCAGAATCCATTAACACTAGCTTAAAAAAGTAAAAAAAAAATCCTATACTCACCCTCTGTCCCGCAGCGAGGACCGCGGCTCCGGTCGCATCCTCCGGCCGGCGGGAGCAGGGAAAGACGGGGGGAAAAAGTCCCCCCTGTCTCTCCCTGCGTATCACTACGCCGACTGGCCGGATCTCGCGATCAGCAGAGAGACACTCAGTGGAGTCCTATGGACTCCAGCGAGTGGATGCTCGCGGCTGCGCTCAGCGTTGCCGCGAGCATCCTATGTTTTAACTGCCGAAAAAATGCAGGCAGCATTTTTTGCTCCTGCATTGTAATCTGGCGGTAAACGCGGGCGCAAGGGGGAAAACTGCGGGTGCAGTTTTTCCTCCCTTGTGCCGGCGTTTTAACTCACAGATTGTAATATAGCCCTATGTGTATAATTGCTGTTGTGCTTAGAGTAAGGTCATAAGATGATATAACGTAACTGTGGCTTTAATTCAGGGTCTTTCTTGATTGGTTGTTATTCACTATTTATAAGTATACTGCACTGTGTGGTGTTTGGGTTCGGCTGAAACGTTGCGCTGCCACCAATGTTCATCCAAAATAAAGCTGTGCTTGTACCGCTGATGGTGTGTCCAGATTCCCTTTACTTTGAACCATGACATCACAAAAACACTAGAATATGCCACAATTCATAGATCAGGGGTAGCAATATCTGACTTTTAGGGGGACTGGCGTTTAAGGTTATCAGTCATAGGTTTAGAAGACTTAAAGGGTAGTTAAGGTTTAGGAACTACTAAAATTATTCAGACTTGACCAAGTCATATGGTCAAGGGGACAATTTACCGAAACGACCTGTAAGTAAACCAGTCCAGGGACATTGTTTTGAGTAAGCAAGAACTTTCTGCAGATAACAGAACCTTTAAGCAGAGACCAATACCATAGACACAGGTCCAAATTTGCCATCTGGCACAACGGGCAAATGCTCCGTGCCACCGACCAAGCACTTTACTTTACCCTCACTGGAGTTGTTGTGACGTTGGCTGTGAGCTTACTCTTTTAATGGCTATTAATAGAAACCAAAGCCTCTAATTGTGTTTTGTTTCACACGGTATAATGGGAATAAGCGCAGGTGACATTTTTCTCTTTGTTATGTTTTGTGCATGTTGCTGAGCTGGATACATTTGGTGGTTGCAGCCGCCCCATTGGAGAATAGGTGCGACCCCACCCCTCCTGTACTATGTGTGTTTTATTGTACCTCCAGCCAGGTCATCATTGCAGCATGTTCAGCTCTGTGTCTTTGTTTTTTGATCCCAAGGCAGATTTGTTTCTGGGTGAGCTTAAAAAAGGCCCAGCAGTCTACCTCATGACCGACAAGCATCATGAGCAAGTTATGGTTCGCTATAGAGCAGCCTGTGGCTTCATTTTTGGATAGAACTCATCCTCACTAGAGGTGCCTTGACGTTTGTCGGGTGAGCTTACTCTTTTAATGGCCATTAATAGAAACCAAAGCCTCTAATTGTGTTTTGTTTCACACGGTATAATGTGAATAAGCGCAGGTTACATTTTTCTCTTTGTTATGTTTTAAGCACTTTACTGGGCCCATTATCTGCCCCTGCGTGGATTTGAGATGACAATGTTACAGAACAGATCAATGGGAAAATCTTTTAATTTCCTTGTTTAATCCATCAGTGACTGCGAGTTCACAAAGTCAGGGCTCTGGATCAGCGCCGTAAAGCAAGGTCGTGTATGTTCCTTTACTCTATGCAAAGAGTTCTCAAATGTTTTGACATTGTGAGCTCATCTGAGAAGGAACCTCTACGCATCTTGCTTCTGTCATTTGAATTGTTTGTAATTTCAGACCTTTTATTTCCTGACTTTCTATCTCAAGGCCCTGTAGAAATCCATGTCGTTGTATAACCAATGCTGACAGTACTGTTCGTCTCGGACTCCGTTACACTGTGCAGAGCTGCAGAGCCTGTCAAAACTACCTTCTAAATGAATAATCACAGAAATAAAAAGTATCTAAGGATAAACCTTTTAACAATCTTCACTGCGTACAGCAAGTTACAATTCTACGATTTCTAAGTTTGCTGTTTGGGAGAGGTCTAAGTGCCTTCTCGTTTCCTCTATAAGCCTTATCTCTGACATCCAGCCTTCCATACTACACTATTGTTTTCCGTTTCGTTTCACAGCTCACGGTATGGTTTTTAAGGTCAGTCCCCTTTCTTGAAAAAACGCCTTTATAAGCGAATTCTTACTCTTATTCTACATTGCACTCATTAGCGTCATTTTTATTCCTCGTACATTATATTTCCATTTCTTCGCTGAAATGCTTTTTTAAGATTTTTTTTAATTCCTACAGGGGTCATTCAGACAGAGCCGATCTTGCACCGAACAGTGAATTTCCCCATACGGTGCAATTTCGTGGCCATTCGGCTATTCATAAAGCAGGCAGTTCACCAAAATTTTGGCGAATTGCCAGCGAAATACGGCGCTTGTTCGACAGCAGGGAAATCCCCATAGAGAAGCAATGGTTAATCTATTCCCAGAACACCGAACAGCAGTGAAATGTCACTGAAATGCCCTGATGTTCGGTGGTTTCATTCGGCAGGTTTAATCAGGCAAATCCCATAGGTTTCAATGTTAAAAATATTCCCGTCTTTATCGACTATCTATTATCGTTTATTCTTTTAATCTGCAGCAAAAAGTCTCTTCAGTTCTTTAGGCATTTTTTAGGCAAAATTTTCTTACCGATTTTTGTTTAACGGCGCTTTTGGTTTTTCTGTAACAGACCTTTTTATTATTATTCATAGGGCCTTATATTTAATTGTTTTCTTTGCAAACAGTGTTTCAAATTTGAAACTTTCAATCGTTTTTTTTTTTTTAACCGTTTGTCGGCTTTTTCCGGCGGCTGGTCGGCGCTGTTTTCAGCAGATCGTCAGCTTTTTTCAGATGCGTGAGGTGTGTTTTTTTGGCGGTTATGCAGAGGTTTTTCCGTTCGATGCGGCAGATTTTCAGATGCGGTCAGAGGATTTTCCGTGCACTTCGGGGACCCTGCAAAGTGCAGAGAACAAGAAAGCACTGATATGTCGGTGTCATTTCGGTGCTCTCTGAATAACCCTGTATTTCTCGTCACCTGTTTTGTTTTTTATTATTTATCTGTAACTTTGTCTCCATTCCATTTCAGGGTTTGCTGCACACCGACATGATAATGCACTGGTTTCTCGGATTTTCTCATTCTCCCCCTTTGACACATTCTTTACACCCCTCCCCTCTTTTTATCACCCACATTCTAAATATGCTCAAAGTTTTCCTTCCCACACTGAATTTTGAGCGCATTTTCTATTATGGGAGCGACCTCCCCCCATTGCTTCTCAAAGATGATCTCATGACTCTTTCCTTCTCGCACACAATCTAGAAAAGCTAAAAGCCTGAACGAGACAAATGTGATTCGTATCGTTCTCTAGACTTTTTAATACAATGCATTTTTATTTCCCTCCCCCCAAATAATCCGGCAAATAAATTTTTATTCCGAGCGACATGAGTGATTAAGGCTGTTGCCCACGGTTACATGAACAATGACCTCTGGAATTTCAAGACCAAGAATATGTTTCCAAAAAAAACCCCCCGCAACTGTGCAAATGGCTAATCCAACTGACCTTCCAAAGGCGGAAGCCGGACCAAATCGTGTGCACAGGGGAGAGTTGACACGGTGGACAGAGAGGAAAATGCATTCTGGGCCACTAGCATAAAAGATTGGTGAGCCAAAGCCTTCCAGCACCATTCACTTGCTGAATAAAGGTAGTGTGAGCGGCGTTGGGCCGTCTATACACACATCAATGCAAAGGGGGGCTTCTGTTGGGTTAGTTTGCTCATTTATAGGGCCTGTATAGAGTTAGAAGTGCTATATTAGGCTCAGTTAATGCCCATCTTCAGCAAGTTAGTCCTTATCCAAAAAGTAGAGTCTGCAAACTTCTTCCTCCTGACCTAAGCACACATTTGCACTGACTCCTGTACATGTCTCGCTTGACGGTTTAATGTCAACAAGATGAAAAAGTGTGCTTCCTGAGGCTCCAGGAAAGTAACTTTTATCCTGTACGTCTGCTTTGATCACAAAAAGCTATTTCACGGAAATACTGAGAATAATAATCAAATGTTAATTCACGATCTGTGAACAAATTAAGGAAAATAAAGATTTTATGTGACGAAGGGTAAGATTTCAGAGCCTGAGAATAGGAGAATCTCTATATATAAATGCATTTGTAATGCGTCCGTCTTTGGCTGCGCGCGCACCCATCACAGCTGCTCACTCAGCCCTCCCTCTCGGCAGTTAAGCAAACTCCTCCCGCCGACGAGTGGAAACCTAAAAGTCATAGACGGACGAGAACAAGGCTGCTTATTACCAGAAAGTGATGCACGCTTTACAAAAAATGTGGTGTACAAAGAAATATATTCAAAGTAGGCAGAAAAAGAAGACCTTGATGAAAAAAAACAAAAAACATGGAGGTCCACATTGCCTGCCCTGTGTGTATTTTTATTACCCGCAAACCACACTCTACAACAATAGACTGCCCTCCGGGCAGACTTAACACCTGGTATATGATTGTTGTTGTTAGTTGCGACGTCGTGTATGACCCATCACGACCCCACGGACAACGTTCCTTCAGGCCTTCCTGTCCTCTACCATCTTCAGGAGTCCATTTAAGCTCACGCTACTGCATCGGTGACGCCATCCAGCCACCTCATTCTCTATCGTCCCCTTCTTCTATTGCCCTCAATTTTCTCCAGTGAGTCCTTCCTTCTCATTAGGTGACCAAAATATATGACTTTCATCTTCAGGATCCGGCCTTCTAAGGAGCAGTCAGGGTTGATCTCCTCTAGGACTGACTGGTTTGATCGCCTTGCAGTCCAAGGGACTCGCAGGATTCTTCTCCAGCTAGTAGAGGATAAAAACATTTAAGTGCTTGCACTAACAGATAATCTCTTCCCCTTAGCTAACATTTCGAATGAATTCTATGGTCTTCTGCATAAGTGCAGAATATGAAAAAAGGAGATGGCCATCTGCAGGCATCCTATGTAATCATTAGAAATAACAAACAATGACGAATTCATGCTTAAATAACCACAGACACATTGTTCTATGTGAAAAGAGCTCAGCGTGCCTCAGTCACACTAAGACAGCTATTTGTGAAGCCATCACATGGGTTTCCCCATACTGCTCCCACACTTCACACCCATTGGATAAATCAATGCATCCCTCCTTGTGTGTAATAAAGATAATATAAAATGTTCAGATCTCCAGTTTACGGAGTGATCATAATGAGATTGTTAACAAGTCACCTTCCAAAAAATACCAACGGAATATTAAAATAATATCTGTGTCATAATGCCTGTTTATGGAAATTACAGTAACACTTTGTATCTGTACTGTACAGGGATTTTCAGTCATTATAACCCCCTAAATCTTATCCCTGTAGAGCAGTGCGTGACCCCAGAGCTCTCCCTGTATTCTGCCCTGTCTGCTGTAATACAGCAGAAACGTCCTCTCTCCCACTGGTCTTTGTGTGTGTAACGTGCATGTATATTTGTTATTCTGTCTCTTCCATTATACAGCGCTACAGAACTTGTTGTCACTTTTCTAAATAAGTACCGGCTGGGGGGAGTAGAGGTAACATTACTGCTCTATGACTGTGGAGACACAGGTTCGATCCCGGCAAGAGCACCTCTCCAGTAAGTGTCCTTGGGCAAGACACCTAACGGTACACCCAGGACATACTTGAAAATGAGAGAAATCTCAATGTATCCTTCCTGGTAAAATACTTTCTCAACAAAAGAAAAAAAACTTGTAACTGTTGAAAATTTGGTTATATTGTGGATCGAGTCCTCCTTGCAGCTTCTTTACAGTAATAGATCGACAGGAGTGAGATGTCACAGTATACGACAACTTTTCTTTTTCACCGTTTTTCTCTATTTTTGGTAGCAAAAGTGTTAAAATACACTATTTCTATGACAGTGTTGTGCGCACAAACATAGAAAAATGTTGGCAGATAAGAACCTTTCGGCCCATCTAGTCTGCCCAATTACATGGATACTTTACCTGGATTTATCTTTTGTTTAGGATAGCCTTATGCCTATCCCATGCTTGCTTAAATTCAATTACTGTTTTGGCTTCTACCACTTCTACTGGAAGACTGTTCCATGTATCCACCACCCTCTCAGTAAAATAATGCTTCCTGATGTTACTTTTAAACCTTTGCCCCTCTAATCTAAGACTATGTCCTCTTGTTTTGCTACTTTGTTTCCGTTTAAATATACTCCCTTCCTCTACCTTGTGGATTCCCTTTACGTATTTAAATGTTTCTATCATATCTCCTCTGTCTCGTCTTTTTTCCAAGCTGTACATGTTAAGATCATTAAGCCTTTCCTGGTAACTTTTCTCCTTCAAGCCGTACACCATTTTAGTAGCCCTTCTCTGAACTCTCTCTAAGATGTCTATATCCTTCTGGAGATACAGTCTCCAGTACTGCACACAGTACTCCAAGTGAGGTCTCACCAGTGCTCTGTACAGCACTGCTTTTCCTACTGCTAATACTTCTCCCTACATAACCAAGCATTCTGCCAGCATTTCCTGCTGCTCTGTTACATTGATTACTTACCCTTAGATCCTCTGCAATAATAACCCCTAAATCCCTTTCCTCAGATGTTGAGGTTAGGACTGTATCAAATATTCTATATTCAGCCCTTGTGTTTTTACGTCCCAGGTGCATTATCTTGCACTTATCCACATTAAAACTCAATAGCCACAGCTCCGACCATTTTTTTAGTTTACCTAAATCATTTGTCATTTGGCTGATCCCTCCAGGAACGTCAACCCTGTTGCAAATCTTTGTGTCATCAGCAAAAAGACATACTTTTCCATTAATACCTTCTGCAATATCACTAATAAAAATATTAAAGAGAATGGGTCCAAGTACTGACCCCTGAGGTACCCCACTGGTAACAAGACCTTGCGCCGAATAAACTCCATTTACCACAACCCTCTGTTGCCTGTCACTCAGCCACTGCCTAATCCATTCAACAATATTGGAATCCAAGCTCAAAGATTGCAATTTATTGATAAGTCTTCGATGCGGAACAGTATCAAAAGCCTTACTGAAATCTAAATAAGCAATGTCTACTGCACCACCTGTGTCTATTATTTTTGTTACCCAATCAAAAAAATCAATAAGATTAGTTTGGCATGATCTCCCTGAGGTAAACCCATGTTGTTTCTGATCCTGTAATCTATGTGTTTTTAGATGCTCAACAATCCTTTCCTTTAACATGGTTTCCATTAATTTCCCCACTACTGACGTAAAACTAACTGGCCTATAGTTCCCCGATTCCTCCCTACTACCCTTCTTGTAAATGGGCACAACATTTGCTAATTTCCAGTCTTCTGGGACGACTCCCATTAGCAAGGATTGGTTAAATAAATCCGTTAACGGTTTTGCTATTACATCACTGAGCTCTTTTAATAATTTAGGGTGGATCCCATCAGGCCCCATTGACTTATTTGTCTTTACTTTAGACAGCTGCTGTAGGAAATCCTCCTCCTCTGTAAACTCATATGTAAATGTCTCGTTAGTGTTTCCTCCCAACTGAGGTCCCTTTCCTTCCTTTTCTTCTGCAAAGACTGAACAAAAATATTCATTGAGGCAGTCAGCGAGACTTTTATCCTCTTCTACATACCTTCCTTCCTTTGTTTTTAATCTAACTAATCCTTGTTTTACTTTTCTTTTCTTGTTTATGTATCTAAAAAATGTTTTGTCCCCCTTTTTTACTGACTGAGCTATTTTCTCTTCTGCGTGTGCTTTGGAAGCTCTTATAAATTGCTTTGCCTCTTTCTGCCTAATCTTATAGGTTTGCCTATCTTCTTCACTCTGATTTTTTTTTATAATTATTGAATGCTGTCTTTTTGTTCTCCACTATATTTGCCACTTCTGCAGAGTACCACAGTGGTTTCTTCCCTTTTTTGTTTTTGCTAACAAGCCGAATGCAATTGCCTGTGGCCTTCAATAATGCCTCCTTTAAATAATCCCATTTCTCCTGGACTCCCTTTAAACAAAGATATTTTCGTCTGTGGAATTTACGAGACTAGAAAGAAGTACAGAAGAAGAAAAAAGAATTAAACAAATTGTGTCTTGTTGAGCGCGCCAGATGAGATATTGCAGATGCATGCAGCTGGCTGCCATCATCAGGCTAAAAATACACAAGATTAAAGAGACAAAGGCCCTAGTAATTTACAGGGTGTGATCGCCGTTTTGATGAAGTTTTTGTGGGAAACCCTCAAACAAAGCGAGAGATGCTGAATTAAAAACCATGAACTAAAAACAGTACATTGATTGGCTTATCCTAGTGGGTTTTCATCTTCACCCATATTCATTCCGCGTGTTAAGGGAAGCTTTCTCCTAGTTTACATTCATTATTTATTACCTTTAGCGAGTTAATGCTGTTTAAAAGAAGAGCCTGTGGACTTCTCCATCCTCTCCTAAAGTATGCGCATTGCCTACCCGCTGACTTCCAAACACGACTGTTTTTATTGCAGTGCACTTCTATGTGACTGTCACGGATCCCACATTGGTCTATGATACTGGTCCCTGTATACAGTATACTATCTACCCCTCCTATCCTTGGAGGGTCGGTACAGCTATCTTCAGGGAACCAAGTGACACGCAACCAGCAAGGGTTAAATGATACCGGAATATTACAACGGATTTGGTTGATGGAACAGGGATCTTAGTACCAGTCAGACGTGTGTCAATATTGATACACCGAGCAGGATCACTAGTATTTGCCTAGTCATTACACAGAGCAGAGTTGTCAAAGAATGCCAGGTCGGTACACAGAGCAGGGTTGTCAGTCAATGCCAGGTCGTTACACAGAGCAGGGTTGTCAGAGAATGCCAGGTTGGTACACAGAGCAGGGTTGTCAGTCAATGCCAGGACGGTACACAGATCAGGGTTGTCAGTCAATGCCAGGACAGTACACAGAGCAGGGTTGTCAGTCAATGCCAGGTCGGTACACAGAGCAGGGTTGTCAGTCAATGCCAGGTCAGTACACAGACCAGGGTTGTCAGTAAATGTCAGGTTGGTACTGTTACGACTTCGGCACCCGCGGCGCTTCCTGGGGGGTCAGGGAGCGTAAGCATCCAGGACCCTGGAGCCCTCGCTGGGCATAGGTGTGACGAGAGGCACCGCAGGACAACCACGGGGTGCAGTGATGGCGAACCACGGCAACCCAGATGTTTTGGAACTACAGGTTCCATGATGGCTAGCCAGCCTTATGCCTGTAAAAGCACCACGGGATATGTAGTTTCAAAACATCTGGCGTGCCGAGGTTCGCCATCACTAATCTAGAGTTTAGAACTTTTCATCTCAGCAATATTTCTGTGAAGGATAAACAAGTACATGAAAATTAAAAGTAACATTCATTTAAACTCTTAAAACAATCTTTATTCAAAACTGCCGGTTTGCCCTATATGTAATTAACTGTAAATCCCATGTTTAAAATAAATGAGAATATTTTTTACAAAAAAGGGGAGTTTAGGGATTATTGTTAGTAAGGAGGGATATAGTTAGACATATAATATTTTGGAGCCATAAAAACCAGTCCTATGCATTATTCCCCTTTGCAACGGGAAGTGTCACTTTTCATCCCCACTTAGGCTAGGGTCAGACTAACGCATTTTTTGCGTTGTCCGTGAAAAAGTGCGTTTGAACGAATGGACGCATTTTTCACGGAATACGCGATAGCGGTCATACGATGCGCATTTTCGTCCGTGATTTTGTACGGATCATCAATAAAACCATTTTTGTGTCTGGATGTGATGTTGGCCGGACATTAGCAGCGTCTGACGTCTCCTAATCACGCACACACGCCGCTAGCGGACGCAGCGCACTCTGTACGTCAGTACTAGCGGTTTCACGTTCTCGAAAAAATGCATTCGTTTGCCACTTGCGTTGCGCAGCCGCACTTTTTTGTGGCCGTTCTTCGTATGCTGCCCGGCATTGGACGTCATTTGCTGCTAGCACGGCCGTGATTTAGTGCTGCTAAACGCACGTTGATACTGCGTTAGTCTGACCCTAGCCTAAATGCATAAAACATTCCAAAAAATTGTCATCTGTGCTTTCAATCCCATATATACCTACGCTAAATAAAACCAAAGGTTTTGGATTACTTACAGGGTTATTCAGAGAAAGGTGAAACTCTGGAGAACTTTTGGAGAAGTGTAAAGTCTAGCAGGGTTATTCAGAGAGCGTGAAAAGCAGGAGAATGGCTGGAGAATGAAAAATTCTAGGTCAAAATAGCCAAACCAGAAAAATTCTTCCTTTCATCTCACTTTCCGAATCGGCTATTTTGACCTAGAATTTTTCATTCTCCAGTCATTCTCCTACTTTTCACGCTCTCTGAATAACCCTGTGGGTCTAAGTCTAATCTATTCAGAGACACCGAACAGCAGAGAAAAGTTGCCGAAATGCCTTGCTGTTCGGTGGTTTCATTCGGCAGGTTTATTCAGGCGAATCCCATAGGCTTCAATGTTAAAAATATTCCCGTTTTGGGGGGCGTGTCCGGCGGCTAACCAAGATGGCCGCGTGATCCCGGAGCTCCGCAATCATCCCAGCTACCATTAGCGACCCTGCAACTCAGCCCGATCGATCCTCGCTCTGAGTGCTCCCCACGGGCCCCGGACTGCACCAGGAACCTGGAGATGCCCCCAAAAATAAAAAAATCCCAACCTCCGGGACGCCTCCACTCTTTATTTGGTGATCGCACGCCAGGCCCGGAACTCGCCGCCTCACCCAAGATGGCGGCCGCCACCCCGCGCTCTCCTGATAACGGCCCGGCTACGAGAGGGGACATAGAGAGATTACTCTCCACGTTTCGCACTGACATCAAGGGGGACATACAGGAAGGCCTGGGGGCGGTGAGGGCCGAGATCGATGCGGTGGGGGCACGAACGGACGCTCTAGAAAGGGCAAACGACACCTCAGTTAAAGTTTATAATGACATGGCTCAACATTTGGAGGCCCTTACTGAGGAAGTGCACCAACTACAGAGAGCACAAGAAGATCAAGATAACAGGTCCCGGCGGAACAACGTGCGCCTCAGAGGGGTCCCAGAAGATGTTACAGACCTACAGGACTTTATGCACAGGTACCTGCTCAGTCTCTTGCCTGATACCCCCCCAGAACACTGTTTATTCGACAGGGTACACAGAGCCTTAAGACCCCGACCGCACCCTGGAGAATGCCCTAGAGATATTATCACTAGATTTCATTATTACGGGATAAAAGACGCGGTGGTCACAGCCGTTAGAACACAAACTCCGTCCATTGACAACGTTATGCCGAAACTGTTTATTGATCTTTCTCCAACTACTTTACAAAATCGTCGCTCCTTTAAACCTATCACGGACCAACTGATTGCGCATAACATCAGATATCGATGGGGGTTCCCGTTTAAACTTGTGGTATCCCATCACGGATCTACGCATGTTCTGGAAGACCTGCAGAGGGCTGACCGCTTTCTTCATGCTCTGGGCCTGGCAGACACGCGAGCCTCCCTGCCACGAGAGAGGCCCTTCACACCGCAGAGGATGGAGACTGAATGGTCTCAGGCCCCACTAAACGATCGCCGGCCGCGACCCTCGCCGCCTCCTCCACCATGACTGATGTCTCCTCACTCTGCCACATGAGGCCTACACGAGGTTGCAGGGACTTTTACGTTATTGTAGTACATTAGGATACGGAACTTATCTAAGTTTTTACACTACAACCTCATTGGGATGATGAGCCTCCGATTGGATCCAAACGAGATCAGAATTTTGATTTAGGCGACGCCACTTGGTGGATGTCGCTGACCACCCCTCCGCCCAGGGCTCTGGGCGCCCTTCTAGGTATTCCCCCTGAAGTGGATCATTACGGGGATTGGACGAAACCCGAGACTGTTTCCCTAATGGATGGGATCTTCGTTGGATTGCTTTTTTTTGCAATTCGAGTTAACATGTGTGTGTATTCCTTTTTTCTGCGATTTATTTTTTCCTTTTTCCTTTTTTTCTTTTTCTCTCTTTTTGCAAACATTTTTACTTTTTGGTTTTCTTTTTCCCATTTTTTCTTTTTCTTCCTTTTCTTTTCCGATCAAGGTCTCGAAAGGTCAGGTAAACTGTGGTCATATGTTGATGTATGTGAATTGGTATACCGCTCGGGTGTTCTAGGTTTTCTACTGCCATTTTCTCCTGCCTTCACTCTTCTGCCCTATTTAGGCGCGACTGAGACTGTTAGCTTCCAGCTGCTTCCCCTATATTTTTCCCTGCAATGCCACTACATGTAATCTCGCATAACGTAAAAGGGTTTAATAATCCAATGAAACGACGTAAGGCGATGCGATCCTACGTTTCTCTGGGAGCGGACATTCTCCTCCTCCAGGAAACGCATTTCGCTCAGGGTAAATCCCCTAGATTTTTTGATAAACGATTCCCGCTGCATTACCATGCCTGTGCAAATACGAAACACCGGGGAACCTCCATTTTTTTCCGCTCCCACATTAATTTTGTACTTCGTAGAAAAGTGTCAGATAAGGAGGGAAGGTTTCTGTTTCTTCAGGGCACTATTGACAATAGACCGATAACACTGCTCAATGTCTACGCTCCTAACTCCAGGGAACCTGCCTTTTATGACCGGCTCCTGACTCTGTTAGAACCCTTCCCTGGGGGGGGAGGTGATCATCGGGGGCGACTTTAACTCCATCCTTGACCGGGTTTTAGATAGATCTACCACCCCTACTCAGTCTGAGTCTCATCCTAACCGCCCACTCCTTAAAGATTTCTTGCTACATACCCAAATAGTAGACGCATGGCGCCTCCTTCACCCCACGACAAGAGACTACACATTTTACTCCCACCCGAACACAACATACATGAGAATTGATTTTGTCTTTGTCCCCCAACGGGCGGTGAGAGATGTGCTATCTGCTAAGATCCATGAGATAACATGGTCAGATCACACCCCTCTCAGTGTGGTCTTGGCAGATGGCTCCAGGGGTTCCCCCCGCCCTCCCTGGCGCCTTCCAGACGCCCTGTTGTTGAGACCGGAAGTCGCTACGGAATTGGACCTAGCGTTAGCGAACTTCGTTCTGGATAACAACCCCGCACACTATCACCCAGATCTGTTGTGGACCACCCATAAGGCGGTCTTAAGGGGCCGACTAATAGGTCTACAAGCGGCCCACTATAAGCAACGGCGCTCCCAAATGACGGATCTGACTGCTACTCTCGCTACTTTAGAGAGATCACATAAAGCTCAACCTGACCCATTGATCTGGAACAGAATAGTGTCTACCAGGGGGGAACTGAATTCCCTACAGACAGAGAGGGCACTAGGCGACCTCCGTAGGGTCGGACAGCTATTTTTCGAGAAGGGTAATAAGCCAGACGCCATGCTAGCCCGCAAACTGCGCGCCCTGCGTAAGCGTAACTCTATAGCGAAAATCCAGAGAGGTGGGGATTCCCCGGCAGTAACTCCGTCAGAAATAGCGGAAGAATTTGCGCGCTACTATACTAAGTTGTATGACGGTACGACAGCCCCATCTTACGACCAGAAAAAACAAAAGATTCGCTCATTTTTAGAGCAATTGCCACTACGATCTTTGACCCGACCGCAGGCGAATGCGTTGGCGACCCCAATTACTACTGAGGAGATCCTCCCACTACTGAAAGAACTCCGAACATCTAAAGCCCCAGGCCCGGACAGGTTTAGCCCCCTATACTATAAGAAATTCCGAACTCAATTAGCCCCACTCCTAGCTAATATGTATAACGGCTTCCTGGAACGCAAAACCCCTCTCAAAGAGCTGCTGGCCGCCACCATAGTGGTGATTCCCAAGGAAGGGAAGGATCCTTCTACTTGCACTAGCTACCGCCCAATATCACTACTGAATGTAGACATGAAAATTTATGCAAAGGTCTTAGCTACGCGTTTGAGCCACCATCTGCCATCCCTAGTGCATCCTGACCAGGTCGGTTTTATCCCATCTCGCGGAGCCCCTGATAATATCCGCCGCACGGTGAACCTACTCTCTATAGCGCACGCCTCCAAACAACCATCACTACTGCTTTCCCTCGACGCTGAGAAGGCTTTTGATCGAGTGGATTGGACATATTTATGGGAGGTCTTGAGGCGGTTTGGTGTGGGAGAAGGGATGATAGGGGGTATTCGTGCACTTTACACTTCGCCAACGGGTTCAGTAACGACTATGGGAGGGAGATCAAGACCATTCGACATTTTAAATGGTACGCGTCAGGGTTGCCCCCTGTCCCCACTTCTGTTCGCCCTATGCCTTGAACCCCTGGCGGAACAGATTAGGGGTCACCCAGATATTTCAGGAATAGCAGTGGGCGACAAAAACTATAAGCTGAGTCTTTTCGCAGACGATATCTTACTCACGATAACCAGACCCCTTGTTTCATTACCGAACCTATACAGTTGCCTCTCCTCCTTCGGTGCCCGCTCTGGCTACAAAATTAATATTGCCAAATCTGAAGCTTTAAATATTTCATTACCTCAGGAGGTTGTTACACACCTACGGGAATCGTTCACCTTTCGTTGGTGTCCCCAACGACTCAAATACCTGGGGATCTACCTCACCGCTCACGTGTCGCAGCTCTACACCTCTAACTATCCTGACATGATTAAGCACATCAAATCCCTACTGCGGCAATGGTCCTCCTACTCCATCTCCTGGATGGGCCGCGTTTATGCCCTTAAAATGACGGCACTCCCGAAACTTCTGTATCTTTTCCGCACCTTACCGGTGCCCCTACCACAGACGATCCTACCCGACCTTCAGTCAGCCTTTTACCGCTATGTATGGTAGGGGAAGAAACCGAGAGTTTCCAGACTGATACTACGCCGCCCTAAAATACATGGGGGCCTTGCAGTCCCTGACCTAGCCCTGTACTATAAATCGGCACAGTTGACGCAACTCCTCCAATGGTCCTCCAGAAGGGGAAGGATCTGTTGGGTTGACATAGAGAACGACTATGTTGCCCCTTCATGCTTATCACAGGTTCCCTGGAGACAGATCTCCTCGACAGAAAGAGGTTGCTTATTGCCCACCACTACTCATTCATTGGATATATGGTCTAAGGTCAAATACCGTATGTCCCTCACCACCACTACATCTGGTCTGCTACCCCTGCGAAATAACCCGCTCTTCCCCCCATGGCGAGGGGAGGAGGGCCGAGCTTTTGATTGGTGGCTACAGAAGGGTTTTATGACACTAGGAGCGGTGCTATTGCAGGGGAAATTCCCCCGGTGGGAATACTTTAGAGAGTCACATGATATCCCTTTACGAGAGTTTTATAGATATTCTCAAATTCAACATTTTGGATGTAGTCGTCTGACTATGGGCACCCCTGTAGAGACCTCATTTGAGAGCCTAGTAATGAGAAGCTCAAGCACAGCAGGAGCGATATCCCAAATATATAATCTTCTCCTCCGCCCGTCTCTCGAATGCCCGTGCTCGTACCAGCTCCTATGGGAAATAGATCTGTGTCGCCACCTAACCAGGGAGGAATGGGAGGCAATAAAGGAGTCCTCGATGGGGATATCAACATGTACTCTGATAAAAGAAAATTGCTATAAGCTCCTCTCCAGGTGGTACCTGGACCCGGTCCGCTTACAGAAAATCTACCCTGCGCTCACTGGCTTGTGCACTAGGGGTTGTGGCCAACGTGGAACGTTTTATCACATGTGGTGGGAGTGTGGGCTGGTAACCGTTCTGTGGTCCTCAGTTTTCGCTATGATCTCCAGTGCTCTTGGTTTGCCTGTACACCCTGACCCCGCTTTGGCCTTGCTTAATAGCCCGTCCCAACGTCATGGTCTATCGCGCTCTTCCCTTCGACTAGCCCATCGTATTTGTACATCCACCCGCATATGTATAGCTCGCTCCTGGAAGCGAGACCTCCCCGCCGTACCGGAGATAGTTGCGAAGGTGTGGTATATCTATAAAATGGAATGTCTAACAGCTCAACTACACGATACGCTCCAACAATGCACAAAGATCTGGGAACCTTGGCTTACGGCGCAGGCCATCTCGTAGTTGGTTATAGAACTGTTGGACCTAGAGACCTTGATCTAAAAAACAGAATTTTTCTTTTTTTCTTCATCTCTCTCTCTCTTCTCCCTGTTTATTATTTTTGTAGTTAATAATGTAAGTTTCATATAATTGATTTGCATGCCCTTTCGAGGCACTGTTATGTCTCAGGGAAAGAAAGCAGGTTCAGCTTCTTTATATTATTTGTTTAATCTTGTTACTGCCTCCCTGAGATTATGCATCGCTCTATGGGCTTCCAGGAGCGCCTTGTTGCTGTATTACTGAAAAACCAATAAAAATTGTTTTAAAAAAAAAATATTCCCGTTTTAATTCAATATCTAATAAACCGTTCATTATTTTAATCTGCAGTAAAAAGTCTATTTATTGATTTTTTTTAGGATCCTTCAGGCATTTTTTTGGATTTTTTCAGGAATATTTTTTCCCGTTCTTTTTTTTATTAGCGGTTTTTCTCTTATCTGTAACAGCCCTTTTTATTATCATTCAAAGGACCTTATATGTTAATTTCAGACATTTTCATTCAGTAGTTTTTTTTAAACAGCGTTTAAATTTTTACACTTTCATTCGTATTGTGTTTTTTTTTCGTTTTTGTTACCTGTCCGGCAGCTTGTCGGCTTTCTCCTGCAGCTGGTTGGCGTGGTGTTTGGCGGCTGCATTTGGCGGCTCTCCGGTGGGTTGGCAGTGGATGTCTGACGAGTTGGCAGCGGCATTCGGCGGCCGATTCCCTGCACTTCGGGGACCCTGTGGTGAATGCTGAATTCACTGCAGGGTGGTGAAAATTTGATTCCCTGAAGTGCAGGGAATGACAGAGCACTGAAATGTCAGCTCTCTAAATAACCCCCTATGCATTAGGGGTAACCCTAATCCTAATACAAGCAAATAGTAATCCTAACCCTAACCCCATTTTTTCCCTCTTACTGTCATTAGTGAAATGACCCTAGTACGATAATGACCAAACAGGTCAAGTTTGCCATTTTTTTCAGTCATGTACAAATCTTGTTTAAAGCACGACTTTAGTGACGCGCTATATTCAGCAGCGGCCACAAGGAGGTGAATTTGCTGCCGGATACCTGGCCCTAACAAAGGATCTTGCACCATTTATTATTGAGTCACTGGCACACATACTCTTTACCCAGGCATTAGAAGAGCTGCAGTATATCCATGGGTTCCTTCCCAGAACACAAAACATAATGTAAACAAGCTCTGACTCACAATTACGATTAACGCAGTCCCCCAAAACAAGGCCCTTGGCTGAGGATGATAGGATTTCCAGTCCAAAGCACTTTAAAGACAGGTACTCTCAAAGCCAATCCAATATTAAGTCCAAGTCACAAAGAACTCTTAACCCATTCCTTAAGGCAGGGATATCATAATCCAGCCCTCCAGATGTTGTTGGCCTACAATTCCCAGAATTCTTTGCATGCAAAAGATGGCCATGGCATCATGACAGAAGTAGTTCAGAAACATCTGTTGGGGGGGCAGAGTTTGAGATGCCTGCCTCAAGGAGTGCACTGCTGTACCTCACATTATCACTGCACCATTACCCCATGATTTTGAAAAATGATTTGCCTAGTGGTGACTGATACATTGTATAAAGATTTGTCTAGTACAATCCTGTTGCATGAATAAATAAAAGTGCCCTCCAGATGATTCCTCTCCTCCCAGCGACACGACTATGTTTACATCCAGATTTGCTGCAGTTTCCTTCACGTTTCCTGTCCTGTATTTATTTTCCATCGGCCTAGGTGGGAAGCTTGTTCCTTTTTAATGGCGGAATCGGGAGCGACGTCTTAAAAATACAAATTCTGCAGTCATACGTTCTGAAAAATTGTGATTGCTAAGGCTAGGATCAGACGAACGCATTCTGTGTGGACTGTGCGTCCGTGCACAACGGACGTACTTTCTGACTGATGACAAGGTAGTGGCCACACGGTCCGTTTTTGTGACTGACGGGTATTTTTGACTGATGTAGATAGAAAATAAAATTAATATGAAAAACCATTTTGTCCGTCAAAAATGCCGGACGTCAAAAATGCCGTCCGTCTGACTACGTTCCATCACTCACACACAAAGCTACGAAGACATGGCGCACTCCACACGTCCGCTCTAGCGGTTTTATGTTCTTGCCTAACTTGCGTCCGTTTTCTGCGTCCGTACTTCTGTGCGGACGTACTTCGTGTGTGTATCTCTATTGATCATAATTGTATGCTACCACGGACGTTAAAATGTGCGGCAACACGGACGTGAACACTGTGCTCGTCTAGAGTCATTTTTTTATTTTCCTAAGTTATAAACTGCTACTTGTACAGGAAGAGACAGGAAAATAAAGAATTGATTTGTCCTCTCGAACGATGCGACTGTGAATGTACGTCACTCGTCCCTAGAGGAACAAGCCGCCCACACTCATACGCTCTGCCCCTCTCGTTACAATATTAGAAATATTGAGGCTCGGTTCTCAGTAATAAATGTCAGCGGTGGGCGGTGGTGAGCAAAGTTCTAAAAGTGTTGCAGTTACCATGGAAACCAATGGAATGTTCATACAGTTTGCTCCATTCTTAGGACTTGCAACACAATTGCTTCTTGCAAAACGACACAGGATAAAATACATATATAATTAAATATATTTTTATTTAGTATTTATTTATTTATTTTTAAAAAGTGAACTAGAAAAAGTAGACTTTATGAGCCACAGACCTCCCACTCCTAAATAAACAGATTGCCTGACAGGATGTGAGCCCCCTTCCCTGCTATAGAAAGACATCCCTTTGCATGAGGAGAAAGGGATGTATTTTCTTTTATGGAGGAAACAAGAAAGCCCCCTCCCTTGTGCTATTATGGGAGAGGGGGAGGCTTTTTGGGAGGGTCTAGAGGAGTGGTGGAAAGCTCAGTGAGGGGAGGAGGTTTGGTACTGTCTGCTCCCTCCCTGGGCATTCACACATCTGTGATCCTCTTTGCAGCTTGAAGATCTGAACGTGGTTGAGCAGACATGGGGGTGGAAGGATGCACGAAATGTATTAAATACATGCTCTTTGTCTTCAATTTTATATTCTGGGTGAGTCTTTACACCATCATCTGTCTTCAGAGGCAATTGCTCTTAATGATTGATATGATGGGTGCTGAGCACCAGGGACCATGGGTGCATTACTGCATCTGACCATCACCAGCTCTGGTCATGCCAGGGATTTTAGTGCCTAGATGCCACCACCTCCTGTGCCTGTGTTTATGGGGTTAAATCAATAATGATTTCAGCTTCCTGCTTACCTTTTAGCAAATTGCTTGTTTATTTATTTATTGTTTTGTTATGGCATTGGGGTAGCTTTACAAATCTGATGCTTGGTTTGGTAATGTATTAAGGTGCCTCCTTATGTGCATCTTTTATTAAAAAATATGTGTTTTCTCAGTAGCCATTCTTAAATGACTCCACTTTTTTTTAATCTATATTTTCATTTTCTCTTTCTTCTTCTTACTGTGGAGTGCCTTAAGGTATCTGTCATCTAGTTTAGTAAAAGTAACTATGTGTGTGTGTGTGTGTGTGTGTGTGTGTGTGTGTTTATAATATATTTATGTTTATATAAATACATAAAAAGGCTTGGACAGAGTCAAAACGCTAGTCTTTACTCTTGATAATATTATAGATAATATAGGTGTTTTTTAGCCCTTTAGTGCATTGGATAACAATTATATATATATGATGTATGTGTGTGTATTTATATATACACATCGAGACCGCGTTCTTTAGACCTATTTTGCAGCAGCCAGTTAATCAAATCCACCCCTCTGTTTTGTTTATTGTAGTGCCTGTTGTTGTTTACGCATGGTGTTCTGTTATTACACAATGTATTCATTCACGCATGAACTGGATAGGGCACTAGTGCAATGTGTCATCTTACCAAATCAACAACCCTCTGTGCCGATGGTGTTACACTTCTTCAGGGTCTAACATTATAATTATTATTGTCATCATTTATATAGCGCCAACAGTTTCCGCAGCGCTTTGCAATAACCAAAGGGAACGGAATACATATAAACGGACATATGATGGAAACAAGAGGTGTAGAGGGCCCTGCTCACAGGAGCTTACAGTCTAGAGGATGGCATCAGGAGCGGCTGGGGGGGGGTCACTGGATGTTCCTCCCTCAATGTGGTCATCTAATTTTAAGAACAAGTGGGCACGATGGCATCTACAGTGATTATTTGCAGACAGACCAAGTACAATGGCATCCTTTGTGCAGACATTCACGGTCATTTGCAGACTGGATTACTAGGCCAGTGTTATTTTGTATACAGTTTGTAGCTCAGGGGGTTTGTGGCCTGCTGATTAGTTCTGGGCTATTGACTTTGGCAGATGGAGAAAATAACCACCTGTTTTTCGTTAAGAATGGGGGGCCGCATGAAGGAGATGTCTGGATGCACTGATGTGTGCTTTTGAGAAGTGGGGAGGGGGTGTTTGAATATGTGGATGCGCATGTATAGAAAGGCATGCATGGGAAAAATATATATAAGCGCCTGTGTATGAAAAGGATTGTGTCAATGAATAAAATGCAAGTGAGCTGAGTTTGCACATGGTGTGTAAAAATGGAGAATTGAAAAAGCATGCACAGGAATTCTAAGGCGCCTCTATATTATTTGATTTATCGAGACAATTCCTTTTTTTCTGTAATTTTTTTCAAAATCAATAAAAAAAGAACCGCAACAGATTTGGTGTAAGCATCACATTATCATCTTAAAAAATCAGATTAAAAAAAAACAAGCAGAAACAAAACATGTCCTCCTTTCTGAATGTACACCCACACTTGTGTACGTTTCCTGTAGGATAAACACTCAGAATGGAGTTCCTCTTTATAAATGTCTGTGCATAAACACCCCGCAGTCCTGGGATTACCTTCAGCGCACGCAATGCATGTGGGATGACGAGTATTGGGAAAAATAATTTAAAGTGTTGTATGCAAACATTCTGTGCTGTCTTATATATCCTTATAAGTTTCAAACAATATTGTGGAATGCCACATTGTATTGAATAATAATGCCTGTTGATTTATACAATATTCTGTTACGTAGGATTATGGCAGCGTGACACGCTGTGGCCTTGTTTGGCCGCTGCAGGGATGTATCGATGTTCAAAAGGCTCAGGTTGGGAAGTTTGTTTTGAGGAGGACCATCTGCATCTCTTGTTTCTACACAGCCGAACCTCTCATTTTTTTGGTTAATCTATTATCCTAATTTTTCCAGATTGCAGACTATGAAAGTGCTAGATAAATAAGCGACTTTACTAAAAATGTTAGGGCTAAACTACAATCTTCGTGCAAACATTTGCGCCGGTGCAAAAAAACATTAACGCGAGGGGTAAAACCCTTTGCGCGGAACGCCGTATTACATAGTCAGCGCAACAAACGCTCGTAATCGTCTACCGCGGGTGAACCTGCGTGAACCCTACGCGAGCTTACTGTACGTCGCGCGTCCTATACTTAACATTGTGAGCGCAAATACGTTTGTGCGCTGGTATGCGGATGGTATTACAATCTATGCGCAGGAATTAATGCATACACGTTGCGCGTATAATTTTAGCAACTCCTAAAAGATGGTGTTAATGGCAAATCTGAACAACCTGGCCGAACCCAAAAAAAAAATACAGCAAAGTATAGTTACACATTCTACTCAAACCAAAGCAATAAAATGGAGAAGTTGTGCGTGCATTTATTATTGCTGCAGCATGTATGCTCAGATTGACTGTGACAGGCGCAAAAACTTAACGTGAGATAATTGTGGTTCTTAATTCTGATTTGTTGAAACGCGTGGAAAAAAACAGTGCGCACACTGATTTCTGCACGCGACGGTACTGCGTGAGCATTTGGGCGCGTCCATTTTACGCGCGTTATTGATCGCCGGATGAAAAAATAAGCGAGGATTGTAATTCCAGCGGTGATTTGCGCGCGCAAACGTTTAACGCTTGGCAGACAAATTCACGTGTTGCGCTTGCGTTTTTGCGTGAAGATTGTAATTTAGCCCTTAGTGACTGTAATACTTTTAAACCAGTGATCCATATGGAAGTGCCCCCATAATTAAAGTGTATCTTTGTGTACATATTACAATATATATATATATCATGAATATAGTGTTTATAATTTGATTAATATAAAAAAGTACATTTTTTTAACCCCTTCACTACCAAGTGATTTTCCACAAAACATTGTCAGAAACCATCTAGATTGTAAATTCCCATGGGAATATGGCCTTCGTGTCCTCCTGTATCTGCTGGCAGGAATACTGACCTGTCCCCTGTATGTATTGTAGAATTGTCCTGTCTTTACCCATTGTACCTTGTACAGCGCTGCGGAATGTGTTGGTGCTTAATAAATAATAATAAACCAGTGGTTTTTTGAAAAATCATTTAAAATACATTAAGAAATATTTGAAATTATACCCATTGTATTTTTTACTGTAAATAACCTATTTTGGCCAGTAGATGGCACCATCTACTGCCAAACTGAGTTACAGCAGTTTGAGCTGCTGGTCTATTTTCCATTTTTTTACCTGCATCAGCTGCTGAAAGCATGATGTAAGGGCCCCATCAGATGATTTACACAGTTTTAGTTCTTTGGCCATTCTTTGGGCATTATGCCCACAGGACTAAAACTTTGGGAGCGCCTTCTGCAGCCCAAAAGCAAACAAACTTAATTTGCTTTTGAACTGCAGATCACCAGATCGAGATATCTCGCTATCGGGGCACGGTTGATGCTTTTGAAGCCCAAGATTTCTCAGTAGTGAAAGGGTTATTTATAGAACTGATATGTATATACGTTAAATTCTATTATGTCAATTATATATTTAATAATTGTATCATAAATTCTGTGAATATACATAGATTTTTTAATAATTTTACTATGTAATATATAGATTTCACAATTTGTTGTATAAATGATATGTATAAACATTGTTATTTTGAAAAAAAATTTTTTTTGAAAGACGTTCAGTGTCTCAATGTACACAAATATAAGAAGCTTTTTGCAAAACATTCATTTTAGCTTCCTCCCTCTGATACATTGTTCTCTATTGCAAATAGGCTTGTGGGCAAGTATTCTTATGATTCATCAAACAGCAGCAAAACTTTCTTCTACTCCTGGGAATAAAAAAAACCCTACCATTTAACAGATTCCCTAATGCTGTAGTTACACAGACATCATCTTTTCTCAAGCCTTGAAAGCTGCCAGATGTCTTTCAGTCTAATTACTGCTGTAATTGAAAGGGAATTCTTCGGACTTCTTAATCTTATTGAACTTTGTTTAGAAGAACCGCAACCCAAAATTCCCCAAAATTAAAGTTCTCTATAAGTAAACAACATTTTCTTTTCAATCAATTTTTTTCACGATGAAACAATATATTCACGCACATTGAAGACTTAAATAAATAACCACATCATGTTTTGCTCTATTAGTTCAACAATAAAGTTACTAATGCTTGTTTCCTGCCGCCATGTTTCTTCCTCTATCCTTCCCCTCTCCCCACCGTGTTTATGTACAGGAACATGAAGCTTAGGCCTGCTGGCCACTGAAGAAACAGGATGAACTCCTTGTAGGCAGAAAAGAAGTAAAAGCTTTGATTGCTAAAATCCTAATTGACTGGATTGATTAATGCTTACTTTACACCCCCACCTTTCCCCCCAAACAATACAATGTCCACTTTTAGGCTGGTATCAGACGAGTGTTTTTAAGACCGGAAGGAACATCTGTGAGAGTGGACGTTCCTTCCACTCGACGCCCGTCTGGCCACCTCGCTGAGCACAGTAAGTGCGCTCAGCTCTGCAAGGCTCAATCCTCCAATGGAGGAACGTGCTTTGCAGTCTGTCGAACGCGCGTCGTAGCGCTTCAACGAGGAGCCTTCCAGCATGGCCACTGTCGCTTGCGCAACAGCTTGTGGCCGGCCCCGTCGTAGTGTCACTCCGCTGCAACGGACACTGGGAGGCACGTCAGTACGGCCGCTCATAGTACGCTCGTCTGACACCAGCCTTAATCCTATAGTTCAGCAGTAATTTCAGTCTGCGTACGTGGTTTATCGTGGACCTGTATCACCAATCTTCAAACCTTCAGTGTTACAGATGCTGTCAATAAAAAAGGTCCTTACGGTATTATCTGCTTCAAGAACACTCAACTTATCACTCTGGCCCAAGTAGGCTGTGACTGACTCTCACAGCGCTGTGACAGTCGGCCCACATTTTTTTGCAATTGCTGGATTTCCTCAGTTTTTAGGCATATCTGCGATGAACCGTAGGTAGGGGTGGGATAGTTATTCACGTGGTGTCGACGGGGAGGCTTTCTGAATGGATGTAGCACGTCTGCTGTAGTGTGCGCAATTGGTGTGCACGCTACAGCGTGTGGCTAGCCCCGTCGAGGCATCACAACACTGCGATGGATGTCGGGAGGCACGTCCAGTAGAAGTGGTAGAGGCCAAAACAGTGATTGAATTTAAGCAGGCATGGGATAGGCATAAGGCTATCCTAAATAAAAGATAAATCCAGGTAAAGTATCCATGTAATTGGGCAGACTAGATGGGCCGAAAGGTTCTTATCTGCCGACATTTTCTATGTTTCTATGTCAATACGGGTGCACATAGTGCGCTCATCTGACATGGCCCTAAAAGAATTCCGGAGCATCACCTTCCGGAGCAGCAGGTGGGCTCCTCCTTAGGCCTGAACCAGGCCGTCCCGCAGCAGCAAATGATGCGCGCCAGCTAGTGGGGAGGCCCATAGACGCTAGCAGGCTTACTATGCCGCCCTGCAGCGTTCAGGCCCACCTGCCATGTGGACACTGGACAGCATAGTACACCCCGCGCTGGCAATGGGTTAAACTGCCCACCATTGAATGATGCAATAAGATACCACTAGCATGAATCCTTGCATTTGGAACTGCAGGATGGCAATGGCTTTTTTTGGCGCGAGTCACAGTTATGTGCAGTTTCTCCATCTAAGCCATGTGAGTGACAGGTTCACTTTGTAGAGTGTAGAAAATAATCTATTAATTATACAAGCCACATCGAGAGCAAAAAAAAAAAAAAGATCCTTCAATAACCACTTATCTGTGTTGGATAGAGTCCAAGTTATTGAATGAGCCAGAAAGAAAGCATAGGGTCCATTACCGTACATTAGGAATGGACTTAAACATTAATTGTTGAAATAGGAAAAACACAGACTGTCCAACAATTCACTTATTTGATTTATTTTTCCACATCCGTCATTTATTGTAATTTTATATATATGATTATTTGTATGCAAATGGCATTATGTAGTATGTTACCATTGGTTAAAGCCAGACCTGCCAAGTCTCACGATGCCCTCATGTCACAGACTATTTTCCCTCAGTCCTCACGATCACCTGGCAGCTCTAGTTTGTCATCCGGGTTTTGGGAGGACTGAGGGGAAAAAGCACTGCTAATGCCTGTTTTATGTCGCTCACGGTGTTTAAACATTTAAAATCAGGACTTATATACACTGGCGTTGATGCACTGCTCTTGTATGGGCAGCCCTGATTGGATGTTTAGTCAGACAGCCGGTTACCCAATCACACATGCGTGTGGGGATGACACACCCTTTTACTGCCTTCATTGACGCGCACAGCGTCTCACTAGCCACGCCCGCACTCTCACGATCTCAGAACTGCCAGGAGTTGGCACGTCTGTAAAACCGTACGATTATAATTCATAGATTAAACGTAAAAGAAAATCAAGGGAGTCAACATTTAGCCGGCCTTCTCTGGCTATGATAAGCCTAGTCTAGATTTTATAGAAAGATAGATCTGTCATTACATTTTCCGTGAATCGTTTTCAGGCAACATAGTTATATAGTTATATAGGCTGAAAAAAGACATGCGTCCATTGGGTTCAGCCTCTCCCACATAACCTACTGCTGTTGATCCAAAAGAAGGCAAAAAACCCAGTCTGAAATATGCAACATACTGGGAAAAAATTCCTTCTTGACCCCAGAATGGCAGTCAGATTTCTCCTTGGATCAAGAAGCTTTTACCCACATATTAAATATTATAACCCTTAATATTCTGTGTCTGCAGGAAGTCATCCAGTCGTTTTTTAAAAGTCTGTACAGACTCTGACCCAACCACCTCAACAGGCAGAGAATTCCACAGCTTGATTGTTCTCACCGTAAAATAACCCTTCCTATGCTTTAAGCTGAATTTTCTTTCTTCCAGTCTAAATGGATGACCCCTTGTCCTATGTATAGACCTGTTAATGAATAGGTTATCAGACAATGGTTGATAATGGCCCCGTATATATTTGAGGCAACACCTCAAATACATTAGAAACATAGAAAAATGTCGGCAGATAAGAACCTACGGCCCTTCTAGTCTGCCCAATTACATGGATACTTTACCTGGATTTATCTTTTGTTTAGGATAGCCTTATGCCTATCCCATGCTTGCTTAAATTCAATTACTGTTTTGGTCTCTACCACTTCTACTGGACTTTTAAACAATGACTGGATGACTTCCTGCAAAAACATAATATTAACGGTTATAAGATTTAATAGGTGATAATGGCTGCTTGATCCACGGAGAAACCAGACGGCATTCTGGGGTCAAGAAGGACTTTTTCCCCTGTATGTTGCATTTCGGCGAGCGCTTCAGACTGGGTTTTTTGCCTTCTTTTGGATCAACCACAGTAAGTGATGTGTGAAAGACTGAACTCGATGAAAGCACGTCTTTTTTTGGCCTATGTAACTATGACATTATTGCCACATACAGGGTTATTCAAAGAGAAGCGAAAAGTCAGCGCACGTTCGGTGACTTTTCGTTCTCTTAAATTCGGTGCAATTTGGCGATCCAATTTCGGCGACCCTGCGGTGTATTCAGCAAGCACCACAGGGCCGTCGTAGTGCAGGGAAAAGCCGCGGCAAACCCGACGAACACTCACTGCAAAACCCGGCGAACGTACACTGAAACTAGCAAAAACATCTGGATTAATCCCGCCGAACATTCAGGAGAACCCCCGAGCAGGAGCCGATCACAGCGCAGAGCAGCCGCCGGAAAAACCCGACACCGCAGACGAATGGAGTGAAAAAAAAAACGCTGTTTGCAAAGAAACTACAGAATGAAAATGTCTCAAATTTACATATAAGATCCAATGAATGATAATAAAAAGGGCTGTTACAGAAAAGAGAAAAAACGAAAATAAAAGAATATTGAAAGGTATTTAAAATTCTAATTTATCAAATATGATAATCAACGGTTTTAGATATTGAATTAAAACGGGAATATTTTTAACATTGAAGCCTATGGGATTCGCCTGAATAAACCTGTCGAATGAAACCACCGAACAGCAGGGCAATTCGGCAACTTTTCACTGCTGGTTTTGTGTTGTCTGAATAGACGAAGCATTGCTTCTCTATGGGGATTCACTGCCCTCGAACAGGCACCGTATGTGCAGGCAATTCGCCAACATTTGGCGAATTGCCTGCTCTCTGAATAGCCGAATGGCCTGGAAAGGTAACCGAACGCTGAATTTCAGCATTCGGTTACCTTTCGCCAGCAATTCGGATCTCTTTGAATTACCCTAATAGTCTCTGCGCTGAAGCTCATTTCAGAATGCAGGTGGCCATCTTGGAATTCAAGTGAGAGTCTGAAGCTCCTACAAATACCACATACACATTGAGTTGGGAGGTTCTCTATAATAGTCATATTGTATATTTTCTACTCCCAGTGGTATACGGCCTATAAATACAGAGTTGGCTCCTACGTGTTCTTACTGATATATATGTTTATCAAGGACATAGGGAGTATGAGACCAGGGGCACGCTAGGCGATTTTTTTCTGCACACTAGCGCATTAAAACACACTTCCGGTATTCTGGCATCCACTTGACGCCCGACAGGCCACCCCCTCAGCGCTGCAAGGCACGATCCTCCTATGGAGGATCGTGCCTTGCAGCCCTGTCGACGCGCATCCTAGCGCATTGACGGAGAGGATCTCTAGACGCACGCATGCTACGTGCGCTCACAAGCATTTGACCGGCCCCTTCGCAGCATCACAATGCTGCGAAGGACGCCGGTAAGTGCGTTTCAACACGCGCTAGTTCGCAAAAGAATACGCCTAGTGTGCACCTGGCCTGAGAGGTCAGTAGTCAATCAAATTCAATGGTTTTTATAAACTCAAACTTTCCACTGGACAGGAAACTGTCCGTTATTGATGATGCAGTGTACCCCAGGGACGTGCAGTCAGGGGTGGCAGAGCCTCCCCTGCCATTCCAGTAAATTAATGTGATCATTGTGCTGTAATGACATGTGTGATGTGTATTTTTAAACTGTAAATTAAATTTTATTTATTGAAAAAAGTTCTCATACTCACCTGCTCCACGCTCCCTCGCTGTGCTTGCTTCTTCTCTCTGTCCTACGCTTTTTTTTCTCCTGCACTTTCAGTTGCTGTGTGTGTGTGATTCACTACACAGACAGCAGGGGCAGCACTGAGCCAGCCTAGCCTACGCAATTTGCGCAGCTGAATGCGACACTAATTGCGAAGCTCAAGCTGGTTCTAACCTCTTTTGTGCCTCCAGAACCAATGAGAGCAATTGAAAGCTTGAGCCAATGGGAAAGCTCCTTTGGTTTCAAGCACTTTTTTTTTTTTTTTTTTTTTTTAAAACCGCCCCCCCATGGGAGGCAGAGCTCCCCATGGATTGATTGACACAGGACAGTCATGTGACTGTCCTCGTCAGTCGTGGGGGGGCAGGCAGAGCTCAGCAACCAGCATGTGTGTAATAGCGCCCTCTATTAGTCAGTATTGTAAGTGCATGCTCTTAGCTGTAAGAAAAAAAAGGATGCGAACTTTATAAATAGTGAAACTCTATTCTCCTATATAACGATAATCAATTGCATAAATTGCGACTGCATAACCCTATGTATCTCTGGCTCTGATACTAGCCAGTGCCTCACCAGCCACTGACCTCACCGCAAATCACTGGTGTACCAGTGTCAGTCTTTACCAAGTCATAAAGAAAGAGTCTTGAGAAAGGCCAGCTTATCACTGAAATATTGCGGTTTCTCAAACTCATGCTACAGCCAAGTGGAATGCTTGGACCTTCTTCCTTTGTTGTATGCATGCTGGGAGCTTGAGCATGATCAGGGTCTCATGTGTACCCATCTATGTGGCCTTTTTTTTATTTAATCATATTAGGATTGCATTTCTCCTCCCTCTTGTGAATTTACCTAACCGACTGCCATCTGAAGCTGGTAATGTACAGAGAAGCTCAGTAATTGTATTTTTCCTATGTTGTTTATGTTTACTGGTGTTGGTCCAAGGATACTCTGAGTGCACAGATACATAGACTGAAAAAAGATGTACGATGATCGAGTTCAGTCTTTTACACGTCACCTACTGCTGTTGATCCAAAAGAAGGCAAAATACCCAGTCTAAAGTGCTCGCCAATATGCAACATACTGGGAAAAAATTCCTTGACCCCAGAATGGCGTCAGATTTCTCCTTGGATCAAGCAGCTTTTACCCACATATTAAATATTATAACCCTTACTATTATGATTTGCTTGAAGATAGACCTATCACGAATCTTCTTACCTAATGGATTATTTTATTGTCTATACCAGGGGCAGCACCCTTGGCACTCCAGATGTTTTGGAAGCACATTTCCCATGAGGCTTGGACTGAGCATCATGGAAGATGTAGTTCTAAAACATCTAGAGGTGCCGACACCTGGTCCATACCTTTCAATCTTCTAATAAAAGTCCAAAAGAGAGAATTATGAAATGATCATAATTTAAAATAGTTTTATAGTAGCCTTTAGTGTAGTGCTTCCCAACCCTGGTCCTCAAGTCCTCCTAACAGGCCAGGTTTGCAGATAACTGAAGCACAGCACAGGTGATATCTTTTGCTGCTCAGTGATTGCAGGATTCAGTCTGCATTTCCACAAGGGAATCCTTAAAGTCTGGCCTGTTAGGGAGACTTGAGGACCAGGGATGGGAACCACTGCTTTAGTGGAATGTACCAACTGGGTCCACTGGTTTCCATGACAATCTGCTTTAGGTTCATCTATTTTCATGTTTAAGCACTTTACGATAAATACATGGCATTTTGTATTCATGTCCTCCTGAAAAAAAACATCCCTTTCAGAAGCGGGACGGATTACTGCACAACATTCATAAACAGCAGCGGTATTTGTCTAATGAATGATTCAATCACAGAGGTGAATATTGCTCCATTATAATAACACCTGATCTGACTCTTACTTTTTGACAAGACCATGC